>OY804578.1:45125367-45814240 GCA_963680875.1 Bathymodiolus brooksi | reverse complement strand
TAGTAGGGGTAAAGGGAGTAAAAGTGGAGTAATAAGGGTCAACCACTAGTAGTGGTAAAGGGAGTAAAAGTGGGTAATAAGGGTCAACCACTAGTAGGGGTAAAGGGAGTAAAAGTGGAGTAATAAGGGTCAACCACTAGTAGGGGTAAAGGGAGTAAAAGTGGAGTAATAAGGGTCAACCACTAGTAGGGGTAAAGGGAGTAAAAGTGGAGTAATAAGGTTCAACCACTAGTAGGGGTAAAGGGAGTAAAAGTGGAGTAATAAGGGTCAACCACTAGTAGGGGTAAAGGGAGTAAAAGTGGAGTAATAAGGGTCAACCACTAGTAGGGGTAAAGGGAGTAAAAGTGGAGTAATAAGGTCAACCACTAGTAGGGGTAAAGGGAGTAAAAGTGGAGTAATAAGGGTCAACCACTAGTAGGGGTAAAGGGAGTAAAAGTGGAGTAATAAGGGTCAACCACTAGTAGGGGTAAAGGGAGTAAAAGTGGAGTAATAAGGGTCAACCACTAGTAGGGGTAAAGGGAGTAAAAGTGGAGTAATAAGGGTCAACCACTAGTAGGGGTAAAGGGAGTAAAAGTGGAGTAATAAGGGTCAACCACTAGTAGGGGTAAAGGGAGTAAAAGTGGAGTAATAAGGGTCAACCACTAGTAGGGGTAAAGGGAGTAAAAGTGGAGTAATAAGGGTCAACCACTAGTAGGGGTAAAGGGAGTAAAAGTGGAGTAATAAGGGTCAACCACTAGTAGGGGTAAAGGGAGTAAAAGTGGAGTAATAAGGGTCAACCACTAGTAGGGGTAAAGGGAGTAAAAGTGGAGTAATAAGGGTCAACCACTAGTAGGGGTAAAGGGAGTAAAAGTGGAGTAATAAGGGTCAACCACTAGTAGGGGTAAAGGGAGTAAAAGTGGAGTAATAAGGGTCAACCACTAGTAGGGGTAAAGGGAGTAAAAGTGGAGTAATAAGGGTCAACCACTAGTAGGGGTAAAGGGAGTAAAAGTGGAGTAATAAGGGTCAACCACTAGTAGGGGTAAAGGGAGTAAAAGTGGAGTAATAAGGGTCAACCACTAGTAGGGGTAAAGGGAGTAAAAGTGGAGTAATAAGGGTCAACCACTAGTAGGGGTAAAGGGAGTAAAAGTGGAGTAATAAGGGTCAACCACTAGTAGGGGTAAAGGGAGTAAAAGTGGAGTAATAAGGGTCAACCACTAGTAGGGGTAAAGGGAGTAAAAGTGGAGTAATAAGGGTCAACCACTAGTAGGGGTAAAGGGAGTAAAAGTGGAGTAATAAGGGTCAACCACTAGTAGGGGTAAAGGGAGTAAAAGTGGAGTAATAAGGGTCAACCACTAGTAGGGGTAAAGGGAGTAAAAGTGGAGTAATAAGGGTCAACCACTAGTAGGGGTAAAGGGAGTAAAAGTGGAGTAATAAGGGTCAACCACTAGTAGGGGTAAAGGGAGTAAAAGTGGAGTAATAAGGGTCAACCACTAGTAGGGTAAAGGGAGTAAAAGTGGAGTAATAAGGGTCAACCACTAGTAGGGGTAAAGGGAGTAAAAGTGGAGTAATAAGGGTCAACCACTAGTAGGGGTAAAGGGAGTAAAAGTGGAGTAATAAGGGTCAACCACTAGTAGGGGTAAAGGGAGTAAAAGTGGAGTAATAAGGGTCAACCACTAGTAGGGGTAAAGGGAGTAAAAGTGGAGTAATAAGGGTCAACCACTAGTAGGGGTAAAGGGAGTAAAAGTGGAGTAATAAGGGTCAACCACTAGTAGGGGTAAAGGGAGTAAAAGTGGAGTAATAAGGGTCAACCACTAGTAGGGGTAAAGGGAGTAAAAGTGGAGTAATAAGGGTCAACCACTAGTAGGGGTAAAGGGAGTAAAAGTGGAGTAATAAGGGTCAACCACTAGTAGGGGTAAAGGGAGTAAAAGTGGAGTAATAAGGGTCAACCACTAGTAGGGGTAAAGGGAGTAAAAGTGGAGTAATAAGGGTCAACCACTAGTAGGGGTAAAGGGAGTAAAAGTGGAGTAATAAGGGTCAACCACTAGTAGGGGTAAAGGGAGTAAAAGTGGAGTAATAAGGGTCAACCACTAGTAGGGGTAAAGGGAGTAAAAGTGGAGTAATAAGGGTCAACCACTAGTAGGGGTAAAGGGAGTAAAAGTGGAGTAATAAGGGTCAACCACTAGTAGGGGTAAAGGGAGTAAAAGTGGAGTAATAAGGGTCAACCACTAGTAGGGGTAAAGGGAGTAAAAGTGGAGTAATAAGGGTCAACCACTAGTAGGGGTAAAGGGAGTAAAAGTGGAGTAATAAGGGTCAACCACTAGTAGGGGTAAAGGGAGTAAAAGTGGAGTAATAAGGGTCAACCACTAGTAGGAGTAAAGGGAGTAAAAGTGGAGTAATAAGGGTCAACCACTAGTAGGGGTAAAGGGAGTAAAAGTGGAGTAATAAGGGTCAACCACTAGTAGGGGTAAAGGGAGTAAAAGTGGAGTAATAAGGGTCAACCACTAGTAGGGGTAAAGGGAGTAAAAGTGGAGTAATAAGGGTCAACCACTAGTAGGGGTAAAGGGAGTAAAAGTGGAGTAATAAGGGTCAACCACTAGTAGGGGTAAAGGGAGTAAAAGTGGAGTAATAAGGGTCAACCACTAGTAGGGGTAAAGGGAGTAAAAGTGGAGTAATAAGGGTCAACCACTAGTAGGGGGTAAAGGGAGTAAAAGTGGAGTAATAAGGGTCAACCACTAGTAGGGGTAAAGGGAGTAAAAGTGGAGTAATAAGGGTCAACCACTAGTAGGGGTAAAGGGAGTAAAAGTGGAGTAATAAGGGTCAACCACTAGTAGGGGTAAAGGGAGTAAAAGTGGAGTAATAAGGGTCAACCACTAGTAGGGGTAAAGGGAGTAAAGGTGGAGTAATAAGGGTCAACCACTAGTAGGGGTAAAGGGAGTAAAAGTGGAGTAATAAGGGTCAACCACTAGTAGTGGTAAAGGAGAGTAAAAGTGGGGTAATAAGGGTCAACCACTAGTAGGGGTAAAGGGAGTAAAAGTGGAGTAATAAGGGTCAACCACTAGTAGGGGTAAAGGGAGTAAAAGTGGAGTAATAAGGGTCAACCACTAGTAGGGGTAAAGGGAGTAAAAGTGGAGTAATAAGGTTCAACCACTAGTAGGGGTAAAGGGAGTAAAAGTGGAGTAATAAGGGTCAACCACTAGTAGGGGTAAAGGGAGTAAAAGTGGAGTAATAAGGGTCAACCACTAGTAGGGGTAAAGGGAGTAAAAGTGGAGAAATAAGGGTCAACCACTAGTAGGGGTAAAGGGAGTAAAAGTGGAGTAATAAGGGTCAACCACTAGTAGTGGTAAAGGGAGTAAAAGTGGAGTAATAAGGGTCAACCACTAGTAGGGGTAAAGGGAGTAAAAGTGGAGTAATAAGGGTCAACCACTAGTAGTGGTAAAGGGAGTAAAGGTGGAGTAATAAGGGTCAACCACTAGTAGGGGTAAAGGGAGTAAAAGTGGAGTAATAAGGGTCAACCACTAGTAGGGGTAAAGGGAGTAAAAGTGGAGTAATAAGGGTCAACCACTAGTAGGGGTAAAGGGAGTAAAAGTGGAGTAATAAGGTTCAACCACTAGTAGGGGTAAAGGGAGTAAAAGTGGAGTAATAAGGGTCAACCACTAGTAGGGGTAAAGGGAGTAAAAGTGGAGTAATAAGGTTCAACCACTAGTAGGGGTAAAGGGAGTAAAAGTGGAGTAATAAGGGTCAACCACTAGTAGGGGTAAAGGGAGTAAAAGTGGAGTAATAAGGGTCAACCACTAGTAGGGGTAAAGGGAGTAAAAGTGGAGTAATAAGGGTCAACCACTAGTAGGGGTAAAGGGAGTAAAAGTGGAGTAATAAGGGTGGAAAGTAAAGAAGGGAATATCAAGGTGAAAATCAAAAAAGGGGTGTTAATGGTGGGACAAAGAGGAGAGTTAAAGGTCCAGAGTGGGAAAAAGGGGAAGGATCCAGGGTGGGTTAAGGGCAGGGTCCAGCTTGGGAAAAGAGGTAAGGGTTAAGGATGGGACAAAGGGGAAGGGTCGGAAGAGGAGGAAGGTTAAGGGTGGAAAAAGGGAAAAAGGGGCAAAGGTTACGAATTCATTATTTTATGAACAGAACTATGTGTCCCATGTCGGTTAGCACGGCCCAATACCACCAATAAAATTTGCCTGTATTTTTACTACAATGAGAATTATGCTTATTTTACAAGCATAACAATGCAAAAAACTCCCAAAGAATTTTCTAAGATTCAGACTGAATGTAAATGTGTAACATAACTGGTGGCAGACCATTGATTGTCTTACAGTATAATTGTAACTGATATTTTGCTGTCTAGGAATGCCAATTTTCAATGTTTTCTACTAATGAAAATCGTCGTCTACAAAATTATCATAATGCACACGAACTTTTTTTCTCGGAAAATGCACAACCTGAAAAGCAATTTTTAGTGTATTAGAAAAGTTTGTCTACAGTTTGAATATTTTGAAGTATTCGGGTTGTTTTATGAAAGTCGCTCGTAATTGTGTCCTGTCGTAATTGTGTTCATTCAGCTGCTTACATCTCTCCGTTGGTGAGCTGGGGACATCTGGCTAACGGAACAGGTATAAATAATAGGTACAGATGGCACCTTTCAGTACATTAACGACAAAAAATCGCGCTTATGATACACTTTCTTTGGCGTTTTTGGTGTATCGAGCAAATGACAATCGTAAGCGTTGCGCTTTATTAAGTGAAGTGACACAAACAAATCTCAGAAATATTGAAAACTTCAAAACTAAAACTACTGGCAAGAAACAAATGATGGTCTGCATCGCATGCGTTAAGAGTAACTTAAGACAAAATGATCTTTGTCAATGATGTCAAAGCAATGATGCAGAGAATACAAATTATTTTATGCTATAATGTTCAGCTTTTGAAAATTTGAGAGTCGATTTTTTTCTCTGAAATCAACGACAACTTATCTATCATGATATACCTTTTGATTTCATTGGATTACCTACAGTTAATAAAATTCAACTACTGATTGGAGATCATGGTTTTTATTCTAATGAAGATATCGGTACTGTTTTTTATATTAATGTCAAGAAACGTTGAGGGAAGCTGGTACATATTATATATAGGAGGCCAGTACATATTAAATTCCTATGAACATTATCTCCATCTGTGGTCATGCGTTTACTTTGAAATAAACTGTTGTATTTTAAATGTGTTTATATGTGCAAAGATTATTTTTATGCAACTTTATCCCAAACATCTCATGTACACTTTGCGATGTCGTCAAGGCGACATAGCAGCTCAACACTATGTCATGAAATATAAGTCACAAAGCAAGTGAACAAGTTGGCTTTTAAATGTTGATAAGTCGAAAAAGAACTAGACTTTCTGACATTTTAGTTCAGAATTAACTCGTCAAAAGGTGTACCATATGCGCTTCCATAGAAACCTGGTGAACTTTTAACCAAACTCGAATTGTCAATATCGTATTTAGGGGCGGCTTATGGTGTTTAATATCACTTTTAACAACATTTCAGTTATATATTGGGGATAAGTTATATTGATGGAGGAATCCGGATTACCTGGAGAAAACCACCGATCTGCCGCAAGTCACTGATAAACTTTATCACATACTATTGTATCGAGTACAACTCGCCTGAGCGGGATTCAATCTCGCACAGTTAGTGGTGATAGGCACTGATTGTATAGGTAGTTATAAAGGCAACTACCATACGATCACGACCACAAAGGCCAATACGTATTTCGTCATCTGTATAGGAAAGTGGGAGATACTTTTCAACAAGGTATTGATATCTCCCGAAAAATGTGTTGAATGATAGGTAGAGAAAATTATTTAAAAATTCTTGACTGAATCATTTGATACGCAATGGACGGTCATGTTGTAAAATGTTTGAATACAGATTGCAAGCACGAGTGTAGCGTAATGAGTTGTGAAATAACAAATTCCACACGTGGGAGCATTTGGTATATTACTATCAAAGTGTGGGAAAAATCTATAATGCCAAAATATGAAGTCGTCTCTTTGTCGTAGAATTTGGTAGAAAGATGACAATTAGCGTAAAAATTGAGGTAAATGTGATGAAATGAGGCAGATGAAGCTGTTTATTTTCTCTCAAGTTCTTGAGAGTATATTAATGGAATACAATTTGCTTAGAAGAATTTTTGTTGGCATATTTCAATTTTACGTCTTCCGTTTCTACTTTACGTTAAGCTGTATCTTAGCGAGTATTTATAAATTTCCAACTTTCTTTTGGTAGTATCTATCTGTTATACTCAGTAGACATTGAGGTGTGGTTTATGGTGTTTGACGCCACTTTCAACAATATTTCAGCTATACTGTGGCGGTCAGTTTTATTGATGGAGGAATCCGGAGTACCCGGAGAAAACCACCGATCTACCGCAAGTCACTGATAAACTTTATCACATAATGTTGTATCGAGTACACCTCGCTTGAGCGAGATTCGATCTCCCAGAGTTAGTGGTGATAGGCACTGATTGCATAGATAGTTATAAAGGCAACTACCATACGATCACGACCACAAAGGCCAATTGCGTATTTCGTCCACTGTACGAAAGTGGGAGATACTTTTCAACAAGGTATTGATATCTCCCGAAAAACGTGTTGAATGATAGGTAGAGAAAAGATTCTTGACTGAATCATTTGATATGCAATGAACGGTCATGTAACTCACTTATTTCAAATCAATTCTCTTTTGAAAATGATTTGTGATCGTTTTTAATTTTTACCTCCGCTAAATAGTTCTCCAAGAATTGGGGGGGAATCATTTTAAAGAGAGAATTGATTTGAAATGAGTGATTTATTTTCATCTTTATTGATATTTACAGTAATTAAAACAATTTTAAGTACAGTTTTTTTTACTGTTTCTAAATTTTACAAAAATCTTGTAAAATGAGCGTTGACAGAGATAGATTGGAGCGTAGCGGGAACGACAACTCTGGATAGAGAATGCTATATTTAGACCTACCTGAGTAAAGTATTGATTTCATACATGTATAAAAGGTTTTTCATTACAAAAGAAGAACATTATTATTAAGGACAGTCAAAATGAAGTTGGGAACGAAACTCAGGATTTGTACGGTGCTTTCTGTACTAGCGCTGGTCTTTGAGATAATTGTGTCTGTTAGTCCAGGATGGGTTGTAGTTATGAGTGACATTTATGTAAAGCCAATAGAAGCTGTTACAGATGGCATGACTCCCCAACACCATGGTTTTCACCCAACAATGCCACCAGATGATCTGTCTTTGAGTCCAACCAGGAAGCATGTCTCGATTTCATTCGGTGTTTGGTACTACAAAGTTTGTATGTGTGATAAAGGAGACGATAATTATGGAAGCAGCGGAGAAAAACATCATGACAAAAAACACCATGGACATGAAAAATGTTTCCATGGAAGATACCGCAAAGAAAAATCCCGTGATGATAATGGTCACGTGATGGAGGATAGGGACGACAACATACCTCCTGAATTTAGACCAGCAAGGGACTTCATAACTAAGTCTGTTGGTAAGTATTCATTCTATATTAAGCCCAGCAAGGGAATTCATTACTTACTACGTCTGTTGGTAAGTAGTCACTCTATATATAGACCAGCAAGGGGCTTCATAACTACTTCTGTTGGTAAGTATTCATTCTATACGGTATTTAGACCAGCAAGGGAATACATTACTATGTCTCTTGGTAAGTGTCTACTGTATATTTAGACCAGCAAGGGAATTCAGTAATACATCTTTTTTGGGAAGTATTCACTTGTCACTTCATGGGCCGTCGTGGTCGTATGATAGTTGGATTTACAACTACCTATGCAATCAGTGCTTAACACCACTAACATTGTGAGTTCGAACCCCGTTAAGGCGAGGTGATAGAGTTTTTCAGTGACTTACGGCAGACAGGTGTTCTTCTCCGGGTACTACGGTTTCCTCCACTAATAAAACTGAGTGCCATGATATAACTGAAATATTGTTGAAAGTGGCGTTAAACACGATAACTTTTACCCTAACTTGTTATTTCATTTCTATATTTAGACCAGCAAGGGAATTCATAGCTATGTGTCATAATTTTCACTCATCAATATGTTTTTCACCAATGTTCCATGGCCAGCCATTCAATTATATGAATATATTCAGAAATTTATTTGAACGTTAATATTTAAATGTAAATATTAAGATATTTGCACTATAGAAATAATTCATATTTAAAAGCGCTATTATTATGAATAGCAATATTATAAATAGCAATATCGTGACTTAAAATTGGAAGATTGCCTGAATTTAAACATTCAAAATTTAGTCTTTACAAATATTAGTAGATAAAATATATGTTCATTAAGTAAATATGTAAGATGACCAATGATATACTCGGGTCAGACATCGTTTTTTTTTTTAGAATGGTCAATTTATATAGCATATGAACATTTTGTTGTTTTGCAATGCGTCGTTAAAGTTGTTCTTTTATTGAGTTTTATTGAAGTTTGGTCATCATTATCGTAAGCGACCAACAATTTACTCATCGATTAAAATCATCTTTTTTCAATACATTGGAACTTGTACAATCTGACACCTGAGTTTTCCGACAACCTGTGACATCCGACCAAAATTGATGGTCACAAAGTATTTCTGTTAATTAAGATAAAACCTGAGTATTTCGACATCCTGTGCAATCTGACACATTTCCCCGGTCCCTTGATGTGTCGGAAAAGACAGGTTACACTGTAATGTTGAAAGACAACTAAAGTGTCAAAAACGTTAAAAACCAGATCAATAACATATCTCGGCTCATGATATTAAAGCTTGAAGACGATAAACATTAATTTTGAATTTTCAATCTCCAATATCTGTAAATATCTGAAATACCATAAAATAACTCATATGAATAACCATCTATCACTGTATCCACTGTTATGTAAGCGTGTACTCGATACAACTTTGTCAGTGACCTGCGACAGGTCGGTGGTTATCTCCGGGTATTCCGGTTTCCTCCACCAATAAAACTGACTGACACGGTATAATTGAAATATCATTTTAAAGTGGCGTTAAACACCATATCCCTAATCCTTTATATGTAAGCGATTTGTTTTATGTACCATTGTCTTCTGATATTGAGAATTCATTCTATATCTTCTCCTTACAGAGTTTGCTCGCCATGGAAGACATGCGTTGGCTGCCTACGTCACTATTGGTCTGGTACTTGGAGTTATTAGTCTGATCGGAGCCATCAAATATGCACGTGGCGGAGGAGTAGGAAAACACTCAGGCCGATTAGCATGCTCCACACAAGTTATATCATGTAAGTTAGTTGCATTGTCTTAATGATTGTTGATAACTCGGAATTTGTCAAAGGCTTTCAAGGTTTTCACATAGATTGTCAACATTGTTCCTTTGATTTGATAGGTTATGATACAAATACTTTCCACTGTATATACATGTAGGTACATAGTGTTTATTTTAAAAAAGATAATGGGATATATTTCATGAAAATACATTAGAAATGTACTGCATAGTTTTCATTTTTCGAAGTTACAGTTTTGATGAGATGATTATAATATCTGTTATATTATACCAACCCAATATACCGAGTAGTATTGCTATAGTGCTATCTTACTGGAAAAGGAATCCACAGGAAGATATGTCACTCCACTCAAAGTTGCTATCTTTAAAGCAATGCTTAGCAGAGAAGAAGTAAATACCAAATGTATAGTGTTTGGTGTGACGAGTCTGGCGATTGAACCAATGATCTACCTTACTCAAGGAGAGCACCTTAACCATTGTACCCCTGATACGGCCAATAACTACCAACAGAACATGTTACACAATGCAAGCAAAACTTGTCACAAAACAAGAAAATTTAACTGTATTTTGTTTGAATTTGGCGACATTAAAAATTGGTAGTGAAATTGTAATTTGTATAAATATTTTATTTTATTTTCAGCTTTCTTCTTCTGGATGGCCATTATCAGAGCTGGTACGTACATTTTCGAGCTGAATATGTTACGCCGTTATGGATTCATGGAAATTGGAAGAGATATCAAATTTGCTGTCCCATGGTGTCTCCTTGTAGGATCCCTCGGTGCCCTGATCATGACTTTCGCTTCCTTGTTTCACATGATCCTCATTTCCCGTGACAGGAAATATGAAGCCGGACAATACGCATACCAAGTGGAAAAGGGCAAATCCCCAATACTGGCTCCAGTGGGATACGATCAGGTTGTCTTCCCATATCTTCAAATGAATGAAGAAGCTGGGCCACTACCAGAGAAGCCACCTATTTCATAGAGCCTCTTGTTTCTTTCTATTTCCTTTAAGTTCCATGTTGTATTCATAAACAAACGCTTTATTGAAATATATTGTAAAAAAGGTTATGACATTACAAATGTTCATTGTCAGTACATGGTGTTAACATTCCACTTCCTGGTTGTTGCAAAATCTACTGTATTGTTTTTCTACTATAATTATCTCTTAAACAACTTGATCACATGTTGAGTATTGTACTCTGTTCTATGTTGCCTTTGTAAAACTCGTATTGTTATCTAAACTCATGTATGTAAGTGATATGCACATTTTTTTTTTAAACCCATTGAAAATATTTGACTTGAAATGAAAATGAAACCAGCTGGTCTGTTTGTGTAAGACTAACTGGATTAGTCTTAGAAATAAAAGAGTTTGTCAAAATGTCTGCATTTCATTTTGTATTGAGAAAAATAGAACGAAAAATATAAAAAAATTAGTGAAATGCCATTTTACTAAAGAAAATAGACAAAAGAAATATGAAAGAAAACTACAAGATATTACATAAGTTTGCAAATTTCTTAATAGTTGAAGTGAATACAACAAATTCTACATCACCAAACAGACATAACCCCCACGGTATAGTTAAATTACACATACTCACAAGACATACCAGGACATCTTAAACACGATAATACTTTTGTTTAATAAAAAGAAAATGTTTGAAGATACCAAATGGGTAATACCAGAAGCCGTAAATCGAAGAATGACATACAATCAAATAGACAAAAGACAAGAAGACAAACAAATGACATACAAAACACACAGAAAACTAAAGATTGAGCAACACGAGTTATTTAATGTTCATCGTTTGAGAATTTCTATTTCTTTGAACTTTTCATTATGTTCGTTGCTAAAGCTTCCACAGTGACCGTCCTTGTGTTAATAATCCAAATGAAAAGTCGATAACTTGACTAGTTTTGAGAATGTTGACTTTGTTATTTCTGTTGTCGATGGAGCAAGCGATGTTCTAAATTATCTCTTCTCCTTCCCGGGTTCTTTGTTTAAATTTGTGTTGCTGAAAACCTTGCTGTTTTTGTTTTGTTATTTAACTTTTTTAGATTAATTTCATCATTTTCTATCCATTGCAAGTTCATTTGAACAATTTTGAGATGTATTTCGGCATTTTCTAGGTGTATTTCGGCTTTTACAAGTGTATTTCGGCTAATGACTTTTCGAGGTCCCGCCGGAATGATGCTTTATAACATAATAAATGTATATCTTGTAACTTACAATACGTGCAAGTCAAATACATACTCGAATATACGGGACAAAATCAACCAAAAAGCAAACATAAACCATTCTTAAAAAGGTTGAAGATACCAAAGGGTTAACTGAATACTATGGTCAAAAGAAAGATGAGAGAAAGACGAACAATGATTTAAAACAACTACACAGAAAACTACATAATGAACACCGAGAACTACACAAAAACCAGAGGACAAACTCAGATGCGCCGGAAGGACGTAATGAAACAGTACAAAACACGTCGTGAGCACTACATACATCATGTGCGTACCATGATGCAGACTGTTGCTTGAAATTAAAAATAAAGTATATCAATTCATGGCCGGAATGTCTATTAAGCTTACACAGATGTAAAATTATAATACTGTACAGTCTGTTTGTAGGAGATATATGCTAGTTATTCATACAATTTTCTCATTTCCTTTTTTAATGTATTACGGAAGTGTATGTACACATTCGTGATCACGGAATGTGTTTATGTTCAAATAAGGAATACATAACACTTTAATACTGTTTTATTGTAATGATACACAAGTTCAAAGAATGAAACATCGTGTGGTAAATGAATGATTACAATATTTATATATAGTCATCTTGGGTAATACATACAAGATTAAAAACTAAGATTAAAAACTAGCACCGTGACGAAGTTAAGCAAAGTATCTCATGTCATTTAAATAATTGTGTGTTATCACGAGTTCCTTTGTCACACTACTATGTTTAGATTTGCTTCCGTATTTGGGTCATTCTCTGACAATTTTTACAATAGTGACGGTAAAGACTGCAATTGTGTCCCATTAATATTACAGAAAAACTACAAATTTGAATTAAAATAAAAGTTGATATGTCGGTTGTTCATGTTAAATTGTATTTATTTCATTAAAAGATTTATAAAATACATTGAGGTATACGCCAAATAATGGACTTACAAATTCTCTTTTTTACCGTCACATATAGAATAATACACGTGACGGTAATGTCCCATAACAGGGATGATTATAGAAAAAAAGAATTAAAACTTAAAAAGTTATGTTTCATTGTTTTAAAGGTTTAATCATTACACACCGTGTACAAGCAATCATTAGGGGGGATCGTTCAGTAAACCAAGGGGTGCACGTTTTTTTTATGTTGTTTTGACCAGTAGCAGAACGAAAAGTGAGTATGAACTATAAATAAAACGTAGAAAGTGACAATGTTATATACCACGGAACTCAGCAGAAAATGGGCTTTCATTTGGTATTTTTCTGGGTTCTCTGGAACATCCCGATCTTGCAACCACTTCGACAGTTTGCATCGATGATGGCTGTTTACCTAGGGGGGTACTCATGTTTTCTTGGGGGGGGGGGGGGGGGGGGGGGGTTCGAATATATCGATGCATAAACGCTAAAAGAAGAAGTTTATGATTATGTGGGGGATTTCACTGTGAGGAATCGTCAATTATACTATAATTTGTGTTCTGTCAGGTTAGGGTAGGTATCACATTTGACAGAAATTTATGATAATTTTGACTCGACCCCCTAAAATGAGAAAATATGAGTAAACTGTCGAAGTGTTCCCAAATTCAGTCAAACCCTTTAGGAATTAAAATAGCACCTTCAAGACGAGGTTCTCTTTTGATGAAATCGCCTCAAGATATATATTTTCAACCGCATCGGTGGCGTAATGGTTAGCGTGCTCGCCTGAAGTGTGGTAGATCGTGGGTTCGTGCCTCGGTCTGGTCAAAAGAAAAAGGACAAAAAGACAAACTATGGTATACTAAACACTACACAGAAAATTAAAGATTGAGCAACACGCCAACAAGTGAGCAATATAATGTTCATCGATTGAGAATTTCTATGGCTTTCAACTTTTCATTATGTTCTATGCTCAAACTTCCGAAGTGAATTTTCTTGTGTTAATGATTCAAATGGAAAGTTGTTAACCTGACTAGTTTTGAGAATGTTGACTTTGTTATTTCTGTTTTCGATGTTCCGAAGCATCTCTTTTCCTTCCCGATTTCCTTCTTTGTAATTGGTGTTGTTCAAACCTTTTTGTTTTTGTTTGCTGCATTCTTGTGTTGTGCTATTTCTATCCGGACTGGTGCTTTATAGAAGTATTTCTTGTAACTTACAATACGTACAAGTCAAATCCAAACTGGGATAAACGTAACAAAATCAACAAAAAAGCAAAACATTAACCTTTCTAAAAAAGGTTGAAGATCCAAAGGGATAACCGAATTCTATGATCAAAAGAAAAAGACAAGGATTTATCACAACTACACAGACAACCACATACTGAGCAACAAGAACTACACAAAATCAAGGAGACCAACCCGTGTACTCTGGAAGGACGGAATAAAACTGTACAAAACACGTCGTGAACACTACATACATCGTGTACATGATGCAGATTGTTGCTTGAAATTAAAAATAAAGTATATCAATTCATGGAATGTTTATTAAGCTTCTAGACAAAAGTGAAATTATAATGTTGTACAGTCTGTTGTAAGATGTGTGTGTTAGTAATGCATACTATTTTCCCATTCCTTTTATTTAATGTTATATGGGGGTGTATCCACATATTCGTGATCACGGAATGTTTTTATGTTCAAACAAGGAATATATAACACTTTACTGCATTATTTTAATGATACACAAGTTCAATGAATGAAACATCACGTCGTAAATGAATGATTACAATATTTATATATAGTCATCTTGGGTAATACATACAAGATAAAAAACTAAGATTAAAAACTAGCACCGTGACGAAGGTAAACAAAGTATCTCATGTCATTTAAATAATTGTGTGGTATCACGAGTTCCTTTGTCATACTACAATGTTTAGATTTATTTCCCTATTTACATAATATATTTAACTGGGTGAGAACAAAGAAAACACACCTGGTACTGTCTATAGATGCATCATATGCAATTTGGGACAAGGTCTTTTTTCGACAGCTTAAATCCTTAAGGTCATTGAATACATAAGTCATTTGGTTATATATAATTTGGGTTTAAATCAAAGAAAAAGAAGTGAACGTTGTTTAATGTGTATTCCCCCTGAACATTATCATGATTATGTATTAGCCATCTCTGAAATCCTAAATTCAAAGCACATTATTGCGCTACTCGTATGAGATCTTGTGTTGTTTTCTTGTTGATACCCTTTGTTTCAAAATTGAATGTTGATCTGTGACTCTCCAGGTTTAGTTAGCATTCTAAAACAATGACTGTGTCACACTGCTAGCCTTTCTTCCAAATATGCCCATGTTAGTGACCTGTGGTTAACTTAGTTCCCAAATTCAGTTAAACCCTCTAGGATTTAAAATAACACCTTCAAGACGAGGTTCTCTTTTGATGAAATCGCCTCAAGATATATATTTTCAACTGCACCGGTGGCGTAATGATTAGCGTGCTCGCCTGGAGTGTGGTAGATCGTGGGTTCGAGCCTCGGTTTGGTCAAACCAAAAACTATAAAATTGGAATTTGTTGTTTCTCCGCTAAGCACACGTCATTAAGGAGAAAGAGCAACGACTGATTGGTTCGGAATCAGGATAATGTCTCCTAGTGGGGCGACATGTCTATCCGCGGACTGTTGTTTCAGTGAGCTAGCACTATAAAAATCCAACTCAGTGTGTTGGTCTAGTACAAGGCGGACCTCATCATCATCTCATTTAAAATTAACTTGTTCTCGTCATGATATAGCTGAAAAATTGCTGAATTGGCATTAAACAACAATCACTCACTCACTATATATTCTCAGAGACAAAATTATTGCATCTTCATTAACGATGGCGTCATTTGCTTTGATTGTAAGCAACATATGCATATGTAGAAAAAAAAACCTTTTGAATAAATATAACAAATGGAAAATTAATGAAGAAGGTGACAAAGTTTACATAAACGAATCTATTCAGCCTGGACATACACACTCTAATTCCGGTACTGAATGAGGGGGTCACCATGATATATGCACCTGCATTCATTGTTGCACCCGAATATACTGTTCAGTCACCGAAAAAGTAGTCACATCAATGGTAGCGTTACCATCTTATGATTCTTTCTAAGCTGTAACAACAATAACTGAAGTTCACAAATCTGCTCAGACTGAAACGCGACCCTCATATATATATTTTGTTTTGATCTTGGACTGAATGTCTAAAGTTGTGAGTTCGAACACCGTTCGTGCTGAGGTGTACTCGATACAACACTATGTGATAAAGTTTGCTACAGGTCGGTGGTTTTCTCCGAGTATCCCAGTTTCCTCCACCAATAAAACTGACCGCCACAATATAACTGAAATATTGTTCAAAGTGGCGTTAAACACCATAAACCAAACCTCAATGTCTACTGAGGATAACAGATAGATACTGCAAAAGACAAGTTGGAAATTTATAAATATTTGCTAAGTTAGAGCTTAGCGTAAGGTAGAAACGGAAGGCTTAAAATTGAAATATGCAAAAAAAAATTCTTCTAAGCAAATTGTATTCCATTAATATACTCTCAAGAACTTGAGAGAAAATAAACAGTTTCATCTGCCTCATTTCATCACATTTACCTCAATGTTTACGCTAATTGTCATCTTTCTACCAAATTCTACGACAAAGAGACGACTTCATATTTTGGCATTATAGATTTTTCCCACACTTTGATAGTAATATACCAAATGCTCCCACGTGTGGAATTTGTTATTTCACAACTCATTACGCTACACTCGTGCTTGCAATCTATATTCAAACATTTTACAACATGACCGTCCATTGCGTATCAAATGATTCAGTCAAGAATCTTTAAATAATTTTTTCTACTTATCATTCAACACGTTTTTCGGGAGATATCAATACCTTATTGAAAAGTATCTCCCACTTTCGTACAGATGACGAAATACGCTATTGGCCTTTGTGGTCGTGATCGCATAGTAGTTGCCAGGTACTCCGGATTCCTCCGTCAATAAAACTTATCCCCAATATATAAATATGTAACTGAAATGTTGTTGAAAGTGGTGTTAAAACACCATAAACCCCCCTAAATACGATATTGACAATTCGAGTTTGGCTAAAAGTTCACCAGGTTTCTATGGAAGCGCATATGGTACACCTTTTGACGAGTTAATTCTGAACTAACATGTCAGAAAGTCTAGTTCTTGTTCGACTTGTCAACATTTAAAAGCCAACTTGTTCACTTGCTTTGTGACTTATATTTCATGACATAGTGTTGAGCTGCTATGTCGCCTTGACGATATCGCAAAGTGTACATGAGATGTTTGGGATAAAGTTGCATAAAAATAATCTTTGCACATATAAACACATTTAAAATACAACAGTTTATTTCAAAGTAAACGCATGACCACAGATGGAGATAATGTTCATAGGAATTTAATATGTACTGGCCTCCTATATATAATATGTACCAGATTCCCTCAATGTTTCTTGACATTAATATCAAAATCAGTACCGATATCTTCATTAGAATAAAAACCATGATCTCCAATCAGTAGTTGAATTTTATTAACCGTAGGTAATCCAATGAAATCAAAAGGTATATCATGATAGATAAGTTGTCGTTGATTTCAGAGAAAAAAATCGACTCTCAAATTTTCAAAAGCTGAACATTATAGCATAAAATAATTTGTGTTCTCTGCATCATTGCTTTGACATCATTGACAAAGATCATTTTGTCTTAAGTTACTCTTAGCGCATGCGATGCAGATCATCATTTGTTTCTTGCCAGTAGTTTTAGTTTTGAAGTTTTCAATATTTCTGAGATTTGTTTGTGTCACTTCACTTAATAGAACGCAACGCTACACCAAAGACGCCAAAGAAAGTGAATCAATAGCGCGATTTTTAGTCGTTAATGTACTAAAAGGTGCCATCTTTACCTATTATTTATACCTGTTCCGTTAGCCAGATGTTCCCTGCTCACCAACGGAGAGATGTAAGCATCCTGAATGAACACAATTACGAACAACTTTCATAAAACAACTTGAATACCTCAAAATATTCAAACTGTAGACAAACTTTTCTAATACATTAAAATTTGCTTTTCAGATTGTGCATTTTCCGAAAAAAAAGTGTTCGTGTGCATTATGATAATTTTGCAGACGACGATTTTCATCAGTAGAAAACATTGAAAATTGGCATTCCTAGACAGCAACATACCAGTTACAATTATACTGTAAGACAACCATTGGTCTGCCACCAGATATGTTACACATTTACATTCAGTCTGAATCTTAGAAAATGCCACATCAAATGGATATAAATGTAATTGAAATGTTACTTTGGTAGTTTTTGACATATTTATGCTTGTAAGATAAGTATAATTCTCATTGTGGCAAAAATACTGGCAAATTTTATTGGTGGTGTTGTGTCGTGCTAACCGACATAGGACACATTTCCAACCGTTAACCTTTTTCCCCTTTCCCACCCTTAATCCTTCCTTTTTGCCAGCCCGTGACCTCCTATAAGTGAGAACTGGATTTAAAAATTAAATACATAATATTAATATATTATAAAATTCATGATATTTGTTTAGAAGAGGTAAACGTGGGAAACCATTTTATCAAAATTACTGTTATTCAAAAGATGAATTACAACAAAAATTAGTTAAATATATTTTGCTTGCCATTATGGAATTTGTTCATATTTCAACTTTTGAAAAAAATGACTTGAAAAAATGCTAAGCTAGAATTTTCCAAATACTATTTCTAAACAAGGACAGTAATTATTTCATTTATAAGCATACATGTACATGCATTGCCTTTGCTTTGCTGTAGGGTATATGTACAGTTTGTTAAATTATATTCACTTTGATAATAACATAAATTCAATGCTTATTTTCTTGCAGTATAGAAAGGTATATATATTGTAATCATGTAATCATTTCTGATAGAAATTATGGATGTTTATGTGTTCAGTTTGTGTTTTTATTGATAGTCCATCAGCCAAGTCTGAAAAAGCCTCTAATAACAAAGTGTGTGCGATACCCCTGTAGACCGCATTTTTATTGCAAGAAATTAAAGTTTGATATTTAAATTGTCGATTTCCATGTGATATACTAAAATTCAAAACGCAGAAAATAGTATAACTTCAGCTTTTTTTCTACTAACTCGTGTGCTGATGTAGTGGGGTTCAATAGTTTGTATGACGTTTCATACATATCACCGCTTTGATGTTCAATATTGGATTTATATATGTTTGGTACAAGTATAAAAATAGCATAATTCGCCATATCCTTTGAAAAGTAGTCTATTTGTGCTTAAAAATAGCATGTTTTAACTATTACACACGTGACTGCACGGGATACATCGTAAAGCATGACAAATAATCACGATTACATCATACTTCATTTAATCGCTACATTTGAATATTTTTGCAACTATTAATTCTTCCAAAATGCGTTTTTTAAAGAATTTAACCATTGAGCTAAATATTTCCGGATTTTCGAGTTATAACCGATACGGTTTCATATTACATATTGATTGTAAATTTTCTTTCGCTTTCTGTACTTTTTATGTTAATTTGATGGTTTTATGCAACAAATATCTTTCATTTTGTCAATCTAGATAAATATTTAGATCATTATCGACAGAATGTAATCAATTAGTGGGTTAATTGTTTTCGGTCTGTTTGACATTACTTTAGTTGGGGTGCGTTTGATTTGTATTTTCTCATTTAATATTTCTTATTGATCATTGATGTTAGTAGACTAGTTTTATTGCTTTTCTTGTTATTTTTTATATATGTGCACTTGTTTCTATTGTTGCACACATTTTGTTTATTGATTTGTCAAGTGATTGTCATTTATATTAGACTTTTTGAGGTTAATTGTATTGATTTTTCATTTGTTAACTGTTCATTTGTGATTTTTGCGTTTTTGGTGATATATTTTCATAATTACTTTTGAGGGTATTTTGTCATTTAGGAGGGTTGTTTTTTCAACATTTTTTAATTGTTTAATTTGTTTTATACCTTATTGTTATATTTGAGGTTTTTCGGAGTTTTCCCTTGTTGGTACATTTTGCATATATTTTTTTTTATTAATATCTATTACATACTTTGTTATCTTTGTCTATAGCACAATACCCTGCTCAAAATGAGCAACAGTGAACTTATACTTCACAAAGATAATACAAGTGAGAAACAGATAAACTGGAAAGAGTGTCTTTGTCACAGTACTGGTCAAACTAGCGATCTTTCAATATTTTTGGAGTAGACTTGTTTAGAAAAGCAGCGGAATAAGAAATGACCTTGCTCACAATCTTCTAAAATACTACTGGAGTGCCGGTACCACAGGCGATGCTATCTAACTTGCACTAGCAAACGTAATCTGAAGTATCCGCACTGAAAGGCAAAATGGACGACAGTGTCAAAATACCAGTCACAAATAAACCAGCCAAATTACCTAGAACATAATTATGGTAGTTCAAAATGTGTTATTTGCTTAGAAGACAAGTAACTATATGATAGCAAATCCCGGGAACAGTTACGCCAATGTTTGACCAAAAACAGCGTTTCCTCGCTGAAGAGAGCTGCGAATAATGACAGTTTTCCCGCGAAAAGATTTGAATCGGGTTATGTATTTTATATCACAAAACATGCAACAAAAACTGACAAGTTATCTTTACAAAGTTAATGAGAACTTGGAAAATATATAAGGTAATGAGGTATCAGCAATATTTGACAGATCTTTTGATACCTTAGCTTCCGAAATTGAAACAAATGTTTGAAAGGATTGAAAGTGGTAAGTATGTCAGAACTTTAATCTCGGTTTCGTCAGTTTAGTGAAGAAGGCATTGAGGCCTCAAATTACAAGTCCTGGTATTTGCAATAAGGCTAGAAAAACGCTTCGGAAACAAACTCTCGTTTTAACAGTGGCAGATCATTGAAGCAGCTTTAGAATCTATGAAGCAGAATAAATATAACGATTTGGAAGTGTCAGATCTCCCAAAAGAAAACGCAAAAGTTGATGAGCTAGTCCGACATATGTATTATACAGCAAAAGCGATCCGGAGATTGACTTTGTCAGAAGCCAAGTCGTCAGTACCATTTCCTCCGACTGGTAGCTTTATAAATGAGCACTCTGTGACCATGCCGTATTTGTTGTATAATTTAATTAACTTGGTTCTGACTGAGGACCAATCAGATCGACCCACTTCAGACTTAGAGGTTGAAATGTCAGAGGCAACCAATATGCGTGTTTTATCATTTGCACAGGATCTCATTTACGATGTCACACGTTGTAAGGTGCAAATCCCTGAACGTATAGGTCTGGCTGTACTACTAATAAACCTTACTGGTTCAGCAGAACTAGTAAATGTTCGCCAAACACTTTGTAGAGTAGGTGATAGTTCTAACATTCCAAACGGCATCCTCCTTGATGTGAAAAATTTTCTATGTGCTGTCTACGCTTTTCCGTCAATTGGTGATATTAATGAAGTACGATTCCTTTTGTTTTGATTATCAAAAAACACCCAGTGCGTTAGCTACCACCTACAAAAGACGCTATACAGAAACACACAAAGAGCATATTTCCAGGCAACAGTTTGGAAACGCGCTTGTCAGTCGATATATCAGCTGAAAAACAAGGATGGGAGAAAAATATGTTGTCTGTTAACTGGATGGACCAGCAGCCTTGAGGCATTGATGCTGTTCATTAGTTGTGGGTGTAAAACAATCTACGTCACAGAACGTTGTTCTTGTAGGTCACACGGTTGATCATGCACATATGCTCATATTGCCAAAGCACGAATCAAAGAGAGACTCTATCAGAGAGAGATAGTAAAGTAACGATGAGGAAGAAGATTAAAACGTGAAATCATAGCTTGAGGGGAAAAGTACTGGTTGTTAGATTTCAGGTTCTTAAACACAAAATTAATGTAACCCCCCTTTTTTGGGTCAAATATATAAAATTACTTCCATCAGAATAATCTTAGAGAGATTGGAACTACAATAATTACTGCAAATATGAAGAATCGAGCAATAAAACGTTTAGCACAGAACTTGTAGACACTAAATTATTTCAACAGATGAAAATTTTGAAATATTATAGTAAAATTACCTCCCCCCCGAATTCACAACAAGTGGTCTTTCCATGTATGGTTATCATCTTTCTAGTATTAATGATATACAATAAGTATGTATAAATAACTCTCGAAGTAAATTAACTGAAATGATATACCCAAACTGACGGGAATGCTTGGCTTTGTTTTTCTCCTGCTATTTTAGGGTACCTTAAAGGTTCGCTTGTTATACTATTTTCCGCATATATTAGCTGAGTATGACACTTGAATAAATAATCTACATATATTTATCCTTCGATTTGTGCAAATAAATGCGGTCTACAGGGGTATCCAGCACCCAATTTTTATTTCGGGTCTAGCTGATGTATTATGATTATTATACAAAAATGATACACGCACGTTTATCGTTAATTTGATACTTATTTTAGCAGAAATTCACAAAAAAGGAAAAGATACACATTGTTGGTTAAAGACAAATGATACCGAGAGGTAAACTTTAGTTTAAATTAATATTGACAATGTCCAAAATAAGATCTTTAGGCCTAGAACTTTATCACATTTATATCAACACTTACGTGATCCTTTCTTTTTAGAGACCAAGATGTTTGACCTCTGAATTATATTTTTATTTATTTTGTTTGTTGATTGTTGCCAAAAGGACATTTTATCAGCGTCCACTATTTTTCATTACATACAAACTTATTAATAGTGAATCCTGTTATACCACCAAGAACTATCCATTTACCCGAACGCAAAACTTTTAGTTACCCAATTACTGGTGAATCCTCTTGTTCTATTCACTAACAAAATATCATGGCTTTACAGTATTCAGGATATGGACATAAACGAAAAAACTTAACTATATCGGGATGTACGTACGGACGGACAAGTGTCAATCCTTACTTGATCGGGACATAAAAATAACAAATTTGCAAGTAATGTTGTGTTAAGTATAGCCTCACAGTTGATTGGATCATGTCTGTAGTAGTGTTAGAAATTCTGTAGTAGTACTAAAAATTGTTTACATCGTTAGAGTTATAAAATCATAATTTATTATCAAGCCCTGCAAAAAATATCGCACCCCTACCCCCAATTAGGCCTCCATAGAGAACAGATAAAGCATACTTTGAGAAAGATACTTGATACAAGTCGACTTCATATGCCAACATGTTCACATACTTCAGAATGCTTACATGTTGACATATATGATATAAACAAAAGTGTACATGACGTCCCAAACATCTCATGTACACTTTGCGATGTCGTCAAGTCGACAAAACAACTCAACAAGATGTCATGAAAAAGTCGACAAGTTGCAAAGTAAGTGAACAAGTTGGCTTTTAAATGTTGACAAGTCGAAAAGGAACTACTATTATACTTTCTGACATGTTAGTTCAGAACTAACTCGTCAATGGGTGTACCATATCCGCTTAGGTTTCCATATTATGTATGCCAGTGCCTATCACTACCAACGTTGTGAGTTCGAAACCCGCTCATGGCGAGGTGTACTCTATGCAACATTATGTGATAAAGTTTATCAGTTACTTGAGACAGGTTGGTGGTTCCTCCAGATACTCTACTAATAAAACTGACCGCCACGATATAACTGAAATATTGTTGAAAGTGGCGAAAACACCATAGACCAGATCAGACCAGGCCAATGGCTTTTTGTACTACTTAACATTTAAATGATGATCAATGCAATCGATCCGATTTCTTTGATAGAACTTGTTTTATACATATGATAACTTTTGTGTCCCCAAGATTAGATATATTTTTGTTATAATGTTTAAGGTTATGACTCGACATTTTCTATAGCAACGCTGCACACCCAGTTAAATGTGAGGGTCGACATTTTACTCATGTGTGGAAAACACTTGCATGACCGCATCATTTCACTGCCAAGGAAGGTTTGGTATATATGTGTTGCTAGGCTATGGTTATCATTTCACTGCCAAGGGAGGTTTGGTATATATGTGTGCTAGGCTATGAAGGCATCATTTCACAACCAAGGGAAGTTTGGTATATATGTGTACTATGCTATGACGGCATCATTTCACTGCTAAGGGAGTTTGGTATATATGTGTTGCTAGGTCATGGTATATATTTGTTGCTAGGCTATGGTATATATGTGTTGCAAGGTTATGGTATATATGTGTTGCTAGGCTATGGTATGTATGTGTTGCTAGGTTATGGTATATATGTGTTGCTAGGCTATGGTATGTATGTGTTGCTAGGCTATGGTATATATGTGTTGCTAGGCTATGGTATGTATGTGTTGCTAGGTTATGGTATATATGTGTTGCTAGGCTATGGTATGTATGTGTTGCTAGGCTATGGTATATATGTGTTTCTAGGCTATGGTATGTATGTGTTGCTAGGCTATGGTATATATGTGTTGCTAGGCTATGGTATGTATGTGTTGCTAGGCTATGGTATATATGTGTTGCTAGGCTATGGGTATCGAATTTCTCTTGTTTCATCAATGATTCGATTTTGGAACTGTTCTGATGGTGTGGGATTTTTTGTTTTCATTTTATTAACAAAATTTAAAGTATATTGGATTTTACTGTCTTCATCCAATGTAGACAAAGTTAGTGACATGATGAAAATGTTTATATTAAAATGAAAAAACCTATTAAAGATGTCTGAAATACACTGATGATTTCAAATTATTATGTCAGGATCTATTGATTTTCGCAAAGATACAGACTCATCTCCTCAATTAATGGCTCGTCTTAACAAACTGATTAAAAGACCAAAAACATGTTAAAAGTCGCAGTTAATGTCTTCTTGTGGCCACGGAATGTCGTCATCTCTATATAGATTCTATAATTGCGTGGCTATTTGTATAGTACTGTCTGGTTTTTCTGCACGTATCCCTGAATGCTCAATGTTGCAGAGAACCCTTTAAATGCTATTTTCTTCTTAATTTCCTCAAGTCGTCTAAGTTGAATTCAGATATCGTATTTTTGCCAGATATGCATACCTTCTGTAGAAGACGCATGCAAATTGATATGGAGAGAAGAAATTTAATTTGGTCATTTATCTTCCAATACTGCTGGTTTTGTAATATGTTTTTTTACTCTAATAATCTAGATCATACGATTATTGATCAACAGATTAATTACTCTTGTCGTAATGTTACATTTTAACTGTATGCTTACAGAAGCATTTTTTTTTCATTTGATGCTCCCTCGTGTCACAAAGAAAAACTTGTACATTTGTATTTTTGAAATAAAAAACTTGAATCTTCTACTCCAATAATTTTAGATGGTGAATTTAATTGTGTTGTTACTCTAACATTTGACCGAAAATGTGATAGCGAAAAAAAAACACATCAAGAAATATGACAAGTATTGAGTTCAGACGTCTATTAAGATTGCACTGAATATACAGTACTTTAAATAGGCTTATATCTGACTGGTCAATTAGTGCGTCAAATTACTTCATTTGACAAACTGAGTAATATTACATGACCAAAAGGTCGATGCAGCAAAGACCATGGGAACTTATTCAAGATAAAGTGGTGAAATTTTCCATATTTTGTGTTTGTTGTCAATGAACGTAGCGATCCCCAACTGTCACATGCATTTGAAACAATGAAAGATGAAAACTGTATTTAGAGGTGTATGCATTTTAGCTTGAAGTCACGAAGAGGAGTATGCAATCTTTTCAATTCCCAAATTTGTGAATTGGCTGAAAATGCAGATTTAAAAACAAAACATGAATATCATCGCACCAGACACCATGCATAATGTAGACCATCTTCGCTAGCCAAGGGTTACGATCCGCTCTACTCATCTTCACCCTTGGCATCGTTAGTCGGATTTTCGTAATTCCCGCACACTGCCACCTGCTGGATTTTGACAGTTACGCCCCTTGTAATGATGTCATTTTCAGCCAATCGACGCGAGGCTTTCATTTCCTTTCGTTTGAATGCCCTGAAAATTGACTCGAGATTATAATATGGCTGATTTTCAAGCGAAGATTTGACGAGGCTCATACTGTTATTCAATGGTAAGCTAGTGCTTTTATTTCAAACTTACAACATTATTTTATATGTACACGCATTTTTATTTTGTTGACATTTTTCCTACAGAACATGTGCTTTTTGTAAAGCGCGTTCCGATTGGTTGCAGCTACCAATAGCTGCATTACATATAAACCGTCACCGTGTGACCTCGAAAATCCGTCTAACGATGCCAAGGGTGAAGATGAGTAGAGCGGATCGTAACCCTTGGCTAGCGAAGATGAGTAGAGCGGATCGTAACCCTTGGCTAGTGAAGATGAGTAGAGCGGATCGTAACCCTTGGCTAGCGAAGATGAGTAGAGCGGATCGTAACCCTTGGCTAGCGAAGATGAGTAGAGCGGATCGTAACCCTTGGCTAGCGAAGATGAATGTAGACAAAAACAAACCAATGATTCAGATTACCAACCACGGAACATACTCTAAACACGTGCATACAGTTGTGCGAAATGTAATACTAACAATCAATATATCAGTTAATCTGGGAAAATCAAAGCTAATACGCATAAGCTGAGAAAAACACATAATTCAATACAATGTAGACTACTGTTATGTACCAGTATGGATTCCAGCAGAAAAAACATTGATTAACCTTACTTGACAAAATCAAGAGATACGAGACATAAGAGTTTCATACCGCCACCCCAAGAGATCATTATTGTACATGTCATACAAGTCATACACAGTGATGGATTGTGGTCATTAGACTATTATGTAGAGTGTCTATATATAGTAGATATTTATTATAAAGGGGTGAAAACAACTCTGAAACACACACAAATCAAATAGGAAATAATAGACAAAATATAGATCCACATGAAATGCAATTTATCAATATAATAAAGTCAATAGTAAAGTTAACATAGGATTCAAATTTCCCCTCCATAACAAAAAGTATGCCATTCCATCATGATATTGCCTCCAGCAATGCATTACATTGAGCAACGAAATTGGGTTTGGTTTTGGTGTTTAACGCCACTTTCAAAAATATTTCAGTTACATATTGGTGGAGGGAACAGGAGCCACCACCTGTCGCCAGCCACTGACAAACTTTATCACATAATGTTGTATCGAGTTAACTTCGGCATGAACAGGATTCGAACTCACAGTATTAGTGACAACAAAACTGCATTATTGTGGTATTATTTTAGAAAATTGTTAAGTAGCATTAGAATACACAATAATTACCTATTACATAAACATTCATCCATTCTTTTAAAGTTTTCTTTGTTAATTGCATGTGCTAAAATTGAATCTCTAATTAATTAAATTGAGTGTTGACCATTATCACCTTGTTCAACTTTACAACCAACCAGAAATAGACTTGTTGAGATGCCATTCACCGGTTTAACCCCACCACATTTTTATGTCTGTTCCAATACAGGACTTAGATTTCCCTGACATATATTGTGGTAATTTTTGGTGTTGATTTGTGGTGAGAGGTGGCTGTTGCTTTGTTGATATTGGTGGAATGAATTGTTGACCATTACTTTTTAAACTTTCTTTCAGTAAATTTTGATTTCTTTTCTGCATTATTGATGTAAATTGCAAGTTTAGCAATTGTTCTTGTCATTGAAAATAGATACCTTACATACAAAGTGAGATAATTCTTACATACAAAGGGAGATAATTCTAACTTCTTTTATCTGCAGTTGTTAAATTTACAGAAACTAGCATGTTCCTTTTATATAAATAACTGTCAGTGTTGTAAAACTGAAATCACTGAGGACTCATTTGAGTGTATACACTTGCAAAAAAATGTAATAATTCATGTTGCCATGGATAATTACATATTATTGAACCTTCTGCAAAATTTATGTTGTGCATCATTTTGTTTTTTGCAATGATATCTTTTGTTTGTGATATAATATCTCACGAGATACATGGCTCATTTTTCCTGCATGTCCCTGGATTTCCAAGGTCTTAATATGTCATGTTTTATTTTTGTGTTCAATGATTTGAGGTGAGAGGTAATTGTTCATTTTGTTGATGTATTGGTAGGAATTTTTGTCCATCACTATTTAAACTTTCTTTTCATATAACCAATATGACAATTAGCTCCATGTTTTACAAACAAGTAGTACATGTTTTAGTAAATTTAGTTTTCAAATTTGTTCTTTTTCTTCAAGCATTTCCATCATCTTCTGATTTCAAATCTAGTTTGTGAATCTTATTTTTAAAAGTGTAATTGGAATATGTCATTTGATCATAGTAGAAATCACCAACCATACTAGTTCTGAACCTTCTCTTATAAAAGTCAAATAAATAAAAACCACATCCCTTTTAGTAGCTGTTTTTGAACTCTGATATGAGTGAATGACACTACCTGGTCATGAGCCAACCTTTCTTTGCTCTTAATCCTTATTTCTGAAGAGCAGAAATCACCAATTTTATAGCTTTTTGTTTGGAACAGACAGGGCTTGAACCCATGACATACCACACTCGAGGCGAGGACATTATCCCTTACACCATCCATCCAGCTAAAGAGACTTCATACTTCCATTCAGACTTTTCAGGAAAAAGGAAATCACTATTGTAGAAATATTGAATGGTTGGTTAGTTTATGGTGTTTAACGCCACTTTCAACAATATTTTAGTTAAATCGTTGCAGTCAGTTTTATTGGTGCAGGAAACCGGAGAAAAACACAGACCCGCCACAAGTCACTGACAAACTTGATCACATAATGTTGTATCGAGTACACCGCGCCTGAGCGTGGTTGGAACTCACAACGTTAGTAGTGATAGGCACTGAATCCATAGGTAGTTGTAAATTCAATTATCATACTTTAACGGCCCCTAGAAATGTTGGAATGTGAATTTGGTACTACAAACAAGAAATAGAGAGCATATTATCTGATAAATAAAAACAAAGAGAAATATCTAAGCTTTAAATTTTTATTTCATGGAAATTTTTATTTTTATGACATGATAATGGAATAACCATAAAATAATCATATACAACAAGCTTCATATTAACCAAGACACTATGTACAAACATTCTTACGATCATGATCTGAGACATTAATGGGACTTGACATACAACATTTATGACCTCGACATTCTCAGGGTGTGTACAATATATCCATATCTTGGAATTTTCTATATATGCACATTCTTTGGAAAATAAGTGAAATCTCACAACTTCACTCACAATAAGTAAAGTATTCTTATATATCATTCTTCACAATAATAAAAAAAAAATACTATCAATTTAACAACTGTGCTATGACAAAGTAAAATAATAATAGAAATTATTTTTTTCTATAAAATATGCAAAAAAAAAAAATATCTTGATGTTGCCTATAAATGATTATCTTGTATCTCTAACATCTCGGGAGAAATTGTAAAATGGAAGGCCTACTTGATTTATATATATATTTAAAAAAAATCACTCCACATATAAAATGTATTGCACATTACTGCTAGTTTCTGTTCTCTGCTAGAAATAAAAACAAAATATGCCATTTGTTTAAACAAAGAAAAGTAAATAATGGTCCTAGATAAAACTAAGTTACGAATATCTACTTTATTTTTACTTATTTATTAACTGTAGCTTATAAATGAGATATATATGTTTATGACAGTAGGAACTGATTAAGAAAAAATAATTTTTTTTGCAACATAAGACTTGATTCTACTTGTACCTTCTGATCATACAAACAAACAAATCACAGCATCGTAAGTAATTTATCTTAACTTCAAACATTAATATTACAACAATTCTCAACTTTTGAAGACCTGATTTGAGAGAAGACATGAACAATTATTACAGATTAAAATAAAGATTTCCACTCTTGTAGTGGAACAGTCAAGTGTTTCACTCGTACAAGTCATGACTTCTAATACATGTCACTAATACAAGTGATAACTTCTAATACAAGTCACTCGTACAAGTCATGACTTCTAATACATGTCACTCGTACAAGTCATGACTTCTAATACATGTCACTTATACAAGTCATATCTCCTAATACATATGTCACTTATACAAGTCATGACTTCTAATACATGTCACTTATACAAGTCATGATTTCTAATACATGTCACTTATACAAGTCATGACTTCTAATACATGTCACTCATACAAGTCATGACTTCTAATACATGTCATTTATACAAGTCATAACTCCTAATACATGTCACTTTTACAAGTCATGACTTCTAATACATGTCACTTATACAAGTCATGACTTCTAATACATGTCACTTATACAAGTCATGACTTCTAATACATGTCACTTATACAAGTCATTCCTACAAGTATTAACTCAAATGTTTTACAACTCATACAATTTACTTCTTGCATATTCTCTCATCGTGTTAACCTTTAATGTAATAAGATAGTATTTTACTAGGGCCTTAACAGCAAGTAGTTCAAGCTAGATGCAAATAAAATTGGTCACTTTGTGGAATTATATAATTATCCGTATTACATCAACAAAAATTATCCCATGTCTTTGAAAAAGTGAATAAAGATATTATGACACTGCAAAGTTGACATTTTTTTTTAATTAAAAACTTGTACAAGTAAAACACTTGACTGTCAAATAACAAAAGTACTTAGCTTAGTTTGTTAAACCTCATTTGTTACCAAGTTGGATAAAACATGTGGATCAATTTAATTTTCGTACCTTTGTTGTAAAAATCAACTATGGCATTACCAATACTACATGTTACTGTGCATAAAAAACAATAAAATACTTCAGTCTATGTTCATTTATGAAAGTTTCAAATACAAATACCATTTTACTCAACTTCAAACTCAGTAATTTGATTTTGTTCAAGATAATTTCAGATTGAGCATAAAACGTAGATGTTTTATCTAAATGCTGACCTAGTTCATATCCTGTTTATATTATACAATACATAGATGCAGTTTCATGAATAGACTGAACACATTGGTTCAGATCTAATGTGAATGTCTAGGTAATAACTTGATTTATAAAGGGGGACCTTAAGTCAAGATCAGACACTACATAATATATGCCAACAGCACCATCTAATTCTATTATGTTGTAAAGCACTTAGTTACTGGACATATATGTCATTTCTTTAAATAAAAATACATTTGAAACAATATTACAGTAAAATATGACCTTCATGGGTTAGTCAAAATCCTAAAAAAAAAAAAAACTTTAAATATTACTGCTCTGAATGTTGAAAAAGCATGTTCAAGTCTGAATGTTGATAATTTAAATTAAAGCATGTTCAAGTTTGAATGTTGATAATTTAAATTAAAGCATGTTCAAGTCTGAATGTTGATGATTTAAATTAAAGCATGTTCAAGTTTGAATGTTGATAATTTAAATTAAAGCATGTTCAAGTTTGAATGTTGATAATTTAAATTAAAGCATGTTCAAGTCTGAATGTTGATGATTTAAATTAAAGCATGTTCAAGTTTGAATGTTGATAATTTAAATTAAAGCAAGTTCAAGTTTGAATGTTGATAATTTAAATTAAAGCATGTTCAAGTTTGAATGTTGATAATTTAAATTAAAGCATGTTCAAGTTTGAATGTTGATAATTTAAATTAAAGCATGTTCAAGTTTGTTGATAATTTAAAGTAAAGCATGTTCAAGCCTGAATGTTGATAATTTAAATTAAAGCATGTTCCAAGTCTGAATGTTGATAATTCAAATTAAAGCATGCATGTTCAAGTTGTTATAAAACTATAAACCAATAAGCAACCTTAATTTCTTAAAATTAAAATGATTCCAATTGATGAAAGATTTTATAAATTTATGACATGTATGCCTATTTAAAAAAAATGACAGTGGAAATTAAAATCTATAACAAAATTGGTTGAAACCATACAAGTCCTTAATAAATAACAGTAAACAACAAATATATAACAAATTCTACAGTTCTGCACTAAATGGCAGATTGGGTATATATTGGTTAATTCTTTTTGATGGATTCCTTAGGAAGACCAATCATTTTATTGCTGTATAACAGTTTTATAAATTATGCACTTTTTTTTCAGAATATAATATGCAGTCAAAAAAACTCCTTGGAATTGTCCATACTATTCAACTCAAGCTTCCAATGTTTTACGTAATATTCAACATTTCTCGTTAACTCCTAGAAAATCACAAGTCTGTGCAGATTGTAGTCATGGCAACCATGTATCACAGTCAACAATAATAAATAAAACTTTGATCAACAAAGTTTTGGTCACGCATGAAATACTCTAGTCTATCTGCAAATGGATTTCACTTGATCACTTTATCCTTGATCCATCTAGTTGCCATGGATACAGTTATTTGGGTCATATATTTCCATGACAACAGTATATAATCATTTGACTAGATGTGATCATAAGCTATACTTTCATTATTCCTATGGTGCCTGAAAGACAAGAATAATATAATAAGTATTATATATTTTATTGCAAATCATCACATATTGTTCATATTAAATTAAAGGAAGTGAAAAAATATGTTTTAATTTTTGTTGAAAATGATAAGACTGATGAATTATGATAAATCTATTGTTTGCACACAATAAAATTTTAAAGAGTCATGTGACATTTTTCTTGCAAGCTGGCATAGGCTGTGTGTTAAACTATACATGTAAATCTAATTTGAAAAACCTCATTACAAATACAGATATGGAACTAATCAACATAGACTCCAAATGATATTTGAAGGCATTCGTGATCGTATGGTAGTTGGATTTATAACTACTTATGCAATTAGCACCTATCACCACTAATGTTGTGAGTTCGAATCTCGCTAAGGCGAGGTGTATATAATACAACATTATGTGATAAAGTTTGCCAGTGACTTGCGGCAGGTCTGTGGTTTTCTCCGGGCACTCCAGTGTCCTCCACCAATAAAACTGACCGCCACGCTATAACTGAAATATTGTTGAAAGTGGCATTAAACACCATAACCCTAACCTTAAATGAAATTCCTTGATCTCCTTTTAAAAATAAATCCATATATATAAATTATATAATTATCAAAGAGTAGTAACTGATTTGACTGCAGTTTATGTGTGTAAATTAAAAGCAGTGCAGTGCAATAAACCAATGAGAACAGTGTCATATGTAGAATTTGACAGTACATTATTGCCACCAAGTAGGAAGATGAATTTGATACCCACAAAGAAATCCATACACTATGTAATTGCAATAATTCCTACTTTTCCTGTTAAGTATTTTGCATTTGATATCAAATTAATTTACATTTACAAATATCAAAAGTAGAAAAAAAATGTCATATTTATTGTTCCATTTTATAAGCAACAAAGGGAGATAATTGGTCGACATTTTACAAAGCAGTAAAAAGCAAGAACAGCAACCGAAGCAGAATATTTGTGACAAACGTAATAGTTAATGACCACACAGACGACTTACATCATATTTGATCCTCTGTGAGGGGACTATGAACCGAGGATGATGTCACAGATGACGGACATGGAAATGATGGTTTATTGTACGAGGGAAGATCTATAACTACAATAAAGTCAAAAATAACAAAATGTTGGCTTTATCAAAGAAAAATTGTTCAATCTGAGAGCTTCATTAATCTTTTTAATGTTCTAATACAGTCAAATCTGTCTACACCGTACACATCCTTGGGATCCACCTTTATGCTTGGAATAGACAGGTGTTGGGTTTATACAGGTCAAATTAACAAATATTTCCTACATTGGTACTTTATTCAAAGTTTGGTTTATATACAGTGCCATTTTATTCAGTGTTCTGTTTAGACATGTTTCACTGTACATGTATATAGTTCTTGAGATATTAAAATTGCTATTCCTTCCTCATAGTATCGTTTTGAACATTTCACCGTTTCATTTTCCAGCTGACAAGTAGGGCCGTTTTTAATATCATACTAGAAACTCAAAATACCCATTCATGAAAACATCGTTAAAATATTATAAAATCCCTACCATGATGATTAACAATGAAGTTCATTCCCAAGAAGGTTCAACAATAAAACTATCTTACAAATTATTACATGAATTCTGAAATAGATTTATTCCCAACAGAGAAACTTGTGTGTCCATTGAGCAGTATTTCAGCACTAGTGTAACAGAAAAGAAGCTATACCAGATGTTGAATGCTAATACAACACAGATTTACTAAGCAAATTTCTTAATTCATATCTGTTACAATCAGGATCCCTTTCTTGTTGGCTTGAGATCTCCACTAACTTATATCACTGATGAGGTTATTGACTGTTTCTATATCTTAGTAGGAGTTAGGGTGGGGTTTATGGTGTTTAACACCACTTTCAACAATATTTCAGTTAGTTTTATTGGTGGAGGAAACCAGAGTACCCAGAGAAAACCACCCACCTGCCACAAGTCAGAAACTTGATCAGATTATAATAATTATGTAGCAATTATATTTTGTCTCTTAATGTCTATATGATATAAAATACCTACCATTAGCAGGAAGTGATTGAACAGCCTGTGGATATGAACTGTTTGGTTGATCTTTCCTTTGCCATTTCCCTACAATAGACAGACATATGGTATAAGGGAGACAATTCAATATTGTTATGTCCATAATTTCATTCAAAGGGAGATAATCATGTTAATCCAAATATAACAACATTTCGTTTTTTACAATTTAAAATACCTCCTTGTACTTTATTTATTTACCTTAAAATATGAAAAAATATATTAAAATTTTTCCTACCCTAGCTGACAATTATTAAACTCTTCACAGATATCAGTATATATAATCTGCTTTTCCTGAGAGTATATAAGCTTACTACCTAGGGGCCGTGATGGTATGGTAGTTGGATTTACAACTACCAGTGCAATCAATGCCTATCACCACTAAAGGTGTCAATTCTAACCCCATTCATGCGGAGGTGTACTCCATACAACATTATGTAATAAAGTTTGTCAGTGACTTGCGAAAGGTCTGTGGTTTTCTCTGCGTACTCCGTTTTCCTCAACCAATAAAACTGACAGCCACGATATAACTGAAATATTGTCAAGTAACTTGTCAAGATTTACAAATATTTTAACCAGGCATTTTCTTAATGTTTACAATTTTTTGTGTTTCAACTTTTATGTGACTATTCTACCTATTGTAACTTGTTCAAATACAGTTAATGTTATTGTGAGTTAGGATTATGTCTTACCTTGCTCAATCAACTGTTACTCCATGCTCAATCAACTATTACTCTTTATGTTATTGTGAGTTAGGATTACGTCTTACCTTGCTCAATCAACTGTTACTCCATGCTCAATCAACTATTACTCTTTATGTTATTGTGAGTTAGGATTACGTCTTACCTTGCTCAATCAACTGTTACTCCATGCTCAATCAACTATTACTCTTTATGTTATTGTGAGTTAGGATTACGTCTTACCTTGCTCAATCAACTGTTACTCCATGCTCAATCAACTATTACTCTTTATTTTATTGTGAGCTAGGATTACGTCTTACCTTGCTCAATCAACTGTTACTCCATGTTCAATCAACTATTACTCTTTATGTTATTGTGAGCTAGGATTACGTCTTACCTTGCTCAATCAACTGTTACTCCATGTTCAATCAACTATTACTCTTTATGTTATTGTGAGCTAGGATTACGTCTTACCTTGCTCAATCAACTATTACTCTTTATTTTATTGTGAGCTAGGATTATATCTTACCTTGCTCAATCAACTGTTACTCCATGCTCAATCAACTATTACTCTTTATGTTATTGTGAGCTAGGATTACGTCTTACCTTGCTCAATCAACTGTTACTCCATGTTCAATCAACTATTACTCTTTATGTTATTGTGAGCTAGGATTACGTCTTACCTTGCTCAATCAACTGTTACTCCATGTTCAATCAACTATTACTCTTTATGTTATTGTGAGCTAGGATTATATCTTACCTTGCTCAATCAACTGTTACTCCATGCTCAATCAACTATTACTCTTTATGTTATTGTGAGTTAGGATTACGTCTTACCTTGCTCAATCAACTGTTACTCCATGCTCAATCAACTATTACTCTTTATGTTATTGTGAGTTAGGATTATATCTTACCTTGCTCAATCAACTGTTACTCCATGCTCAATCAACTATTACTCTTTATGTTATTGTGAGTTAGGATTATGTCTTACCTTGCTCAACCAACTGTTACTCCATGCTCAATCAACTATTACACTTTATTTTATTGTGAGTTAGGATTATATCTTACCTTGCTCAATCAACTGTTACTCTATGCTCAATCAATTATTACACTTTATTTTATTGTGAGTTAGGATTATGTCTTACCTTGCTCAATCAACTGTTTCTTTCGTTGTGACTTGGGGTATGGCTTGTGTACTACGGCACTAAAGTTACTATCAGTACTGTATGGACTAACTGGTCTAGGTTGATGAGGCCGTCTGTGACGCTTCACTGAAATCAAAATTGTTCAGGTTAGAAAACGATACTCTCAGATAAATCGTACAGATATATTTCTCACTGTCACATGTATTTAGATATTACTGGTAATATCATATTTATTTCAAAGATCTCTAAAATTAGCAACCAATCAAAACAATACAGCAACTAAGTACTATGAAGTATTAACGAGAGCAATGCAATGATAAACAAAAAATATAATACATGTACCATCAGAACAGTTTCAAACTCTCTAATCGGAATATTGTAGAAGCATAGGTTTAATCAACACCCCTAACACACAAATACATGACCGCTTATTTTCCTGGCTTGGAATAGACACTATAAGATAAAGTGGTTGGATACAATTGTATTTAAAAACTTTTATAAAATCCAGAAATGATTATGAATGATATTTTTGGGGGGGCAACATATTAATATTATCCTGCTCCACATACCAACTATCAATATTGAAATTATGAGTCATTATTACTCTTCATGTAAGAAACTTTCATTATAATTGACATGATATTATCGAAACATAATTTTACAAGAATAAATAGCGTCGTTGTACTCGCATAGTACTATTGTTGGAGTCATTACTATGCTGATGGACGGAGCTTAGAACAATGTTACGTCATTTAAATAGGCGGGGTCTAAACGGGATCACCTGAGCGCTTTTAACAGTGTACAATTTACAATGTATTATACATTTTTCTTTAACGTTGATGCTGTCGTCCGTCAAAACAATGGCCAGTTCCAGGTTTGGGAATTAAATATTTGACAGTTCATTGTTATTGTTGAAATTAAATATTTCTTGAATTTAAATGAATATTATTTGCCAATCTTTATACTATCAATACATTATAGACAAATTTCATTTTTTAAAATCACCAAAGACATTCAGAGTAAAAATAACAATAATATTGTATTGTCCATGTTATATTCCGAAATATGTCCCAAGGATAGAAGGCATAATGCACGACCCCGGCATATAACATGGACAACACAATATTATTGTATGAATATCATTACATCTAGGTTTGGTTTTATGCCGTTTCAACAATATTTCAGTTATATCTTGGCGGAGGAAACCGCCAACCTGCCTCAAGTCACTGACAAACTTTATCACATAATGTTGGGACACCTTGCTCTGACCGAGATTCGAACTCGCAACATCAGTGGTGATAGGCACTGATTGCATAGGTAGTTGTAAATAAAGTGTTTAATTATTTAAGGCCATGAATGTTATTTAGGTTCCGTGATGGCATACATATCTGTACAAGTATGCACTTGAAACTTCAAGTCTAAAAAACCAAATTTAAACAACTGACCTGGTCTTCCAGTTTTAGGATCACAGACTGTTGTACCGACCACTGTCAGGCCAGACAACTCTGCAGCTTTAGCTACAGCGCTGGCAAAGTCAGCCTCGGTAAGGAATGAGGCGTCACTATCACTTGCAGCACTAGATCTATGACTGGAACAATCAGTATTACTTTGATCTGTCACACTAGCCCAGGACGCCATCATGGAACCTGTAACCAAGCAACATCATTCTTGTTTACAATTTATTTTCACGAATTTCAGTTCATATGACGATGAAAAGTGACATAAATTCATAATGAATTTCTCAAAATATGCACTATTTTTTTTCCATTATTAGAGAAACTTGCATTCATAATAAATTCTTCAATAACTTCTAAAGATATCAAAAAGGAAATAAATATGTTTTACATTTTTTTGTATTTATCTGGTTTACTTTAAAATAGATCTAGTGTTAATTTCGAAAAATAAAGTGTTTTTTCCATTCTTTTTATATTACAAGTTTATATGTTCTAAATGATATATATTTTGTGTGCAGATCTGATAGATTTAAAGCTATGACTGTGTGTTTATAATTAATACATCAGAGCAGTACTTTATATTTCTAAATAACCTAAATCTAAATTTATATAGTATACAAATTATATCATAAATTCTTACAAACTATTCTTTGTCTTAATAGTGTTAGTGTAAACATCCAACGCAACAACTGTCCACAATCAGGTTTTAAAGCAGAGAGGGAAGAACATGATGAATCCCAATCAAAGGTAAAGCTAACCTACTCAGGGATAGAAATTGGGAAGTTCAAGCTGGTAGCCCAGAAAAGATTTTTGATAAAAAAATGTCTATATGTTTAACTAAATTATAGGTAAAAGTTTAGTAGCCCAGACCAAAATCTAGGGGCCATGGGCAACTGTTAATTTCTGTCCCTGCAGTACTTAATAAAAAATTCTCTTAATGTTAATAATTACCTCCCTTGTCTTTCAAATGATTCAATGTTAAGAATTACCTCCCTTTTTTTTCAAATGATTCAATGTTAAGAATTACCTCCCTTTTCTTTCAAATGATTCAATGTTAAGAATTACCTCCCTTTTCTTTCAAATGATTCAATGTTAAGAAATACCTCCCTTTTCTTTCAAATGATTCAATGTTAATAATTACCTCCCTTGTCTTTCAAATGATTCAATGTTAAGAATTACCTCCCTTTCTTTCAAATGATTCAATGATATATCCCCTATTACTTTTAAATCTATTTAAAAAACTAATCTACCTAAAAGAAAATTCCCATAAAATTATTAATAACAACATAAAATGTTGCTTTTATAAGATAAAATAAATGATATATATGAATTTCATTTTTTTATGCACTGGATAAAATGACATCATACTTTTTATTAGTAATCATTTTAAAAATAAGACATTTCCTGTAGAAAAAAAATCATTTTGGTAAACGTTGAAATTTCAAATTTACAAATTCCATTAATGATATAGGCACAATAAATTGAAAGTGAAGCTATTATTGAAGGGTGTTCATTTTATTTTAAATTTGCCAAACAACAAAAGGTTAGAAAAAAAACCCAGTAGTCGAAGGTATCTAGAGATATCTGAGGAAGATGGAAGCCAAACAAAGCATATCAATCTGGTTAATAAACCCAGTCCACCACACTAATGCTGGCAAGATCACAATATAAAAGCTTGATATGCACTAAATCAAAGCAGTAAGCGAAATTGACATGTGATTGGTCACCTGACACATTACTGCCTTCATCTTCATGATTTTCGTCACCACAATCCTCCTCTTCTTGAGGAGGTTCGGAATCAGACTCACCAACATAATCTTGACCTGACATTGGTGAGTCTCCATTACAATGATAACCTTCTACAGCTACGTTCATGTGGTGATGTCCTCCGTCACTTAATCTACAAGGTCCTCTGTCAAAATATAGTAAATTGTTATAGTATAGGTATATATAGTAAGCAAAATAAACATTAATTCTCAAGTCTTAAATATTCTACAATTCCTACTGCAAGTGTATTTCTATCTCAAATCAATATTAATTACACTAGGTTTTTATGTACAGTAAAACCTGTCTAAACCAAACCTATTTGGACTTAACTTTTGTGCATTGGATAGACAGGTGCTTGGTTTATACAGGTTAAATCAACAAATATGTGCTACATTGGAACTTTATTTAATAAAGTTCAGTTTATACAGGATTGCGTTTTATTTAGGGTTTGGTATAGACAAGCTTCACTGTATTTGTTAAAGAAGTTTTCACCTATTTTCTGCAGGTAAATACATCTGATGGTAATGTCAATGTTTCACTAATGTAGCAATAAAATTAAGCATTAATTAATTGTATAGATACTTTTGTTTTATTTAATGGTAATTTTTCTTCAATCAAAATAAGCATTATACAAGTATTATATATACCATGGATCTTACGAATTAACTTATTTAAACCAACGAATCCGAAGGATGAGTTGGTTTAAATAAGTTCATGAGTAAGATTCATGGTATATATGTTTTGTAACAGAAATTACATGATTGACAGATTTATGATGTCAAAATCATGGAATAACATCAAGATCTTTATGTTAGACCATGGTTTGTAAAAAAGTTCACTATTTTTAAGTTGATTATTGCATAAAAACATCAAAGGAAAAATACTATATATGTTACAATGTAGTTTATTTGATGTGTTTTATCATAGGTGCTTCTTTGAAGTTGTAAAAAGAAAATTGATGACACACACTTTTTTTGTCATGATTATACTGAACAAAACAAACAAAAAACAGTAACAAAAGATCAAAGAAAAATAAAACATTATTTACACTGGGATAAAAGTCAGGTAAGATTCTGGTTAGGAAATAAAATACACAACAATTAAATGTAGCTGAAAATTGATGAAAAATAGCTGAAACCATATACTCTCCATTCAAAAGGTCCATTTTAACTTGTTCTAACCATGTCCTCCACTTTTGGAATTTTTTTTCAGAGGAAAATGGCTGAAATCAGTTATATAACTGAAAATATTAATTCCTGAAAAGTAAATATCACAATGCACTGAGAGACAAAATAGTATTAAATTCTTACCGTATCTGACATTCACTAGCGACACTCGGTAACGATGATTGACATGCTCGGTCCATACAATGTCCGTCATGCCCTACAGGACACATGCCCCGTGAATAATGTCCACTATCACTTAAACACTGATATTCACCACTGCCACCTCCCAATTCTTGTTCATTATTGTTTATTGTATAATGGTGAAATGGGGGTAACGAAGTTTGTTCATGATCACTAAGACAAGTTCTATTATGACAATACATATCTACAGGGGCCCTCTGTGAGGGGTTTGTACATGCTATTGTTTTTGGCCCCCACGTGTCTGAACGTGGAGACTGTACTCTATTTATAGCACTATATTGTCCATTGTCACAATATTTAGGGGAACAACACCTCACACATCCAGAATCAGAATAAGCCGGGGGCACGGTCCATCCTTGATTACACATCGGATGTTGACTATGTGGCACAGGACATGAACATGACGATATTTTTGACATTGGTGACATAGGACTCCTATTTGTCATTGCACGATTCTGATTCACTTCAGCATACTGTAAAGAATTAGATGGAGAATCTGATCCTATTTCACTAGGAGGGGGATGTTCGGGGGGAGGCGGTAAGAATTCAGCCCAGTTAACCATAGCTTGTTTAGGTACCACCATTTGTCCTGGTCCTTTCCTGCCTTTTTTAATTAACATCCCGTTTTCATCAGTGGTGTGACTTCCACTGTCACTAGTAGGACTTTGCATGTGATCGCTATGCTGATGTCCACCAGAATGACTATTGTCTGTGTTTGACCCACTACAATCATGTTTACAACAACTGTCCCCGGACCCACTGTTCTGATTGATAGGTTTAAACATATGGTCCAAATGTTGTGCCGCACCAGGGTTAATTAAGGTGGTTGTGGCATATGGTGCCACTGGGTCCTGTTTATGGTAGAATGTTTTCATCTGAGGAACGTTATAAATATTGCCTTGATCCTGCATTTCTACTTCTTTATGTCCGTCTAATAAATTCGTGATTTCAGGAGACGTGTTACCTAGAAACAAAAAATATTATCTACATAAACATAGAAATAGACAACTAATACTATTTTCAGGATTATTGAACATATTATCAGTGACGATTCTGGTTAGAAAAGAAAATAACTAAAAATCAACCAAAAATAGCTGAAACTATCTCCATTCTTTTTCAACAAGTCAACTTTGGACCTATTCTGACAATGACATGCAACTTTTGAAGAAAAAAAATTCATAGAAAATTAGCTGAAATCAGTTAAATAACTGAAAAATAATACTTTCCTGCAATAAAAACATAGCTATATTTGAAACCAGTGTATATAAATTTTGCATGAATTTTTTCTCTCAACGTTTTCCAGACAGGCTGAAGAAATTGTTAAAATTGCATATGTATTGGGTCAATTTGTGAGTTAAAAATTGTTCTGTATCTCCTTTACTTCAACTAATTGACTTTTCTGTAAAAACCACATGAAAACCTAATTACAAATCTATTTATTTACACTAAATAATATGATATACCTACTGAAGTGTAACACTTATGATACATAATGAAAAAAGAAGCTACTTGTTATTTTCAAGTTTTCCAATCAGTTAATTGCATTCTTTGCATGTGCCTAAGTTTCATTTCAAATAGTGAAGTTTTTGCCCATGTATTTCTTTGCTTTCAATCAAATACTATAATTCTATTTCTATGCTTAAAATAATTTTCTTTGAATTGTCGATAATTACTAATTTTCTAAATCTTATAATAAATTGCAAAATCTTTGCAATGCATTTGTTAGGTATAGGGGAAAAAAATATGTTTGCGATCAAACATGTGATTTCCGTTATATTTTCTTTGAAAACAACTTCCCCCATTTTTTTCAGTGCATTTTATTCACTAGGAATCCACCTACAAACTGGATTGGAATTTTTTAAATTATATACTACAGCAAAATAAATGAACCAGATGTTCTATTACTTATAATGGCACTAAATTATTGATATCAAACTGTTGATGCTGACATAAATAAAAATTAACCTACGAAATAATCATCCATCAGGTGTACATACAAATTGTATCTTCATTTTTATTTATTTACTTATTTATTTCTAGTTGCACTTTTAAAATTTTCGTAATTTTTTTTCCCTCTGAATTAAATTTTTCTATTCTACATTTGTATGTGTACCACTTGTTTTTTTAATTTATTTACTTATTTATTTCCAGTTGCAATTTTTTATATTTGCATAATTTTTTCTTCTCTAAATTAAATTGTTTTATTCTACATTTGTATTTGTACCAGGATGTAGTAGAACTTTATCGTAATCGGATACCTTACATTAATCACACTATATTGTAAATTCCTTGAAGACCTTAACCTATTAACATTAAAAGCTATCATTGGGCATTAATCATAGAATCAGGGTACAATCCCCCCTCCAGGGCATAATTCCCACTCATTTCATCATCTTTAGAAAAAGTTTCAACTTACGTGCATCTTTCTCCCGATATCCATTTTTATAAAATGTAGTACAAGGTCTATCTTCACCCTTACTTACAGGAACTATAAAACAAAACAAAAGTTGATATTAGTAACATACACATCAATCATTGGTCGATAATACATCTACAGTGAAAATTGTCATAACCAAGCCATCTTGCGACTATGTTTTTTGATCAGAATAGACAGGTTAAATTAATTTCAATTTACCTCCACTGGACTTGGGTCTTAGGTTTGGTGTATATAGGATTAAAATTTAAAAGAGGGAAGACCTCTCGAAGGAGACAATTTATTAGTATTTTACTCTGTCAGTGCATCTGAAATCTGGCCTAATAAGAGAAGCATTCTGTTTGGGAGGTTGTGTGTTTTCATCCCAGTCACTAAAAGTTCCATTGTCTTATCTTTTTTAACTGAATGTACAAATAACCTACCTGTATATAGTCCATTCTGCATCATTTTCTTTTTACTTTTCCTTTTCTTACACAGCCAAATACTAAATATACACAAAGCCAACCATAAAGTTCCACCGACAACACCGATTAGTACACCAATAAACCATGGCTCCTCCATCAAACTTGGTTGTTCTGGACCTGAAAAATAATAATGAAAAACTAAGTAAATCCAAACAATTTCAGTTTGTATTAACAACACCAACAGTAATGTTCACCCAACGATGCCAGCATCCTATAAATAGCATATAATTTTGGTTGGCTATTCTGGGTGTGTAAAATGTCTGTTGAAGCATACCTATTACATGTAGTTCATCTCTTATAAAGCTGCACATTTAGCAATGAAAAAGTTGCCTTATATGAGGCCAGAGGGGTGGCAATTTAGTAGTATTTTACTAAATCAGGGCATTTGAAATCTGGTCTGATAAGAGGGGTGGCCTATGGTAAGAGGAACAGCCTTTGATAAGAGAGGTGGCCTATGGTAGGACTGGCCTTTTACGAGAGACATTACTGTACTTTTCCAAATGCTCATTGACAAAATGAAACAAGGAAATATAAAAAAAAAATGTCTTCCGAAACCTTTTCCTAATTAGTAGCTAGCAATATTTCCTGAATCTAACGGACATCTAAATTAACAAACCGTCAAATTAGACTTTGTGAAATCTGAGGTATTTAAAACGTCGTCCATTTTTTTTTTATTACGAATAATAATATAATTGTCTTTGTTTACTGATATTTGATAATGGCAAAGCTCATTAAGTCAAAAGAAGATATGGAATATGAGCATTCATACAAAACAATGCATCCTTACAATGAGTATATGCCTGATAGCCTACAGACACAGAAAAAATTGTTTAATAATACCTTACTTAGTTACGGAGGTTTTAACAAGCAAGGGTATGATACTGAAATCGACCCAGAAAGACAAATTTAATAACATATCTGATATTAAATGGAGAAAACTGCTTAAAGCACTAAAAAACTAATTCTAGTTAAAGTCTGTGGTATTGAACCCGATGTCGCTGTCCTCAAGCTAAAAACGTATTATTGCACATTTTGATTGGACATTTTGTCTGGAATTTTTTTTCTCCTGATCACATTAGATGTTATGCTGTAAAATTCAACTATCCAGCAGATGTGTAATACAATTAACATGCTAACGAGTAGCCTCTTTACAAACTTCAACGAGGGATTCCACGCTGATTTGAAGCAGTTATATTCTCTAAAGAAATAATGTAATTTTTCACTGCAGCAATTTTTTCTAATTAAAGACTGGAAAAACATTAATAAACTTTACAATTTTTTGACTGTGGAAATTTGCGGTTTTCTAATTAGTTAACGCCATCATCAATTTAATCGCCATGGTGATTGAAGTTTACAATCAAATCGCAATCACAGACTGAAAAAGATTCATAATGTTTTATTGGACATAAATTTATCACATTAATTTTAAATAATGGAAATGCTTTGTATTGTCTGTATTGCTTTGTGACTTGAGGTGAAATAGTTCCTTTGTTTAAATCTTTTAATTGTCATGGCATTTGTACCCAACCATTGACTGGAATAAATTCTGATTACCGTGGAGATTTAAGAGAGTTTTGTAGCCAAAAAATGCCAGCATATAATGGATGCTGAATAATAATGATGTAACATTAGCTTGGAATCAAATTCAAATCTATCATTTATTTTTGTTTGTTTTTTGAATTGATTGAAAAATGAAATAACAACAATGAATAATTGTTCTCTAGGAAACGTTCAACTTCTAAATTAAAATTCTTAATGGATAACATTTTTTAATTTACCAATGAAGATAATTAGATTTGTAAAATTATATATATTCAATTCTCTCTAGGAATATTAAAACTAAAATTAAATCCATACAAATGATTTTCTTTTTTTTATAATTAGATTTGTCAGGCTGTCAGAATTGAAATTTTTTGTTTATCTTAAAAGTTGCCAATATTCGATGTTCTATACTAATAAAATGTTCTGAACAAGAAGCCAGGTTTAAAAAATATGCTATAATGTCGTAATTAGTGAAAAGAATTCGAATGTCTGTTGGTAAAATCGCCATTAACACAACCTAATTATAAAATGGCTGCTTTTCCGAAGTTTGCCGAATACTGATAACTGCTAACCAGGAAGCATGTTGCATGTAAATTCGCTAGAATCAATATAATTTAAGAAATATATCTATGAAATTGGATCCTGGGGTAATCATTTAATATTATATAATGGTATTTAATAAGAATGACACTTAAAATCGGAAATACGTGATGAAATCGATAAAAACAAACCCAAACTCTGCAAAGGGGCTCGATAAAGGGAAAATTGTAAACAAACTGTATTGCATATTATTGACAACACTTGAATTGTCTTGATTATATTTTTTAGAAAAAAACATACATGAAGTTCATTATTTTAGTCTCTAATTTAAAAGAGATATCACCTAGCGTTTTCTCCTGAAAAAAAAGACTATATAAAAAACTACGATGCAATTCTACTGTCAAAATACGATTCGGCCGAAAAAAGATACAAAATTATGCTTACGTGTTGAAAAATGGAGTAGGTCGGTATAACATCTTTTTTTAATTTTTACACAAAGCTCGCTGAATCCTCCTTTTTGTGTCGTTTTCGTATAGAATCCGTCAATGTGTTTGTTCTTCCACGATTCGATTTGCGTCATGCGCTTTCTTCATCAACAAACAATTTCGCACATGTCCAAACGCATTCCCGAATGAGTTCACTGTCAGGTCGTATGAATATTGCACAGACTTGCATACCCCTTTTTGTTAAAAATCGTAAGATGCTTGAAAAAAAATAGTAAGTTGAGATAAAAAATGGTAAGGCCTTTTTTTTGGTCACAAAATGCAATTTTAAGCACAGAAACTACACATATTATGAATGGCACATGATATAACCACATAATGTTAACATTTTAAATCGATTTTGGGTTTATTATCAAAATTTTGATGTTTTGACATCGTTTTTTTAATAACCAGAAATGCCGATACGATCTATAATATACGGAACCGCAATGAAATGACGGACCGGAACAGAAAACTTTTCGGAAATATTGCAAATTTGCCGAATCGTAAGGAAATTGACAACAATCGTAAGGGCGTAAGATAGCCCAAAAAATCGTGAGCCTTACGCCAAAATCGTAAGGGTAGGCAAGTCTGTATTGCGCGGGTAAACATTGGATTCTTTACTGGATTCATGAAAATAAAACAGCGACATATTTCCTTCGTTCTAGGCCATTTACGTATGATATTATGAAAAATTTCAACTACAATTAGTATAAAACATCGAATATTGGCACCTTTAAATATTAAAAAAAAAATTCAATTCTGACAGCGTAAAAAGAATAATTCTGGAACATTTTCTCATATAAACAACTCTATTTTTACCCATCCACTTCTAAGCATTAAAATTTTATAATTACATGCTCTATGACTTGTATTATTATTTTAAATCAGAGCTAAATTATTTTGAGGAATTTTATAGCCAAAAGGGATGATTTTGGTTAGAAAATAAAATAACTGTATATCATGGTATTAAAATAGCTGAAACCATCCATTTTTGACCTGTTCTGCAATTTTCCGGATTTTTTCTTCCAAAGAAAAATAGCTAAAATCAGTTAAATAACTCAAAATAATCACTCACTGTTAAAGAATCTTTTAATTTTTTTTTTAATATTTAAAGGATAAGAATGAAGTCAAATTTTTTTCTACAGTAAAGTGTTGATGCAAAACATTTTTTTCCCATAGAAATTGTACAATTATGTCTTCTTAATTTGACAAAATCTTATTAGTTCTATACAAATGACAGAAGATCAGTAAATCTGAAAACAATTGTCTAATCTATATCTCCAATTATTGTCCAATTGTCAGGAGACACATTTCATTAATATAGAAATCAAACAAAAGGAGAATCAGTCCACCATTTCTTTGTTATGCCATTAAAATGCTTTCTGTAATATGATAGCCAGGAAAAATGAGAAATTAATGTGCATTTTAACTGATGATTTAGATAGCCGAACAGTTAAAGTATGTTTTAGCATTCGTTATAATCCTTATTGTAATGGCCGGGATAAAGAGGCAAATGTTTTTAATGAAAATTAATATAGTTTTATTACAAATTAATAAACACATTAAATAAATGTTTAATAGGAATGACGATTAATTAATTGTGGATAAATATGGATGCCTTCAATTCTAGTCTGAGATTATGTCATTACTTTTATTATTATTTTTTTGGCTATAAATCTGTCACATATATTGAAGAAAACATACAATAGAGATAACATTTGTAGTAGTCTTCTATACCTTGTCCTATAAATATGTTCATTCTTATTTCAATATCCAAAATTTAAACTCAACTAAAAGACCAGAAATTTAAACAAAAAAATATGAGCTTATGGTTGAAATATATTTTGAAACTATGCTTTCAATTTTTCATAACATATACATGTACATGTATTTCAAAATCAATTTAAGCAAAACTGAAATTTTGTTCCATTTCATTAGCGTTTGACCTGAGTTTACTCACCAATAACATAAGCTTTACTCCACACTCTGACCCCTGACTTTACCTACCAATGACATAAGCTTTACTCTGAGTTTACTCACCAATAACATAAGCTTTACTCCACACTCTGACCCCTGACTTTACTTACCAATGACATAAGCTTTACTCTGAGTTTACTCACCAATAACATAAGCTTTACTCCACACTCCGACTCCTTGACTTGTACGTGCTGCCATCTGTATAGAATATGTAATGTCCTCCTGGAGGTTATTTATAGTAAACTTGTTCCCTGTTCCATTGATACTGGCACTACAATCATGTTTACCGTCATCACTCATGCATTTGATCTACAAACGGAGATAAATTGGTATCATCTAAAATATGTAACTGACATAAATTGCGTCGATGGCAACAATTATTAAGTAAACATAAAAAAAACAACCATATAATGAAAATTAACTTGGACTGAATTAACATCAGCTGAAGTCTAAACATTTATCTGGAAATTCCTAAAAAAATCATTGCTCTAATACTGAAAACTTGAAGCATGGTGCATTATTTTACAGACCGAGAAAAATTAGGGAGAAATACAGAGACTGTATAAATAAAATATATCTGGAAAACAAAAACAATCATTACCTCATATCCTTTCACAAAACCATTCCTCGACTCTGACGGAGGTGGCAGCCATTGTATAAAAACTCTAGTCTTTCCATCTTTACTGATGATTATATTCTGTGGAGGATCTGAAGGAACTGACTCTCTGGTCTGTACTTTGAGTGGATTGCTACACTGAGATCCAATCTCTCCATTATAGGCTTTGACACAGATCTGGTACCAGGCATGACTGTGGAGATCAGTAATGGTGTAAGATCTAGACTGACGACGCACCAAGATTTTATGTATCTTGCCTGTAGATATTTCACCTAGGTCATACAGACGTTTGTATTGTATCTCAAAATGCTGGATTAGCTCCCTTTCTTTAACAGGCTGAAACAGTTAATAAAAACATTGTATTGACACTGATTTTCAAATGACAAATTAATCAATACTACAGTACAGGGTTCAACGTAACCGCTGGCCGTTGGCCAGTCAAACAGAACAAAGATCGGCCCGCAACTTTCGTTTCTTCCAACCGGTAGATTTTTTGTACTTCCGTGTCATTCAATATCGACTGATAACAAGGACTTTAAAATAGACTATTAATAAAGTCCTTGCTGATAAGTATAGCAGCCAATCACATTATTCAGTAAAAATCGTTGATTTCCGTTCCGCTGATTCATTGCCCGAGAATGTCGTCGGATCTCGTCTATTCGGAATTCGTTGTGAAAAACATGGCAGCGCCCAGTTAAGGAAAAGCACCATCATGGATTGTTTCTTAACGAATTCAAAAAAACGTAAAGTCGAAATTACAAATAATGAAAAAAGTAAAGCGTATGAAACGGAAAAAATAAAACGTGTATTCATACCGTCCTGGACGACAACTTATCCATGGTTGCAGAATGGCATTAGCGGAATGACATGTACAGTTTGTACTAAATTTGATAAAACTGGCACTTTCATTACCAGATGCAAAAACTATAAAAGGGATAGTATAAACCAGCATGAAAAATCAGAATTCCACAAAGTTAATGTAATTAAGTTCAATGGTCAGAAAAACTCACAAAATTCTGAAGGAACTGAGAGCCCTAAACCAACTAACAGTAAACAGACTTGTGTTGAAATTTAGAAATGTATTCGCTTTATGCAAAAAAGGACGTCGGTTCACTGATTACCCAATGTTATGCGATTTAGATGAATCAAAAGGTTTGGAAATTTTTCTTGGATTAAGATCAGATCAATAAAAGTTATCATAAGTGATTGCTCAGTAATATGAAACAGGCACCGCCTGAAAGGCTCGCGAAACCGGTATCAATCGTGACTACTCTGCAATTTCCGCTACACTAGGCACAGCGAGAATGGTTACGATTGGACCGGATGCTCTTCGATACCTTTCGTGTCTCATTCGTAAGTTCTCAAGGGTTCTCGAAAAGCAGTGACCCGAATGTGTTGAAGCTTTTTCATAGGCATAGTGTATGGATGATAAGGATTACTGTTTTAGTCAAAGTAAATGGTATTCGTCTTTATTCCTTTATTGATTTAATCTTACCATGCTTCAGTCATAAATAGCTCCCTTTCCGAGCTTATAAAAATGACTTTTTTCAAGACAACATTTCTCTCTAAATATTGGATCAGAAGTTCTCAGATTGCAGGATTTTGCCCAAATAATACTAAAATTTTCTTGGGGGGGGGGCAAACACATATCGGTCTAGTGGACCGATATTTCTCGGGCCAGTGGAATTTTGAAGGGGCCAGTTGTTCAAAAAAATATATTCTTAAGTCGACCCCTGTAACAGTGAAAATTGATGGCCATTTTGAAACAGGTTTTTGGTTCCTATTAAATTGAGGTTACATGCAAAGGTGTATTGTTTTCCCAAAAGTATCTTAAACAGTTGGTAATAAACCTATGTTGAACCAAGTCCCATAAAAATGTAGTTTCTAATAGCTAATAGTGAAGAAAAATATAAATATTTACCCTCCATGCAAATCTAATAGAGCTGGAGTTGACAGGTTTACCTCTAATAATTTCTACCATAATACCAGACATTCTGGCTCTGACTTGGTCTGTAGCAATTGGTACACCTGAACCTAAATAACATTTATGTAACATTATTTCTATCAAGGAATTCATGAGAGTGTGGTTGTAGGTGGTCAGCAAGCAAAGAAAATTTTTCAGACCATTTTTCTTCTTTTACTCTTGTGTCATAGGTCGTACCATCTTTTACCTACATACTGAGTTTTTGATTATAAACAGTTATTCTTGTCATGAATATAGCTGAAATACTATGAACCTGAAATAAACAACAAATCATATTTTCTCTTAAGAGTGACCACATCTATTGGAGGACTGAGATCAAACCTAGTACAGTAGTTCCCCTTTCATAAGGACCCACGATTGACCACTCCTCTTATCAGGCTAGATTTATGATGCACTGATATTGTAAAATACTAATAAATATCTCCCCTAAAGAGAGGTCACTTTTCCATTGCAGAAGGGGAGACTACTGTATTTTCACAAACTCAACCTCTTGTTACTTACTGATAGTTGTGATGATCTGACTGACTTTACTAGGCATTCCGATACCATGTGAGTTCTGAGCTCTGACCAGAAATATGTATGGTGTATAGGGCTGAAGATTTTTCACTGTATATTTAACTTTTTGTACTGTCTCAGATACAACTCTCCAGCCCTAAAAAAAAATCAAAAAAATTCATTATCATCTCCAATGTTATATCTACATAAATTATTTTATGAAAAAATATTCAAAGATGACCGCACAACATTTTAACTCATGAATATGCATGTATTTATATTCTTGTGATAAAGGTGAAAATAAATTTGAAAATTTCACTTGTGACATTCTTTCTACAAACTAGAATCCTGGTATTTGATAGTCATCTAATATATCTATAATAACAATAAAAATAAAATTTATATGTTAAACATTTTCATTTTTTTTCTAAATATTTAGCTCTCGAAGGGACATAGATGTGCATATTTAATTTATTTCACCCTTATAATCCATAGAAAAGGTCATTATTGTTTGTCATCTACCAAATTCTATGAATTAAAGGGGCACAACTGTGGTTGAAAATTCCAGATTTTAAATCTGACATCCTTCCTTTTAATGTTTGTTGGTGTGTTCGAATTAATAAAAACTAGTTCTCTAAAACTTGCAAGAGTTCTAAAGTTCTCATGTTTCCCCCCATACTTACATCTGTTGTCTCGTGGCTAAAGTATTCTACAATGTAGGCGAAAACTGGTGATGCTCCCGAGTTACTGTTTGGTTGCCATGACAACATTATAGATGTATCTTTAGTTTCTATGGCAACAGGTTGAGATGGTGGACCAGGGAAATAAGATGCATCTTGTGTTCGATGGAATGTGACAGAACTGTCACCTGGTACTGTAGAACAAAGATAAAATACAATAATTAATTCAATTGTTCAAAATCACATAGAAAATTGCAGATTTCTAGTAATAAAATATACTTCAGCACTTTACTTTAAACTTGGGAATGTATTATCTTAAGATAATGAAATAATTCAGAATTGAATTTTAAGTAGTATGACTAGAATTACCAACCTTCTACTACAAGACTGGCTAACCAGGTTGTCTCCCCTGTTTCACTGCTGGCTTTACAAGAATACATCCCTGTATCAGATACACGTAAACCTGAAAGTGAACAGTACAATTAAACATATAATTTCATATATAAGATTTGATCACAGAATATATTTCTAGTCATTTGTGGATTTTTTTTTTGTTATTAAAGGGATTTACTTAACACCCTACATTACACGTTTTGTTTACAGATCAGTAAATTGGTTGCATGAGATAGCTTCTAAATCAATTCACCTGTTACTTCATTTTTTTTTATTTGCTTCACTTGTTTTCAGTAATTTTTGTTATTATAATTCAAAGATTAATCTTAATTTCTGGTTTCTGCATTATAAGTTTGCATAGATTTGATGAGGTTTTACATTTCTGTAAATATATATCTAGAATATGACTACAATCATCAGGCATTACATAATGACCAGATGTTTTAAATATTTCTAAAAATTTCTGCTTAAATTTTCGACCTTCAATGGAGAAGATTTTCAATTTTAATACTACAACATTGTATGAATTAGTGGGAATTACCAGAGATCTGTAATGCTCCTGAAGATTTTTGTTGAATTCTAGGATCGTCAGACGACAAAAGATTTCCATTCTTATACCACTGTATTGAAGGTTTTGGATTACCGATAGCATTACAATGAAGATAGGCAGTCTCATCTGTAGCTAAAGTCTGGTTCTGTGGTCCTATCCTGATGATAGGTGGTGGTCTTGAATCATTTTCTGAAAAATAATTAGTTATGAGTTATCTCCCTTATGCCACATTCCAATTACTGCAGTTTCTTTCCACCTTCAATTCACAATGCTAATTTCTCTTGTTAATTTCAGGGTCTATACAACTCAATAACTCTTTATTTTAAGCTAAAATTCTTATCAGTGCTATTTGTCAGTACATTCATGTCAATGAACACTCCACCCTAAAAATTTTCTTCAAAGTCACAATAAAATAAAAGTTTTTACAGCATAATACACAAAAGAAATAAATTCATAACCAAGACAGAATTTGTGACTCAATTATTTTCGACCTCATTAAAAATAAGGTGACAATTATTTACCCCTGACTTTAAGCCGGACAGATGTTGAAGCTGTTCCTACATTATTGAGTGCCTCACATTCAAATTCTCCAGCATCAGCAGGCTGAACAATGTCTATCTGTAAAGTACCATCAGGTTTTACTGAGTAACGACCATCTGGCTTGTATGGAAATATCAAACTCTGTGAATAATAAGAAAACAAGTTCATTCAAAATCTCAATAGTCTATGGGCTGTGGCTTTGTTCAGTTTTAATGTCTAATTTTGTGCCGTTTATCACATCAAGGAGAAACGGCAACAAAAGCGTGGAATCTATCTACTTAATTCTTTGTTTCCACTGGATTTTCCCTTCCTCAATATTTTTTTATTTTGTTCAGATCCTCCAAACTCTTTCATTATAATTTGTTCCCCCATTTCTTCAATTTCTTCTGTAAGGGGCTTCTGGCATTTAAATTTAAATTATGAAGGAAGTCAATTTTCAATACTAAAACATTAAGATTGTCACAAAAACCAGTTTTAATTTGCCGTGACAATTACAATCTCGTTTTTCTCTTTAATACGTTTTTCTAATTTGAAGCAACAGCTAATGAACAAGGCTTGCTTAAACCACTTGTAACAAAACATAAAATATACACGCTGTTTAAGTGACAAATATTGTCAATATAATTGCTTCGATTGTTGTGCAAGTCTATTCTCCAAAGGAAACAGTCTAAGCAATCAATCAAAGCCTATTGTACGTCAGCTTTCTCAATTTCATTATTTCTGGAGATGAGCTTTAAAATTATATCCATCCTGTATAAAATATGACTTTTATAATTTTCTTAGACGGATTAGTATGGAGTCATGGGTCGAGTTCTAGTGATACAAATTAATACGGTATCTGACGGGATACACGTGTGGTTTGTACAATGCTAACTAAGATTTCTTAGGAAAACATAACAAGATTGTGGTATAAATCAATAGGCATTACAATAGATTGTCTTCTTCATCTAATTTTATATGTTTTTGCCGAGGTTTCTTTAATATGGACAGGGTTGCTGATTTATTTTTCTGGTTTCTTTTCTATGTTGCATAAGTATTAAAAAGAGCAATCTAAATCTATCAATACTTTTATTTCCATGGTTTCTTTAGCTTTTTTCTGCCCTAAAAAATATTAGGGTTGTAATAATTTTTTTTACATACATTTGTATTGTGCAATTTTTTGACGAAAACCATAATTAAACAATCTACAGTGTGGTCTTCAAAACACAACAACCTTAAACAGGATCATTTTGGATATAAACCTTTTATAAACAAATATGTCACACTTATCATTACACAAAATTTACATGACTTTCTTTTTTTAACAACCAAAAAGAAAGTCTGATGATGCCAATCTTGGTATAAACATATTTTATTGGTATAACTGACATATAAACAGAACAAGCAATTGTACAATAGGATGCCAATCTTAGAGAGTTTACAAAAGAAATTCATTTTTCCCACATAAAGAGAATGGCTGATTATGCCAAAATCAAGAGCATCCATTTACATGACTGTAATAAGGAATGTTGTTAACTCACAACTCTACAGTAGTGTACAACAGATCAGTCCAATATATTAAATTATTATATTTCATGTAAATTTCCTGTCTTCTCATTGGTTAAGGAACATGTGCCAATTTAGTCTATCACATGGCAGAGGGTGATAATTTAGTCGATCACCCTCTCGATTTAAAAGATCGGATAATCAAAATCGGAATTTAAATTGAAAAATAATATCGGTGAAGGAATGAAAATGTTCTGGAAATTCCTGACTTTTTGTCTGATGACTTTGTTTTGGCAAATATATTGAATGACTTGTCTTTTTTACTGCCGCATCAATTATTTTACCTTCAGCCATCATTTTGCATCATTTTGGTATAATAAAACACTTATTAACTAGATATTCGGGGAATAGTAAGTTTATTAAATTGCTCACTTTTCATTTAAGAACACCCATCTGTATAAAACATACACCAAAATGGCAGAAAAATATTAACAAATACAAAAAATGTATGTAATCTTATTTGTTACACATCATCGATATCACAGTTTAACACATTTAAAGACAACAGCAATTGAAATTCAGGGCATCAAAATCATAAAAAAGAATGAAACTAGGAGAAAAGAACATTCAATATAATAAAACAAATAACACATAGCTGTCCCCTCTGTTGACAATGAATTTCTCTGGGTAACAATCTGCTTTACCACCCTCTCAGCTATGTGTTATTTATATATTATCACCCTGTTCTTTTTGATATGCCTACTACTTCTGACTTTCATCAAACGGAATAAAAAAAAAACTGTTTATCTCTCCCCCAAACAAAGATGACTTCAGTTATCTTAATTGCCACTCCGTTACTGATAAGAGAGGCCATGATTTTTATTAAGTGTTCATCTGCTTCTAGACCAATTTATATAAAAGCTATGATGAAAGTTAATGGCAGAAAACAGTTTTTTTACGAGCAGCATAAAACTGGTTAGATCACGCAATAAGTAGTCTGCCACATTGATTTGTGAAGGCATACTAGTTACAAATCGTCATTTACAGGAATTCTACAATATCGTGTTTTCGCCTGGTAGTAATACAAAAATTTCAGTGATGTAACTTTTGTTTTCAATCTAATAGTATAAAAAGATCTACTGCCAGTTAATCTCTATTAATGGAATTTCTCAATGGGAGCCTTCAAATTAAACCTTCTTTAAATAAGAAGAATTTCTATTTTTTACACATTAAATCAAAGGCAATTTGGTATAGAAAACTCATATTTATATAAATTATGTAGATTTAACAAGAAAGGACTTAGATGCCATTGAATATGATATTATTTTTGTAGCTTATTTGTATAATGTGTATTATTTTAATAATAAACAATACAAAGTTAAACCCTTAACACCTTACCAACAATTTGTTAGCTCTATTATGGTACATGTTATTATAGGGATACAGATGCTGCACTAATGACTAAGAAATCCTCTTTAAATCATTCCAATAAATAAGTACTTACAATGACCCTAAGAAATATGATCTATCAATCACATTAAACAGACTCTTACAAAGAGTTCAGTGTTTCTGCTAGATATTGTATTTCTGTAAGTTTATATAAGATCTCTTCAACCTTGTTTTCTTATAGACTAATTAATACAAGACTTAAAATACCTTTTCAGAATTGGCCTGCTGACTTCGTTTTCTCCAGTAGATTGTGGGGGCAGGGTTTCCTTCCACTACACACGGCAAGCTAACACTACGACCAACCCCTACCGTCTTATCTACTGGTCGAACTTTAAATTCTGGAGAATCTGAAATAGAAATATCAGGTTGTGACGATCCTTAATTATATAAACACATATTTCTAAATTTGAGGATTGGTAAGTCAATGACAGACACCTACTCATGCTCATAGCCATGGGGTATGGTGCTTCATACCCCCTCCCTCCCCCCACCCCCTCAATCTAAAAACCAAGATGGACAATCAAAGTTGAGATTTTAGTTGAATTTAGACTATTAAAATCAGGATTTCGGTTGAACTGCAAACTGCTGAAGTCTGCATATTGACCCCCAGCCATAAGACCATGTCGCATGGAAAGTCTATGAATACCTTCTTGAAAACTTCTGGTTACAGACATGCCTACTGTATTGCCTATCGATTCAATTTGAAAAATTCTATTCATAATTAAACAATGAGGTATCAGTAATATTACATATAAAGGGTATGGTCAAAACTAAATTGATGTCAAATCTGTAACAAGAACACCAGGAAATGTCAGTTAGCATTTCCCTCTTCAATCTTTTTTTTTGCGGATTCCCTCTGTGAATTGATAACCGTTTCTATCACAGTCAATAAAACTCTTATCAATTCCTTTGAAGAATTATTTTTGTAGCCAGATAGAAGATACGGACTTCTAATGAAATCATGAATGATCTGTCAAAACTCCCTAGAAAACAAGAGCATTCAAGTAGTTAATGAATAATCAATAGGCAGCCAACAGTAAAAATAAATCTGGAAATGACTGAAATTGTATATAGAGGGGTTCTCGTGGTTGTGATCATATGGTAGTTGGATTTACAACTACCTATGCAATCAGTGCCTATCACCACTAATATTGGGAGTTCGAATTCTGCTCAGGTGAGGTGTACTTGATACAACATTATGTGATAAAGTTTGTCAGTGACTTGCGACAGGTCTGTGATTTTCTCGACCAGTTAACTGACCGCCACTATATAACTGAAATATTGTTGGAAGTGGCATTAAACACCATAACCATAACCCCCTAACCCTATATATATACATTACATTCCATGCAATGTTAACATTTTCGAAAATTATGAAATCTTTGAAATACCCCTGAACAATATCGCTTACATCATTTTCAAAATGTGAGCAAATCTTCTAATACCATAAAGAATCATCAATTTTAAGTGACTTTAAAAACAAAAATAAAAAAGCCCACCAAAGATGGCAAAAAAAATCAATCAATCAACACAACGAAAAATGGAACAAATTTGACTTATGACAGTGTTCTATATAGAAACTGTATGTCTGAACAAATTTTGACAAAATATTTCTGAGATATAAAATTAAGTACTTTGGGAATAGGTGCCAGGTACTGGAATTGCTCCCTCTAATTTATGTTATATAATGCTTTTGAAGTCAATCACTTCCCATATCGTAAGGGCGATGACTTATGGGAAATCTAGAAATTTTGAAAGGTACTAAAAATTTTGAAGATTATAAAATAAAAATTTTGTCAGTAATTTTTGCTTTCATGAAATTCCTCTACAGTCAAACTGACTTGACTTATCAATGACAAAGACATAAATATACAATAAAAATCAAAGTGATTGCCAGGATAGACATGAAATATCAATAAATTATCATTAAATGTGATAAAAGGAATGAAAGCATCATAAAACAGAGAAAACTATAATAAAGTTATGATGTGGCGTCAATCTAACAAGACAATGATGTAACTGATGAAGCGGGGAGATATGTTATCACTAACCACCATCGGAAATAATGCTAATGTTGTGATGCTACTGCTACATGAATTATAGGAAAAACCCCATTAAAAAACTCTTTTTCATTATTGTAAGAACAGATAGGGGTTTAAGACTACACGATTATGTAAGAATTTATGTTTTATAAGATAATGGCGGCATCCTTGATCTCTAAGTGTGGTCGACCAGCATGGTGTACAACAGACATGATGACAAGGTTTTGTTTTAGACTGGAGACTTTATGATAATCAGGATAGGCCTACAGTGATCACACTACTTGAGATTTTTATCCTCCGGTTGATTTAAGACACATATGTTGGTAGCTTAAACAGATCAAAGTCATTAGTTAATAGGGACACAGCATAGAGCACTTCTTATTTATTTAAAATACCATGACATTTGTCTTGCATAATCTTTTGTTTCAAATGAGGAAGAAATGAAAAAGTGTAGTAGGGTTTTGTGATAAAAATTATGGAACTCAGTGTGTTGTGTCTCACTGTAAATGTTAAAAAAACATCAAAAGATACTATCATATCTTCTTGAGACATCTTGAAGAGACATCGCTCACCTAGTCATCATAAATTTATAGATAAATAAATTATAATGTTGATGAAAATGAAATATGCTTGATATCTGCTACAATTATCAATATGGTACAAAATATCAATTTAACTTTTGAAATTATATTCCTTTAAATCGTGGTCTTTCAATATAATTTTCTTTTTATTATTAACAACCTCTTCATATTTTTTTCATTGAATTCATAAATTGTGTGGTTATGATTTTATGTGAGATATAATATAGATAGAAAGATCATCATATTGTCAAAAGAAATTAAAAAAAAAAGTCCATACAAAGTTTCAACTCAAATCCATGAATGTAATTGTCTATATAGAATAACAACAGCTCCGAAGGTTCAGACAGAAATTATCGCTAAATTTTCAGTGAGTCAGATAGGAAAAGAGGTGATACTAGTGATAATGTATGTCAAGATCTTCAAAACAGACATTATTGTTTTTATCGATAATGTCATTTTGTATTTGACGAAACAGTGACTGATAATTTTCAGTATGTGAGTCAGTTCCTGAAACAGTGACTGATAATTTTCAGTATGTGAGTCAGCTCCTGAAACAGTGAGCGATAATTTTCAGTATGTGAGTCAGTTCCTGAAACAGTGAGCATTAATTTTCAGTATGTGAGTCAGTTCCTGAAACAGTGAGCAATAATTTTTAGTATGAGTCAGTTCCTGAAACAGTGAGCAATAATTTTCAGTATGAGTCAGTTCCTGAAACAGTGAGTGTTAATTTTCAGTATGTGAGTCAGTTCCTGAAACAGTGAGCGTTAATTTTCAGTATGTGAGTCAGTTCCTGAAACAGTGAGCGATAATTTTCAGTATGTGAGTCAGTTCCTGAAACAGTGAGCAATAATTTTCAGTATGAGTCAGTTCCATTTTGATACTGACAATATGACTCAATCTGTGACATCAAATGAAAAATGTCGAAATTACTGATAAAATTACATATTGGTAAAAACTTAAAATTATAAGAGAGTGGCAAACCCCAACTCCAGACAAAAATGAAAACAAATCTGATAGCATTCTGAGGGATAACAAATTTCTTATTATAGAGACAAGATAGCATTAAAATAAATTTAAACCACATTTTATTAGTTCGTTTAAATGTGCATCAGTGATCGTAACCTCTCATGTTTCTGTTCAATGTGTGGTATAAAGAGCTATAAACCTAACTTCCTACTACAAAAGACAAAAAGATGCAGAATTAATGATATCTAAGAATGCATTTATCTTCTGCGATTTATAATACAAGATGTTAAATGTTAATTAAAAACAATTGTCAAAATCTTGTTTTTTTTCAATCCTTCTTTTCATCTTGTGATATAAAACTGTACTCCTTCATAATGAAGAAGATCAAGTTATATTAATGTGGCTCCACCAAATCTTTTCACCTGATAACAACAAGGTGAGACAACTCTTAACACAATTTATGATCTGTTTGATGCAGGGCGAAATATCAAATTTACACACAATTTACATTTCAATACATATCAAATGAAAATCACAATAGCATGTAAGTGAAACTTTTAAAAAGAAAATTGGTTGTGCAAACTATTTAAAAAGGAAGGGTGTTTTAACCATAATGATAAAACTAGATACCATCTAGACTAATAAAACAAGATGAAAAAGCAGGAACCTTTACAATCTCAAATTTTAAACTACAGACATTTACTTATCAAGTATACAATTCCTTGAAATAGATTGTTTAAATTTTAATAACAAAGGATTTTGATGTAAGTCTGAACATAAAGTAAGATTTGTCTGACACTTACGTAAGAAATTAAAAAGATATAATTCTACCATAAGCAGATGTACTTCATAAATCTTAGGGTTGAAAGAAGGATTTATGAACTGGAACATATTTACATTGTATCCTTTGATAAGTAATTTATTCAATTTATAAATGTACTTTGGAATCAATACAAACAAGTTTCTAGGGGTAGACCACCTCCAGATTGCTACAAGAATAGAGGTAGACCCCTTCCAGATTGTTACAAGAATAATAATGTGAAAATAACTTGCATTCGAAATTGTCCAAATATGGAAATTCTATACAAAGTTGGACCCATGATGATGACATTAACAAGTTTTCATCCCAACGGAAAATTACAAAGATGATAAAATCTTACATTCTACATTAAGACGAGCAACTGCCTCAGCTTCCCCGACTTGGTTTTTAGCAACACACACATATATCCCAGTATCCTCTCTACTAACATCTTCAATACGTAACGTATGATCTCGTAAGTTAGTCATACGACCAATCTTTCCGTCTTCCTTCCGCCATGTAACTTGTAATGGTTTGTCTCCTACTACGTCACATGGGAATTCTACCGTTTTACCCTCTCGTGTTGTCACATCAACTGGAAATCGTCTAAAACTGGGTTTTTCTGCGAAAGATATTGTAGATTATAATTTAATTCATATTTAAATGTAGGCAAAACAAAATGTTCTTTTCCAATTTTTTTCCCCCTAATATGAAACAAAAACAGTTTTGTAATTTTCCCACTGAAGAATCTATAACATTATTATAATAATAATAATCATTTTAATTTGGAGGGTGACAGTTAGTATGTACTATTCATTCCTCTATCTCTTAAATACAAAACAATCCTTATAATGCTAATGAAACAGTCGATATAGCTAACTAAGAATTAAAATATATACAAATAACGGTGATAAAATTTACCTATTACACGGAGAATCGCTGGAGAACTTTCTTTTTCTCCTGCCTTGTTGGTAGCTATACATGTAAATATTCCAGCATCTTGTTTCCGTACTTGGCTAATGTTTAATGCACCATTATCCGTTACGATATATCTGGTTTTACTGGCACCAGGTATGATCATTTCGGCATCCTTCTTCCAGATCACTTTTGGTTCCGGCTCACCCCTTGGTGGACGACAGGGAAAGCTGACCGAATCTCCAATTGCAGCCGAAATATTCTTGGGTTGTTGTCGAAAATCACTCCTTAGAACTGTAAATAAACAAATATTTTTTACAGTGATATTCAAAGTTTGATTGATTGTTTGGTATTGTGCACTCAAAGATGAAGTTACATACAAAAAACTTTCAAATCAATATTTCATATAAAAAACAAAAAAGAAATAATTTGATTACTGCTTCATGTGAGAAATATTTGCTGGTTTTGTGGGAAAAAAATAGACTCATCCTCCAAAACAAATTGAATGGAAATTACCTGATACAAATTTACATACATGTGTTAATCTGAGGAGAAATATTAAACTGGGTTTGGTTGAAGGTATGAACATTTTGTTGGTTTCTTTCTGCTCTTCAATGCTTTGTACATTGTATTTAAATATGGTTCAATGTCCAATTATTTGGGGGTAGGGGTCTAACACCACTATAGATGATAAGCACATCAATGTGTATGTGATGGTACTAAACCACTGATAAATTGTTACCATTTTATGTATACATTGTATGTACACATCATAACAACTAGTCAGTCCATCAATGGTGTTCCTAAATTAGCATTGTTTCTGTATATATTTTCTTTAACAATCCCTAGTATTTTTACTTCAAAAACTTATATTTTTACGTGTAACTATAGAACTCTGTGTGTTTTATCAAAACAACTACTCATATCACTGTCTAACTAAGAATAACAAACAGAATTGGTTTCCTGCAGCTGAAATAACACCACCAATTTCTCCCTCCTCAAACATTATCAAAATGAAAATGACTTGTTGATATCTATATCTAACAGTTAGATTGTTATCTAGAGGTTAGATCACACAAGATACACTTCTATCAAGTTTTTTTTTTAAATATTCTAGATCAAAGATATGCTTTAATATATGCATTTCTTTCCCTTTATATGAAACTTTACAGGGAAGTGTTGTGTGTTATTTGGAAGATGATAACATCAAACTTTGGTCTCATGTTGGTCATCTTTCTGTAGCTTACAAATGTTGTGGTCTCAAGTCAACAATGATTTTGTTAGTCACTTTAATAGAGATTAAAAAAAATTATGATGTTGTACAATGCACCCATAAAATATTTCTTCTGATAAAAAAAATAAAAAATTATCTTGGCTCTCTGAATTATCTGATAAAAATTTATTGATTTATGTTTTTTTTTTCATGGTCCAATTGTTGGTATATAAAGAAAACAACTTCAGAAAATTTCATTTACAGTTCATTGTCTCAATTGGTTTTCAAATGTCTCATCTTACTGCTGCCTATGAGTCTGCATTTGGTTTTTTTTACAGGCCAAAACTGAAAATGACTTGATGATGGACCACTAGTCCGATACTTCTGTGAATATTGAGGGGGTTATGGTGCTTAATGCCACTTTAAAACAATATTTCAGTTATATTATGGCAGTTGTTGACATTGAAATCATCCAACAACTTAAAGAACTATTGATTCCATTAAGCAGGGGAGATAAATATTACAAGAAATAAAGCTTGCTAACATGTACAGTCATCAGTAAATCATGCTTCTCAAAAATATAAGATATCTAATTTAGTGTGCACACCACAACAAGTTTCTAGAATAACCTTCACATATCTAATTTAGTGTGCACACCACAACAAGTTTCTAGAATAACCTTCACATATCTAATTTAGTGTGCACACCACAACAAGTTTCTAGAATAACTTTCACATATCTAATTTAGTGTGCACACCACAACAAGTTTCTAGAATAACCTTCACATATCTAATTTAGTGTGCACACCACAACAAGTTTCTAGAATAACCTTCACATATCTAATTTAGTGTGCACACCACAACAAGTTTCTAGAATAACCTTCACATATCTAATTTAGTGTGCACACCACAACAAGTTTCTGGAATAACCTTCATCAGGTATGTTCAAAGTCAACACATTGGAAAGCTAAATAATTTACAAGTCTTTAACTTTTTACATTAGAGGTGAAAATAAAAACATGATTTAGACACATTTTTAATTGACGAAAAAAATAAACCTGTTCCTCCTAAGAGTGCAGACAAGTCAAGATATCATAAACTTCTCTATAAATTATGGTTTGTGTCATCATTCTTCTATAATAACATCTTGTTCTACTTTTCTGCTCACAACAAACTGAGGGTAAAGCCATAACTCTTTACTTTTTCTTTAATTTAAGATTGCAGTTGACTTGTATTTATTGTTACAGCATGTGATCTGCATTTCCAACTGTAGTAAATATATATTTTTTTCTTATTGTGAAGACTCTGGAGGTTGGAAATGCATGCTTTAGCTGGTCTCAAATTATTTCTAACAATTGACGATTGTCATGACATATGTAAACGCTACGATATTATGTTTTATTGCCATGGGCCAGTGAGAAAAAATTACAAAATGAAAATGTCAAGCAAGTTCAACTGAACTCCATTTTCTTAAAGACAAAATAAATTCTTTTTCTATAAATCTATTTTTCAGTCTATATATATATACTGAAAAACAAATTAATTACTAATTACCGTTTTCACTTTTGTTCAAAACATCACAATCGCTTATATCATTGTTTGTCAGAAATAACATTTTTATATTTCATTCACAAAAATATTTTTGAGATTCGGTAGAAATAATTTGATATCTTGTAAGGTGAGTAGATCTAAGGAGATTTATTGGCCTATATCTTTACCTAATGACAATTTCATATAAAATTAAGACAAGACAAAATTAATTTGCAAATCTATTAAAAGCAGGTGAAATTATACCCTGTTAAATATCAAAGGGAAGTAATTCAGGTGGAAGCAGGTGGATTTTCACCTCAAAGGCATCATTATGTCAGCATCAAAGAGAAATAATGTGACATTCTGAAGGAAGGTACTTTCTTTATTGTCTTTTATTAAGAGTACTTATGAAAGAATAAAGGATGAACAATAGAAACAACCTTTAGATAAAAAAAAAAATGTAAGTATAATTAATGTCACCAGCATGTGCCCCCTTCATTCTGAAGACATACATGATAATATGAAAAACAAAATATACCACATTCCCAGAACAGTTCTAAAATCTAATAAAAAAATCATAAAAACAGACACATTATCATTACCTCTAGCACATACACATGATTTCTCTTTCTTAACTTAGCACAAACACTTAAAACAAAAAGTGTGGGATTAAACCAGTTGTCATAGTCGCAGTAGTCTCTTAACAGTACTAATACACAATTCACACATTTCCAACATTGATTCCTAAATTATACGTCCTATAGGAGTTATTTTCCTTTAAGGTGGGCAAAAGGGTCCCCTTTCAAGTTCAGTGAAAATAACATATATTATTTTTCTTTATTTTTTATTGTGAATTTTCTATTTCCTATAAAATTATCATTTGATTTTTAACTAGGTTCAAATATCTATAAATTATGAGAAAATTATACTTAAATTTGTTGTCCTTTCCATTACACTTGTTGGACCGGGTACTATTTTGCCAGTCGTAAGGGAAAAATAACTCTTATAAAATAGGTATAAAAAACATATAACTTAAGAATCAAATCAGGAATGTTCTATTGGCTTACCTGCTATAGATAAAGTGGCATTACGGCTGATGGCACTACCATGTATATTGGTGGCATTGCAATAATACACTCCTAAATCCGTTTTATCCTTTTTGTTGTGTACCACACTCAAGAAGAATAACTTTCCATCTGGGAATATCATACGATTAGAAAATGGGTTTTCTGGACTAGTTATAACTTTCTCTCCATTTCTGTACCATATAATTTTAGGCTTTGGTTCACCTTCAGCTCGACAGTTTAGAGAGGCAGGTTCATCTTTGGCTACGTAACCATCTTGGGGATGTTCTACAATTCGAGGGTTGGGTAAATTTGCTGGCAAACTTGAGGCAGCTATAAATAGAAAATAAACTCTTATTTATTACAAAATCTCATAAAATTCTTGCTGTTTTTCATCAATATTATCAATTGTATGCAAGACAGTAATTTATATTATATAAAAAATGATTGCCAAACTTAATGTAAAGTTTGGACTGGACCAAGTCAACAAGTAGTATACCAGAAAGTAAAGTAAAGTACATTTTAATCTTAAGATTTGTTTGCACCAGACTTGTATATTCCTATGTCTCTAAATTTTGTTGGTTCTTTTGGACTTCAGATCTATTTAATTATGTGCATATTTAATGTTGTGTTCTATTTGGATGAACTTTAGATCTGTGATGGACATGTAGAACACATGCAACATTTGTTTGGCACTGGTCAAATCACAAATTCAAAGACTGAATTAGGAATGTTTTAATTAATTGTAACAAAGAAAAATTGTTGAAATAAAGGAATTACGGGATCAGTTCCACTCCTGATAAAATTAAAAGACATTTATGTATGTCTCTCTCTAATGAGAAAATCTTGTCATTCCAACATGGTGCCTTCACATGGTCATCAGGCATTATTAAGTTTGTTTACATATTAACTGTCCACTTCAAAGCATACTGATTATAACTGTGGACATTCTGGACAACCCTCGAGTATGTCCATTTATTGACCATTAAATTTCCATTCTGTTTGATGCTACTACAGGGAGCAATCATTTATAAAGCTATTACAGTGGGGAGGTGTAATTTATTACACTGTTATGTCACCCTCTGTCATTATGTCTTCTAACACAGCAGGTGGTCAATATTGTAATTATAAACTAAGTACTTGACATTAATGGGTCAATTTCTGCACTTGTCAATCAAGCCCTACATGTAATAATAACTGTAAATAATGTCATAAAACATTGACAATTTTTGCACCAGTAAAATGAATGAATAGCCTCATAATCAATACAGTAGCATTTGTAAAATATGGTGGTTTCCTTTGTTTTGTTTAAGATAAATCCATAGACATCAAATTTAGTGCTCATGAGGCATTTCTGGAATAACCCTCATCAAATACACTCAAAATCAAAAGATTATACTTTCTGTACTTTTCATATCGATCTTCTGTATCTATACATATATGCATAAAATTAAATCAGCAGGTAGTCAACTGGACAGCAGATCAAACTCTCTGTTACTGATTAACCATATATTGTAATGACACTCTACACAACACCACAACATCCACAACCAACAGGCCAAACTCTCTACTAACCTCTAGCCTAATCACCTAACCTTAAATCTGACACACCACACCACAAAATGCACATCAATATTATCACCAGTTTGGCCCCATTGTAATATACTAGTTGTTTTAACACAAGATATACAACATAACGGATTCTTACTGACCCAAGACAAGACCAGTAGAGCCAGGTCATTATGACCTAGAGAAAGCCAGTCATCTAATCTTGGTAACATTTGCCCAGACATTTAATGCCATGATGACAAATGGTAAGTGACCAGAACCATGTCTGACTGTGACATAATGGTTATTCCATGGTTATCCATTGGATATGGTTTATAATCTCATTAGCCCCAGCTTAATCACCCAATTTTGAGAGATTGTGTGAATGGTGTCATAATGATCTAGTCTGCTCACATAATTGTATATTGCAAGGCTTGTCCAATAGCCATGCCATTTCTCAATTGACAAGAACTGCATGTGGTCAGAAAGAGAGATTGCATGCAGCCAGACAGAAGAATATTGCATGCCAAAGTTGATAAATGTTTATCCAATAGAATTGCATCTTTTGACAAGGACTAACATTAATGGCTTTTATTTCCCATGTCTATACCTATGACATGGTCAGACATTTTTTTGCTTACTGTAACACTGATAAATGTAGGCACACATAATTATTATACATTGTGTATGTTAATGTATTGCTCAGTTCCTATTGAGAAAGTTTTGCCTTATTTTTATCTCCCCTCTGTGATAATTGCTGTAATTAATCAATGGCTGACCATTTAATTAGTAGCATTAGACATACCACTAACCGCTTTATATTGGAAATGTCCATCAAAGCAAATAGAATTTCATTGCCAGCAGATTGGCAGGGAGGATTTATTGTTTTAACCCTTATCTGTAGTACAGAGAATTAGGTAGTGGTCAATAGAAGTTGAATGTGATAAGACTGGCTGTAATAGTTGTAAGACAGGAAACCACATCATCACAACATTTAGTTGGAAACCATTTGTCTGGATTATCCTGTCAATAATAAGATTGTACAAGGACAAACAACAACAATTAAAGGAGATATTCATGGTCATCATGAATATCCTTTAGACAATACTGGTACTTATTACATTGTTTTACCAGTCATCAAAATTTTCGATTTTTATAAACATGAAAACAAATGCCAATAGCAGATGAAAATATATTTCCATCTAATTAAAAAATAAATGCCCAGCGACTTCATCATTTTTGCAATCCCCATAAAATAAGCTTCAAAAGATGCATACTAAAAATAGTTTACACAACATTGCAGCTATATGGTTGCAACCAAGTTTTACTGGTGGAATTAACCAGAGTACCGAGACCACTGACTTGCCAATGGTGACTCACAACGTTAGCGGTGATAGGCATTGACCGCAAAGGTTGATGTAAATCCAACTTGCAGGGTGAGCAGCTGCGCTCCATCTTACCAAAAATAAGGTAAAAGTTGTTTTTATTCCTCGACAATAAAATGAACCATTCACTAGACTTGTTTTCTTCTAATGTACAAATATTTGATAAATAACTGTACATAATAAAGCATCATGTGTTCCACACAACAAGCCAAAGAGAACATTAACATATCTATAATATTTATGTGTTATAATAAGTACCAGTATTGTCTAAAGGATACCTCTGTTTATTACAGATGTTTATTTGTTATGTAAGAGTAAAAACAGTCCATACATCATGACTATACTTCTGTTATATACATCATATGTTGTAAGTGTGGATGGAATAGTTACTTAGTGCCCTACTATGACCCCCTGCTAAGGCCAAAAAAAAATATAGGGTCAGTAGGTAATGTTTTATCTAGGTTATACAGGACAAGAATTTGACTTAAACAGTGCTTGTACACAAATATGGCAAGAACAACTTTAGGGTAGTCACTAAAGATTAGGATCGGTAGGCTAAACTCTGTAGCCGATTTTGACTATCTTATTTAGACCCTTTGATTTACTTGTTTCCAAAGACTTTTAAATTATTTGGTTCCCCAATCTTTTGACATTGAGCATACCCGAGGAAGGTCATTCAAAAAACTCGTAACACCACTAAATTAGAAATCTATGTTTTTATTACATATGTACATAAAACACTTGTTTTTTCAAAAAAGATAAATTGGAAAAGACATTTACAACCCTGTGTCAAAAATGATTGCAATAATCTAAGCAATGTGAATGTAATACAATATTAGCCCTGAACTCAGACCTGTAGACAACTCTTGATATGTACATGAAGTAGCAGTGTTAGGTCTTCAAAGGCTGTTTTACAGGATCATCAAAGAAATTTATATATGTAACAGTTTATGTCATGATTTTCCCTTTAAACTTTACTTCTTCTTATTATTAAATAATACAAGGAATTTTCTCCCATCAAAGTGTTTATCATATTTAATGTGCTACCATGCAATAATACACAAAAGTTTATTGAAACATTGCCTTGTAATAAAACTTTATGATACAAATACCATCCACTGTTTTTAACTGATGAAAATTACATCTGTGTAAACTTACAATTCTATTGTAAATATACAGTGGGGGCTTTATTGACTCGCAGGGCCAATATAAACAATATTATCACCCTTTTGTTTACTACTTCTGTATCAGGTCCAGTTATCATAATATTGATGAACTGACCAACGGTCACTTTTCAAGCCTCCATCTGATACTGTGATTATAAACAAATTTCCCCATCCTAATGTAAACTTCTGACGATCTTTATCTTATGTATATCTAACTTCCAGATCTTTACAATTTTTTAATCACAATTTCATAACTTTATGTGAAAATATCATTTTTTTGTTAAGAAAAACAAATTTGTCAGAGCATGTGAAATTTTACATGTTAAGTAAGTCTCAAAGGTTGACTTTATGATGTATCAGCTTTACCTGAAGAAAGAGAAATACAATTTATAGTTTATACAGATTTTTGAGATTTATGGAAAAGTTGCATGGTTACATTATATAAACTCCATTTCTAAAGAAAACTTGCTGAATTTTTTGGAATACAGTCAAACCTGCCCTACATGTCACCTGTCTTAAAAGGTCACCTTTTTCTTTTCATGTCATATACCAGTAAATTTCACATGAATCAAATCTCTTTTTAGACCTCATTGGTCTTTTAGGACCACTTTTTCTTTGTCTCTTTAAAGGTGACCGTTTAATACAGGTTTGACTGTATCTTATAAAAACAAAAAAAGTTTTTCTTTTCAAAATAATAATAACATTTTTGAGAAAAGTGTGATTTTCTTATCAACTGGTGTTATTTCTCATTTTGAATCTAACCTACGATTTTTTGGTTGGATTTTGGAGTTGTTCCGACTGTGAGGTATCTTTTGTTTTTCATTTTTATTACAGTTTACTACCCGTTAAGCCTCGGTAGGTATAATCTATATTTCATTTTTATTGTAGGTAATTTATAGGTGGCACTTTGTTAAAATTGAAGAAGTGAAAAAGGATCCCAATTATACAAAATTGTCTTCAACAGTATCACTGATTTTATACAGACATGATGATCCAGGTGGCACCATCTTTATCAGACAGATAATAATGTCAGTATTATTTCTGGTGCCAATCTTGGTACAGTTATATAAATCTGCCAAACACAACACTATTTGACAAAATATAATCAATGTGAGCAATCTATATAGTATTCTATGAGTTAATGAAGGCAGGTTTGGAATCAATTCAAAACTAGCCGAATATTTTTCTAAGGATAATACCCACAAATAATTCACAAGATTTTATGATTGTCTTACTGGTGTATTCCAGTGCAGTGATTCAGCTAGGCACTGGTCTCAGGATATTTGCCCAACTATTTCTCAAATTGTCTTGATGAACTTTATAAAAATTAGATTAATTATTAAAAAATGTCCTGAAGAAATGTTGATAAAACTGGCCATTGTCCTGAAGATTTCAAAGTCTAGATGAAACACTGCAATGATCTATTTCACTCTAACATAAACGTCCGTATAGCCATAGATTTTAATTTCGAAAATCCAACAATCAATACTTTTTTGCAATTCTAAAGTTTAAAATTCACACATTTTTAATAAAAAATCGTAAGAGGATTGTTTTAATGGTATATTCCAGTTCTATTTCCCCTTTTTAATTACTCTAACATTTTCCGAGAATGTGACAATGATATCCTGTAGATCTTAATTTTGATTTCAGAAAATCCAATGACGGCTAACTTCTGTACTATTAAAGTTTGAAATTCATACAATTTTAAAACCATAAAAGTGCTATTATTTTCAAAATCTGATTACTATCGGAACTATACATATCACAAAGACAGGTTTGGAAACCAATCAAACGGACCCTAATTTATAACATTACCATTTACAATAAAACCACCTGCATTAAAACAGTTTGCACCAAACAACTTGACATGTATCATACAAGCACTGACAGAATATATAGATTTATTTTGTTTTAGTTCTGATAAAGTTTTATTCACAGCTGTATATTCAACAACTAAATTACAAAAAAAAATGCTCAGATAATTGTTCTTTTTTCATATCATATATTAGGCATTTGATTTCATGACATCAGAATTTCCACATTATGGCAATAAAACTGTAATAAATATCATTTGTCTATAAGTCTTCTTCTAATTGTACATTGCTGTACTGTGTAATTGGCCATTATTTATGAAAAATACAGTCCATAAATTTTAACAATAAAACTTAGAGGGAGTACATTATAAAAATGTGTCAGCACCATGTCATGTTGTCCTATCATTCAATATTAAGGTTTGTTCTTGTTACATGGCTTCTGATTTCATGAATAACAATGAATGTCAGAAAAAATATCCTATGAAACCTGTCTAAACCAAACCCTGCATAAAATAAAGTCATAATGTAGGAAATCCTTATTAATTTTACCTGTATAAACAGAACACATATCGATTCCCAACAGAAAATCTGGTTCCAAGGAGGTTAAGTTTAGACAGAATTCACTGTATATGGCAACAAACAGGGTTTAAAAGATTCAAGATGGTAGACAATTTCACTATTGACTGTTGCATGACAAAAACTATTCTGGTGGCTAAACTTAATGTTTATTTATGTCTTAGCCATTGTATGTTATTTAAACCAAATTGGTTCTTACAAAGAAATGTTTATGTGGACAAAGAAAGAGTGAAGTCATCATTATACAATTTTTACTAACAGTACACCCTATACTCAAAATATTTCTGACATTATTTTGGTCCAATACAGTGAAACCTGTCTAAACCTAATCTCTCTGGGACCAGAAACCTAATCTCTCTGGGACCAACTTTTGTATTCGGAATACATTGGAATTTTTTTTTAAAGCTTGGTGCATACAAGATTCCGTTTTATTCAGGTTTTGGTTTAGACTGATATCACTATTATGTAAAATCAGTGACAAAAGATCTTATGTAACATAATACAAATGTATATTTTATTCAGGTTTTAGATATCATATGATACTGGTATATACTTTAGATGTAGATTATATTTCCTACTTCCTTACAAAACATCCAGAATAATGTATAAACCCTGCAATATAGGTTCTGTAAAAGTTAGCATGGTCTAATCTGTCAGTATGTATGTTAACATTCAGGTTAATGGGCAAAACATTCCCAAATCTCAATCACCACTTCCTACAAAACTCTGACAAAATACCCACTAGTTATTCTATCACTGACCCTGATAAACAGTTCTAGCATTAGAAATTCCGCCCTTACAATTTATGATATTTATTTTTATGTGTGCATCATGACTGCAGTTATATTTGGAACTGTATTATAAATCTCAATTTTTAAAATTTTTATTTTTTTATTTATAAATTACACATGACTGTAAATTAAGCCATGTGATTAATGGGATATTCTTTCATCAAATATTTCTTTTCAAATGTAAATTATTATCTCCCATAAATAATGTACTCCATTTGGGAGAAACACATTACGTGACGACACTGCAAGATTTCGCAACTCATTACTGCGACATTTTTTCCTCTTTTTAGGTCAACATTACCGCGACATTTTTTTCTTTTAAAATACAGGTTTTAGAATTCATTACCACTACATTTATAAACTGCCTTCAAGATATATACATGTATAATGAATACATGTTCAATGATTAAATAATTTAACACACATGGTACAGACATGATTTAGGACAGTGGTTGAAAACATTTTTCGGCTTGAGCTTCTTAGACCCAGAAGAAGTTGAGGAGTGTTTTGTGTTTGACATATTTTCTGAAGCTCCAGAATCTGAAAAAGCTATCAAGTTTGCAGATTACGTTATTAACAATTACATAGACAAGTCATCGACATTTCCTCCAATCACATGGGCAGATTCTGATGTTGAATGCAAAAGAACCACAAACGGATGTGAAAGCTTCCACAAGGAATTCAGTACTATGTTTTACTGTTCACACCCCAATAATTTTGACTTTTTAACAAAAATCCAGTCTGTACAGACTAAGAGTTATTTAAAGATTCGTGCTGCCAGGAAGAGCATTCCGCTAGGAAGAAAGGAAAGTGACAATGTTAGACAGAAGTTAGAAATGAAAACAAATTACCAAATTATAAATCTAGTAAATAAGAAATGCTACATCCCCTTTTTAAGTGGTGAAATCATTGTGACAAAATAATTTTTAAATGTGTAACAAGTTATTGTGTCTTTTTCTCTTTAAAGCTAAGGCCTCTACATATGACCACATTTGCTGTTTGCGCCTATTCAAAATTGTTATTTTTTTCTGACCAAAACCTTTGTCTGTTTTCAAATTCCATTCCTTTCGGTAAATATTGGCGTTATTCGATTACTTTCGGTTATTACAACGATTCCTTCCAGTAAAAACAATGTATGTTTGATTAACACCGGACCTTCTTTTCATCATTAACCACTGAAATGTAAGTATTTATCACTCAATTGATAGATCACGGAACTCTTTAATAATGTGTTTATTTCGGAAAATCAGTTTTACGCACTCTAATGAAAGTGTAATGCAGCATTAAACGAAGCAAAGTGACAAGATCGTGTGAGACAGACGAACCAGCGATAGAAATACACGAATTTGAAGTAGAAAGAGAATTCCTTTACTGAAGACACTTTTCCGTTCGAAATGTCTAGTCATTATTGATACTTTGTAACTGCGATATTACATGTGATCACATTTTTTTCAACGAAAATCGTAGTTTTAGTTGCAATATTGAATAACGCTTCCTTCAAGTGAATGGCATGTATTCCTTTCTTTCGTGACAAAAACAGTAATATATGTATAAATCGGAGTTGGTGAATTTGCATTCAATAAAGTGAGAAATCACATGCAATTTGACCAGTTACGAAAAGAGTAGATCTTTTTCGTTTTTTATCGGGCTTTCTGCAAAAAAAAAAAAAAAAATTTAATTGAATATTTAGTACAAGTTCTTTGGTATGAAAGGAATCGGTGCCAAAATGCTTGATCATTTTCGATGAGCCAAAAGGAGGCGTTGACAATTTTTTCTTTAAAAAGTGATTTTAAGGCCTATTTTACCTATAAAACATTGAACATACACATATCGTAGATGAAACATGTATTGTATTGAAAGAATAACACACGTAACCCAATCAGTTACATTTGGCTTATTTTTTCACATATTTGCTCCAACAACAAAGGCACTCTTCAAATTGTTCATGATTTTAAAGAAAACTGTAGGATTACTATGGAATTCAGTGACAAAGTTGATTCAATTAAGTATTCTACTGTTCCGTAAAAGATAGTATTGGGAGGATTTTACCTATGTCCTTGGTCTTTTCCCATCTTTTTTGATCGAACATCGTTTCAGATATGCCATAATTTCCAAAAGGAGTTGTTGTAATAACCGAAAGTAATCGAATAACGCCGATATTTACCGAAAGGAATTGATTTGATCCTACGCCGTGATCATTATTACTTTAAAACATTATTATACAAAGATCAATGACATCTGGTATATAAAATAAAGGAAAACAAACACAAAATCAGAAATCCTCTGTCCTTAGTGGTTTCCAATACTTGTAAAGAAAGGAGAAATATTATTTCATCACTTGTTCCTTTATGCAAGGATTACCTGACCATGGAAATATGCATTGTTTTTGCTTCCATTGCTAATAGATAGAAGTCTTTCTTAATGCATCCATCAATAATTTTACAGTCAAGAAAGAAATTACCTTTATCTTCAAGAACCTGAAGATAAGGTTCAAGGCTATTCATATCTTCCAGAATGCATCACAGTCTTTGTACTATTAGGTTTCGTAGATCTCACATGTCTTTAATTTTTCTAACATTTAATGTAATATTTAACACGCATATAACTTTTCTTACAATATTTTTGTCTCAAAAAAGCAAAATACATTTTCTTGAGGAACCATAAAATCATTATTTTTACAGCATTACTCTTTCATCAAACATCTGTCAGATAAAAGCAATCAAGTTCACCCTATTATTTTGAACCTCCCATTTATGATCAGTTGCTAGGTTTCTTTCTCTGTGAACAGTTTATAATTTGCCTGTACTGTATTTTCATAATTAAAATCGTTAGATATCCAAAACATATTTATACATACAATCAGCAATAAACTGCTGATCCTCATCTGAATGAAATAAGTCAGCCCCTCCTACAAAGTGATTTTCTAGTGCACTTTATGGATATTTAACAACTTCTTTGATTTGGAGCTTATAAAGCATAAGTAATATGAAAACATCAAACGGTCCACGGATATCACTATAGATTTACCCTAGAACATTGCTGAAACAGAATAACATTGTTGTATTTTAATGAGTGCTTCACACGCAGGTGCAATATGAAGGAAAATGCATATCATTGCATTTTTACTGGATGCAGATCTTTGTAATTTGAGATTTTGAATCTCTTTTTTTTTCTATAAAAATTACGAGAAATGATAAAAGTACAGATATTGTGTTTGGTACATTTGGCTTCAATACACATTATTTTCCAGTACATTTGGTATTCTGAAGGAAATCTAAATTATCCACAGAATTATTTTTTTTACCCAAAATTAAATGATTGTTTGACTTGAGAACGAATGCAACTACTTGTAATAAACTAACTCCATTTTACACTAGACTCACGGACAAGACAGTATTTTTAGCTTGCACATGCATTTTCCCTAGTCGTTTTGTTCGCAGATTCCAACTTAAATACATGCTTTTCGTTGATGTGGGGTTTCCGTGTCGTAACAATATCGCAATGAAATAAGCTTTAAACTCTGGGTCTTCTTTACAAATTTCCACATGTAAATATTTTGCAAACAAAAATGCGTGTATAAAGTGAACTAAGATATGTATTCAAGAGCTACTGACTATACCCTTAACCCATATTCAAGTTCAAAGCAAGAGATAAGAAGATGTGCTACAGTTCTATTCATGCGATTAATGTTTCTCAAACATTGGCAATTTGTGGCAGCAATTATACTGCAAGTCGTTACAAGGTTTTGATGCATTTCAAATACAAGCTTTCATGTTAAGAACTTTTGTAACAATGAATTAACATCTGTCAGCAATGAGTTTTCAAGCATTAAAATGAAAATGATTAAAACCTTGTGTTATATAGGTAATATTACAATTTGTTTTTTTTTACTGACAATGAATTCTTTCAATGTTGTTTAGTACAAAAAGTACATTAATATCATCTTACAATTTGAACTTATATCTTTTCCAATGCCCTTAAGTGTTCAGCATCTGGTCAGCCAATATAAACAAAACTCCACTCTAAACATACATCCAGTGTATAAAACTGAAAACATGAAACTCAATAGTTCCACATGATAGCTCCTGCATAACATAGTGTTAAAACAGGACAGGAAATGTACCACTTAGACATGTGGGAAATTAGCTCCTCTACTGGAAACCAATGACGATGTGCTTATGTACTGGATTCAAAATGACACAACCCATGCTACTATTTTGACACCCATACTTAGCAAGGTGATGGGGCCTTCTGTTAATGTGGCAAATTATACCATCAAGTCTGCTAATGTTTTATTGTGAGTGGATGGTATAGACTCAGCAGGTACCCTTTTAAGAACAGCAGACATGATACAGATGTCAATTTGTAAATAATAACTGTAGGAATTATTAGATTTGATGGGTTTTTACCACAACACCAATGTAATGATACACGCTCTACAGGAAATGCACATGAAACTCTTCCCGAAAATATCATTAAGGCATTTTAACAAATTGCGGTACAATATATATCAACATTGTATAAATTTTACAAACAAATGGATGGTTTTGAACTGACCGCCAAGATATACATTTGTAACTGAAATATTGTTGAAAGTGGTGTTAAACACCATAATCCGAACCATCACTCCCTTGTGTCAAAGGTCAAACCTGCCTTAAAGGGCACTTCTATATAACAAATCACTGCCTATAAAGGGCAGTCTCATTTTTTCTCATTAATGAATAATGCATATAATGTTAACCTGTATATAAAGGGCAACTGCTCATAAAGGCCACATTTTCAGGTTTCCTTGAGTGGCCTTTATATTATAAAAAGGTGAGGTGGAAGTGTACAATATAAACATAACAATTTTTACAAACAAATGTATAGATTTGTATATGTACAAGGTCCTAAATAGTTCCTTAGATCTTATATTTATGATAGGAAAGATGAAGTAGAAGACTTATTCCTTTGATGAGAGAAGTTACAAATGATTTTTTGAGTCTTAAATAACACTGAATGCTGAACAAAGAGTATTTTTTCCATTTATCTCGGCTTTATCTAGCAAAAACAATGACGGAAACAATTTATAATAGTAAATGATATATTTCTACACTACAACAAATATGCAAAAAAGAAATACCAAGGTACGATAGATTTATTGTTTAGACAATTAAGAAGACTATCAACAAGAACAATTTCCCAATAGGAAAAAAAAGATTGAAAAACCAAGTAGAAAGATAGACATCTCAGCACAATAAAAGTTTACAGTAATACTACATACATAAACATGTACTGTTAATGAATCGAAAAAGAGGAAAAATTCCTATTAACATTGCTTGTAGTAATGTCATATTGGTTTAGTATTTATGTCCAGGGGAAGGTCCATCGGTCTTCAGATTTCACCACAGACGAGACAATGGAGACAGCCAGCCATACCACAACAAACTATACCAATTAATGTTTTGACAAGTTTTCAGTTTATGTTCCTTCTATCTGTCTGACTTCTATTTTGCAGTAATAAATCAACATCATGTTTCACATTGTTTCATCTCTACAAACATCACTTTCTCTCCATCATAAAATGGAAAATGGCTAATAGGAGCAAAAATTTATTTGAACATCGTCCAATCAGACAAGCTGTAACAAAAAGTTGGCTATAGATATGTGAAAAGTTCACTCTGGTTGAGTACTTCTACAAATCCATGAAAATGTGTTTTGTTTTAAAAGCATTATGGAGACAATTTAACAAGCATATAATCAGTTTTATTTTTAAACTTGCCAAACAAAAGCAATAAATTCATACAAGATTATACAGCACTGTAAAAGCCTTAGAGACTAAAGCTTATGATAATTGTGGACAAGATTTGCAGATTTTGCACATTGAAAAAGGCTGATGAAAAATATAAATGCATATGATAACGGTGAACAAGATAAAGGGCTATAAAAGAATTTCAACAACAACAGTAAATAACCTTCATCAGGTATGCTCAAAGTCTAAAGATTGAAATTGGAATAATCTTCATCAGAAATGCTCAAAGTCAAAAGATTGAGAAGCCAAATAATGCAAAAGTCTCTGGAACAAGTAAAAAAAAAAAGCATAAACAGGATACGCAAAATTGCCTATGGCTATCTATGCCTGCAAGATGAATTGTGGATATAGTACACTGTAAAGTTTTGCTAAATAAAACAGAATATTTCTATTTTTGCACATTCTAAATTCTTTAAGACAAACATAGTAGCTATAGGCAACACTTAACTGTATTCCATAGAACATATCAGTAACAAAACCTATACTTAGTCATTCATGGACACTAAAAATAATTTCACCATTACAAAGATCTAAACAAAACCATAATCTACAATAATCACTAACAGCTGATCAGACAAGAAGCAGATGACCACATGATACAAGTAACAAAAATTTCAAACATATTTGTTTTTCTTTTTTGCTTATTGTTTAATCATAATTAATTACTCTTAAAAATTCTTGTTTCAAATCAATTGTATAAACCTTTCATTCTGATACATTTCAAATCATTATCTTTTTTGCTTATTGTTTGATCATGATTAATTACTCTTAAAAATTCTTGTTTCAAATCAATTGTATAAACCTTTCATTCTGATACATTTCAAATCATTGAATTTTGAACCCCCCCCCCCCCCCCCCCCCCCCACTCTTCCCTGTTGGTACCTCACGATTTACAGTTGTTGCTTTCATTTTTGTACAAGCAGAACAAATTACTTATGTTGTCAAAACCTCCCATTCTGTAATTGAATTGTGAATTTTTTCTTCTGCTAGACTAATTTAGAGAAATATAATGACATCCTGGTATGCAACCATGTAATTACTTAATGACTACAGAGGTCATAGGCAGAGGAAACTTAAACCTGATAGATTTAACACATTATTGCTATTGAATCTCATCTGGAACAAAAAATACAATAACTTGTATCATCAATTTTGTAAAAAATCAAATCAATTCAAGGCTTCTGTCAGGAAATGAACTTTTTCCCTGGTATATTGAACTAGATTAAACTCATAGGAAATACAGAACACAACGTATTATTCTTCTTACAAAATGTCAGAATTTGGAATTTTTAAGAAGAAAGATTAAAATTTTATGATCTAGTCAGGAAACTGCAAAACATTACAAAAAACATCCGTAAAAACATATTTTTACATTCATTTGAAATCATGTTAAGAAACTGTAAAACGGTACAAAAACATCCGTAAAACATATTTTTACATTCATTTGAAAACATTCTGCAAAACTGTAAAATGGTACAAAAACATCCTTTAAACATATTTTTACATTCATTTGAGAGCGTTCTGCAACATGTAAATATCATGAAGTGACATCTTGCTGAAGTGTGCATTTCTCAAAATCTATGTTTTCTGCAATCATAAAATCATCAACTAAAATGTCTATATGTCAGTGGTTTAAATCTAACATTTCACTACCACTGGTACAAGTTATTCATGACCATGTTCTTACATGCATATCTTTAATTACTGACTTCCAGGTTACACATTTTATGCATAGTTTGCACTGCACAAGGTGGTTCAAGTACTTCAATGGGGGTGGGTGGAGTCCAAATGTTAAAAAAACACCATCAATAAAAAATGTCAAATTCTAACAAATTTAACATTTCCTGAACAATTGTTATCTTATGTAATACAAGACAATTTACACAAATGTCTACACCCAACACTTGTATTGTTTTATTTGACAAATGTGTATGCACTGAAAAACCACCAGTAGATTCCATAATAGATATCATTAAAATCGTTTTGTAATAAGCAACAAAATAGTATAATACATTTGTATATCTACAAGATAATTTCATTACGCTTTACATTACTGCTAATGTTGGCATTAAATATCAATCAATCTATCAATCGTTTTACATTAAGTCAATTTTACAAGAACATTTTTCAATCTTCAAGGATATAATGCATAGTTATTTAATAAAAAATTTCCAAAGATCTTTTTCTCTGGAATCTACATCTTCATTTTTTTTTAATTTTATTTCTCCAATCCGTGTTATTGTTATTTTTTTATGAAGGTATTCTGGAGCATTTAAAAAAGCATTGCTTATATTCATGTCCTTCATCACGAGAAAATCTGCACCTATTTTGTTCTTCAGTTTTGCAATGGGAGAAGAACATTCAGATGTGGAAAATATTTGACTACAGTCAAATCCATATATAAAGGCCACTCAAGAGAACCTGAAAATGTGGCCTTTACAAGCAGTTGCCCTTTATATACAGGTTAAAATTATATGCTCTATTAATTGATGGGGAGTATGAGACTGCCCTTTATAGACAGTGATTTGTTATATTGATTTGTTATATAGAGGTGCCCTTTAAGACAGGTTTGACTGTACATTGAAAATCAAACTGATTGTAAGTTAAATCTACCTCATATTTCAGAAAATTAGTTTCAGCAACTAACATCTGGTTCTGTAATTACAAATTTATCAATTGTTTTAAGAAATCTCCTCAATTTACAAAATATTTACTAAATGCACTATGTAAATGCACCCTCCAGTACAAATTAAGGAATTAAGGTTAAATTGCCTGTGTCCAATCAGAAACTTGAGTAAAATTAGAAAAATGTCAGAACATTTGTTATACCAATCAACAGGAATTTGTAAATTTCATGGTTCAGATTATAGACTAGGCTTGGTGTCAACATTTCCTTTGAATTCCTGGTCTAGCTGTCTTGCACCCTTACATAGAGTATAGAACTTGTGTGAGGTATGTGAAATATATCTGAGTAATTAATTAACATCAACAAACAGTTCCTCTCTAATCAAGGGACCATTATCTGGTCTCAACACTGTAAGCTCTGTACACATTTCACACAAATTAACTTAAACAAACAATTAACCATCAGTACCTTAAAATTTATGACCTGATATTTAATAGGAAGGAGCCTGTGATAATAATCTCTTTTAATGTATTTGTCAACTATATATTCTGTTCCAGACAAATCCTAGCTGCACCAGAATAAATACATATGTACTAGCTTGGACTGAGAAATTTTAAACTTATTTTTTTAATTAGCTCCTAAAATTAGATTTGGACATTACATAACTTTTACTAAGATGTAGATTTGTTTTGAAGACTGAGTTAGAATTATTGGTGTATATGTTAGCCACATTGCACTACCAGACTTAATAGGATGTAAGCCCAGACTGACCATTGAAACCCCAGACAGGGTAAGTGTCTTCATACCTAACATTTAAGGTTGGTGTTTTGAGGTGGACATGCATGTCAGCCATGTTAATCTTGTGGTCACAGGTCAACCAACTTAACCACTCAGTCACCAAAAGTCCTCTGTTTTGCAGAGGAAAATCACATGACATTATACCTTATTTATAACACAACAGATGTTCTTTTCAGGGTTGCTGAAATCAAAAACTATTAAAAACCGCCAAAATGAGAAAAATATTCGGAGAATAATACTTAAGTAATAAGAAATTCCCTTTCGGTGAATTAAGTAAAATTTTTATGAGAAAATTGAGAGCCGTGTGTATACTTTATAGTATAAAGAACCCCCATGAGATTTATGTATAAGTATTTCACAACTTAATTAATATTTTGTTTTATACTGTTAAGTCTATCATAATCAATAATGATGTAATCTTGATGTTATCTCAGATAACTCATATTTTATATATCAATAAAGACATTACCAGATACTGTTTAATATGTATAAATATTTCTTGATACCAATAAATATTTTATAAAGGTTTTGGCTGAATGAGAGAATATCCACTAGCCCTTTTCTCTGTCTGAATCACAGTGTAATTTTAGGGACCAATCATTTCACATATAGGAGAAGGAGAGACATGAACAATCAGTTTTTTCTTTTAATTCAATCTAAATTTCTTGTAGAAAACTGCAGGGCCAGATTACCTGAATTTATTTATTGAATCTTTCAAGTCAAGATATTTTTTGACCACAGAAATGTTTTTTCTTCAAAAAAAACCCCATAGCCCCCACCCCGAAACTTAAATGGTTGTACCCTTACTGGATTGATTAAAACTTCAGTATGCCTACATGACTTATTTGAACTACATATATATCCTATTAATCTATGGCCAAAATGACTGAAATATAAACTGACCTTAATTTAATAACAGGGAAGATAGAATTCAGTTATATCAGACAGGCATTAATCTTAACTGAGAGATGTAATTATCTATAATTTGTATTTCTCAACAATTATTCCTTCAGAACTTATATAATGTGTTAACCAACATTCATCTGTGTTAGGTTTCACAATTTTTTTTACCTAGTAATTTGGGGTCACGTTTCAACAAATGACCTTAAAAGTACATACATTAAAATCTTCGAATATCATACAACAAATTTGATAAAAGACGAAAACCAAGTACAGTGAAACCTATCTAATCCGACACACCAAGGGACCAGGGAAATGTGTCGGATTGTACATAATGTCAGAACCTGTCTAATCCGACACACCAAGGGACCAGGGAAATGTGTCAGATTGTACAGGATGTCAGAACCTATCTAATCCGACACACCAAGGGACCAGGGAAATGTGTTGGATTGTACAGGATGTCAGAACCTATCTAATCCAACACACCAAGGGACCAGGGAAATGTGTAGGATTGTACAGGATGTCAGAACCTGTCTATTCGACACACCAAGGGACCAAGGAAATGTGTCGGATTGTTCAGGATGTCAGAACCTGTCTAATCCGACACACCAAGGGACCAGGGAAATGTGTCAGATTGTACAGGATGTCAGAACCTGTCTAATCCGACACACCAAGGGACCAGGGAAATGTGTCAGATTGTACAGGATGTCAGAACCTATCTAATCCGACACACCAAGGGACCAGGGAAATGTGTTGGATTGTACAGGATGTCAGAACCTATCTAATCCGACACACCAAGGTACCAGGGAAATGTGTCAGATTGTACAGGATGTCAGAACCTGTCTAATCCAACACACCAAGGGACCAGGGAAATGTGTCAGATTGTACAGGATGTCAGAACCTATCTAATCGGACACACCAAGGGACCAGGGAAATGTGTCGGATTGTACAGGATGTCAGAACCTATCTAATCCGACACACCAAGGTACCAGGGAAATGTGTCAGATTGTACAGGATGTCAGAACCTGTCTAATCCAACACACCAAGGGACCAGGGAAATGTGTCAGATTGTACAGGATGTCAGAACCTATCTAATCTGACACACCAAGGGACCAGGGAAATGTGTCGGATTGTACAGGATGTCAGAACCTATCTAATCCGACACACCAAGGTACCAGGGAAATATGTCGGATTGTACAGGATGTCAGACCCTATCTAATCCGACACACCAAGGTACCAGGGAAATGTGTCGGATTGTACAGGATGTCAGAACCTATCTAATCCGACACACCAAGGTACCAGGGAAATGTGTTGGATTGTACAGGATGTCAGAACCTGTCTAATCCGACACACCAAGGGACCAGGGAAATGTGTTGGATTGTACAGGATGTCAGAACCTATCTAATCCGACACACCAAGGGACCAGGGAAATGCGTCGGATTGTACAGGATGTCAGAACCTATCTAATCCGACACATCAAGGGACCAGGGAAATGTGTCGGCTTGTACAGGATGTCAGAACCTATCTAATCCGACACACCAAGGAACCAGGGAAATGTGTCGGATTGTACAGGATGTCAGAACCTGTCTAATCCGACACATCAAGGGACCAGGGAAATGTGTCGGATTGTACAGGATGTCAGAACCTATCTAATCCGACACACCAAGGGACCAGGGAAATGTGTCGGATTGTACAGGATGTCAGAACCTATCTAATCCTACACACCAAGGGACCAGGGGAATGTGTCGGATTGTACAGAATGTCAGAACCTGTCTAATCCGACACACCAAGGGACCAGGGAAATGTGTCGGATTGTACAGGTGGTCAGAACCTATCTAATCCAACACACCAAGGAACCAGGGAAATGTGTCGGATTGTACAGGATGTCAGAACCTATCTAATCCTACACACCAAGGGACCAAGGAAATGTGTCGGATTGTACAGGATGTCAGAACCTTTCTAATCCGACACACCAAGGGACCAGGGAAATGTGTCGGATTGTACAGGATGTCAGAACCTATCTAATCCGACACACCAAGGGACCAGGGAAATGTGTCGGATTGTACAAGATGTTGGAATACTCAGGTTTTTTTAAATACCAGAACTACTTTGGGAAGACACATTTTTTTTGGATGTCACAGGATGTCTGAAAACTCAGGTGTTGGATTGCACAAGTTTCACTGTACCTATATTTTTTCACGGAATATTATTTTTTAACAGCTTCAGAGTAAGCAGATTTTTCTGGAGGAAAATGCATCATACAATGGTTGTCTAAATCCTGATATTAACTCCTTTAATCTTATCACTTATTTGTGCCTGTTCCAAGCCAGGATCTGGATTTCCAATGTCATATGTCCTGGTCTTTTTTTGTGATCAAAGCTTAAGGTTTGAGGTGAGAGTTGTTTGCTCACTCTGTTGACATTTGTGGACTTGTTGACCATTACTGCTTAAAACATTCTTTTCATAAAGTTTTAAAGTTTAAGAGAGATTAGTTGGTGCAATATGAGGATCAAAACCACAAACAAAAAGGCATAACCCAGGACAGTAACACTGAAATAATGACAACAATATGATACCACATAATTTACACTAAAACGAAATGTAAATAAAAAACATAATCAGGGCCAGAAGTTTCATTAATGAAAAACCCATTGAATAAACTTGATGTGAGGGACAGAAACAAAATGTGTATTTATTAATTCTTTAAGTCCCTTGGCTATAAACAAGGATTTAATAACATTTTCTGACAAAAGTCAGATCATACAAAGTAATTACTTATTAACTTCCAAAGCTTTTAACAAATTTTAGACTTTAGCTTCAAACTTGGCACTCATGTTTAAGTTTATTTATTGTAATTAAAACACAGCTTCTCTTAAACACTAATTACCATAAACACAAAGTTCTAAATATTTACATATGTAATAATTATAAAGACTCAATAAAACCAAGTTAACTAAAATGGGATATCTTAAGGGTGTTTTAGAAATTAAAAAGTGTTGTAATTTTGAAAATGATTAAGAATTACATGTTTACAGCAGTTGGAGACCATTTTCTTCATTTAAAACTCATTAAGTTTGGAAAATATTTCCAAATGGGCGAGCACCTAGAAATTATAGAACAGCTTAAAAGAAGACTTCAAAAGGTTGAATTATATAATGCTAATGCTGTAACTTCACAACAAATTACACAAGATGAGGGTAATTTTTTCTTCTTTCTTCCCTATGAAAGTAATTCCTAACTGTACCCTCTATTTATATGCTGGTAACAGCTGATATTAATTGTCCTTAGTAACCAATGCTCCACATCAAAGTAAGAATATCTTTTATAGATGGTAAAGATATGTTTTTATGGATTGTAATAAGACAATCCTGTAACAATGACTGTCAGACCAAATGCTGTTAAAAATTAATATCATTATCATCCACATGTTATTCTGAAGAATCTAACAAGATCTAAAGGTTATACTTCAAACAGAATTACATTTTTTTCATAGTACATATATACTACCAACCATACACCCCTAAATTCCCTCTGAAATGTCTGAAATTTCAAAAGAAAACAAAATTGGAAAAGAAAAATATTTTCATTTTGAAATCAGCTGTTCAAATTTATCACTAGGTAACATTGTTTTGCTATAAATACCACCCTGTCTGCTTACATTGTTATAAACAATTCTATCACAAAATTGTGCATTTTTGTATTATCTACCTGATGGTAGTGTATGTTTGTAGGTAAATATTTAAGGAAATAATTAGTCAAATTACAAATACCTGGCTGATAACATATCAATGTATCAGTTGTAAAAATTCTGGGTGTAAGGTGGAGATAACTCTAACATCTTTTTTTTTTTTAAAGTTTCAAGTCTATTAAACTTTTCATTATAGATTTTGTGTGTAAGGGGGAAATAAATCTAACATCTATTTTTTTCTAAGTTTCAAGTCTGTTAAACTTTTCATTATAGATTTTGGGTGTAAGGGGGAGATAAATCGGTTTATTCCCACTTGGTCTACTCTAGAAAAATGATAGTGTTGCATTTGGTCTACTCTATGAATTTTATATACAAAAACAACATATAAAATATATCTTAATTTCAAGCAGGTAGAGCTACGATGAAAACATGAACAGAAACAGAATACACAATCACAACCCTAATACACTAATTTTGATTTAAAAGATGTTATATACCTCTATTTCATAAAATTTCATTAAGTAGACGAAATGGGAATTATTAAATTTTCAACAGTAGACGAAATGGGAATAGACCAAATGGGAAGTTACCGATAAATCTAACATCTATTTTTTTAAGTTCAAGGATGATTTCTGTTGAACATTTCATTCAACATTTGTTGCAATAAAATACAATTAAAATTGAATTAAATCAAGTATTTCCTCATTATAACGAAATGATATATTATATAATTTGTTTGACAAAAAAATGTAGAGAATTTATTATTTCAGGTGGACAATTAATTTGTGTATGTCAGTAGAATGCACGGGTGTGTCAACAATTTGGAACTAATTCTATTGTGTGAATAAAATGACTGTCAACACTTGTCATGTTAATACAAATTGGCCCATTCTCAACGTTGGTTTATGTCTGCAGGTTTTGAAATGTATCACATTTCTTTCAATAATAAAACATTTTAATTTAAATGAATTTAGGATTCTGGATGTAAAAATCAATTTGGGCTAGGGGTATCGATTTTGTCTGTTTCTACACCTTCAATTTTTTTGGAACTGCCATGACAGTATGGCATTTGGTTTTTTTAATTTGATTATTTGTACATTTTTTGTTAATGCAGCTTATGTCTATAATATAATATACATTTTGTCCCTTAATAAGTTGACAATTGATACATTTTTCTCACAATTTTGTATGGGGTACAACACATTGCTTTATATATGTACGGCTTTATAACAGTGGTCAAAACTTATGAAATACTGTTAAATTGATATACCAATGTTTGTGTTATAAATGATTTGAATGTTATCTAGACTAGAAGGAGTTTAAGTTACATCATATTTTATACCTGGCTTCACCTGTCTGGAGCCATGTTATACCAGAAAATCCACATGTAATGATATTGATGGTCAATTGACCACATAATATATCCATTTCCTGTATAATTTTACAGACAAAAGTTCACTAACAGTCCCTATAGAAGAGACAACTTGTTCATTAATTTAAGGTCTAATGACACCCATGACTTAAGAATACTTAATTTGTCCACTATTTTATTATAATGGCAGACACTGGAGATACTGTTAAAGGTCACTCTTGTCATAAATACAATGGTTTATATAAAAATAGTCTTAAGTTTGAAATTAAGTGGTCAATAACCAGCTTCCTGCTGTTGGGATACTAATGATATTTATTGTAAATGGCTTTGCTTTTACTGGCTTTAATAAACAACTTCAAAAAGTGAAGAACACTTACAAAACAAATTCTCTGCCCAATGGCCAAAAGATACCAGACTTTTTACAAATTATATAGAAATGTATGAACTACTTCAGTGATTGACTTGTCGATAAGACGATTTGAAAATCCTTAGAAAATCTTGGTTGTTACTAAGTAATAGAATTGATATAAAATAAGAGTTTTTAAGTTTGGTGTTTTACTGGTATATGTCCTGTGGTGTCAGTAACAAGTTGATAAGCTCTCTAATTCAAGTAATTGTGGATTATATAAAGAGCTAAGGAGATATATTTGATACATTTTATAAGGAAAGTTTGAAGATGCCACAGGGGTAATAAGAAGCTGTAAATCAAAGAAGAACAGACAAGACAATGGACAAAACAAAAAACAAAAAAAAGGACAAACAGGGATCTACAAAACACTACACAGAAAACAAAAGATTGATTAAAATCAATCCCACTATTACTATAAGCAAATTTGGTGAAAAATACTAACAAAAATTGTTATAATGTACATGTATTAGTCAAATGTGTAAATATACTAAAAGTGGTCAACAAAAGGATTTATAAGTCACCTTTCTTTATCCTTTTGTATACAAGTTTCTCTATATTTGTGTAAATTGGTTTATGAGAATAAAAATAAAAGTAAATAATGTATACAATTTCAAAGGAAAATTTCAAATGAGGAGAATTAAAGGAATTATTTCACACATGCAAGTCCCATATACAGTATTACTAGAATGTGTGAACCAGGTGATTTCATTGAACAAATGCCAAACAGATTATCTGTGAACCAGTTGATTTTAATTGAATGAATGTGAACCAGGTGATTTTACTTGAATGTGTGAACCAGGTGATTTCATTGAACAAATGCCAAACAGATTATCTGTGAACCAGCTGATTTTACTTGAATGTGTGAACCAGGTGATTTCATTAAGCAAATGCCAAACAGATTATCTCTGAACCAGCTGATTTTACTTGAATGTGTGAACCAGGTGATTTCATTGAACAAATGCCAAACAGATTATCTGTGAACCAGCTGATTTTACTTGAATGTGTGAACCAGGTGATTTCATTAAACAAATGCCAAACAGATTATCTCTGAACCAGCTGATTTTACTTGAATGTGTGAACCAGGTGATTTCATTGAACAAATGCCAAACAGGTTATCTGTGAACCAGCTGATTTTACTTGAATGTGTGAACCAGGTGATTTCATTAAACAAATGCCAAACAGATTATCTCTGAACCAGCTGATTTTACTTGAATGTGTGAACCAGGTGATTTCATTGAACAAATGCCAAACAGATTATCTGTGAACCAGCTGATTTTACTTGAATGTGTGAACCAGGTGATTTCATTGAACAAATGCCAAACAGATTATCTGTGAACCAGCTGATTTTACTTGAATGTGTGAACCAGGTGATTTCATTAAACAAATGCCAAACAGATTATCTCTGAACCAGGTGATTTTACTTGAATGTGTGAACCAGGTGATTTCATTGAACAAATGCCAAACAGGTTATCTGTGAACCAGCTGATTTTACTTGAATGTGTGAACCAGGTGATTTCATTGAACAAATGCCAAACAGATTATCTGTGCCAGCTGATTTTACTTGAATGTGTGAACCAGGTGATTTCATTGAACTAATGCCAAACAGGTTATCTGTGAACCAGCTGATTTTACTTGAATGTGTGAACCAGGTGATTTCATTGAACAAATGCCAAACAGATTATCTGTGCCAGCTGATTTTACTTGAATGTGTGAACCAGAAGATTTCATTGAACTAATGCCAAACAGATAATCTGTGAAACAGATGATTTTATTTGAATATTTTCAAAACAAATCTAAAGCGAAGCTCTATGAACCATTAAGATCTAACACAAGTTGATAACTGAATAACAATGTTATGACACCTGTGATTTCTTAAGATTTAAATAATTGCCTGATATCTATCCTTTTGGACAAAAAAGAAAATAAGTGTTATTGATCTATAGGTAATTTGTACCTTCATAAAGCATTGAATGGGGGACAATGTTATCTAAACTATCAGATGACAAGATCTCTTGTATGGGAACAAAATGCTTTATAACCTTCAAAGTCAAACTACATGTATTTACTAAGATCTGGTTTTTAAAACAGGGAACCTGAGAAAGACCAAGACAGAGTCAATGGTCAATGGTCAAACAGATCTGTCTAGAATGGCCCCCAGGACTGGCAGGGGTTTCAAAGTTCTTTATAATAGGAGGTACTTCTTAAATTTTAGGAGGTACCTAAAAAATTAGGCTGAGGGCCGTAAGGGGTCCAGGGGGCGGAAGCTCCTGAAATCTAGCATTTTGTGGACCAAAAAATGTACTTCAGAGACTGCAAAACATTAAATGTTTTTGAAAGAAAAATCCCATTAAGTTTAGAGTTCAGATTTCACCAAGAGTGAAGACCATGCATAATGCCTGGATTCCCCCCCCCCCCAATTTCTTTATTGAATATTTCAGTTTACAGACTTCAGCCAAGATTATTCATAGATAGTCTGCCATATCTTAAAAAAAACCAAAAGGACCATAAAGAGCTACAGTTCTTCAGCTAGGCTTGACCAAGACATTGTTATCAAAGCTTAAACTTCTCAAAATTCTTTTGTTGGCTTTGTCCTTTTCTTTTTCACAATACCTTGGCTTGTGTGTTTTTTTTTTACTTTATTACCAGTAATTAAACTCATCAAAGACCATTGGCAGGATCAAGACATATAAGTGTCATAATTAATGAAACCAAGGACATATATAGAATACGTCCTTGATGAAACATGTAAATTTAATTTGCAATCATCAATCTTTAATAAAATTTTAAATTTTTTAATAGATCAATACAAATATAATTAAACAAAACAAAAACAATATATATTGTTACTTTCACGACTTATGTGCAAAAAAAATGTTCGAACAAAAACGATTTGCGGGAATACATTTATTAACATTTGAATCACAAAAGTTAAATTATTTTGGAAAAAAAAAGGGGGCCCGCGTTTTGACATTACAATGTAATTCGTATTTGAGCCATGTCCGGTCCTTTTTCAAGATTTCTAGTAATTTTCTATCCCTTATCTCCTCGTACCCCCTTTTAAAAATGTTTTTCAGCACACTTTCATTTCTGTGAACAACCGCGGTAGGGCCCCGTCAAAATATGTAAATAAATTAGCCATAGGTTTTTATTTTTTTATACCGGAAGTTAAACAATATGGACGAAGTTAAGCAACAAGACAGTACGCCCCAGAATGATTCGACCCTGGGTTTTAAATGGATAAAAAAAATCGCACAAAATATTGTATAGTCATATATTCATAATACATAATGATCATACTTATATTACTGGAGATTACACTAAATTGTATTTGAACATAATTTGTAATCGATCATTTTTTTTATTTTGAAATGATGTCAGCTTTGTTCCGGTCCGAGTTTTACACAAGGATGAAAAGATATTGGGGCGAAAAAATATCTATTTACCGCATGCGCAAACTGCTATTTACGATTCTAAGGTAAAGTTATTTTTAAAACAGGGAATATCCCATCAACTTGGTCGTGACGCAATTGTTCGATTTGAATGCGAGAATTCAGCAATTGACGTGATCATTAATTTTTTATGAAAAATATTCCACAAGCCTATCGACCATCGTACTTGTGCTTTTGACCACCGCTAATTTTGGGGGGTTCAGTAATTTCTGCCGGTACTATACACGATCTCAGGCGGGTAAAAGTACCGGGTACCGGCCCACTTTGAAACCCCTGGACTGGTGATGGTCAATGATTTTTCTTTTCTTTTAGAACTGTTCCAATTAATGGACAAATTTAATTATATACTTCTGCAGAAATACAAATTCTCGTGACTTGGCTTAACATACATATATATCATTATCTACCAGTATCTATACAAGAATAATTAAAAAAAATGACATAATGGATTCCTATGTAATGCAGGACAATAATTATGGGACTGTTATAAATACCTTGTAGGGTTAGGGTTATGGTGTTTAATGCCACTTTCAACAATATTTCAGGTAAATACCTTGTATGACAATGGATTCATGAGTAATATATATTATATAGCTTTTAAAACATGAGTAGTATGAAAGTGAAAACACACAAGATATGAATCTCCATTCTCTCTCTAGCTTTTCTCTTGTTATTTTTAATACTCAAGTCAATACATGGATGATTTAACATTATTCTCTGCATTAAAATTCATTCTTAACATTGTTCAATTTCTTTTTTTTTTCCACAAAAGAAGATCATAATCAAATGTAAATTTTCTATTATCATTTTTCAAAAAAAAAAAAAAAAAAAATTCTAAATTTTGGGCTGAAGTATACAGCTGTTATTTCAATGTCTTAACCTTAACAGTATTGTCAGTTTTTGAGGGTTGTCATCATTCTACCATAGTTTTTATCACATATACCTACAGTAATTCATGTTTTATTAATTACTTGTTTATTTCTCAGTTGATAATAGGTCTGTCATATAATTATTTCACAGTCATTTGACTGTCAAAAACCTCACATATCCACAAAGATGTCTTTCTGAGATAAATACATAATACAATAATACAAACATTTTAAATTATATAATACAACTAAGATTTTATTATCTGACGGCCCACGTTCACATTAAAGGCAAAGTTTTAAGAATGTAATATTTCGAAACCAGGACAAAAAAAAGTCTAGGGCCAAAGAAAAAATACATGTGTTTTCACTAACACAGGTAAATAGGTAGGCAACAAAAATGAAAACTTTTTAATTTTTTCAACCTAAGTAATTCATAACAAGAATTAGGTTTTAACAGTTCTTGTCCAAAAAATGGCAACAAAAACTTTAGATTCACTAAGAATTAGGGTCGTTAGGGTTAGCAGAAACACACTTTTTTTTGTGCAGCCTATTTGAATTAAATTCTTAATAAGCCCTCATCTTTGTAATATTCCAATAACAATTAAAAGGTGTGGTATAAGTTACGAAAAAATGTTGGTTACCATATCGACAGTATAATACCACTAACTAAGTACTGTTTATATTTAATTTTGTGGTAATAATTAGCCAGTATTATTCATTTTTAATAAAGGTGTGTTTTAAGACATTTATCATAGCATTGCTCATTTTTCAAAACCAAATAAATACCCTAAAAATTTAAATGCCAGAAGAATTGTTCATACACCATATTATTTGTAGTCACTTATGTTCATTTAAAATTATTATAGGAAAAAGTTGTGGTATTTTTCAATTTTTAAAATTATTTTCTCTAGAAGGAAACAGATAATGGTCAATTGTCAGAAAATGAAGTAATTCAAGTATGTACAATGAGAAATTTTGTCATCCATTGTAATATCAATAACTATTATTTTGACCCCTGAATATTTGATAGAAAGACAGCCTAGTTGTGTGAATGAAGAATCATTCGGGTGCATTTGACGTGAAATAAATTGTGACAAGGAGACAAAGGGCTGATTACAAGCTTATGATGAATGGCTGTTTAGCTTGGGAGTTTAAATTGGTTTATTTCCGAAAATTACAAAACGCAAATAAAACAGTCAGATTTATTAAACCTGCAGAACAAAGCCCAGTTTTATGGCTACAGAAAACGTTAAATATGCATTCTATTCTGATTACACAAATGTATTAGTTTTTCTCCACTTGGATTTTTTGCTGACGTTTCTAAAGTGACGAAAATTGATCACAATAGAAAGAAGTCAACTTTAAATGTGTTGCTAATTTTTGTGTAATCAACTAAATACTGTTTTTGCCTCTCTCTCTCTCTCTTAATTTCTGAGTTTGTTTCACTTAAATCACATATTTCATTTCAAACAATCGATCTGAGATAGTTCTCCAAATCAATTAATTGCTTTTAAATGTTAAATCATATTCTTTTAAAAAAATATTTTGTGGGGGGAAAACAAATTTCTGCCTACAAATGATCTTTGAGTATCCTAGGGAACAAGACTGAAATCTAGATACTGTTAAAAATTTTTCTTTTTTTTGCTTAAATATTTTGTGAAAGTTTTTTTTCACCTAAAAATGATCTTTGCATATCTTAGGGAACAAGACTAAAATCCTAGATACCGTCAACAGTATTAAGAGTTCAAGGTTTGCATCACATTATTTTTGTTTTGTTTTGAACTTTGGGAGTCTTTAGCCTTCACCATTACTGGTATATCATATACATATATTAACCACCCAAGTCAAACTTGTTTGTGTCAGTTTTTAGACTGTTTTCAAATTCATCTTGATTGCCTGTAATTATAGATAATTTGTTCTTTCATGAAACAAATCATTTGAAAGTTTCCATTACACAAATTGCCCAGAAATTATACAGTATTCATGTGGAATGAAATACCCCTGCAAACTCCACTTTCCCATAACACTTGTTAGATAATTGATATAAACCACAGTAATTTTGTACAGCCTGGCATCTCTGACACCTCCAGTTTAATTGGTCTTAAATCTATTGTTAAACACACAGAAACAACAAAACAGTTGTCTGCTTCCAATTTTATCATTAGAAAAGCTATTTTATAAAATTAAAGCTAATTTAAAAGTAAAAGACCTAAGAATACCTACTCTTGAGGGAAAAACCTAATTGCATGCTCATGGATTTTTTTATATTTTTTTTTAAAAGTACTAGAAGAGATCTAGTGGTATACTGTACACAGTATATCAGGTTATTCTAAAATTTGAAAATTTAATAACAAAATTTGTTCAGCCACGATATAGCTGAAATATTGCTAAAGTTGCTGTTAAACACCAACCAATCGATCAATCTATCTAAAATTTGTAAAAATTGACGATTTTGCATGAAAAACATATTTATGTACAAAAATACACGTTCAATTTAAATAATACAGACTTGAGTCAAACACACCCTGACACAGGCTCGAGTCAAACACACCTTGATACAGGCTTGAGTCAAACACACCCTGACAAAGGGTTGAGTCAAACACACCTTGATACAGGCTTGAGTCAAACACACCCTGACACAGGCTTGAGTCAAACACACCCTGACACAGGCTTGAGTCAAACACACCCTGACACAGGCTTGAGTCAAACACACCTTGATACAGGCTTGAGTCAAACACACCCTGACACAGGCTTGAGTCAAACACACCTTGATACAGGCTTGAGTCAAACACACCCTGATACAGGCTTGAGTCAAACACACCCTGACACAGGCTTGAGTCAAACACACCTTGATACAGGCTTGAGTCAAACACACCCTGACACAGGCTTGAGTCAAACACACCCTGACACAGGCTTGAGTCAAACACACCTTGATACAGGCTTGAGTCAAACACACCTTGATACAGGCTTGAGTCAAACACACCTTGACTAATGTCAGGCTTGCACTTCAAACTTTTCCAGACAGATGACTACAGAATGTGGATATATCAAAGATCAAATTTGGAGACAGAGATATGCAAGGAAAAATATCTAAAATCTGTTTTTTCCTTATTGTTAAAATTTCAAAGACAAGTCATTTGCATATTGAAGAGAACAGACGCCATCGAAATCCTATATGGAACCATTTTCAATAATCTAAATTCTAAATGGAAATAGGTTTCTATTGTCTGGAATGGTGAATTATTTCTAATAAACCCTATAATGAATAGACTCCATGATCATTAAATTTCAGTGAATATCAACCCATTATTTAATGAATACAAATTAATGGACTGTGACAAGTGCAGATTGTTAATTGCCATAATCATTTTCTGTATGCGGATGTATATTTCACAACTTTTTCCCATCCAAATTATAGCGACTGTCAACTCATTTGATTGTTATCTGCAACATTCTGTAAATTGATTGGATAAAAGTTTTTCATGCTCTCTCAAAATTTTTTTTTATTGCCGTATGGAAAAAAAATTGAATATTGATAAGTTTTTATTTATGGTTCTGCACTAGACTACTGTTTTGACTGATTTTATTGAAAAGATCTTTAGATAAATGAATTATGTCAAATCAACAGGACTCTATAAAATAAATTCAATTATGTATGATTCATTCTTTCTTTCCTAAAAAGACACGAGTCAAAATATTTTGTTATTTGTAACATCCTTTTTTTTTTCATCCTTTAATGAAAGCTGGAAGACACATTAAAACAGAATGACTAGAGAATTATGTACGCTTAACTTATCAAAGGAATGATGTATCAGCATCCTATATGATGAAGCTATGATCGTCCTTACCGAGTTCTATCAATATTTTGTCATATGCCTGTATACAAAGAATATATGGACTTGTTTCAACTTGTGCACAGAAATGTAAAAGTATTAATTATTGTAGAAAATATAAACTGGGAAAAAATTACATCCGTTAAATTACAAACTTAAATTGTAGTTTATTGGATTTTTGAAAGGCTGAAAAATCTCAATTGTAACTTAGTAACAGGAATGAGAGGCCATTCTCTTTAACTTTTATTTTCATAGCAAAAAATATGGGATGCAATTGGGGCAGTTCATTCACTAGATGTGCGAAAAATTATCAAAAATATTATTCACCCAAAATTGGTGCATGAAAATCTAAAGAATTACAAATCAATTTGGTGTTGCCTTGGTAACCGATGAAACAAAATTTCAAAATGAATGAACAAAACTCAAGAGCTCAATGCATTGGAAACAACATTGAAGGGTGAAATAATGTAAGGCATTCAGCAATTTAAACAGTAAAATTATTGCCCATACATATAACTATACTAGATAAAAAAAAAACACTAACACAAATTAATTCCAACATTTGATAATAATTGTAAACCAAGCAGAAAGGTTAGTGATAATATTCATTTCAACTCCCTTGTTCTAATTTCGTAAAAGATAATTTCTTTGTTTAAACCACGAACTTTTAATGTGCCTAAGATATCAGTCATAATTTCAAAGCCTTTGATGTTTGTAAAACAATAGTTGGACCTCCCATATACCATGTTTCATTCATAGTTTACAGTAGATATAAGTATTTTAATTTCAAACTATTTTAAAGTGTGAAATACCATTCTTTGTTATTGGTAGATCTAAAGCTTGAGTGACAATTAACTTGTAGGTCAAGAAACTGATTCTATTGTACTGGTTGACAGCATACAGTATAGTAAATTCCAGGCCATTTTGATGAGATGAGATTTCCTTCCAATTAGATATGATATCTTTTATAGCTTCTATCATTGTGGGCTCTCTAATCGGCAATAAGTAGAAAATATTACACACTCATCGTGTCTAGTAGATATATAATTAAAGTACTTTTTTTTTTACATGCACTTGAAATGCATCTGATAAACTTGAACCTTTTCTATGTTGTGGTATGCCATAGGGGAAAAGACCATTTAACTTTTAAGGGGAGGCTATGTTTTTTTCTAAAAAAAAGTTTGGTTGTCAAATTTTATGGGAATGATAGATGCAAAAAATAAATACTCTTTTGAGTCTGAAATTTCCAACAAGAAATTTTGGTAAAATTTGAAGAAAAATTAGAATTTTTCATAAACAAAGATAATCTTATTTTTGTTTCAAGTGAAGGGGATTAAACATAGCCCCCTCTCCTAAAAGTTAAATGGTCGGCCCTAATGATTTTATTATGATAGAAATGCTAGGTAAAATTTTCACTTACCATAACACACTAAAGTCCAAATAAGGATGACAACAAACTCAAGGTGCCTCATTCTGTTCTATAATCCCCCACACCCATCAATTAGCTTGTTAATCCATCATCACTATATCCTGAAAATGAAGAGATGAAGCCTCAATGTTTAACATGGTGAAACTCTATCTATCTACATGTATAAGATGTCATATAAAAATATATCACAACAGAGTTCAAACTGATTATTATGAAATTGTTCCATTACATATTATTTGACACCTTAGGTGAACAAATAATAGATCTGCTGAATCACTCCTGAAATAGTTCAAGCAATGGACAGAATTGAAGAACTTTGTTTATTTTATACATTGTATGTTATTGTAAGCATTGGAATCTGAAAATTTATCAATAAAATAACTGAGTCCTGTAAACTTCCTGTCCAGGTAGATCTACATTATGTATCTTCACTATCAATGTATATAAAAGAGGAGATACATGGATAGTAAAATAACAGGGACTCAGCTAGGTCTTTTATTGGTAAAATTTCAGATTCCTGTATCATAAGCCACAATTCTATGTAATGTCACAAATCATGTGTTGCTTTCCTGGCTATAAAGTTGCAGACAAGTAAATCATACACAGAATAGCAATAAAAGAACTGTTCCTTTACTTGAATTTATGTTTAATTTTAATGTTGAATATATATATATATATATATAGTTAACCCCCCCCCCCCCCCGGTTGTTGGTTGGGTCGTATTGCTCATCTTTTTAGTTTTTTTGTGTTTTTTTTGTCCTGTGTCTTGTGTACACAATGTTGCCAGTGTCTCTGGATTATCCATTCTTAATTGCCCCCTTCCTTTTTCTCTAACATTAAAATATAGTCTCCAATGGTAATTCACATCCCTATCCTTTCTTTCTAACATTTATAGAAAATATCAGTGCATCCATAATGTTTGTGGTAAAAAAAGTCTGGTTTTTCCATTTACATACCGATATTAAATTATTATCATAATCATCTAAAAAAAAACAATATAAAAATCAGTTCATTTTAAATCATCTTTTTCTTATGCAAGAATTATGTGAGAATTAATAGTGTCGCCAGATTTATGATTCAGATTTTTATCTGTTCTGTATTTAGGTGCATTTCTTGTGTTGCTTTCTCCAGGGCAATCATTTTACATTAAGGGAATATCTTCAGAATATGCAAAGAAAGTTTTTTATTTCATCACTTTGTCAAGTCTAATTTTTTGCCACTCAGATGAAAAGTAGATAATTATGTACTGTTAAAAAAATAGACATTTATTTTAATTGAACTGAAGAAAAAAAACCACATGTTTTTGTAGATGTGTCAAATTTCATAATTACAGTTTAAGCTTCGAAGCATAGATAAGTAAAAAATAATGTAGTCATCTTTTTCTTAACCTTTCACAGTTAGGTTATTAACAGTTTAGAATGGAGGCTTTGATGTCGTAAAAATCATTTAAAGAAATTACAAAATCGGCAGTGTGAAATGTTCAGTTTTCATTACTCGCTATGAAAATCAGCCAAGCTTTCATAAGGTTGATTAAAATAACACCTATCTGTTGATCACTGATATAATAATGATATAATCTTTTATATGCAGCTCGAGCCCTTGAGGTGCATTCAACAAATTTGATAAAATCGCATGTTACAAACTTCATATTTTTTTCTCGTTTTTTTTTTTACCTGCACCGCCATACTTGACTCTCAGCAATTTTCGATGACAATCAGCAAGAAATATGAATTTTATAAGAGACTATAAAATTAGATAGATTGTGATTTCTATATATTTATAGGATTCTATTCAGTGTAAAATAATGGTCTTGGTGGTCCATGCATAATTATGGCATTTCCAACAAAAATAAATAACCTTGGAATGTATTTCAAGATTTTAATTTTATTGAACAAAATTGTCAATAACCAATCATGATAAAAATCTAATGTCTTTGAACATCCAACTATAAGACAGATGTTTTACAAGCGTTAGTCTTGAATTATTTCTACAGAACATTTTGGTAAACAGACAATAAATAACAGATTTAATGTCATACTTCAAGTTTCATACTTAATTTAAGCTTTACTTTGAACTAGAGGTGTTTTAATAAAATTTAATACCTACAATTTACATAGTAAACCTTTAAGCATGTGTAATCCTAAAGGATAAGGTCCTTGTTAAAACTAAATCCAATTAGAAAATCATTCAGCTTTTCTCAATATCCTAAGGATTTCAATAAAGTGGTTTCACTTTGTTATATACAAATGTACTAATGTTACACAAAAAACTGTTCTCATTCATAAAAGGGTATACCTTTAATGATTTTGACCTCAATAACCACCGCCTGGTCTGTACTTGATGCGTAACATAACTATTAAAGAGTAAAAGATTATTTAGAAATACACTTGTTTATCCTATAGACTCAGGTAACCACAGGGGGGAGGGAAAAAGGTATTGAAATTTTTACCTGACAGAAATTAAGAAATAAAACATTTGAATTTTTATCAAAAGAGAGGCTCTAAATAGACAATAATTCAATTTTAACCCATTATTGATATGTTTCTTTGAAGAATTAATTGAAATTAAAGAACTGGATCTTAAAAAGATCAATTTGGCTTAATATAAAACCCCAAAATGAAAATGAAATACCCATAGAGATGACTGAAATTGCCTACTTTAGATTCATGTTTTAAATATTTTGTAAAAAATGCTTTTATTTTGGTTAACATGGTAAACATTATATTTAATCCTTTACAGTAAAGAGTACATTAAAACTGTATGTAGTAGTGGTAAACCTACAAATATATACACAATAAAACCAGTGGTATTCTTGAAACAGCATACACAACAAGACCAAATCTTGAAGAGTGGAATTCTTGTTAAAAATCAAATCAATTAATTATACAGATTAATAAGATTATTTTCTACAACCCCCTCCCCCTCCCCTACCCCAAGTCATAATGTTTATGGTATTGTAAAGTCATACACAAGTTGAAATAACCAGTGGTTTTTTTGTATGATCAAAAAAGGAAGCAGGATTGAATCAATCAAATTTGGGGGATGGCATTATTAAATAAATATATTTTTAATGGAAAATAAAGGATTACTTTACAGTGTGGTGAAAATTGATGGTCATGATGCTTAAGCCACTTTCAACAATATTTCAGTTACCCCTGTATGTAGTGGCGGTCAGTTTTATTGGTGGAGGAAACCAGAGTACCTGGAGAAAACCACAGACCTGCCCAAGTCACCGACAAACTTTAAAATTTAACTACACACATGTATGAGATAACAAGAAAGACATTTTTCAACATTTGCAAGAATTTCAAAGAAATATCAAAAATATTTGAGAAGATCAGAAATCTACTGTTCTTGATATGTAACTAGACACCCAGTGGTGTAGTAATTATTTTTCTAATTGAGAAATAGACAACATAAAAAGTGTGTTTGTAGATAGACCCACTTCACAGACACCTCTATGATGCAAAGATAGTAATAAATCAGCACCTTCAAATCCATTATCTCTGCTATCAAGATTTAAAGAATAGGGTATTGTGTCATCTTCACAACTAACATGGATGCTTCCAGCAATATTAAACAAAAAACAACTTTTATTAATCTGTGTCTGGTGTTAGAATTACCTAACCTGTCCATTAAAGTAGGTAGTTCAAAGGTAGTTAATTACAGGTAAAAAATACAGCCTTGTCAGGATAAACAGAACATAAATGTGCCATGTTCTCCCACTCCATCAATGACATAGCAACCCCCTTGGGCTGATGACTCTATTAGGAGTTTGGACTGTGAAATAAGGTGGGATTAACAAAGGCCTCCAGTTACATTTGTTTGTTTTTATATTACAAATGTATTTCGACAAAAAAACATGTCATACTTATAATAAATATTTAGAAACTGTGAATTTCAATGTTTGTATATTCCACTTGTTGTTTTTACACATTTCAATGAAATGTTTTGTTGTAGAACACCCTGCTATACATGTATATTTACCTACTATATCTATAGATCCTTCACACATTCATTATTTCTTGTATGTAAAATTCACAATTTGTGTTTATGATTAAAATTCCATGTTTACACAAAATTACTGTTATTGTTTGTAACTTTTATGATTAAAATTCCATGTTTACACAAAATAACTGTTATTGTTTGTTACTATTCAAAATTTGTGATCCCTGGTAAACAAATAATAAGAAAGCTATTACAAAAGACTGCAACTCCTTATTGTGGCATTAATTTAAATATATACCTAGGGAAAAATTGAAAGTTTTTGTCTTGCATAGAAACTTATTGAATTGTAGGGCGATTGATTTGGAACAAAGAATGCAATACATTGTTTTGTATACCCATTTCTAACAATTACTTCCTTACACAAATAAGGTTATGTTGAAGTGTTCTTGGACTGTTTAATACCACTTATGTCTGAGGTCTATTTAAATAAATCACTGAACTTTAAACAAGAGTAAAGGTACACATATAGATATACAATGTATTGTATACATGAAAATTTGTATACATGTATATCTGAATATTTCTGACTTCCCATATTTGTATGAACTTTTGAAAGTTTTATCAGAAGAAGGTAATGCTGAGCCTGAGGTAAAATTCATGTGAATCCTAATCCACTTTGTCTATACTCTAGTGCATGCAAAACTTAAAGAGAATTGTCCTCTTTGCTGGTTATGCAAAACAAAATAAAAAGAAGGATCATAACTCTATTACTTAAGAAAAAAAATCAAACAGCAAAATTATATTATCATCTTCAAGTAGTGGCAATATTAGAATTTCAACTCAATTATATAGTTAAGTAAATGTCAACCAAATTCTAAATTGTCAGTTCACTAGTGAAAGAGGAGTTCCAAAAGGTTTGGATAATTCAAATTAATACAACACATTTTCTAAAACAAAACTAGTGGGGAAAGAGAAGGGTTAGGTTGAGTTGTGGTATTTAATGCCACTTTCAACAATATTTCAGTTATATCGTGGCAGACGGTTTTATTGGTGGAGGAAACCAGAGTACCCGGAGAAAACCAGACTTGCCGCAAGTCACTGACAAACTTGATCACCTCATAATGTTGTATTGAGTCAGGAAAGAGAAGAAATTGCAGTTGTATAAAGAGTATCACTGGGACATGATTTCAATGTACAGTACACATACTGAGTTAATGTAGAAACTGATGAATTCTCTAAACCAAAATTGCAAGAGCATGGATTCAGTGTACAGTAGTGAGTTATAAGTAGAAACTGTGGTTGAATAAAAGGAAATTGTCTTGAGTATGGAATCAAGACTTCAATAGTATAACATAATTATGCTTCATTCAAGAACTTTATAAATCTTTACACAGACTGAATGACAAGGTTGTCTAAAACTCTTAACGAATCCAGTGATAATTACATTAAGTAAACATCTAGTTTGTCCCTAAGATTTCACTTTATAGTAATATAAATATTGATAGCTTTAAATTTTTGGATTTTAATTTATTAATCCTTGAAAGATTTTAACAATCATACTTTTAATATTTACTTGTCCATTGTACTGGAATCTTAGAGATCTTTGAAGTTGAGTTTCTCCTTACAAGTAACACAGTTTAAAATGCCATGGCTTCTAATACAGAAATAAATCAAACATTTACAATGGCTTTGTATTCTTTTGATATATGAGAGTTCTAGAATATTAAATATACTTATTATGTAAAGATCATTGAATACCTGATATCTTCTACCAGACATCATACATGTACATGCACATATAATGCACTAGTATGTCGACCAGAATCTAGTCTTGACATGCAATGTCTTTTTGCTTAACATTTTAAAATTCAAATACATGCCAGGACCTGGATTTCAGACACCATATTTTGTGGTATTTTTTGTGTTTAATGGTTTAAGGTGAGAGGTGGTTGTTTGTTTTGCTGATATTGGTGCAATTGTTTAAACTTTCTTTCATAATGTAAAAAAAAAAAGTCAACATATTTTTGTAAGAGGAAGTTGCCCTTGTGTTAGCCATAGGACTTGTACATGAATAATGACAGAAAATGTAACTCATACAAATCTAATTATTTACCCATGCTGTACAGTATACAGATATGAAGAGTTCTATAGAAATTAATGATGCCTATATCATGGGGTACATGGGGTTCTATGATAAAAAAAAAAAATATCTGATAATGTGTTACAGATGACATACCAGGGTAAACTCTCCTGTCATTGATATCAGACATACATGTACAAAACAACAAGTATAATTTTTACAAATTCCAGTCAATCTATACAATAGATCGAAGTGACTCTAACAATATCTACATATTTTTTTACATCTTTTTCATCCATGTATGAAACAAAATTGTATGACAATCTAATTTAAAAAAAATGTTAAAGTGGGCAAATATCATTGGCATGCCATTTTTGACATTGTGGCACCACCAATTCACTTGTGGCAAAGTTCATTGACTTGCAATTTCTGATATAGCATGGCAACAACAATTCACTTCAGCTTGCCAACATTGTTGAAGAAATTTATTGTTTTTCTATGGGAGGGTAATTTGTAAGAACAAATTGTACAATAAACTCAGAATTCACTGCACAACATGGAAAGGAAATAGTTGATTTTAAAGACATGTTAAAGACATATCACTATGTATATGTCCTACATGTAGTTCATGTGAACAGTTTGATGTTTGTCTACTGTAGCTAAAAGTAGTATTGATTTTAAAGACTTATAAGTCATTTTATATGTTAATAATAGCAACATTTAAGAACTTTACTACCACATTTTCACACATATATATGGCCAGATTTTTTTTAAAACTCATAAAAGTTTGACATTAAACAACTTAACAGGGGTATATCAAACCAGTTATTGTCAATAAATTAATGAGAAGGTCTTGTTTTACTGTTCATGAGTAAACTCATTTTAAAATTTGAGACATTTTGGCAACATGTAAAAGGCATATAATGTTTAATTTACTACATGTACCAGATTCTTTATTATAATACATGTATGTGACTAAAACGGTCCGTAAACACAACAAATACTATATATGTACATAGTAACTAACATATCACTCACTTTAAATACTTATAAAACATGACAGATGAAGGACTTACAAATAATAACAAATCACACAAATGTACAAAATAAATAATAAAAAACTACATCCAGTTGTTGTAACATTGGTTGTTTTTAATAGGATCATAATTTAGGACAATTACTTGGACATCTATCTTACAGATATCATATATTTAATACTACTCAATACAACATTATTATGTGAAAAAGTTTGTCAGTGACTTGCAACAGGTCGGTGGTTTTATCCGGATACTCCAGATTTCCTCCACCAATAAAACTGTCCACAACGATATCACTGGATTATTGTTGAAAGTGGCATTAAACACCATAACCCTAACCCTTCTTCATTATTTCCATTTCATTGTACTATATTCAATAGGATATTCATGGTAATTAATACATGTATGTAAATTAATTAAACATCATCTCAAATAGAGACCAGCAACTTAATACAGATGCATCAACAATTACATACCATGCAGGGTATTACGCCTTAGTGAGGGTGTATATTTTGCATATTCATTGCATCAAGATTTGGCTACAGAACAAATAGATGTGTAATTAAGTAGTCTTTACACTGCAATCCAGTTCCTCATACATTGTACATGTAACTAAGAGAGGGATTATGTACACGACCGAGTCACGGTTTCTGTGGATGCCTGAGTCCAGGATTTGGGGACACCCATGCCAGGGTGTAGATGCCTATGGACACAAAATCCTGACTTGTAAACGATGTGACTTTGCTGTAACATCAGGCAATATTGACTACATGTACATATATAATCTTACATAAACAATTGGTATCCAGTCATTTCACTGTTAATTTTAAAGTCATCCTTAGTACATGTATACTTAGTACACATAACCACATCCTCTTTTGTAGATTAACTTATGTCATCCAGTCACTGGTGGTCCATTTTTAGTTGAATTAATTAATTGCATGTATGTCACATCATACAGGGTGAGAAAATCTATATTTAGTCATCAAACAGAAAATACAATCCTAAGTCTTTGAAGCTGAGGTTATCTTTAGGGACTTTTCCATTATCAGACACCTTAATAAGATTTAGCCATTATTTAAGCAAAGCCAATATAAAGTCTTTGAAGCCTGAGCTGTACTCATTTTTTTGGTTGACTTTGCAATACATTTATTTACTTTCTACTTCATACAATGCATATGTAATTTACATTTTTAGGACTTGAAAGCAAATCACTTCAGACCTTGTCCATAGTGCCCGACAAATGTAAATGTCTTGGCCATTTAAATACTTGTATTGTTTAAGGTCAAGGTCATGAATCGGTGTTCCACTTGACTCTGAAATTTTACCCTAAAACGATTAACATGATCAAAAGAACAGATTTACGTACCCTGGCACAGAAAAAAACACAATAATAACATTACAATTCAGGTGTAATGATTCGATCACCTACTATAAATATATATAGACAAAATGTATATGTACAATTAAAAATAAAGTTAAATGGGTTTTTATCAGTTCATCCAATGAAAACTTGGTTGTGGACCTCAATTTGAAATTTCTTACAATTTCATTTGAAACTTATTTGACTAAAGAATTACTCACAACGTTGGTCTTGTATGAATTAGACAACTGATACCTGATCATAGCCTAATACACAGCTCTTTGTAGCTCTAAACGATCAAATTTAAAGATCTATAAAACAAATTACAGGTGTTATTTCGTTAAAATTTGAAGAATTTGATACGCTTTTAATTATATATGATTGGATGAATGACGCATTGTAGAAACTTTGTAAGGATCATAAAAATATCGACTTTAACATTTTGCCTCCACATAAGTGCGGTCATTTTACATCCTAAACACATTTAATTTACATAAATTCTGTATAAAATTGACAAAAAGCTTGGTTATAAGCTTACCATTCTCATGTACAATACAGCTAAAATTAATTTTGAAATGACACCATATTTTTTTTGGGAATTTCATGCATGGACCATTCAATAAATTGTGTAACCACATAAAGAGGTCATTTTTACATCAAAATCTCATTAAACTTAGCTGGTTTTTATACTGAATTTACTTTTATGTACTTTCAGTAGACATTATAAATCAAGTGATATCAAATCAAAGGTACATGGTTTTTTATAAGATGTGGTATATATTTACACTATGGTTTGTAAATTGATTGAGGTTTTTGTAAAAAGGATTTACTTTAATTTTGTCCTATTATTTAAATTAAAGATATATAATACTGATGTCTGAGTAGTCTCCCCTTCCTAAATATCTTATAATTAATAAAAACAATGAGTCAATGCAGCATCTCAAATAAAATTAAATAAAAGACAACAAAAATGTATGCCTTTGAAATTCATTTTGAGTGTTTCATTTAAAAAATCTACATTTTAGTGAGAGAAAAAATGTTTAATGGTCAGGGTTATGGTGTTTAACGCCACCACTTTCAACAAAATTTCAGTTATATCATGGTGGTAAAATGTCTTAACAGAAATAGACTACGAAAGACAAAGGTGTCATTTTTTTACACACATTAATGTCAGAAAGATTTCCTCTAACACTGACAATGTTTGAGGCTGAAGTTTGTTTTTTCAATCATAGAACTCAAGAACAAATGAAGCGTCACAGAGAGCATGTGTAATATCTACTATAATGATATCATATAACCAGAATATGAAAAGGGTACCAGATAAATTTATAGATACCAGTAAGCAAGGGGAAACATCCAGAAGTAAAATCAGACGCTCTCATCAAAAGCTAAAATGTATCACTCATGGTGTGACTTGAAGTAATATGAAAGGCAAATATCGTGGAATTTTTTTATTAAATATTTTCACTTAATTTTAACTAAAATCAACTGCATAACATTAAAAATCTGCTCAAAAGCAGATTTTAAGAGCAAATCACAAAATATTTGACAGCAGAAAATTCTGTTTTCCGGTACAGTAATGCAAAGGATATGTGCGTGACCCAAGATTTGAACTCTTTCGGGGAGATATCACTCATGCGTAATGTTCAGTTGATGAAAAAAAATTAAAATTTATTCTGTGTGTACCACATAAGAATAATTGCAAAAAAAATATTGGTTCACACGACATGAAACAGACAGATTCCTCAATAACCATTGTCAGGAATGTGTGCGTGCTTACCTCAGCATCCATGATTGTTTATTTTTTCTTCATGAGGTCATGATCGGCAATCATCGGACCAAAACTTTTCTTCACGAGGTCATGATCGGCAATCATCAGAACAAAACAACCGAAAGTTAATCAATCTCCACAACAATGGCAAGGACGGTAAACATGCACACGGATTTGCAGATTTCTAGTTGTTGGGAACATATTTCGACTCGAAACATGCATGAATAGCTTAGTAAAGGTACTGCCGTATTCCAAATTTAATTTTCAGGGACAAATTTTCTTCACCCAAAACTGGTGTAATATTACTTTAAAATTACCTTTTTCAGGGAAAAATGTTCTTCACCCAAGACTGGTGTAATATTACTTTAAAATTACCAAGTAATACACAAAACCATATAATATTTATACAAGAAAAATGTACCTCTGTTAATAAACCTCACTTGATTTTGTGTTTCAATCATTATATATATTGTAGGAGGGTCATCAAAGAAACATTCTTTTCATGTTGTAGTAGAGAGAAATGTCAAAGGTACAGAAAATGTGAGGTGATGACCAGAAATAAATACAACCCACAAAAATAAAAATCAAAATCAAAGAGAAGAAATAAACAAAAAAAGAAATCTTTTGAAATTTTGATTTGAAAAGTCAATGTGTATAAAGATACTTTATATATCTACTGTATACAAAGTTTACTGTAACAAGAAAATTCAGTAAGATTTCCCCTATAAATGACATTTTTACTTAGTATATTCTAAACAGTTAATCTACTGTATATAATAAATAGCTTTCTGAAATAACTAAAAGACCATTATAACCAATATTCTCAATGTCTATCATAAAAAATCCCATTACTTTTGCTCTCATTTTTTGTAACAAAACGGGTTGAAATGTCAAGCATTAAGTCTTCACATGATGAGCAATTCATATAAGAATGAAATGAAACTGGATGGATGAATGGGTTAAATTAATATAAAAAACCTATAAACCAATAAAAATAATCTTGATTATTTCCAATACAGACATAGATACAATGTACAAACTATTTCCTATTTAGGAATGATAAATGTTTCTGTGTAATTTTGTCTGCTTTCAAACTCTATAGTTCCCGTCTATGAAGAATCTACAATTGCCGATTTTTATATTGTATTGATTGCCGATAGGTAATGAAGTTTTCTTCTGTACAAGATCTTTATCTGAGGGCCATCTCACAAGAAATCTACTGACAATTGATCCACGCTATGGCTCCTAAACATGCAATACAGCCATATTGGAACATTTTATTAAGAAACAGCCACTATTTTAATGCAATTTTCACCATTAAGTTTACTTAAGTGACCTGATTTGAACTCTAATTTGAGCCATTTTACATTAGGAACGAATTATTTAGTCAATATGTTCATGTAATTGGAAAGGATGTGGTCTGGATTCGTTACTTTATATTGTAATAAAAAAACATATAAAATAAAAAAACAAACTTGACCAGACATTGATATTGGAAAATCAAAGTTGTTTTCTTTTCATAAAAAGAGGCCAGTCAATAAATCTATCATCAATGCAATACACAAACACATCAAGGGAATACACAAACAAAATAGGTAATAATAATAAAACAATAAATAAATAAAGGAGTTTTTTTGTACATGTACATAGAGACAACTATTGGAGTACTACTGTCAGTGTTTGTCTGTCACCCATCATCCCTGATCATACATTTATATCTCTACTGATGGTGTCATACAAGTAACAAAATTAGTCTACTTAAAACTTATTATTTAGAATCTTATCTTTTTGTCTGCATTATTTCACTTTATATTTTTTTTAAAGTCTAATTCATACAGTAGTCCCCCCCTTTTGCAATGAAAAAGTGATTATATGAGAGGGGTGGTATGTCTTGAGGGGGGGGGGGGCAAATTATAAGTACATGTATAGGTACAGGTATATTACCATCTCAGTGTATCTAAAATTTGGCCTGATAAAGAGGGGTGGTCTTTGATGAGAGTGACCTTACAAGAGGATGACCCCATAACAACTGTCTGATATACATTATGTAAATATTGTATGGTTCAAATTGCTGGATCAACTCACTGTCAGATATAAATATTGTATAGCTCATTTCATCAAATATTTTATATTTGTGAACAGATTATGAGACAGACATTTACATATATATTCAAACATGTACAGAGATCAGCCTAATTCATTTTTGTTTAATTTGATAAATAGTTATATAATAAACTAGACAAGATGACATACATATGAATGGTTTGCTTCCTTCTTTTCTTTCCATTCAAGGTTTATATCATTAATGATAAAACTCTCATCAATTTTCATCAAATAATTGATTTCTGAACATCCTTTCTCTCTGACTCTATACATAAAGGTGAAATTGAAAGAATCATGGGTATCAGCTAACTAAATACATTGATAACAATACTCAGTATAAAACCCAATAAATTAATCTGAGATATGTCTGCCACATCATCTGATAGAGGATCCATTTACTGTGGACACAAGTCTGCCTCCTGCAGAGAAAATTCTCACTCTATTGTGAAAACTATAAACATTGTCGGTCATTGTAACAATAGTCAATGGCTTAGGATATAAACAAACTACCCCTGTTTAACAATGGATTTATAGAACAAGGCTACACAAACTGAGATTCAGAATATTGACTTTTTTCAGATTCCTGTGTTTTAACAACTCTAAAATCTCAAGGTTTATATGTTATATGTCAATTTTTATTCAAGCACAATGCTGAATATGCAATAATTTCAGAAAAACCTCACAACAGTTACATGTATAAAACTAATTAAAATGCTTGAAAAATTAAGGAAACAAAATGAAACATGTTTTTTTTACTCTTGTTCTATTTATAAAGTGGCTTTCAAAAGAAGAGAAATCTGTTAACATTATGATTCAGAACTGAGAAAATACATACTTTCTGGTAAAAATTAAATTAGAAAAATTTAAGATATGGAATGTACTCTAAGATCAAAGGGAGTTAAAGATGTGTTTGAAGTGAAGAGGGCAAACTTCTACTTATTATCCTCCAAAAAAACATTTAGAGTTTTAAAAGTACATGCACAATGTTTTTTATTTAAATAGTACACCTTGGGTAATACATGTAGGATCACAGTTTAGGAAGAGAATGTCTATAATGGATAATCTTGGCAATATACAGTCAAACCTGCCCATGTGGTCACCTCTATTAAGCAGTCACCTGTATTAAAAGGTCACCTTTTTGTTATCCTGTCATAGAAAATTTCATATGAATTGAACTTCTTTTTAAGAGGTCACATGTCTTATAAGGCCACCTTTTCTTTCTCCCAAAAGTGACCTCTTAATACAGGTTTGACTGTAATTAAAAGTGTTGTATCATTCAAAAAACAACTTAGCCAATAGTATGTCACTTATAACAAACAAACTACATCATATTGTCTAAATAACATAGTGTGACAGAAATCTTTATGTAATATATTTTTCTGCTTCATCACTCTTCCATCTACTTATCCCTTGCACATTAAGCAGCCATAATCCTCTGACCTTTCAACTTTTATACTAGGAATTCTATACCGTTGCATGTATGAAAGCGAGAACAACTTTCTAAGAACAACTTTCTACATATCGGTAACTGTTTTATTTCAAAATTCCATGTCAATATAAATAAATTACACAAAATATGAAAAGAAACATCATTGCATGAATTCAACATATAAAAAGTTTAAAATCTCATAAAAATGAAATGCAATATACATGTAAGTTTAAAATTTGAACTTTTACTCGAAAAACATCTAATCAGAATGTCATATCCAATAACAGCTTTCTGATTGGACGATTTCGGAATATGATTAAGTTTTATGACCATGAGGACTGGTCTTTACATTTAAATGCTATATACATGTAGGAGGAGTACAAAGTTATGTATATTATCATATCTCATTACTGTAACATTTCATTATTGTAACATTTCATCTCCAAAAATCAACACCAGTACAACAAAGTATGTATATCATAGAAAAAAAATCCTTTGTACAAAGTTTGCAATTCTAAAAGAAACTCATCGCCTGAACATAAATATTTTAGTTCAAGTCACTTGACCACTACTTGAGGTTTACCAAGTGTTAAGGAGTCCTTACACTAACAATACAAATGTATAGCAGAAGAAGAATGCTTTATTTCTATTTAAATTGAACTACTTGAGGCATAAGTTACATCATTTACATATAGCTGACAATAAAATACAAGTACACAATCTATATTTAACACTGACTTACAGGACAAAACCATTTAAAAACAAAGCACATCCTCTTCTCAATTTATTGTTTCGAAATCCTTGTTTACCAGTCACATGTTTTCATTTAAGATTCTATTAGTAAAAGAAACATATATAAACCTTGTATAGCCCCGCTGGGTTAATCTATCCCCCTGCTGTACTAACACCTACATTATATTACTGGTAAAGCCACATCTCTCCAGTAAGCATTGTCTTTTTGTAGTGCCGTATTATTCTCAAATGTCAAGAGATATTTTTTTTTTTTAATTTACCGGTATGCATTTCAATAGATTTGAAAAGCATTTATTGAATGCTATATACAGATTCTACCTTAAATAAATTTATTTATTGTAAGAGACTATGGCATATATATTTTTCAAGTTAATCAAATACAATTGTTTGCAGTATACTATAAACCTGACAAGGACCCCTTTCTGTTCTGTTATAAATCATACAGTTTTAGTAATCATTATCTGAAAGTTATTTATGAAATCGTTCCATGACAATTCTAAGTTTTATTTAATCCTAAAAACTAACATTTTCTAAGTGATCTCTTCCTGTGTCTCTACTATCCCCTCCGTCAACAAAAGCTTACCCCCTAATCGTTAAAATCCTTATTAACTCCCTGTCACTTTTCATAATTCTCTGCATCCCACACTGACTAATAATCCTGAAAATCAACATTTCAAAGTGATTCCATCCTGAATGGGTCCTTTTCTAGTTGTGCCAGGATGCACTCCTTCTGTTTAAAATCCTTAACATACACAGTCCTATAGAATCAAGATTGATCCTTTAACAAATAACTAGTTTTCTAATCCACAGAATGAAAGCATACTTCAATATTTACCAAAAATTGTCTTAAATAAATTGACCTAAAATTTCTATAAAATATTGACTTTAGATATAGGATTGTCTAATACTTGTCAATTTAGCAGGAATATGTTTGTTTAAGAAATGAATTATCAGTTACATTTAATTTAATTGTACAAGGTTGTAAAATACATTTTGAAAGGTGGAGAAAAAATTTAATGCCATTCATAATTTTATACAACATATATATCTAATAAATAGAATTTTGTTTTTAATAATCTGATATTTAAACAATAAGCAAAATCATTATATTTTTTATTCCCATTAATGACCTTGCTGTCATTTTTATTTTTGGATTTTTTCAACAGGCCTCGATACAATGTATGTACAATGTACATGTATGCATCAATTGTTTTAAATATTGTGTAATCCAATTATATTGACTTCCAAGACCAGCTGTGGCCCCCTATACCATGTTATTTCAGGAAAACAATGCATTTTAATCTTTCATCAAAATATGTACATAGTCAATTGATGTTTATAAAGATGTAGCAACAATGACTTCTGTCAAGTGATGGCATAATGGTCAGAGTGGACATCACTCCTGGGACCAAATTTAATGCATTTCCATATGCCCACACCAGCTGTGGGAACTGGACAATGGTCATTTATCTCATTAAATCTTCTACATAATGAATAAATGATAACTGTAATTTATTCATAACTTGTTTAGTATTGATATTGTATAACTCATAAATAGGCTGATTTTTACCAAAAAGTAATTAATATTTCTTTTGATGATTTAATTTGGATAATAATATCTCCCTTTGTGGTACTTTTATTAAGAAGATGGTGAGGTTATAATTAAATTGTGTGACTAAAATTTTTAAATAACGGTTTTTACAGATACACTCCGTGATCAAACGAAATTTACAGATAGGGAGCATGTCACTTAATAGAAAATAAATGTGGTCATGCTAAGATTTATTCTTTAAAATAATGGAAGTATTGAACAATTCTCTACATGAGGGTACAACAATATTTCTTCTTCAAATGTCCGCCGCTTTTAAAAATTATAGTCATTGAAAAATATGGGCTTCTGCTTTGTAAAAGCACACGACTGTGAATCAATAGAAAAATCCTAAATTAAAAAATATTATTCAACTGGAAAACATTGGTGGAATTACTGTCAATTTGATGTGAAAACCATATTTAATATAGGACACAAAATTCAATGAAAAGGTTTACCACTAAATCCCACATAAACAGACTGCCTGCCTCTCTAAATGTCATAACTGCCCTAGAAAATAATATTGGCTTGACAATAAAATAGCAGAAAATCTGGTAGATTATTCCATAACTGTCAAAGCATCATAACTGTCATAGGGGAGACACTGTCAGTTATGACAAATTTGTTTTCTATGAAAATCATATTTGCTTCCATTGATAACAAGAGTTTCTATAATCAGGTTTAACAATGTATTATGCATTTTGGTCTGTTATATAGTACAAATGTACCAATATTTTACATGTTATTTTTCAGTATGAGTTTCCAATTTTATACTTATACTGTAAATATCCAATTTCCAAGTTTAAAATTCTTAAAACTTTTGGAATTTTTTATAAGTCTCTTTGTAGGATAATTGTGATTGTGTTTTGTGTGTACCATCCGTCAACAAAATGAATGAATCTAGTATCCCCTCCCTCAACAAAATTGTGTATGTATCCCCTCCGTCTACAAAATTGTGTATGTATCCCCTCCGTCAACAAAATTATGAATCTTGTATCCCCTCCATCAACCAAATTGTGTATCTTGTATCCATCAACAAAATTATGTATCTAAGTATCCCTCTCTGTCAACAAAATTGTGTATCTTGTATCTCTTGTCGACAAAATTATGTACATGTATCTTGTATCCCCTTTCTGGACAAGATTGTATCTTGTATCCCCTTTGTCAATAAACTTGTATATCTGATATCATTTTCACCAATAAAATTGTGTCTCTAGTATTGCTTCTGTCAACAAAATTTCCACAATTTCATGTTTGAAATACTGATATTTTTTTTTTACAACCTATTTTCAGATTTTTTTTTTTAATTGTTTGTTTGTTTTTTAGCTTAGCATAGATAAAAGTTTTTTATGTTTTAAACAACCACTAGGTACAATGACATTTGTGTATACCCCTGACAAATTATTTGTAAATAAATTATCCAAAATTATATCAACAAAAGATAGAAAGATTATCTCTGGCTGCCTACAAGACAGTTGATACAGACTAGTTTTCAATTAAGTACATTTTAAAATTATTTTATATTTTAATGTATTAAAGAAGTCAGTTTTAATGTTGTTAAGCTATAATTCAATTGATTTTAATTAAGCTTAGAAAAAAGAGATCTACTTATAACAACAGAAATAAATATTCTTAATAATGTATTTTCATTTTATAGCCATGTAAACAAGAATTTCGTCTTCCCATTATTTTTTTTATATAAAAAAAACAATATGGCATAACAAATATAAAGTGTTGTCCATTTCTGCAGCAAAAAAACAGCAGACATGTTTTTCTCATCAACAAAGAATCTAATCCATCGGAGAGAGATGACCCAAGAGAAACAACAGCATTATATGGCCAGAAAAAAATACATGTCCAGGTGCTGTAGCCCCAGTATCATCAATACAATAAAACAAAGATAGCTTGTCCCATCATCATCACACACACAAATCAATAATAAAGCTTGTCTTTACATTTAATTGCATTTCTATGTATTAATGTTGGAAAACACATTTCATAGTAATTGCTTTATGATAAAGTTATTGATAAAAACAATTGACTTACCTGGCTTTACAAAATGTATCCAATATATTAAAATTATACATCCCTTGTAACTTTTAAATAAATAATCCAATTTTTTTCTTGATGCTGCCTGCAACTATATTGTTGCACCGATGAAAAATAATAAGCAAAAATTGACCAGTATACTAGATGAAAAATAATAAGCAAAAATTGACCAGTATACTAAATCGCTAGTGTTGTCGAAATATAAATCCAGCCACTTTTATTTTTCAATATTCTAGTAGTGTCCACTACAAAACAGTGCTTTCCTGCAAGCAAATAAAAAGAAACTGATTTAATTAAATTTTCCACAGATTGGTCAAGATGTTATATTCTGAATACAAATCAAAATCCATCTATTTTCACTTTTGATATATTTTTTTCTCTTAATGTACAATGTAATGGCAACACATGTACCCCAATACAAACTAACACATTTTCTCTGTGTTAATCTAAACCTCTTTCTGTGAACATTTAAACTCCTCCCACTTTACATTCATTCTAAAACATTTCCAGTATACTTTAGCTGTCAATCTTTTAAATAGGTGGAGCTTACAAGAGTGATTGACAGGTTATCAAAAATAGCAGCTAATCTTATTCCTGCTGGGGCGCTCACAGGGAAAAATCAATATTTGACAAATTGGCTACCAGTGAAGTGCCCAAGACAAAATAATATATAGTTCATTCAAGTCTGTCTATCCTGAATTTAAAAAAAAATCTTTTGGGTTAAATGAAAATTTATTTTTTCACAAACTTTCTCAAGAATATCTATTTACATTTAAAGCTGGTGATATTTTTTTCCTTTTGATATTTTGATTTCAAATCAAAACCATATCATTAGATGGGATAATAATATTTAAAGAAGAAAGGAAAAAAATCAATGCTGGAACCAAGTCCTGGAAACAGCTGTTTTTATTCAATACACATTTATGGAAATTAAGAATCCGTTCAAAATGGACCAGTAAATGATACATAAATTATAATTGAAAATAATAATAAAAAAAAATTAATAACAGCCTTCATCATTTAAGTGTATGCACATGATTAAATCTTTTGATAATTGTTTTTTGAACTCTGGGTGTGCTTGAATACAAAGATTTTTTTCCTTAAAATATCAATGTCTATTTTCTAAATAAATTACATGAAAAATATATAGTTTTTTCTTATCTAAATGTTTTGAATTTTATCACAATATTTTTTTCTTTGTCAACATGCTTGGAGAATTATTTATATATCATATTAGACTATCAAACGTTTTTCATTATCTTACAAAAAAATATGTTTTATAAACTGATTATGTGCATGAGAATTTTTAAAAAAATTGACAAGTACAAACATTCAAATTATTATACAAGATAGATAAAAAGAAACCCATAACATTTATTTAAGATCTAACCGAGATTATTGTAATGACCAAGTGGACAGTATTTATCACTGAGAACACACCACATTGTGTTAATTCTCAACTAAATCTCTAGTAATAATATTCTTATCCTCAGAAAGGTGACATATCAAAATAAAAAATTATCAAGGCCATACAAACTTACAAACAAAGAGAAGAATAAAGAGGATTATATTTTTATACTCTCAGAAGCCCTTCCAATGGTGATAGAAGATAAAGGACTGATTATCAGGGCAATAAAGCTGATTATTGCCCTGTCTTTGATCTGATATTGGTATGGGTTCATTAATTAATTTATAACATGACATAATGTCACACTTTTTAGTTTTTTTTTACTAAAAAATTAAACCTTTTCAACAATAAATCAAGCTTAATGTCAAAAAGCTAATTTTAGTAGAATTTTATAACACAAAAAACAGGGGTTAAGATAAAATCTTACAATTTGCATGCTTTGTTTGAAATATGCATTTTGATAGTAGTTTCATATATTTAGTGACTTTCATTTCAATACAAACCTTTCATGAAAAAATATAACATATTTAAAATTCTTACAAAATTAAGTTTCTATTGCAAATTGGATTTACTCCAAAAATTCAACAATTTTTTTTTTATTCTCTGAAAAAAGTGAAATGAAGTTTTCATTACAAAATATTGGATTTTATCCCAATTTTAATGATTTTGTAAACCATGTGTTCATTTTTCAGTCATGTGATCAGTAAATTACACTGAGGTGTGGTCATGTGATCAGTGAATTACACTGAGGTGTGAAGTGATCAGTAGGTATCTCTTCATTATCCTTTAATTGACTTCACACCTTGTCCAGGTAAAACCTTTTATTCCCACTTCTCCCCCCTTTCATCTTCAGGAACACCTGAGACCCACACTGGTTTGGTTTGTTTTCTTACATGGGCAATTTGTTGTAAGTTATAAAAGTTTACAGGATCAGAGAAAGTTAAAATTAACCTTAATTCACAATTCCATGTTGGAAGTTTGATTTACAAATAACAGGTGTGAATTTCAAACTCCTTTATTTCAATTTCGCTGGCAATAAACTACTTAATGACTGTTTATTACATAAGAAAAACTTTGTTCTTACCTCAGGAAAACTAGTTGTCAAAATTTCATTAAAATAACACCTGTTGGGATATCTATCCACTGCAACATTTAATACAGAACCATTACATTTTCTCACTGAAATGTGAAAAAAATAATCTATTGAAATTAATGTAAACCATTGGGATTTAGTTTTGGTAGCAAAGTACAGAAAATATCCTTAATTAACTGCTTACTCTTCCACAGCACCTGAGTTTACCCTTGTTTCATGTTGCTCATTTGTTAGTTTTCTGTGCAGTGTTTTTTAGATCATTGTTTGTCCTTTTGTCTTTTTTCTTTTGGCCATTGTGTTGTCTGCCTTTTTTCAATTTATGGCTTTTGATTACCTCTTTGGCATCTTCAAACTTTCCCTAAGAGCAAAGACAAAACAGAGTTTGATTAAAAATAAAAGATCAAAATGACAAAGAGGCCCAGAGGTAGGGTTTATCAATAGAAGTAAATTGTACCACTCAACTGTAAGCAAGGGGCTGCTTCACACTCTTTTAGGGTACGAGTTATGGTCTTTCTTGAAAAATGCTGTTCCTTAGGCCAAAAAAAAATATATGTGTGTTTACGGTCACTCGACCGACCCTATTTTTCGGCCGCCGACCCTAACCTTTTTTATCGGCAATTATTCGACCCTAATTTTTGGTAGCAACCCTATCAATGTTTACACAGAATTCGGATAACCATTTTTGTTGTTTAATCAGCAGCAATGTTTTATTTATTCAACCGCTAGCTTTTTGTCGAAATTGAGAGCAAAGAAGGTAGAAAAACTGTGTAACTTGTCATAAAACAGCTTCAACAAATGACGGCTTACCGGAAATTTCGAAAATGAAATACCGGAATCGGAACGACTATTTCCGGTTTTGCCGATAGTAAAAAAAAAAATAATAATAATGCCGACCGACCGACCCTAGATTTTTTTGACATGTGACAGTAAACACACATAATTTTTTTTTTTGGCCTTACCTTTAACTGGTTTCCTAATGTAGTAAAGTTGAATAGTCTCTCATATTCATTTGCATTTGTACATCCATAAAACTCTAATTACATATACATATATATTAGATCCAGGATTCTGAATACTAGGTCACAATAATGGTGGAAAAATAATATCAATATTATAAATTTTGTTCAGACATGTATATTAATCTGTTTATATTTTATGCTGTGTAAGTTTCAATAAAAATGGAATAATAATGATCAACCCTTACTCAGCATAATGTCACCTACAAAAATAAACCAAACCACAAAAATATACCCACTGGTTAAAAAGTAAATAGGGCAAATAGGGCAGTTAAAATTATGAAAAAATCTCTCTACAGGCTGCAATCGTCTCTTAAATATACCTGCAGTCTGCACCAAACACCATTAGCCCTAAGCCCAAGTCTAGTAAAAATTGGTCTGGGCTAGTAAAAATTGCATAATCAAATAGAAAAAATTCTTCTAAAATGCTGTTTGGGCTAATTTGTCAAAATGTTTTTGGCACAGATTGTACCTTCTAATTATTATAGGTATTAAAATACCTCCATGCTCCAATTAATGTAAACAAAACTTCATTTAAAGGTATTGATTATTTACTTCATAATTTAAAAAATCAACTTCTGCTTATCTGCTACTGGTAAATACATTTATATATTATACCAGCCATGGCATCATATAAATAATGTTAGATTTCATCTTAATTCATGTAAATATTGATCAACAAGATAAAAATCTGATAGACAATATGCAGAAATATGACAATCAACAAAATATTGGGCATTAAACAGATTTAATACAGTACAATTACATATGTATGGTTCCTACCATGTTCATGTGGCAGGTCTTAGGACAGATTACTGCCAAACTTTGTACCAAGAACTGTTATATATAAAGTATCAGACAGATTACTGCCAAATTTTGTACACAGATCTAATAGTTAACTCATTAGAGGGATTAGCATGCACATAAAGATCATTGGTTAAATTTTATTTTATTTTTTAACTACACTTTTGTATAGTTGGTATCAATTCCTAAATGAAATTAACCCTTTACCTTTACCTATCAAAGCGATTGACACTCTTTTTGTATTCAATTTGACCATACTTTGTTGACTTGGCCAAGCTATTCAAAGTTATCACCATGCTATGCAGAATTATAGTGTCATGCTATGCAGGTCTTATATATTATTTTTCTATTATCTAGCTGGCAATCCACAGACATCTACTAGTATATACTTTTGCACTCACTTTTGGAAGCTCTCTACTCTTATCATAAAACAGCCAAGTTCTTCTATGCCTTATCATTTTGTCAGCTCTTCACTCATTGGTTATTTGAAATCTGACCTCTGATTTGAAAATACAGAATGTTGTCATAATTTAGTTATTTCATTCTCTGAAACCAATTTTACTAATCCAAAGGTCACAGAGCGAGAGGGTTCAAATCAATAAATACATATTATTACATCAGTTATCACACCTAAATGTGTACACTAATACACAGAATACTGACAGGTGTTGGTTATTTCAGGGAGAACTTAATTTCTTATTTACCCCAGTATAACATCAATAACTTGACACAATTTTAACAGTTTGTTTCCTTTTGCTTGAAAGTTTTGGAAACATGTCCTCTCAACCCTTGCCCCTTCCATTTACTGATCCACCTCTAAAACTTGCCCTCCTTGCCTGGTTCACTTCTAAAACTTGCCCTGATATTCGATTCACACCTACACTGCTGAAAGACATACATATAATGTAGTTAATACAGCATACATTGAGGATCTATGGATCTGTATAAAATCAGTGATTTTAAGAGGATATCAAACATTTATTTATAGATTTGTTTACTGGCAATCTAATTAATTATGCATTCCAAGGATAGTGCGATTGTTTTCTGAAAGCGGTTACAGCACTGACAAAGGTAAACATGTAGAAAAATTGTTCAAGTTATCGGTTTTTGAATTTTAACGTTCTTTCCAATTTGATGGAACAAGGCTGCAATTTTTTTTCTTTTTTACTCCTGTAAACTTCTTTGATTCTAAGGTGTCTGAATTTACAGTGCACATGCTTTAGAATTCTACAGAAGGCAGTCTTTTTAATTAACTTTTGTCATCCTTGATAATTAAAAAAAAATAATTAAAGCTTGATCTTATAATGCAGCCAAAATTTAACTTTTTAAACGCTTGAGAAATTATTTTTAAATATCAATCACATTTATTTCTTATTTGGGGATGATAAAAAAAACACTTCAATTTTTTTTTGGATGGGGGGGTGGGGAAATCATAGACAATATCCCTACTATTTATATAAAGAAAATGTGTATATAACTACAGAATACAACAGACAAAGCCTTAGCCTAAGGTGTCAGTGATTAGGTTGATCATATGGTAGGTATTATGTGTTTCTGACATTCTTACTTCATTAAACATGGGTTAGTGTTAATTGAAATAATATTATAAATTTATCCCATCAGTTGTATACAGTTGTTAGATGAAAACACCAAAGAGTTGCCAAATGTACATGTACCAAATGTTCAACACTGTTACAAAAATAGACAGCACAGACTGCAGGTACTTGTTCCCTGTTAGATATTAAAATCATGTTGTATTATGATTGTTACATCAGATATGTCAGAATAGTACCAGATAGAGAACAATGCTGAATGTAAAAATATTCTGCAATGTCTGATGTTGAAAAAACTGCAAGACTCTATCTAATGGGTAATATTTACTGATTCCATTGAGATGTCTGAGAAAAGTTTGAAGATACAGCAGGGGTTATAAGAAGTTGTAGGTCAAAGAAAGACATATAGATAATAAAATGGTCAAAAGAGACAAATAATGATCATCAAAAAACCACCTTAGAAAACTAAAGATTGAGCAACACAAATCCCACAAAAAACCATGGGTGAAGACAGGTGCTACAGAAGGGTAATCAGTCCTTGCCCCACTAGTCAAATCTGTCATGTTACTGTTTTTTTTAGATTTGGTCCTGTTTTTAACTGTTTTTGTTATATTCCCTGTTTTTTAATATTCAAATTTCTGATCAGTACTCATCTCTAATATAAATTATTTTTCTCTCATATTCGTTTACATTCATATCCTTTGCTTAAAATGTGCATACTGAACAAAAGAAATGATATAATGCTATGAAGTGTCTTGATAGTGCTGGTCGACAAATTCAGTAAAACAGAATGAACCATTCCTGTTATGCAGCCTGAACTTCAAAAACAAAAAGACAATAGAATCTGCTGAAGACCTTGGTCCTGACTTCGGACAGTCACAAAAAAGGGAGGATGAAGTCAGTTAATGAGATACAATATAGTTTAACAAACAGCTCATGATTTTCATCATACAAAAAAAAAATCATTAGCACTGATGTTGTTAAAAAGTTAGCATAGTGGCAGTATTTTTAAAATTTATTGACAGCATTGCTTATTTGATATTTCATCAGATTACTAACCTAAACAATTTCCATCTTTATAATATACCAGTACTTATGATAAGTAAATACATGTACAAATATTTTGTATATGTGGGTTATGGTAATGGAATTAATGCCACCTTCAATAATATTTTAGTTATATATTGTGGCGGTCAGTTTTATTGGTGGAGGAAACCAGAGTACCCGGAGAAAACCACCTGTTGCAAGTCACTGACAAACAGGATCACATAATGTTGTATCAAGTACATCTCGCCATGAGCGGGATTCAAACTCACAACTTTAGTGGTGATAGGCATTGATTGAATAGGTAGTTGTAAATCCATCTACCATACCATCACAAACACGACAGCCCCTTGTATATGTGATATAACAACAGTGAAGTACCAGTAGTAGCATTATATGGTAATGTACTGGGTAGAATAATTATATGCTAAAGATATAGACAGAAATGTCTACTCTTATATAGTGTAAACATTCTAAATTATATCTTTATTAAATTAATAAAATTTTCATTTATATGTATGTGTCTTACATTACAACGTTTTTTTATTGTCTTTTTTTCCATAATTTTTTTACCACGATCAAGAACATCAAAATTAATGATTGATTGATTTTTGGTGTTTAACGCCACTTTCAGCAATATTTCAGCTATATCATGACGACCAGTTATAGTGGTGGAAGAAGCCGGAGTACCCGGAGAGGACCACCGACCATGGGCAAGCAACTGGTAAACTTTATTACTTGCGGCTGTGAGTCGAGTGCACCATTTTTTGTAATTTAGAAAGCCGGGCGCGATCCCACATCGTATTAGTAATAGGTTTGTATGCGTTGTTAGGTAATCCAACTACCTAACTCATTGAGCCACCCGGGCCCTTGTCAAAATTAATATTCACCTCTTTGATGAAATATTTGATAAAAAATAATACAATATTGTTTTATATATAGTAAATTCTGTAACAGTCCTGTGTTGAAATATTGTTGAAAGTAGCGTTAAACACCATAACCCTATCCCCAACCCTGTATTAAAATAGACTGAGATATGGAAGACTATACACTGTCTTCTTATAGTAGCTAAGAGAAGTGTTTATTATGGTTAATAGTGAACAATAATAAGACCAAACAACTGTGGTTGAATCTCTATACCTACAATGGTAGGGGCCTGTTACTGTCTGCAGGGGTTTCAAAGTTTTTTATAATAGGAGGTACTTCTTAAATTTTAGGAGGTACCTAAAAAATTAGGCTGAGGGCCGTAAGGGGTCCAGGGGGCGGAAGCTCCTGAAATCTAGCATTTTGTGGACCAAAAAATGTACTTCAGACTGCAAAACATTAAGTGTTTTTGAAAGAAAAATCCCATTAACTTTTGAGTTCAGATTTCACCAAGACCATGCATAATGCCTGGATTTTTCCCCCCAATTTCTTTATTGAATATTTCAGTTTACAGACTTCAGCCAAGATTATTCATAGATAGTCCGCCATATCTTAAAAAAACCCAAAAGGACCATAAAGAGCTACGGTTCCGCAGCTAGGCTTGACCAAGCCATTGTTATCAAAGCTTAAACTTCTCAAAATACTTTTGCTGGCTTTGTCCTTTTCTTTTTCACAATACCTTGGTTTGTGTGTTTTTTTTTTACTTTATTACAAGTAATTAAACTCATCAAAGACCATTGGCAGGATCAAGACATATAAGTGTCATAATTAATGAAACCAAGGACGTATATAGAATACGTCCTTGATGAAACATATAAATTTAATTTGCAATCATCAATCTTTAATAAAATTTTTAATTTTTTAATAGATCAATACAAATATAATTAAACAAAACAAAAACAATATATATTGTTACTTTCACGACTTATGTGCAAAACAAATGTTCGAACAAAAACGATTCGCGGGAAGACATTTATTAACATTTGAATCACAAAAGTTAGATTATTTTGGAAAAAAAGGGGGGCCGGCGTTTTGACATTACAATGTAATTCGTATTTGAGCCATGTCCGGTCCTTTTTCAAGATTTCTAGTAATTTTCTATCCCTTATCTCCTCGTACCCCTGTTTTTCAGCACACTTTCATTTCTGTGAACAACCGCGGTAGGGCCCCGTCAAAATATGTAAATAAATTAGCCATCGGTTTTTATTTTTTTATACCGGAAGTTAAACAATATGGACGGAGTTAAGCAACAAGACAGTACGCCCCAGAATGATTCGACCTTGGGTTTTAAATGGATAAAAAAAATCGCACAAAATATTGTGTAGTCATATATTCATAATACATAATGATCATACTTATATTACTGGAGATTACACTAAATTGTATTTGAACATAATTTGTAATCGATCATTTTTTTTATTTTGAAATGATGTCAGCTTTGTTCCGGTCCGAGTTTTACACAAGGATGAAAAGATATTGGGGCGAAAACATATCTATTTACCGCATGCGCAAACTGCTATTTACGATTCTAAGGTAAAGTTATTTTTAAAACAGGGAATATCCCATCAACTTGGTCGTGACGCAGTTGTTCGATTTGAATGCGAGAATTCAGCAATTGACGTGATCATTAATTTTTTATGAAAAATATTCCACAAGCCAATCGACCATCGTACTTGTGGTTTTGACCACCGCTAATTTTGGGGGATTCAGTAATTTCTGCCGGTACTATACACGATCTCAGGTGGGTAAAAGTACCGGGTACCGGCCCACTTTGAAACCCCTGCTGTCTGGTGCACCTTGGTAGAACTCCAACTGTTCTTAAAAAATTGCAAGGTCAAATTTGAATAAATTTCTACTTAACCTTAAAAATAAATTTATATCAAACCCTGACATTTTGACTCCAATTCATTGAGAACTCATGACAAATTAGTTTTACACCCTAAATCGTCTTTATATAGATGAAATCTGATCAGTATATTTGTATATTATTTGTGGTATCAACCGTTTAATGGTATTGCACCTGTTCCATGCAGGCCAGATTAGATCTATCAGATCTTATAAAGTTTGTATAATATTTGATCAATGAAGTTTGTTTAATTAATTCATAAATTGAAATAGGATTACACCAGCTGACATTCACAAGGTCTGTCTGTTATCAGACTGGTTGGTACCTGTGTAAGTGTGGCAGGTTTACCACAGTTAAAAACAACTCGTAAATAAGAAAACAATTATTAGACATTTTTTTAGTTCTCAAATTAAAATATGTAGGTACAAAAAAATGTAGTAATATATGATTTTAATGTTTACTGTTAGTTAGGAAAGTAAACAATTTAAAAAATAATTGAATCCATCAATTATTTCTCCTACAGATAATTACCAGAGGGGCTGTCGGAATCATATGGTAGTTGGATTTATAACTAGCTATGCAATCAGTGCCTATCACCACATTATGTGATAAAGTTGGTCAGTGACTTGCGGCAGGTCGGTGGTTTTCACCGGGTACTCAGGTTTCCTCCACCAATAAAGCCGACCGCCATGATATAACTGAAATATTGTTGAAAGTGGCATTAAACACCATCAACCAACCAACCAACCAGATAATTACTGGTATACATTTAGAATATGTAGGGGGTAACTCACCACGTAATCAGGGGCTGTAACTCCAGTTGCATTAAAAATGTTAATCACGTATTAATCTCTACACATCTAAATTTGATCTGTTGGCCTATCCATTTTTCTAAAATTTGAGAAATGATTAACCTCTCAAAATCCAATCTAATTATTATTTTAATAAATTGTCAATCTCCTTCAAAAAACACTAGGTATGACATTATGTTGCCAACTTCCCCTCAAGTAATAAAATTTGCATTTTCTGCATAATTCAAATTATAAAGGAATTGATATCATGTATCATTTCATGTTAAATTACAATGAGAAACCTGACAGGTAACTAATGCCAGGTAATTAAAATGTGTCAGATGATAAAATGATTTTTTATCTTGTTAACAAATAGTCCTAAGATTTATTTCAAATTTTGCATGTACACAAGGAACCGATTTAATTAATACTGAATGGAGTGTTTACAAACAGATCAGATGACAGGCATTATGCTATACAACACTATAATACTTTTAACTAATGTCATTTGTCACTGCATAAAAAAACAAGATTGGTCACAGTAATCTGAAGACCTATCAAATGGTTCCTTGTATGTAGAGGTGTGTACTGGTAATGACAATAAATATGATCAAGCCTTTCTACCAAACAACAAAGCCAATTAATTTACATTGATTGATTGATTATTGCTCTAACATCTAGTGAGCAGTATTTTAGCTGTATTAAGCACAAGAACAATTTCAACAATATATAAAACTAAATTACAAGAAGGGAAACTAGATGTATATGAAATGAAAGAAAATCCCTTGTTTCACATTGTACACTAAGGTAGGAACAAATAGTACAGTACAAGAATTGTACTAGTATTGTTGTTCTTCATCTTATGGTCATTGTTTTGGGTCTTCAGTAATGAACATAAGTCATTCTATAAAGTGCATTAATGATATGGACCCTAGCCTTCAGTACTGTTTTATCAATGATAAAAATATGGATTTTGTTAATTCAAAGTTAATCAGTTTATAGTAATTATTTCTCAGGGAGTATACAAACAATGTATGTATAAATAGGCAGACATTAGTAGGGTTCTAATTCTAGGTAAATCTAAAGTTTTTTGCTGTATTTTTATCGTGTAGAATGTATTTTAACACTTACTTTTCGTCAATTTCTTAAATATATAATGGTAGTCAGGAATACATAAGTATGGTGGAGAAAAACCAAACAAGATTAACTGAGATGTCCACGGGGAAAAGTTTGGCAGCCAGGAACATATTCCAAGCAGACGGGCTAACATGTAGTTTCTCAATTTATCCATTACAATATGAATTGATTTTTTTATGCAGGTCTGTCCTGCATTGAACAAACTACCTCCTCTTGGAGTGTAAAAATTTGCGAGAGGTGGTTGGTCATTTTGTTGATATTGGTGGAATTGTTGACCATCACTGTTAAAACTTTCTTTTCAAAATTAGATATTTTTCATCTTTAACAATTTCCATAATAGAATCTTATACATCATAAAAAATAGCTAGAAACTTTTGTCAAACTAGTTTATTGACAGAAAAATATTTTGACAATCAGTTGAAGGACATTTGTATATAAAACCCTTTAATTTAGAAGGTTCAGTAGAAATAAGTCCAACTGTGTTAACTGAGAGGGCTACCACCTGTTGACTTTTACAATTTACCATTCTGACAAAACTTTCTCAGTAACGATATTGTTTAATTATATAGAGTCAATTTACTGAAAAATCTGAAATGTTGTTCACTTGAAATTCAATTGAGAAATTTAAATGGTTTTATAAAAACAGACCACCCCTTGTCCACCGATAGCTGGTCATTTAATCAATTTGTTTTCTTTAGAAGATGTCAAATGATTGGATTTAATCAAGTAGAAACATGAGAGATCTGCTGCAACATTTTATGATGAGATCAATCAGAAAAAAAGACAGGTGAGAAAAATTACCTGAAGACCATAACCTTACTTTCACACATTAAAAACCTTTAATGTTATCCTTTACCTTTGTCCTGATGCACCCTGGGACAAACGTTTTAATGCATTGCACAGAAGAAGAACCAGTCTTGAGAGAGAATGATATGAAAGATTGTATTCAAATATAGATTTCTATATAGGGCAATGTGTTCTATACAAATATTGTACTGGTAAATTGACCAGTCTTGAGAAAAAAAAATAGATGCTTCATGTATAAAGGACCAATTGTTCAATACATGTTGCTACATATAGACCTCAAGACAGATGAAGACATCTTTCACTGTAAAAGACCTCTTTCAGTGACAAAGACCTCTCACTGTCAAAAACCTCTTATATTGACAAAGACCTCTTTCACCGACATAGACCTCTCACTGTCATTAGACCTCTTTTACTGACAAAGACCTCGATCACTGACAGACTTCTTTCACTTGTATACAAAGACCTCCACCATTGACAAAGATCCCTTTCACTGCTCAAATACCTATTTCACTACCCTGAAGCCTGAGTTTATAATTTTTGCAGTATAATATTGGTAATATGAAAATTAACAAATTATACATATTTTTATGACATTTTCCACTAAAAAAAAGTGTTTTATTACAATGGTCCCAGTCAAATATTACTGTAAAGTAATGATATCTTTATCCTAAATTGTTTGGATCAGAAGAGGAGTTTCTTACACAAGGGACAGATGTTGAATTAACCACAAATAAGATGATAGGGGTTAATTGAAAGATTTCTAAAAAATTTACACCTATTAAACTTCTCTGAGGTATAATAAAAAACTTGACATCACAGAGATAGGGGTGTAAATAAAAAGAGGAATGGACATGTGAATAGGTAACAGTTCTATTGATGCCTTAGAACTATACCATTTGGCAACACCTAATGAAACAATTACAGTATGGAAACCATTTTGCTAGATGAACTGAAGTGCATTTATAAATAAATGTTGTTGTTTTTTTTTTGCTAAAAAATCTTCTAAAATGCTGCAAATAGCAATAAAAATGAAATTTGATTCGAAATCATCAAAATGTGGCAAATTTTTGCAATTTTTTCGAATAAAAAAAATATATTCAGAGTACATCAACACCCATCGAAGTAGGCCAAATTGGATCTTTTAGAAGTCATTAGAACTGAGGACAGGGAACCCATAATATATAGTATGATTTATGGTATTTTACGCCACTTTCAACAATATTTCAGCTATATCGTGGAGGAAACCGGAGTACACAGAGAAAAATACTGACCTGTCGCAAGTCACTGACAAACAATATCACATAATGTTGTATCAAGTACACCTCACCTTAGCAGAATTCAAACTCACAACTTTAGTGTTGATCATAGGTAGTTGTAAATTCAACACCCATACAATCACAACCACGATGACCTCCATTAGTTCTTCAGTATATACATTTTTTTTTTAAATGGAATACTGTATAGAATTTCTATATTTTTATCAAGCATTTCCAGATTACTGGTACTAACCCTTTAAAGGGTGTACCGGTACATCAATTTTGGGCGCAATTTGGGCACTTTCTAACACAAGTACTTTCAAATACAATATTTATGATATGTAAAAAGAATTACAAAAAAATAATGATTTTAAATATATTTCAAGTGATTTAAGTCTAAAGTTCAGAAATGTAAGCATCTTATCATAACATTAATATATCTAAAATTCTTTAACACATTTTCTTAAATTCAAGGAATTACTTACAATCTTGACTCCATTCCATTTGTCAAGTCCTGCTTTTGGAGGATACCCCCAAACCAAATGAACAAAAACAATACAGAATGGCCACATGCAATACTAAACAGATTATAACAAATTCTTACTCTCTGGTGTGTCATCAGATAGTGTAATCTGAGTTTTAATGCTCCCCTGCAGGATGCCTTTTACATTATAGAAATATGAATTATTTTCCTAAATTATGTAATTTCAAACACAATAAATTCAATATAACAGAAACAGCAAGAATTAAAAATTAAATGCTTTTTTAATAATATTAACGAACACTCATTTTTAATTTTCCACTTTATTAGTTAATTACGTAATTAATATCCAGTGAATTATCTGTTTTCTTTGTTAAATAGGATACCTCATTTCACATTTTTACGAAAGTTTAATGAAAGCATGGTGGTTTTATCAATAATGAGGCTTAGCAAAATTTGTATTGTAAATTGCTTATTTTATCAAGTTAAATGTGTAGTGATCCAAACTGAAAATATATTTATACTTCAACTCTTGTGGACGAATTTAATCAAATATTTGGATGTTCCTAGCGAGTAAAATCAGTGGTTCATACATTATTTCTTTTATTTCATAAATAACCATTTTTTATATAAAACAAAGGAAGAAATAGAAAAAAAAACAACAAAAATCTTTTGTTATCAAAGAAATATTATAGAGAATGCAATTATTTTGGTAAAGATTAAAAATACCAGATTCAGCTCTGATATGGTTTATTAGATATATTTGTTATTGAAATTTACCTAATAATGTAATTATTAATAAAACTAAGGTTCTCCTCCCACAGGCAAAGGTAAATTCTTAGCCGATTTTGGTGATCCTGTTTAGGCCCTATGATTAACATTCTCCCAAAAACGCTTAAAATTATTTGGCTTTCCAACCTTTCAACTTTGAGCGCACCTGATGATTGATTGATTTTTTGGTGCTTTAATGCCACTTTCAGCAATATTTCAGCTATATCACGCACCTGATGAAGGTTATTCCAGAAACGCATTGTGTGCACTAAACTTGATATCTACATGTTTATTAACAGTGTCCACTGTGTTTGTAGTATAAACTGACACTTAAATAAAATAATAAAAAAAACAACAGTATTTAACTGCACTAAATTCTAGAAAAATTCTACCATGAAACCACCAACAGACAAAAATACTAAAGATAAAAAAAAAGAGATTTTTTTCTCTCTCTAATTTGAGTGATGAAATGATGAAGCGTACCGTCTGCTACAAAGAAAGTTATTTCAAACATTTATATTACTTTCTTCCCTTTAAACAAGCAGAGACTTAACTTTAATTAAAATTAATTTGCTTCCATTTTTTAACCAAATTTTTTGTAAACCTTCATTAAAAACATGTTCTCAACAACATGCAAGCTTCAGTAATGAGTGAATTGCCTGACAAAGTGTTAAGTAAATATATCAGCTGTGAATGGGTTAAAAACAAGAAGAAGACAAAAATGGTTAAAAAAAAACATCCCACACAATATCAGAATCACAATATATAATAATAGAAAATGTCAGGATGGTTGCTCAATGGTGTACCCACTAATATATAAATGGACAAAGTTGAAGCAATTTTGATTGCAGCACTTCATCTTACAGAATGTTTTAGACTGTAAACAAGACAGAGGGTATATGAATAAAGGAAAGAATATATACATGACAGAATAAAGAAAAAAAGGAGTTAGGGTTATGAGTGTTTAACACCACTTTGGATGAAACCAGGAAGTACCAAGATAGTGAGTGATCGTTGCTTTATGCCAAGTCAGCAATTTCTATAGCTACATCATTTTGAGACTGTTAGTGGAACAAACAAAATTAGGGTTAGGGGGTAAGGATTATGGTGTTTAACGCCAGTTTCAACTATCGTGACGGTCAATTTTATTGGTGAAGGAAACCAGAGTACCAGGAGAAAACCACCGACCTGCCAATCAATGGAATGATGATGGTGTCCACTTTATACCCAATAAAGAATAATGAAGAAAAGAAAGAAGGTAAAAATAGAGGAAACAATGGATCTAGATAGAAGTCATATCACCTTATTGTGAATATGGACAAAGAACAGAAGCTTGTGCAAATTCTGCCAAACATTTTGTTGATTGATTCCTTACAATCCGATTCATTTCTCAAAATGCTTACTACTGGTAAATATTTGTTATTGGTTTTGTCCAATAATCAATATATAATTAACATATATATTTTATTTTTATTTTTTAAAGTATGTATTAAATGAATCATGATATAATGAGACTTATTTATTATATAACAAAAGGTGGATATTTTTTTTACCTTAAAGCTTCATTATAGAAATTTAGACATAATTTTAGGAGAACTGTTCAAAATGACCACAAAGCATGGGGCCAACTAGCTGCAGAACCGTAGCCTATGGTCCGCAAATATCAGAAAACTGGCCAAGGACTATAAGGGCTACGGTACCGCAGCTAGGGGCCAACAAAAAATGTCTATCTTAGGTATTCAGTGAGTTATTGTTGTTTAACGCAAAATCAGCAATTTTTCAGCTATATCATGGCTAGAATAAGTTAATTTTCAATGAGTTGATGATGAGGTCCGATTTAAACTAGAATAACATGCTTAGTTGGATTTTCATAGTGCTAAGCTGACTGAAACAACAATCCATAGATAGACATGTCTCCCCACTGTGACACATTATTCTGATTATCAGCTGACCAGTCTTTACTCTTTTGCTTAGCAGAGAAGCAACAAGTACCAATTTCATAGTCTTTGGTTTGACACGATCGGACTCAAACTCATGAACTACCACACTCGATGTGGTTCTTAGGCATTCATATTTGGAAGTCTTTGAGGATAGACGGTTCTGGACAAATTGATGAAAACAGGGAAACTGTTGAACAGTCATACTGTTCGCTAACAAAACATGTTTTCCAAATTATTGGGAATTGTGGTGTTTTGTAGTGGTGTCACAAAAGAGGTTGTTTTCGCTAGAGAGGATTCACTGTAATATTGATATAGAAGAAGCTTGAAAACGTCTTCTAGATCTATATGACAGTTCCCAGCATACCATTGGTTAAAAAGAAAGGATAAGGATGTAAATGAACATGAGAGAATATCCTACATTACACTTAGATATGTGTTAAAGTAAACGAACAGGACTTTTATTGCTGTTCTACATTTCACAGTCACAGTAAGGTCTTCAACAATGAGAATTACTCATACCTTAAAATGAGTGTGAAACTGCCCCTTGTCTACAGTTGAGTGGTATTCTTTCCTTCCATTGATAAACTCTACATCTTGGTATCTTTGTCATTCTGGTGTTTTTGGTGTATAAAATGTTATTACCAGATGTAGAGTTATAAACAAGAAGACAAAATATGGATATATGTATATACTGTCTTTTATATGGTAGGCAATCCTAATTCTTATTGAATATAAAATATTTCAAGCTCGCTCTTTCTATGTAATTGATACAAATCGTTACCTATTAATTTACACCATATTTTCTTTTTGTTTATTATCTTTTTATCAAAAAAATTTGGACAAAAAAATATGTCAAACATAAATTGAATTGATGAAGCTGATTTATCAGATGACTGAACAACTATAGTTTTGTTATTAATTTTTTGCCGCTGCTTTGAAACTTAAAAATACTTATCGGCAATATTTAATACATTCTGTACAATAAACACTATATAAAGAAGCAACAGATGCTTAAATCTGTTACCATAAATAATTATTTCTATACTGGTAACAAATATATACATATAAGTGTATAATACATGTTAAAGTGTCTTTCTATAGATTTCATCTCCTTCACAATATATTTGTCTGTTTTTCAATAGAATTCAACATGAAACATGTCACAGGGTCCTGGTTTTAAATAATTAATATCCCCATAATAAACTAGATTATTCATAGAAAGTAGGGTCTAAAAATCTTTTTAACACTGGACCATATGTCAACTTTAGACAGATAGTCTCTTATTGTCATATCAACAAAACAAGCCTGGTATACTATTAATAAATTTTCCATGCAACTTTGTGACCCATTGATATTTTCCCCCTTAATCCCCCTATTCTCCTTAGAGAACATGCAACCTGCATTAATACCTGTCTCACCTGCAATTAACCTGGATCTTTTGATATTAAATACAAAATGTATATGCCTTTGATGTTGGATATTTGTAACTGTCTACCTAGTCAACAGATGTGTTCATACCTGGAAAAGTTAGAAAAGTGAATTTATGTCCTGTAAATGTGATACACTACTTTCAACTTTCATTTAGATTTATGATAAACTTTTAAGGGATAAAGATTGCCTGTATCCTAAATAGGAAAATACATCTCTTTCTTTTGGTTGGGAAACACAAGTACAACTGCAATGTTCACTATGACAATCAGATTTTTTATATTTGGCGATTTCTCTGTAAGGTAGTCAGTTCAGACCTGCTTGTGCAAACAGCACCTATCATAACAGAGACTCATATTCAGGGTAGGTCTGACAAAAATGTGGACAACGATAGATGCTAAGTATGTCAATAGGTCACATGATCCATTTTAAAATATGATAATGATTAAAGAATGGCATATGGGAACGGTATATGTTTTTGTTAAGGATAACCAGATATTTAAGGATTGATCGCAATTTTTGTTCGGTTCATGAAGAAATAACCTCAATCAGGTTGTACACACCGTGTAACCCGTGTAGCGGGTTACGCAAGGGTGTGTACAACATGATTGAGGTTATTTCGAATGAACCGAACAAATAATTTCGATCAATCCTTATAAATTAATTCAAATTTTTTTTGCTATGATATTGAAAAATATATTTATTTTTTCAAAATAAGGCAAATAATCGGAAATAAATTTAAATAACTCCAAAGGTGCCTCATTTAAAGAAAATCGCCTGATGACAACGGCATGCGACGCCTTGGGAACAATTCCTATTTTCAGATTCAGTACATACGAAAATGTACTCAACTTTTTAAACCAATGAAAACACGTATAAAATGACATGTGACTCTAAATTTAATTTATTTGATTTTGTTTCAAAAACAAAAATTCCCATATTACAATGTGTAATGTACAATATAACCAGGGGCGGATCCAGGATTTCAAGTTAGGGGGGGGGGGGGGGCACACTTAAAATAATTGTGACTGAAGGTATTATATATAAATTATCAACAATACTGGTATGATTGACAATAAAATTACTGTAAAAATTATGACACACTTGCACTACCCAAGAACACACAGCAACATTTTTACCAAATAAAGATAAACACAAATTCATAAAGTCATTAATGGGCACGCGACAAAGATCTTTCAGCACCTGCCCTACACATCATTTAACAAAACTGATTTTATTCTTTCACTGAAAACTTAATAACATGTATTCAGTGCAGTGTTACGGTACTTCTAACAAAAACAAATCATAAAATGGTCAAAAATCTTCATGAAAAAAAGCAATAAAATAAAAAGTAATTGTTGTTGAAATAGTTCATGTATGATTAATACATAAAATTGCCTTTGTGTTTGGGGGCAAGGGTTCTAAGTAACCCATCAAAACTCTTAATAACCTGTAACATTATACACCCATTGCGACAATGACGACAAAAGTCGTTGCCAAAAGTCGTTGCGGGCATGAATTGGAAAACGGGACAAAGGAACAATTTTGTTTCCCTCGTTAAACTTTCCACGGTTTAAACAAAATGTTTTCATTTAATTTTTGTATCATGTTAAATTTGATTACTCTATTCCGTTTTTGTCTATTTTTGTGGTTAGACGTGTTTATGTTTTCTTAAGTAAATGAAATAAAAATGGGTATCAAATTATATAACATTTTACGTCATTGTACTGGATGAATTGGGAAACTTGTTTCATCCTCCATTTTTTTTTTTAGATGATTGGGTCGTTACCCAATAAATCATTATGAGGTCATGTAGTTTGACAGTGGGCAGATGGATCTAGTGTATTCAGATAGATCTCAGATTTCACCGGTAGCAACAGGATACACTTCTTACATTGTTCAGACATATGTTTTTTCAAATACTACTAATTTTTTACCAAAGAAAAACTAGGGTTAACGTCCATCAAGTAAGGGATACCAGGTCAAATTAGAAAACCAGTTTGTATGATTTATAGAGAAGGTGTATAACAGCTGACACAAACACAAGGTAAATGTGTTAAACGTTGGGTCAAACACCATGAAAACCAAAACATTCGGTAGGAATGTCAACATCTCATCATATTCTTAAGAATTGTTACCAAGACCAATTTAAATTTGAAAAATTCCACATTAATGACAAAATAAGGTACAAATGAACTGTATCGTTTGGGTCAAATCATGTCAAACTACAAATCCCCTTGTTATCTAAGGATAAAATTCTTCTGTTGTTTGACAAGGAGACTAAATAGAAATGTCTAGCATCAATGTCAAATTCTAAAGTCTTATCAATAAAACACATACTTAAAATTAACTGATACATCATAAAATGTCCAACTAGAGATCATACAAACCTAACCTTTACAGATAAAAGTCAAATGTCACATGAAGTTTACAGGGGGCTATAATCTAAAAGAACACTTGATAATCACTCAACTGCAGGCTAGGGGATGCTTCACTCATTCTAGGGGTGGGTTATCTCATTTTTGAAGACCTCGCTTTATGACTGAAATATAGAATAGCAGTAATTAAGTCATTCCTTTACTGTAATTTGTGTCTCAGAGTAAAGTTGGATCATCTCTCATGATTATTTACATCTATATCTTTTCTTACTAACAGGTTCTTACTTACGTAACAATTTTCTTTTATTCAAACCATAAATGTTCTATGTATCACAGATTCTATTTCTTATATTCATGACACTATGTCTCCATAAATGTACCTTGTTGTTCTCTTCATTTCTAAAGTTAATTGTATCTATAGTAAACAAGGCTGAACATTATGGAACTCCTCACTTCCCTCCTCTAAACCAGGTTTTGGTTTAAATATTTCAGGTATTTATGGTAACAAAACAAATTTGACATTACTTGTATGTCTATCTTTCAGGAAGTTCTATTTTTATGACAAAGCAGAAAACATAATTTCACAAAATCTACCATAGAAGTCAGTATTAACATAGCAAGCAGAATCAAGCTACATGTACTACAAATTCATTTTTATTCATTGAATGCCAATTTTCATGGATTTTGTTGATACATGCATCATCAAATCACGAAATTTAGTGCAACACGAAAGGCAATATGCAACAAACAGAAGTTATGAGTGAGTATCAAAACCATGAATTCAAATATCAACGAATATTTCACTACTCGTTTATCAACGAAAATGGATACCCACTTAAATAAATGGAAGCACAATATGCTCCATGAATAGAGTTGACCATTATCTCTACTACAAGGTTAGACAAATGTCAAGCTACTGGTAATACAGAATGTCCAGGACAAATGTCATACAAGTTCAAAGTCCAATATCAGAATCTAAGATAACAAATTCAGTAGAACTGTCTGACCAAATCATCCTTGATCTTACATTAATAATTAATAGGACACAATACAAATTCAAATTAAAACATTTCAATTAATGGAATATCATCATAAAATTATCATTAAACTGCCAATAAGGGAATATTCTGAAAACAGGTCAATATGGTCAAGCTGAATAAATTCTGTCAATACAACCCACAACTATAATATATTGAAACCTGTCTATACTAAACAATCTTTTTGTTCATAATAATGCAGGTGTAATTCAGATTAACCAAGTCTATCTTACAATTTTAGGCATGTTACACTGTACATTTGTGTATGATTTATAAATTTGTTTATCATAATGATGTTTTTCAGAAAAGAAAAAGACTCTGGTTTCTGATCAAATCCAAAATGGATCCCATCTTCTAAAATTTTTATTTGGAAATTAGCTTCAATCAAAATGTTAGGTGTGATAATAAAAATGTGGTCAATGAGAAAAACGCAAGACATTGCCAGACAAAATTATTCCTTACGTGTGTGTCGTGTGTGTTGACAAAGCTACATCATACTCCTATGTGTTAATAAAGCTAGAGTGAATGTTTAAGGCCTGGTATTAATGTCATTACCTAAGGTTTATAAAATTTGGATGTCCCTTGTATTGTATATTTACAGTAAAAATAACACATTTTTGATACCTCTGGCAACATTTTTTTCATCAAATGGCATACAACATTTAAATTAGGGTCAAAAGTGCACAAATTAAGAACCATCAGTTTTTTAAGCAATGCAAATTTCAGCTAAAATTGCATCTAAAATCGTTACAGTTACAAATTCTTTATCAAACCATCCTATTATTATTATCCTTGAATTAAAGGTTTTTATTCTGTATACAATGTAGAACACTATTAACTCTCTGTAATATGGATGTAACAAATTTCAGGGGAAAATGGAATATGAGAAATTTTTACAACTTTTAAAAAATAGCCTTGTTGGAACTTAATAACGTATAAGGGTAGGCAATCACCATAATCTTATGATAAATCTTACTCCCATTTCTATGATCATCAACATCGGTGGTCGAAACATCTAATCTTAGATCAGAATCTTCAAAACTCTTTTGTCAATGTAGTAACAAAGTTATAATAAAAAAAACTTTAAATTGACACAGGGTTATGGTCAGCTAGTGACTTATTGTTAATAATATCTCATAATAAAATTCAATGAAAGTTCAATGGCCATAAAAAGTATAGGAGGCCCTTTGTATTTATCATTTATACCTCATTGTAGTAGACATTTATACCCCTTTGCCTTTACTATATCATCACATGACATTTCTTTCCTCCGTTGATATATAGCTTTTCCCACTTAAAAACAAATTGTATTTTTGTTCTTTTTATGAGTAAAACATAGCTACAAAACCCTCATTTGTCACTTTTATATTTCTATTTTATAAACTGTCAAGTGATATTTTCGTAGCTGATATTTTTGTCAAAGGTTTAATTTTTAGGTATGCTTGCAGTTTAATCAACCATGTCACTTAATAATAGCTCTGCCAGATATAAATGCATAAAATGGCAATATTTTAAAACCTTTTTTTCTTTGATTTTTCATGGATTAAAATAATTTTTTTAGGAAGGTGGGAATTTTTTTTTTATGATTTAATAATCATATCTGACTTTAATATCGGTTAATACTGATGCATCTTAAAACTTAAACATCTACCAAACTGTAGATAATAAATACATAGACAGGTACCAGTCGTTTCTGTATCATTGACAACTCATATTGATATTTTCACACGATTTTATCAATTTTTAAATATACCATAAACATTTGATTGTGTCATTTTTTTTATATATATTAAATTCCAGAATGCACATCCTTCCAATTACCCCACAAGTTTCCCAGCTTATCACTCCTTTCATACTCTTAACAGTATGACTAAAGTAAACCAAACTGAAATTCAAGCCACTTCAGTTGATATCTCTAAAATATGAAAAATAATTTTGTTGACAATTTAGACACCATATCAACAGTATTAATAACTTTATATGTCACCTTATAAAAGATTTAATCCACTTTATAAAACACTGACAACTCCTTGAAAAAAAATATTCCTGTATGATATGAAAAACCAATATTTAATCTACACACAATATTGCACGACTGAGACATTCTAGCCATCCTAAGCAAATCCAATATGTAACAAAATGACATGCATACGTCCACGTTTCTCTTAATATATCTATTTTCTGTAATCCACGAAATAAATAGTTTATGTTTGTACAGACAGTGGGTTGAACAAATAGGATCCATTTACATTCTATAAACTTTAAAAAAATATATAGAAAGTTTATATACAGGTACAAATTATTATCTGAAAAAAATCACCAATCTTTTTATTTTTACATTGAATAATAAAATCGTGTTCTTCATTCATTTCTGCAGTTAAGTAGACCTGTGAGTTTTTGACAACAAATATTACATATTTTCAAGATTGCCATCGATGCTGGCCATACTCAATTTGCTAATTTGAGTTACAAACTGCTATAGTGGTGTAACGGAAAGAGCACCTTAATTTAATTTTTTATTTATTTAACAAGTATCACTAACAGCCAATGGCTACAAGAAGCTCTCCTCTCAAAGTACTCAAAGAGTACTTGTCTTGTGTGCAGATGGTTATGGGTTAAATCGCAGGTCACATCAAATCAAAAACAATATACTGGCATTTGTTGTCTCCACTAACATGATGTAAGACATAATTCTTGTTGGCTGGCTAGACAAGATAATGTATCAGATGTCTACCCAGGGACTCTTGGTCCAGGGGCATTATAATAATCCAACAAAACTATCATGGCATGGTGACCCCACCTCTTTGAATAAGCCCTGGTGTCCCCTCCCTTTGAATAAGCCCCAAGTTTATCAAAGTTTCTTCCTTTTTCAGATATTGCATTCACCAAGGCATAATGATAAATCAGTTATACAAAAAAAAACATCTAAGAATTAACATGCTAGACAAATTCACAGAATAATCTTTCCAATTGAATTTTGTTTTGTTTTTTCTTATTACTCGTGGGACTTTTATTACCACAAGTTAAGAAAAAGCTATAATACCATTCCCTATTTAGAAATATAAATTTTCCTTAATCAGACAAAACTGCTGGCTGGCTCCAACAGATAAACTCTATTAGGGTTTTATTTTTGCCCATTTTAAAAAGATTTCACACAGATTAAAGTCAAAGCAGACATGTACATAATGTTCTTTGCAAAGAGGGTGTGAAAGCTAAACAGGGATAATTCAGCCAAACTCAGTTCAATAAACACAATGCATACAGCAGACAAAATATTCATCCATGTATAGTAAATGTTTAAGTATGCATGTGTAAATCCCTAGTGGTGGAGACGATCGGTGACTAGAACTTATAACAAAATAGCTTAGGGGACAGGATTAGGAATACTATCAGAATTAGGGTTTATGGGATAACCAATACATTTATATATTGTGGTCTTTACTTCTGGTAATTGTTAGCTGACTGTTTGTGATCAGATTAATGTTGATTGTGTGTCACCACCCAAAAAATTGTACTTGTGGTTTCTGGATTAAAATGCAGAATTTGGAGGGAATTTGAATTAAATCATGAAAAGAAAGTTTAAACATTAATGGTTATTAATTCTACTAATATCGCCTAAACGAATAATCACCTCTGACCTCAAATAATTGAACATAAAAAAGACCACAAAATATGACTTTAGAAATCCATGTCCAGGCTTAGGACGGGCACAAACATAGGGTGGGGATAAACCGATTAATTCTCATTGAGAACTTTGATGTTCTGATTTTATTTCTTAAACAAACAGTTTGTACAAATAACAATTTTACAAATAAACTTCACACCTTACTAAAAAACATCTGAATCATGTTTACACATATACTTTAGACCTTCCAAAAACAAATCAAACTTTTACTCAAATACTTCACACCTTGCTTAAAACACATTAGAAGTTTACACATATATTCTTCACACCTTACTAAAACACATCTGAATCATATGTTTACACACATACTTTAGACCTTACGAAAATATATCAAACTTTTACTCAAATACTTCACCCCTTGCTTAAAACACATTAGAAGTTTACCCATCTACTTCTGTCTTCATACCTTTGACAAAAGGGTTAGGGTTAGGATTATGGTGTCTAAGGCCACTTTCAGCTATATTTTTCAGCTATATAGTGGCAGTCAGTTTAATTGGTGGAGGAAACCGGAATAACCCGAGAAAACCACCCTTTGACAAAACCAAATCAAATTTTACAGATATTTAACATCTTGACAAGAAACAGACCAAAATTTTATCCTTCCTTTTCATTATTTTTAATAAATTTGATTTTCAGAATCAAAGAGTTTTGTTAGAAAGTCTAATTGATTATTGAAGAGTTTAGAACAACAAAGACTGTTTACTTAATTATTTGTTTGAGATAAAAGTTTTAATGTTTTCTGTGGGATTTTTTAGGATGTATTATTTCTGTAATGAATGTATCAAAGGGATTGTATGCTTCAGTAGTACAATAGCAGTGTTATATTTCAGAAGAAATTATGGTCTCTTTGTAAAAGGACAAGCTTTCAAATTTCTTTTATAAATTATGGAGAAAATTGTTTCTGTCCAAAAACTGTCTTAAATATCAAGTATGTCCTTAAAACAGATAATAATCTTAACACAAGTATCCATACTCTTGAAAAAAGTTTAATTTTTAAAACCAACATAAAATTTGTATAATTTAATTTGAAAAGAAACCTTAAATCTCTTAAAGCTTTACACCTGGATTGATAATTAAATCTTCCACTCAAAAATCCTATTTATTTTCCAATCAGAAAATGATATAACATTATACCTATGGTTGACCTAGGTCAGCTATGGATAAATAATTAATTGATGGTGGTCAATTATTCCCCATCAAATTCTTAAGTAATTCTACTGATTTTATTAGGTGTAATATTTCAGCAATGAAATAAAGGTCTACTGGATTCCATTGTTGGAAATTTAATTGTATACAATAAAAATAGGTATATTATATATATAAAGTTTACTTACCACAGTAGCAGGCCACCTGGGCCTGTCCATCTTGTGGCCTACATGTACATATAGTTTATAATGTTATAAACTACATGTACAATGAAAAGTGATTGCTCAGTTTTTTTTATTGGTGGAATTAATGATCATCACTTTTTATCGGGAAAACATTTGAAATAAAACAATAATATAGTGAGAAAAGAGTACATGTGCTTACCTCTTCCATTGTTGTTTATTTATAGTTGGAACCACACGAGCATTCCGCAGACTCGGTAAATTTGCCGACAATTAATCAGTCGCCATCTTTTGATGCAGCATCCTGGAATTCGTCAACAAATATCATTCTCTCATCCATTCTTTCTCACATATATCAACACGAAAATGAGTTAAAACATTATTTTATTAAATATAAAACATGTATAGTACATTTTTTGGAGAACGCAGCTCATTAAAAAAACAGTCGTATCTTAGGCAGTGGGACTTTTTATAAATAGTAAAAGTTTTGCTTTAGCAAGAAATTCAATTACATAGCGAATTTAAAAGCTTTAGATTATTTTAAACCATTTTCCCCTATTTCAGATTTTTTTAAACCACTTTTTTGCTGATTCAGCATGATTTATTTCAAATTTTTGCTCCCCGGATGAATGATAAACATTGCGTTATAGCAAGGAATTCAATACGGTTGTTTCGAATCATTTCCATTCCGTTAAAATTTTGTTATTTTCGTCCGCCAGATTATGTGATTTCGATGGACTAATCGGCATTGAACTTCCGGTGTCAATGTACACAACAAAAACTCCAATCGATATGTGCCGTTTTAACGTTCGATCCTGACAACTTAAAAAAATCTTAACATTTTCTGTAAAAGACAGATATCAATTAAATTATTTTATTTGTATCAAAGACTTCAATGCAGAGACAAATACTTCTTTAAAATTAAATTTGTTTTCTTTCTTTATTTGCGGCTGTCAGCATTATCAAAGGAAAACGATCTGCCTTTATGTATATATTTCTGATATCAGACAGATAGTGGGGTACCGAACACCAGTGTTTATTCAGCGGTTTCCTTGGCATCTCCATATTACAATTACTTATAATCTACCGCATCTACGACTATGATATGCTGACCGTTGTCACAGTAATAGCGTAAACACCGGAAGTCGCCTGCTGATTTGTTCAGATGTCAAGACAAGAAAAAGACGGAATGTGGTCGGAATTGACATGATTAGAAACAACCGTATTACTGGTACATAATGAATTTGAAAATATTAGATTCTTCTTAAACAATTTTTTTTCACCTATTTCAGATTTTGTTTAAAATGATTTCTCCCTGGCTTCATTATGCTTTCATTCAAATTTTAGCTTTGACCAACTGAATCAACAAAATGTTTTAGTAAGAAAGAAATACTATACTCTCTGTCTTACCCTGTTTACAAACATAAAAATTATTGCTTTGTTTAATGAAAAGATGGTTATAATTTGAGTGATAAATGAGAAAACACTGTGTAGTTATTAAAACATTATGGTTTAAAAAATAACACCAACAATAAAACACACATAACAGTTGACCAAGATGTCATAATAAAGATGGCTATCTCCATCATAAGTCAACATTAAATCACAAAACTTCTGTGACCCTGTCTCTGACCCTTTATATATTTCAAGTGACCTGTAGTGAAACAACATTTTTGACAGATAAAACACATTAAATGCAAAAAAATATTCTTCAAGAATGTAAAATGACCAGATTGTAATTGTAACTAGTGTAGAATAAAGCATGTAGCTGTATAGGTGGAAACATGGTTTATATTACAGGGACATAATAACATTCCATGGCATCATAATGATGTATGTCGGCTCTTTGTAGTTGGCAACAGGTCTGTACATATGTGTAATCTGGACAGTATTTCTTTTAAGAGAGAGGGTACTCTTCTCTTTCTCTCTGTGATATCACAAGAAGTGGCTGAATGTGATAATATAAGAAGTGGCTCACTGTGATATCACAAGAAAAGGCTCACTGTGATATCACAAAAAATGGCTCAAGTGTGATATCACAAGTGACTCACTGTGATATCACAAGAAGTGGCTCACTGTGATATCACCAGAAGTGGCTCAGTATTATATCACAAGAAATTGGATGAAGAAATGGCTCACTGTGATATCACAAGAAATGGCTCACTGTGATATCACAAGAAGTGGCTCACTGTGATATCACAAGAAGTAACTCACTGTGATATCACAAGAAGTGGCTCACTGTGATATCACAAGAAATGGCTCACTGTGATATCACAAGAAATGGCTCATTGTGATATCACAAGAAATGGCTCACTGTGATATTACAAGACATGGCTCAATGTGATAGTAAGTACAATAAATGGCTCACTGTGATATCACAAGAAATGGCTCATTGTGATATCACAAGAAATGGTTCATTGTGATATCACAAGAAATGGCTCACTGTGATATTACAAGACATAGCTCAATGTGATAATACAATAAATGGGTCATTGTGATATCACAATAAATGGCTCACTGTGATATAACAAGACATGGCTCAATGTGATAGTACAATAAATGGCTCTCTGTGATATCACAAGAAATGGCTCACTGTGATATCGCAAGAAATGGCTCACTGTGATATCACAAGAAATGGCTCACTGTGATATCACAAGAAATGGCTCATTGTAATATCACAAGAAATGACTCATTGTGATATTACAAGAAATGGCTCACTGTGATATTACAAGACATGGCTCAATGTGATAGTACAATAAATGGCTCACTGTGATATCACAAGAAATGGCTCATTGTGATATCACAAGAAATGGCTCACTGTGATATTACAAGACATGGCTCAATGTGATAGTACAATAAATGGCTCACTGTGATATCACAAGAAATGGCTCATTGTGATATCACAAGAAATGGCTCATTGTGATATCACAAGAAATGGCTCACTGTGATATTACAAGACATGGCTCAATGTGATAGTACAATAAATGGCTCACTGTTATATCACAAGAAATGGTTCATTGTGATATCACAAGAAATGGATCACTGTGATATTACAAGACATGGCTCAATGACCTGATATTACATGAAATTGTTAACATGTGGCACACAACAATATTCATGTTTCCAATGAGTAGCTAAAATGGTTACTTAGTATAGAGACAATGACTTGACACAAAACAAATAGGATGATTCCCAAGAGTAATTAAGTAATATTATCACAGAGACAATGAACTGACACACAACAACTTCCTTTGCTTCCCACGAGTAAGTAAGAGTGTATTTCACGATAGGAATATACTCAATTATACAGAAAGTCAAAGAAGAAAGTATATTTTTTTTCCTCAATTATTTCACTGCTATAAGTTTGGTGAAATATAAGAATCTTGTCACATAATAATAAATATGTAATCATGTTTAACATCTGGACAACAAATGGTACTGAACCATCTCCAGATTTTTTTGTACTGATTTATGGGACAAGCCAAACAACTATCAGTTTCACCACAAATTTTCTGCTTTTTAGTTTTCTCTGTGGGGATCCCTCAGCTCTATTGATTACTGGGGTTACAAATTTAAGACTGATAAATAGATCAGGATTTGGAAACCAAAGAAGAAATCCATCAGTTATACTGTTTATGGAACAACAGTAACACATGAACTCATAAATATAGTACTTAAAACAAAACTATCACATTTACTACAGAGAATAATAAATATAAAGTACAAATTGAATACATTGTATGGCCTGAATGCAGATGCTACTCAACATGGTGAGAATGAGTGTAAATTCTTCACCTGTTGTATAAATTTTCAATGTTGCAGAATATTTAAAATATGAACCCATCTAGGGATAGGATTATAGAAGAAGAATAAATCTTCATTTTTATAAATTTGAATTTTCTTATATACACATGGATTGTTCATGCTTAATATCATTGCAATGTTCCTGGTTCAGGAATATAAAAAAAAAATCCATATAGCCCTAGATGGCGAATTATCATAGGTAGAAGCATATTCTCTCTCTCTCTCTATATATATATATATATATAACTGTTTTAATGTAAATCTTTTTTCATTTTGGCATTGTATGGGTAACAATCCTTGTTACACCAAAGAAAATTCTCATTCTGATTCTATTCTTAATTTTTTTTTCACTCTGCAACCTGTTTAACATTTGAAATTCCAGCCCTTCAAAATATTTAAAATTGAATCTTCATATACATGTAACAATCAATGATTAGTAATAACATATACCACTGGAATTACATAATATTTTGTTTTTGTCTATTTCAAAACTATATCCCTTTGCAGCAATGCAATGCTGAATTTTATGCCCCCACAACTTAACCTTCATTTGTACAAATTTGAATTTACAAATCACATTATGGCCATTGTCAAATAGAGTTGTAACCTTTCCTAAAATGGACCCTGCACATTATGGACACAGAGGCCTTCATATGTAATTTAATCTAGCAATTGCAATGGCAGAATTGTGTGTAATTTTTTATTGCTGATCATCATTATAAAGAAACATTTTTTCAAAGATTACCTCTACCAAGCAGAATATTTCAACTAACAACAAATGTGGAGCCATCAAGAAAAACTAGACCAACTGTGCAACGAATCTTCATCAAACCAAGGGACCTAACTCCTGATCTGATAAAAAAAAATTGTAACCAATGCACTTATTATTATGTGATAATTTGTGTTTATAGATATGTCCTCACCTCTACCATAAGATAATTCCTATTGTATAACCACTTACTGAGTGTCAAAGTAGTTTAATTGAATTAACCAACTATTTGTTTTTATTGTTTGTATCTTCATCAGCATTCCTAAACAATTACTTAGTAAGTGATACATTAGGTGTGCGAGGTCCGACATACAGTTCATCTTTAAGGAGAAAAAAAAACGTCTTAAAAATAACACAGAGGTTTAAGGTATTTCACTAAAATGTTGAAATAAAACAGATATGATGAAGTATATAGCCGTAAGATGATGTACTAAAGTATGTCCAATACTTAGGGGCACATTAGTTTAACTACCTGGAAAATAAATGTGACAATAGTTATTTTTTATGTTGTATTTAGGTGATAATCAGATGTAGTATACATTGTACTTATATAGGAAAAACTATACAAGTTTTATTGGACATACAGGTACCCATAAATAATTTTTAAATATGTGAAAAATGCAAGTCAAGGTTTACTCTGTATTTCATTGTTAGAATATGTTTTGATTGCCTGAAAATAACAGATTTAAAAAAGTAAAAATCATGTGAAATATATTAAGGTGATATTCACATGTAAATTTATAACAAACTGCTAAAGTTTTGTTCATTTTTTGTCAATGGACTGTTCCAACTAGGTACAATCTACAGTAGTCCCTCCTCTTGTACGGTCACCCCTTCTGCAATGAAAAAGTGACCTTATAAGAGGGGTGGCCTCTGATAAGGGTGACAATGCATCTGAAATCTGGTTTGATAAAAGACATGTCCTGATAGGTGGGAATGTCACCATAAGAGGGGGACTATAACTGTATATTATTAAGTTAAATCAAAGAACAGAGATGAACGTGTTCACTGATGAAGCAAAGAGGAAACCTCACTATATAGTGCCTGAATACCTTCATTTTCAAGCTGTTTACACAAAGCTTTACACATTATATTTCCATATATTTCGCTGATCTAAGGGAAACTTTCATTTCCAAAACAGTAATAATCTACACTATATGAAAATACACCTCTCCTCCGGACCCCTCCTAGAGCTATACATTAATCTAACAGTGCATTTTATATGGACATTTATCATTAGAAGTGTTGTAATGTTCTCCACAAAAGACATTACTAAGACTTACATAATCAACAATGATGAGACAACACTAATGAAAGGTGTCTTACTGACTTAATTCTAATTATAGATGTATATGTTATCTCAGCTGCCTAGGATATAATATAAATATTAAACAGTCGAGTGTGATCCTCAGATCTGACACTTTATATAATATACAGACTGTTTTATACACTTTAAAATCTTGACTATATGTAGAAAAATTAAAAAAAAAATTAAATATTATATTAACAATTTACATCATGAAAAAGTTGTTACTTCTAAACAGAGAAGAAAGTGTTCTCTGAAGAAAAAAGAGTATATCCTCTATACATTGGCTGAATACCCTCATTTTCTAGTTGCTTGGACCAAGTTTGAAACATTTTATTTCCAAATATTTTGTTAAAAAAAAAGAGGAAATTTGCTGGTCTGTTGTTTCAGTGAGCTAGCACTATAAAAATCCAACTAAGCGTGTTGGTGTAGTACAAAGCGGACATCATCATCATCATTTCATTGAAGGGAACTTCTTCTCACCACAATATAGCTGAAAAAAGGCTCATTAGGTGTTAAACAACAATCACTCACTCACTCTAGGCAAAAAGACTCTCTTTAACAAGAGTTCAATAAACCATATACCCATCAAGGCAAAAAGTTTATCTTTAACAAAGAATCCTTCAAATTGGATGTTTTTTTAATGACGGATTACTCATTATCTTTTAGACTTCATTTACAAATTAACTTCATGTTTTTTTTCTAATGTAATGTGTGTCAAAAGCTTAAATTTCTCAAAATGATCTAATGCTTACATTTCTGTAGTGATTGATTGCTTTTTAATTTGTAACTTAACTAAAAACAAATATATTACAATCACTGAATCAGGATGTAAAACACTAAACAGCTGATCGAGAGTAAACAAGAAAAAAATGTCTGATCATTGACACCCTGGTAAATTGTACACATATTTAAACAAATGTAAAATGTCAGAATTTTTCTCAAATCTCATTTTAAACCTGTTTAAAATGGAAGACACCTTGTCATGATCAGATCTCCTTAATTGTTATTTTTAATTTGTACTTACACTTTAATATATTGCTTGTGCTTTATAATAATAAAATTGACTCCCACGATGCAACTCAAATAGTTAGTGTAATTGGTGTTTATCGCAAGGTTCAGTTATATCATTACTTCTAGACTTATTGCGGGATGTCAGACAAATAACAAACTGACCGATGGAACCTCCTTACCTTACCACTTAAGGTGAGTTACGAGGCAAACTGACAAATAGTGTTAAAAGTAGTGTTAATTATCCATTAACACAAACCTTGAGTTTACTGCAGGTATAGTCAGGTAGCCGAAAAGTTTTATCCAAACTACCCATTCTTGGAATTTTTCTTTTGACAGAATTTTGGTTGTTTATTTCTTTCCTCATGGTAGATGGCATGTTAAATTATTCATTATCGCATAGCTACACTTTAAATTTAAGTATTTCCACCCAAAAATGTAAGCATAAATTCTGGCCCAGGTTCTATTAACGATTATAAGAAGGCTAATTGTAAGTACATTTGTAAATAATTAATTCATAAAATTGTAACTTGAGTTACAAATTTTTAATTTTTGCAGGATTAAATCTCACTAATCAAAATAAATTTGTAACAAAATCATTTATCTTTTTTCTTACATCACATTTCCTTGGAACAGGGAAATTGAAACTTAAATTTTCTGAAATTAATTATGTTGAATAAAAAAAAACCAAGGTGAAGCAATCTGCATTGCTCTAAACAAGTTAGAACAGATGCAATAAAAACGTAGATATCTAATTTATTGTGCACGACGCATTTCAGGAATAACATTCATGAGGTACACTCAAAATCAAAATATTAGGACAGTCCTCGAAATGAAAATTTGAATTTACTGGTCCAAATCAAATTCTTGAATTTATTTTTATATAGTTCTAAATAAAAACTGAAAAATTTACAGATCGAACAAAGTTTTAATGGTCTTGGGCCGAAGGACCAGTGTTCATCGCGAGGACTGTTGGGAAGTCAAATAATTTTAAGTCTTTGGGAGTGAGTAAACCAAAGGGTTTAAAGTAGGTGACTTGAGTTCCTATGATTCTGCACTTTTGTCCTATATTATGTTCCCTAAGCAAAAGGTAGGATTAAATATCAAACAGATAGAGAAAGTACATTGTACATCATTACCACCTTATTCTTGTTGGTATATAATTAATTCTCAATTTGTCAAGACTTTTTTTTCTAAAGATGGTTCCTGTTCAAGTATTGTATTAACATTGACCTTAAGACATTATCATATAAAGAGCTCAAGAAAAGAGAGAAAGTTAGCTTTCATCACATTTTTTTCTCACATTTTTGATGTAACATGTATTGGTATGCTTGTGCGTTCCGTCTTGCCTTACTGCTTGAAAATTCCATTACTAGGTTGAGGAAAAAATTATCCATGAAAAAATGCCTTTTATCCCTGTTTTTTGCATACTTGTTATTCTAGATACACATGTTCAGATTTCTTTGAAAACTAAATTACATAGCTATTGTCATTAGACTGTGCAATAACAATGCAAAAGCCTAACTCAATAAAAGACCAAAGTTTACAGTTGACCAAACTACAGAAAACAACACATCCACACCAATAATTGATCACGACTCCATAATGTGTTAAGCGTCATTATCCTAAATTACATCATTGGCCTCAACGAGTTTCTATTTCAACGACAAAAATTCCATTACCCAGCGACCTGTTTGTAGCACTAGATTACAACCGAGGCAGAAGTAAAACAATTGGTCTCTCTACCAGATTTCTGATGAAGAATGTAGATTGGTTCATTATTTTGTAAATTTGATGATGAATTTGTAAATGGCTATCTGTCTGCAGTAAAAACAAAATTTAAACCCTAATGTATCAAATTTCTTCTTTCCCCGATAGCCACAATTACAAGACAAACATTTGTTCGTCCGCAGATTAGGCAGAAGCACTGTATTATTAATCATCATTATACAAGAAAAGTACCAAAGAACATATATATAATCACTTCCTGGTCTGATGGTATCATTAATAGTATAGTTGTCTATAAAACAACTTTAGGGGAAATCACACTTAATAAAACAGAATGTACTTTATCTATTGTTTTGACATCAAATAAGTATAACATACATGGTACTAAAGGCATTGTACTGAAATATCAAACAGTATTACATGCTGAAGAATGAAACAGTTCAGGTCATGGATTACCGACACATTTCATCAGCTTAGCTGAAAAAAAAACAAGCAAAACTGTTTACAACCTTGACAATTAAGTCACATTTTCAACATTGCTGCAAATTTTGGAAAGAGTTGTCTTCACTGACAAAATTGAGCCCTTTGTTGAATTTGATATAACCTGTATTTCTAGACTAGATTGCACATTTCTACATTGTTTTATTGTCCAAAAAATTGTCCCTCTTCTCCATGCTAGTTTTTTCCTGCAATTAGACAATGTAATAGTTGTTGGCCTGTCTTGTTTGCAAATTTCTAAATTATAAAAGGGGGAATAATTCTTGAGAATTATCGGTAAGTTTCATTTACACTAGAAGTTTTTATATTTTGTCTTGGTACATCAAAGCTTAGTTTGTGATTTACATCAAAGATCGTAAGGTCCAATAAAAAATTATGTAACTTTAGTCAACCAGAAAATAACACTATTATATAGATTCAAAATTATAGAACTTTTTTTTAATCTTCATGAAGAATAAATCTTACCAATAGTGACAATCTCTTTACAACTTCTTCCTACCATATGAAAAGGGACCCCTTCAGACTAGAAAATGACAACACTTGTACTTTATAGGAAAATCATCTCATTAAGAAATCATTTTTCCAAAAACATGAAAACCAAAAATAAAGGGAAAAATATTTGATCAAACTTATGATAATGATCGAATCTTCTATAAAAAGTGTAACACAGTAGGTGGTCCTATTAAACTGGTAGACCTAATAAATTGGTGTAATCTGCACCCTAACATTATCCCGCCATAAAACATCATTAAAGGTTCATTTTTTATTTTTTTGCAGTTTTCCTCCCAGATGCTACAGCTTTAAAACAGAACTTAATCCTTGAATAAATTTGTGAATGTTTCTTACGAGGTTACATGTTAAAAAAACATAATCTTTAACAATAAATGGATGTAGAAGTTTATAGAAATATCAAGTGTTGGTTATAAAACATGGATGAAATTATGGTGTTAGAGAAAGTGCATCAAAAACAGTCTTACTCCATTTGCACTTGAGTAGATTCATTAATTGAAAACATGAAATCTGTTTCAATTCAAGATGGCTGCCACTGCAGTTGCACCAAAATGCAAGTGTATACAGATTTTAGATAAAACACTTAAAAATCATTGTCAAAATCAAAAACATTTTTCAATGGTTTATTAACTTATTTATCAATGTTTAAAAAATAACTGACTTGGCACAGGAAGACAGCTGATGAGATTAAACTAAAGCCAAGCCAGCACAAGATCTGACATATAAGAAAGTAGATATGTCAATACAAGTGAATCAGTACAGAACAACAAACTAGACATGTTGAAGGATTTAGGAGACATGAGGGGAACTTGTAGTTTTTATTTCTGAAAAAATCTAAGGTTTTTATCATCATCTGGAACATGTTCAAATATTAGAGAAATACCTACCATTGTTTAAAAACAATTTTTTAATTATATTCTTAAGCCTCCATTTTTTCTAGATTGGATGTTCATGTTATCACTTTTGATTGGAGAGTTTCAACTCTTTTCCAGTGGTATTTCAGTTAGTGAAACCTATCTAATTAGCCGGCATAAATCGGAATCCTGTATAAAACGTATTTTAAATAAAGTTCCAATGTAGGAAATCTTTGTTAATTTCGCCTGTTTATTTCAAACAAAGAAGTTGGTCTCGAGAAGGTTCGCTTTAGACAGGTTTCTACTGTATATCCTGGAAGTCAGGTTTATTGGTGGAGAAAACTTGAGTACACAGAGAAAATCACTAACAAATAAAACCAACAACTTAAATGTGGTGATGTGCCCTGATTATATTTTAGGTAGATGTATATCCAACTACCATACAATCATGGTCAGTTCAACCCCCATCCCCCCTCCAGTGGTATTCCTGTAACCACTACAAATATATGTACTACTGGTATTAGTTATTAAACTTGGCCAATTAACAAATTTAATGTTTAAGGCCTTTTGCATGCCTCAACTTGTTTGTGAAGGTTGGCTGATAACCTACACATTAACTTTAATTGGCCTTAAAGGCAAATGATCCAGAATTACAGTGTTGTGCAATGCATCATACAGGAGTGAACATCACATTCAGAACTCACAATGAACAATAAAAAAACTCTTTAACAATAAACTATACAAGCTGGAATTATGCATGAATATATGCTTTTTTGCCAAAAAATATGGAATCTAGATGAAAATCTGGAGCCATCATATCATTCCATAGATTACAATATATTATAAAGAGTAATACCATTAGATAACATCACGACAGAGATCTTCTACTGAAGAGCCAGTACTGACTGATTAAACAATCAAAAAAATATATGTCAACATTTATATCATCTATTTCTGAACCAGTATATAATTTTTTTTGTACTTTTGTCAGTTGTTACTCAAACTGAAACATATAATTTTTTGGCAAAAATGACTTATTAAAATGAGATAAACTGCTATGAAAATATCATATATTAAGTGCTATAAATAGAAATCCATCAATATTAAAATTTCTGAAAAAATATATTGGTAGTCATGCAAATTAGTTTTTGACAGTAGCTGAGAGGGACGATCTGGTCAGCACTCAAGTCTAGAATATCAATGTGTTTTAAAGGATTTCACAATCATGTCTACAGAATGATGCCACACACAACATGCTAACTGAACTCAATTTAAAGAATGCTAACTTTTTTGGACTGTGTTCAGCAAGAGGAAATAAAGGTTGAGAAGATCTGAAACATCACTATCAGACACTTACTATGAAGGTCATACAAAATGCCCTCAAAATATAAAAGGGTGATAACACCAGTTATTTTTACCATGCTGTAATCAATACATTTGAATTTAAACCAGAAACAATATGTAATGTAATAAAATGACACACAAAACATTACTATTCTGTCAGAACAGTTCCAAAATCTAATAGAAAAATCTTAGAAAGAATCAAAATCACTACCTCTTACATGCATAGACATGAAAACTTTTATTTTTTATTGGCCCAAACCTCCCCTCATATTGAAATGATGTGGTTATGCAAGTGTGAGTGTCAATGAACAAGAAGGAAAATTCAGCTAAAACTGATGTAAATTCAGATGATCAACCATGTTTATCTTGTTGTTTTTCATCCACAAAATTGGCACAGCATAAAGTGACACAGAGTGCAGCAAGTGAACACATGTAGCAAGGATGATAGTGTCACAAAATATGTGCTACATCTCGTACAACCAGTGAAATTCTCGTGTAGAAGAGATTGTAACCTGTATGTCAAAAGTACAGGGCCTGAAAAGTAGCAATAAAAACAATGCAAAGAGACTACAGCATACCATAAAACAAACCATCAGCCCTGCAACAGAATATAGGCATTTCAATCAAGTAGGTGCCATCGACAAACAAAAAACATTATGACCATTGGAAGAATGGAACAACATCACAGAGGCCAACAGTGTAGTCCTATTAAAGCCAAAATAAAAATAACGAATATCAGTCTGAACCAGAAACAGTACCACTAACATCTACTGGATGTCAATGACCTTCTATATCTATCCTGTGTGATGTCTAGACCTTTTAGACTGACTTTCCATGTATACATGCCTTTTTCATTGTTAATCTTGAACTCAATCTTGATCATGTTAGATGTTACTATCAATATACCCACATATCAGGATTAGACATTATAAACATTTAACACTTCTATAGATCTACCAAAGATTGAGAAAAATAACTTTCTTAAGATAGAATCAATGTATTATCATGACTAAGTAAACAAAATGTTTATGAAATTGTCACTGCCAAAGGTTAGCTAATTATCTGCAGTATTTTTTCAATGATATCAGTTCCTTTATAAAAGTTGTGGAATGCTTCCAATCATCATTGCTTATCTCCACTACAAAGGACTATCAAATATTCACAAATAAACACAAAAATATGCTGAATTCAAATCTGTCTGTATCATAAACAGGAAAAACATGCAGATAGCCTATCACTGAGGAATATATTTATGTAGCTTGTTTGTGTAAAGGGGGGATGTTACAAATCATAGCTGTCTTATCACTTCTAATAATATAGATAAAATTCAATGAAGAGGTCTGCTCTCAACAGCCAGTGTTTATCCTTCACCTCAACTCATCAGGATTTTCTTTTATTAATTAAGAACACATTTTTTTTGGCAATCGATGTCAATAAGTTTAAAAAGTTACTGGAGTCAGTGGCTGGAGAATATTGTAACAAAATATCCTTTTTTCCATTGAAAAAACAATATTCTCGAAAAAAAATAGTGTATGTAAATTTACAAAATGAAAATTTTGTCTGTAGAATAGCTTTAGAGGGTAGGAATGTCATTTACCATCAAGCTTCAAAAACCCCTTTCTTACTAACATTAGCAATATAATATAGACCTGAAATTTTTACTTGTAGAATTGTGCTTAGAGCGTCAAACACCTCCTTCTTACGTAATACCGTTGCGACTATATGGACCTGAAATATTGTCATGCTTTGTCATATTCAGTTTTTCAAGCTACTGTTAAAAGAGTCAAATAGAAAGGAAATTTTATCTTTACCATTATTTTGCACAAGAATTTACCATTAGTTTTTTTTTTTTTTTACATGATACCAAAATTCTCACCCTTTATACCCAATTCTCACATTCTTTTTAATATAAAATCCAAGAATCTGATCAACTTCAAAAGTTCTGAGCAGCAGATTGTACTTCTACAAATAAACATACCCTGAACTTGATTTTTAGATCTTACAGACTTACTAACCTGTGTGAACTCTGAATCTCCTGTAGTTTCTGTAGTTACAGACATTCTTGTACTTCATATTTTATCATTCCTGTACTTCATATTTTATTGTTACAAAGTACAAAGTTTAACCAACAGATAATAAACACATACTTTCTATTTGTTATTAATAAACAGTGTTTGTCTATATAATACTGATGGAATTGATGGTCAGTTCCTGTCAGTTATCTGGTGAATATTATTACTTTAAGTAACATAATTCCACACAGAATAGCACTCCATTAACCTGGGAAGTCTTCTGAGACTTGTAGAATGTCTGACCATAGGCCAAAGCTATTTGTTTTATATTGAAAACTAACAATTGTCTGTATATATAAACAATGTTTGCAGTAAATACTGGTAATTATTTAACATGTAGACATAATTAACAATAATATTTTGGAAAATACAATACAAATATAAGAAATTTTGCAATTTTTAGATCTTGGTCTTACCTGGTTTGTCTGATTTGATTGTTTTATATTTTAGTGTTATCAAATGTTTTAGAATTGCAACCAGTCATTGTTAAATGTAAATTCATTGATACATTGTGATCTATTATTCTATAATTAAAATTACAGTTAAACATGTCTAAACCATATCTTCATTAAAACTGAATCCTGTACATAATTCGAACCCCTGTCTATTCCGAATACAAGAATTGGTTCTCACTGATGTTCAGCTTAGACAGGTTTCACTCTATTCTGGACTGACGTTACGTGCGCTATTGGTGATACTTTGACTAAATAGAACATGAAATAAGTAAAACGAATGTAGATCTTTTAAAAATTGATGGATTTTGATTTCCGATACATGCTTGTATAGGTAATTATACGAATAATTGTTTTATTATATTAGATGGTTTATTTTTGCTTTTATAAACAAATTTATTGGAAGAAAACACTGTTAACGCACATTTTTCTCATGTAACGCCTTGCAAAATATCTGTATGTCATACCTGTTAACCTCTGGGAACTGCTAGGGGGGGAGATCTCCCCCCTACCAACTCTTCTAAGGGGGAGATTTTGTGCATCGCCTTTAAATGCACAAAATAGTACCTTGTAGTTGCATACATGTGATAGAGTTGCTATGCTACAACTGGAGATTTGTAAATTTTTGGCTGGAGATTTGGTCTCATAACTGGAGATTGTTTATTGACGTATTTGATGCGTGTTTTTATTGTTTATTGATGTTTTCCTTTCGCTTGTTTCAGTATTGAACCAACTGCATCCCATTTCAATATATATTGTTTACATTTCTGTCTTATTTGTAGTGTTTCATATGATGAATGTATAATGAATGAAGGATAAAAACTGTATTTATAATTTATTCATAATCATTCATAATCATAAGGTTATAACAAAGCAATAACAATGAAGACAGAATGTTCTGAACAATAAAGTCATAGAGCACTAAAATTAAAAAGTCACTTTGATGCTGGTGTGTTGGGTGATAGCATACGTTTCGGCATTTTTGTGGTTTATCAATTCCATCCTGGAACTTAGTCCTTAAATAATACTTTGATCGGCTTTGGTCCCAAACAAGCCATAACAACTCAATCCAAGATGAATTCATTGCACGTTTGATCGAAATAAGAAGTTTTCCTCAGCATCAAAGGTTGTCCGACTCCTGTTTGCACAACGGTTTATAATTATTTTTAATTGCTGCTATCACACTTCTAATCATTTAAGCGTGTGCCACAAACCCACTTCCTTATCCCCAATTAACTGTCAATCAGTGGATAATTGTTGTATAATCATCAACACCTTAATTAATCACCATGATCCAATTTACCTGTAAAGGTGTCAAACAGATCAACAACCGGATATCATTAAATCGTATCTCTCGGCTTTTTTCGTCAGCACGGGAGTTCCAAATGGGGAATTTCCAGAAATATTGATCGCAAAATGTAGGTCAAGATTTTATTTTCACGGGCGGAAGATTTTGAAAGTTGACGGGAGGGACGGAAGGGGCCCTCAAAATCGGGAGAAATTTTTTTTGTTGGGGGGGGAGATCGTGCGGGAGATTAATGTCTCCTGCACAGGAGACCCAGTCCATGCGGGAGATAAGGCTCTTACATGGGAGACTCCCGTGCAAAGGGGGAGGGTTAACAGGTATGGTATGTTTTTTACATTTTTTTCTCAGTAAAAACCTAAAAAAACGTTTTTCGGACCAATTTTTTGTGGTACCGGAAGCAGAGTCAGTGTACTTTATGACGTCATTAACTATTTCTGATTAAAGGAATGCTTGAAGGAAAAAATCGGTAAGTTCATGGAAAGAAAAGAATGTAACGCTGAAAGAAAAACTTCTGCATGCCAAAAACCAAGCTTTATTTCAGCTATGTTTTACTAAATTTTCACCAAAAAATTATTGATATCAAATGTGATTATCTTAAAAAACAAAGAAATCTTTTCAAAAATGATTTTTTGAAAGAAAGTTAAAAAATATTTCTAAAGGACTAAGGTCAACAAAAATGTCCAGTTGCAACTTGACGTCACAAAATCACGAAGTATAAAACTTTACATATTTGGAACTATACTTTTCGCTCATAAATTTCGTGCTAAATCCAAATAGCAAAAATGTGCATTTTCAGTGGAAGAGAACGAACTTAACAAACTTGATTTCGGATAAAAATTACGATTTCTACGTAAAATTGTAGAAGGTCAACCTTTTGTCCAGTAAACGTTTTTTCTTATCGACGACAAAGTAACACTGCGCTATATTTTTCAAAGGGAAGTTTTCTATTAAATTGAAAACAAATAGATAAATAAACAACAACAAAAAGCGAAACACAAATAATGAAAAAGAAAACGTGAAACGTCCTTTTCAACGTTAATTGTGTTTAACGTCAAGTGTCACCAACATCGCACGTAACGTCTACTATATTCTACTGCATTCTAATCTAAGAGTATACAGTGAATAAAATTAATATGTTCTAAAAATATATAATTCCAGCTTACCTTTAATCAAAGTCTTCTTAACATGAAGAGTAAACTGAACCCTGAAATAACACAAAAATCTCAACTATAGATCACTCAAAACTCTAAACTAACAGCAGGAATGCAATTTTGGTACACATGAAGGAAATATCTATAGCCATAGGACTTATATTTTCGAGGACTTCATATTTCCTAATCTTAATGCCTTTTATAAATGGATTTGTAACAAGCAATATAAACAATATATTGTGCTTAAATCTTACCACTTTTTTTGGTTTTTACCTCCTTTTATAATCCATCATTTAACAATCATTTACTTACATTCATATAAAACAAACCTATACTTTTAAAGATGTAACACATTGCTTTAATGTGTCACCAAGTGCTCCAAAAACTGACCCATACATAAACTGTAATGACCTGCACCAAGTGCCTCACAAGTACTAATAACTTTCTATATTGAATATTTAAAATAACATATATACAAGACAGATTGTACATGATGACTGGATTAACAAGATGGTGTTTGTTAATGGGGAGAAATGTTACATGTCCTCTGCTGGCTACAATCTATGACCTTGCAGAGGTGTAAATGCATTAGTTAATCAGAGGAATGACAACTTCAAAGTAAGAAGAAATTAGTGGTTGGCAACTGTTGATATCACAGCTTGCCAAACTATTTCCAGGTGATTAACAGTTTGTAATTACAAAAGAATACTTATTCTCTCTGATAAACAGGTAGCTATAAAATTAGGTTAAGTAGTGTTTCCTAAACAATAAAAAAATAAAGGCCCATAACTCCTGCAAGACTGTGTCAAATCAACATATTCCCTCTGACAAACAGGTAGTTATAAAACCAGGTTAAGTAGCATTTCTTCAACAATAAAAAAACAAAGGCCCATTACTCTTGCAAGACTGTGTCAAATCTGATGGACGGATGTATGGATATGGGTAAATATAAACGACACAGACCCCCGTTAGCAATGGGTGCATAAAAAAGGAGGCATAAAAAACACAGCATAATACAATAAAATATGCTCTTGAGCACCACAGGAAAGATAAGCTTTCTTGGATTAACCTAGCATAATTATGAAAAGAAAGTTTAAACAGAGATGGTGAACAAATACACCAATCTCAACCATACAAACAAAATAGTTGAACACAAAAAAGACTGACATATGGCATTGGAAATCTAGGTCCTGGTTTGAGACAGGAACAAAAATATGGCCGGTTTAAACCGGTCAATGGGATCCCAACCCTCCCCCTTTTGATAATTGGTTCTTCAACAACACAGATATAAACAAACCATAAACAACTTCACTACTTCCACTCAGATAGACCACACACCATCATCACAAAAATGAATGACAACATAAACATGGACAGTACATTAGCAGGGTCAGTAAATGATCACAGTTAATTGACTACTAGCTAAGAAGGTAGGGAATCTGTTGGTCTAATACAAAAAGTTGGCTAAAGACCATTACTCCTAGGACAAACACCTCCTTCTGTCTAGTGTTAAAGACGAAGCCCTTGGTTGTCAATAATTTAATTATCAAAATAAAGAGGATGATTTCAGTAAAAACAAAGGCAGAATTTTAGTTAAGACTGATGAGGAAATCAACTAAAGAATATGAGGTAGAGGTGATTAAAATAAGCACTCTTCAAACTCATTATATCCTTAGAGGTCAGTGAGCTTTCTTTCACCTTCTTAATAAATTAATTAAACAAAACATTCCACCACACGAAGCCAAACCAGACCATTTTCACGATACCTGACAGGTATGAAATGAAAAGTTCCAATCATTTTTTTTCACACTGATTTAAGAATTCTTCCTACAGTGATAGATTATAATCAACCTCTGTAATTCTTCAAACCACTTTTTTTTTCATGTAGAATTTACTGAGTAAGATCTATGGATAAAGTTGGATAAATAAACAATAAAGCTTAAACTACAGAGATGTTAAATACCTACATATCTACAGGGGTATTTTATCTGATAATTTGAACGTTTTAACATCAATCAATTGACTATATTAACAGGATGTAACTCTATATTCCCCACCGTAGCTGTAGTTTGTCAGATTTTATAATGGCGGTGGTTTTAATGTGTAATCAGCTGTTTGTGATGGGGAAGTAAATCCACTAATTACAGGTACAATTTCACCCAAAGGGACAGAGCACTTGTGTTCAAAATAACATATGAAGATGAAAGTGTACAAAATGGAAAGAAAAATGTTTCCATAGAGTATGTAATGTTTTCTTGACTGTCATCTGACTTTTCATCCTGACTATATTCATTTTTGGAAATCCACATGGGTTTCCAACGATAAACCATATACAGTGGTCTCCCTGTTGTAAAGTCACTCCCACAAAAGGCTACCCCTTATTATCATCCCAGATTTTAAATGCATTCAGATAGTAATATACTACTTTATTTCCCCCTCCTCCTCCCCTCAAGAGAGACCATCCTCATAAAAGGTCACCATTTCATTGCAGAAACATGACCTTATAAGAGGGAGACTACTTCAGAAAATAGACTATTTTTTGTTTAGTAATTAAAATAAGTACTCCACTACAGACAAACTAGTTATTATTTCTTATTAAGAGTACATCATAGGAATACCAATTTACTCATCGCTTTTTTGTTTTCTTCAAGTGAACATTTAGTGATTAATATAGAAACACCATCTTTGACCTCTGGCAAGAAATATAATCAAAAATCCATTAAATTAGCAAAAACATAGAGAACAAGCATGGTTCACTTACAAAACAGGCATACATATGGTATATCTATATTAAATACAGACAATTATTACTGTAAAAATCCTCTGTGTGGAAACAATAGGTATTTGTATATAAAGGATGCATGTGAGAAAATTATAAGATTTTATTAAGAGTCATTATACAAAACTTTTGTCTAAGAAATACGGTCAGGGTTTTAAGTATCTTTTAATTAAGCATTATCCAATCTGATCCAAGAGGCTGTAGTGGTCGTGGTCGTGATCGTATGGTAGTTGGATTTACAACTACCTATGCAATCAGTGCCTATCACCACTACAGTTGTGAGTTCGAACCCCGTCCATGGTGAGGTGTACTTGATACAACTTTATGTGATAAAGTTTGTCAGTCAGTGACTTGTGGCAGGTCGGTGGTTTTCTCCAGGTACTCCAGTTAATCCTCCTGAAATATCATAATCCACTGGTAGCAAAAGGAGAATCTGTTTCTTCTATGACCAAAATGTCAAAAATATTTTTAAGTTGTTAATTTCTGTCGAAATGAAATTGGTGGGAATTCTCATGCAGAAAATTAGCCACCATGGTGATTACAAATATTACAAAACTTTAACCAACTGGTTAAGCATGCGAAGCGAAGAATAAAAGAAAGCTTGATTCACATATTAATGGTTCTTCTTTCCACACAGAAAGATATATAATTTATATTCTTATATGATTATTTTTTTCTGTCAACTATTTTAATACCCCTGTGAGAAAACCCTTCGTGGCATGTAAAATTGATGCTTGGTACATAATATCAGTGTTTCAAAGGTTGTCCGTCACTTTTACACTTTGATGATAGAAATATTTCTCCCATGCTACACACATGCTTAATACCTAAATTACAAAAATAATAGCAATAACAATCAATTTATTTTGAAAAAAAATCATAAAAACATAATCAGAATTGTATTTTTTTTTTAACCTAAATTATCTTTTTTTAGCCTACTTGATAATTTTCTGATATTACAAGTTCTAAGCTTCCTAGTGACCGACTGATTATTTAGACGGTCACTAAATTGTTGAAGGGTGAGCGCTTTAGCGCTCACCCTTCAACTATTTACTTACCGTCTAAATAATCAGTCGGTCACGGGAGCTTAGAACCTTTTCGTACGATGTTGCTGATCTATAACTTGAAACAGTAACTAAGTTTTTTCCACGAACTATGTTTGACAGACTTTCTTGGAAGTTCTAAGGCTAAAGACGTAATGGTCACTAGACAAAATTAAGCACCGCCCACTGACCTTCTGTAATTTTCCGTCTGCATTGTTTCGTAACTGCATGTTTATCTATCGTCTGCATCGGTGTGTAACGGACTAACGTAACACAATGGAGAAAAGTTGTGTTTAATTATGCTAAATCAAAATACACACACATATATATAGTGAGCCTGGTCAAGTACACTTGGAATACGTCGTGTCAGTTATCGATTACAATATTTCTTTATTTCGGACAGGGTCGGGTGAAGGTCAAATTATGCAATAATAGATTACACAATGCTGCAGTCACCTGTCATATGGAATTTTCCACTGGCCAGTAAAGCGTATCAATCTTATTCTCTAGATTTCCATATAAATATGGTTCTGCCTTCTATTGTTATTTTTAGGAATGATTTTATCCAATCATAGGTCGTCAAATAAATGCAACATCCTACAAATTTTTTTACAATATATTCTTGGAATAACCCTATCTGTAAATTATGCTTGCTGACTTAATTTTATGTTTTAAATTCTCTCCTCCAAAATAGTGAAGATCCAAACCCTGTAAGACCCATTCATTCTGTCCATCCCTAATTTTTTTGTGTTGGAATCATTATACATGTGCAGATAAGCAACAATAACATTGTACATGTATTTATTTTTAATTTTTCTTAAATGCATAGCAGTAAATATCAATTACAGTTGCAGTCTTTTTTCCCCTAAATTGTATTAAAATTTAAAAATATAAATACATGTATAATCTATTGGGCATACTACATATTATGTTACAAATGAAATAATTGTCTGAACTAAAATAATTTTAGTAACAAAATCTTCTTTTTTTCAAACAGAACTTAAGAAATTGTTGTTATTCTGCTTCAGTATTCTCCGGTTACTCCACTTTCTTCCACCAATAAAACTGACCGCCACCATATAACTGAAATATTGTTGAAAGTGGTGTTAAACACCAAAACCATAACCCTAACTCTGCTTCAGAATATATTTGATTTGAATCTATCTAATACTATATAGTATTCTCTCTCTTTCATTCCACTCAAAAAACACAATTTTATATTCACTTTAACATCATGAACAATTTTTTTCTTTAATTCTCTCTCCTAACCAGTATAGTGCACTAAAGGTTTTTGTCTATCTTCCTAATAACATTGTACTCTCTAAGTTCCTTTATAAACCAGATCAGACATAGATATTATATATAAAGACCCTCATTTATCAGCTGTATAGAGAAATGTAGTATTGAGAAAAGATTATTTTAATGTCTATATCACAAATGCAATTGCATTCAAGACAAATTGATCATAGAAAAATGATTGGTTATACATCTATCTATGTATATATATCATCACTAAAGTAAAATTGATCATAGAAAACTGATTCTGAAGACAAATTACAAAACTCTATATAAATAATGCTAAATGACCCTTGTTGATAGGAATAATGATTAATGACTGGTCCCCTGACATCTGTTATATAACATCACAGAAACAGTCTAACAGCATCAGACTAATTTCTCTTATTTACTTGCTTGAGTTCACTCCTGTAACTGTGATGAAAATGACCAGCCAACTAAATTATCTTAAAATGTCTTAGAACCTTAATGAAAGTACCAATCTTTTTTGTTTGTCTAATTGAACTGATTGAGAGAAATAAGAGTCTTGAATTGTAATATTTCTTTTTATTATCACCCTGTTTCTAATCAAAATGCTTGTGTAGTTGCAGTTATTTCTGATTTTAATAAAAAATTGACAGAAAAGGTTGATGAAAGAAGCTACACTTGAGTAGCTTACATATAATGTTGTCTTCAATAACGAGTATTTAATACATTGTAGTATCACACAAGTGACTGTAAAAATCATAGGAACATGACTTTGTAACAAAATTAAGCAACTGCTGATCATTTGCAAGTGAACTTTAATTTTGTAAACTGATTTGCATATGAAAATCACATGACTTTTATACAATTTATTCATATTGACACAATATAAACTATTATTTTAATATGCAAAGATTATTACATGTACATTAAAATAATGTTCAGTATTCTACCCCTTACATCGTACATATGAGTAGTTACTACTGGAAGTCAGTTCTACAACGATCTGTGGTTATAAGGAACAAACTTCAGGCAGATCTTTGTTTGTTGTTGGCTTAGGTGTGTGGCTACCTACGACTCGATTTCCGGTTACCAGTACTTGTATTTTTGTTTTTGGTTTGTGGCTATCTGTTATTAGGTATATGATTACCTATGAATTACTTGGTTACATTTTTATAACAATACATTGCAATTGAGTGAATTTATCCTCCATTATGATTTTAAATCTTCAACAAACGATTTTTTTTATTACTGATAAAACCCTGGAAACAGATATCAAAAGCAATAAATAGTTTTTACTGTTATCTATTGGCTGTACACATTAAGAGTGATTTTCTTCATCAATCTGTATCTGAAAGATGCTCCATTACACAATATATTATCAGACAAATCTCATTCTGATCAAACATTCTGTGGACACCACTTGAGTTCACAAATGGCTTGCAATTTGTCAAGAGTGGCTAGTCAACTGGTTCCTCCAAATTAAATGGTTATACTGTCTACTGGTTTCCTAGTGTTGTACATTTTTACATTAAGCTGATCCAATTTATCTTGAGTTATTTCTGGACATTTTTCTTTTGAAATATATTAGTTGAGACAGTCTACAGATTATGAAAAGTGAAAACATATAAGAGTTGAGTTATGGGTTAAGGGTGCTTATTGCCAATTTTAACAATATTTCAGTTATATCATGACAGTCAGGTCTATCTTTGGAGGAAACTGGAGAAAACCACGAAAACATATACCGGTAAAAAGAAAAAAAAATGAACCAGGGAACATTATTTGCACACACAAAATATGAAACAACATGTCTTTATGACATAAACCATGCACATGCAATTTAAAATATGTTTTCAATAAATTATGCATAACTTCAAGGACAAGATCAAACATCAGATTTAAAATTCAATTCTTACCAAAGGATATCATAACTGGATCAATTCAACTGAATTAAAATTGTTTGAAGTCAGGGACTGCAAGATAAATATGGTATTGTGGCACAAAACAACATCTAATGAACTATCAAATCCTATAACAACACTTTGATGTGGCTTATCTATCATTGTGATCTATGATCCTGAGCGTCCACTTGAGTGAAGCTGATAAATATCTGAGGACACCCTGCTACAATGACCTTGACTTGATGGGATTGAGTCGATTCTGACAAATTGTTGGACAATCTAATAATTACCTCCCTTGGTTTACTTTTAAAGTCTTTCACACCCTCTGATTAATAATGACATATGGCTTGCTGGGAGGCTGACCATAATATCATATATTATCTAAAACAAACATTTTTCATCCCTGAAAAAATATTTGATTCTTTCCTGTTACATAGCCAAATCAATCAATTGGTCAATTTGACCCACCATGTTGGTTTATCTAATGTAGACATGAAGACTCCATGAAGTGGAGACAAAACGGGTTTTGTTTGTTTTCAAAGTTAAATGAACCACAAAAGAAATTAGCAGACTTACAAGAAACCATATGTGTGATGCCCACCCTATTACACCATCAAACATCTATAGCATAAGAACTAAGAATAAACTGACCCAGATTGAAATGACCAAATTAAAAAAAAATAATCAAGATTTAAGTAAAGGCAAATTTTCATTTTAAAAAATGTGTTGCTTAACATCATATCAACAGTAATTCAGCTAAATCTCAATCTAGTTTTTTTCTGGATGACAAAAAGATGGAATTCACGATTTTTTTCAATCTATTCTTTTCTGGATGACATACTGGAGTTGACAATTTTTGCTCTTGATGACATGACAACGATATTATCACAATTTATTTTTAGTTCTTGATGACAGGAGAGAGTTAAAGATTTTACTAAATCCACTTTTGTCCTCATTGATGTGATGGAGTAAAAGATTGTCCTCAATATATTTTTGCCTTGATGACATGGGGGGGGTTAAAGACTTTTGCTATTGATGATATGAGGGAGTTCAAGATTTTCCCCAGTTTACAGGGGTCGTCATGGTCATGATTGGATGGTAGTTGGATTTACAACTACCTGTGCAATATGTGCCTATCACCACTAAAGTTGTAAGTTCGAAGTGTGAGGTGTACTCGATACAACATTATGTGATAAAGTTTGTCAGGGTCAGTGGTTTCTCCGGGTACTCCTGTTTCCTCCACCAATAAAACTGACTGCCATGATATAATTGAAATATTGTTAAAAGTGGCATTAAACACCATACACCAAAACATCCCAGTTTACTTTTGTTCTTGATGACATGATGAAGTTAACGACTTTTGTCAATCTACTTTAACTTAATGCTAACCTGAATCATTAAGTATATAGTTATCCTAATAAATAATTTAAAAGCATTATGAGACTTTTCTTGTCAAAAGAAGATTGTTCTGGTGTCAAAAATTGATGGTCTGATGGTGTCAAGGCATCAATACTAATAAATATGATTGATTGTTATAAATACTACTTATGTCTTGTGAACATTGAAGAGTTGATTTTTATTTTACATAACAAGTAGACCTCTCCTATTTAACAGTTGTTTACATTCCATTAGTAATTTTGCAGAAGTGCATGTGTGTATTTACCAGATTTTATTTTAAAATTCTTTATACATACAGTATTATATAATTTATTTTTTCAATATTGCAAAAAGAAAGTGGCCTGATTTTGGGACTCGTCATGTTTACGCCTTTGATAGCAAAACTGCTGGCTATTTATTTCAAACTAGAATTGTTTTACTTGGTTACCTGTAATTATCAATACTGCTAGATTTGAACATTATCACTTGTGTGGTGAAAAACTTACATCATTATATAAAAAAATTTAAATGGACAAAATCATAATATGTCCTATATTGTGGTATCATTTCATACATTATATACCATACCAGTTTTATAAAAGGATGCAAGTCTATAATTAGAGAAGAAATGCAAAAACAATATAATTTCTCTATCATGGACATAGTCAGTTGCCAATAAGAAAGTTGTTAGAAATGGCACTGTGCCTCTAAAATTATTTTCTTTGATAAAACCAGACAGGACATACTCATTAAAACCACCTTTTATTTTTTTTCTGCAACTGAAGTGGATCAAGTTAACAAGGCAGTAATTGTACCAGTAATAAAGCTGAATTCTTCCATCACACCCTGGGCTATAAAGCAGACATGATCTTACACCAATTATTATCCATCAAAGCTGACATAGGGATAGCCTGTAGTCTAACATTAAATTTTCATTGCTTACTCACATCACTAATTGATATACTAAGCTATATGTTCTTGATACACAATTAATGCTGTCTTATTTAGCCATCAAAATGATCATTAAAAAAGTCTATCTGGATGTGATATCTAAATAATTATAAAAAAATAAACATTAAACAATAGAAGGTAAAACATGTTTTATCATGTTCTGTATCTTCATATCTGTCAAGGTGTCTACGTCTACAGATATCAATGAATATTATTGGATATACAAATGGACAAAGATACCTTAAAGGACAACTGTCACTGACACAAATATATCAAAAATCCTCTTTCGGTGCAATTAGCATCAATGATATAAATAAAATATGTTTCCATTCTACAAAAAATGGACTGCAGTGTGGTTTGAGAAACTGCATTTTAGTCTCAAGACATTTGTTTTTGTGTTTTTAAGGTAAAACACTGCCATTTTTACCTGATACTGTAGTCCTTTGGTATCAGCTTTTATTAAATATTTTAAGTTGATAACACAAACAAATATGTTTTGAGACCAAAATGCAGTTTCTCAAATCAAATTGCAGTCCCTTAAAAATAAAATTTAGAATGCATATTTTGGCACACCGACTGCTTTTTGTTATTCAATTCTAAAATATGCTGTAATATTTGAGTGATGCTTGCAAAAAATAAATAAGAACAGAATTAATCATTTGTAATTATTAAAAAAAAAATTGAGTTTTTGGTACATTATGGTTCCTATTGTAATTTTTATAGATATATTGTATAACCCATTATTATGTACACAGTTTTATTTCTAGTAACAGTTGCCATCTTAGATTGATTCAAGGGACAGACTGCTCCAAGGACATTTCTAACCTTAAGTTTAGTTTAAAAAAAAAGTAAAAGTAAAAATTTAAAGCCGGATGTCACATGATGCAAAAAAGATCACTGGCCTTATTCCGGGAGTTAAATTGGAAAACATCACTGAATTAATAATTGGCATTTATTACTAAACAATCAGAATGTTGGAACCAGTACCACAACTGATGATGACATCAAGTAAAAAAAGATAGTCTAAACAATTTACCTATTATACAATAAATATTATAGAAAAAGACATTGTGTATTATCTATGTACCATCTAACCTCTATAAACAATGACAAGGTGATGATTGGTACCCCCAGGGTATGTGTACCTGATATAACAATACAACATCAAACATATCTCATCTGCCCTGGTAATAACAATTAAGAATCTGTACTCTGCCCTATACATTAAATATAATAACAATTAGGGGGACACCCATTTTAACCCTTTTATCTGATAAAACAAGAATTGTTGGACCCAATTAATTCTTATTTCACATCAATTAACTGAAGGAGGGGGGTTTTTAATTTTTTGATAGATAACATGCATAACCTAATTGCAGACCCATTAATTATTAAGGAGAGGTCAAGTTTGATGTTTCAGTTCACAGCTAAAAAAGAGGACAATTAACATCTGAAAATATTTTTAAATAATTACTTGTATAATAAAAATAGACTATCATTTTTTTTTCAAATGTCTTGATCGAAATATAGATGACTTTAATTTTGTTATACTGGTGTAGTCATAACAAACATGTTATAATGTAAATGTTTGTTCCTATAATAATAATAGGTTGAGGGTTAGAGTTATGGTGTTTAACGCCACTTTCAACAATATTTCAGTTATATGATGGTGGTCAGTTTTATTGGTGGAGGAAATCGGAGAACCAAGAGAAAACTACTGACTTGCCACAAGTCAATGAATTATTTGTATTAAAATTATAATAAGGCCTAATTTAAACAATAGCGGTCAAATTACGATTGATTTTACGACTTAAAGCAGCCAAATCTGACTTCCAGATACTTCATGAAGTACCCATCAATCAACAGAAATAATACTGTAGTTTTCTAGGAATTTCCATTTATTACTGAATGCATTTTTAGCCATTTTATACAGAAAAAAAGTAATTTAATAATTTTTCACAATGTAGATCCACCTAGAAATTTGTTATCAGAATTCAGATAGCTGTTAAGGCAGCAAAAATCTTAAACCTGCAAATATTACTAATTTTCATTAATTACATGAAAATTGTAATGACTCAGGCCATAATTAAAAATATGCTTGTTTGCCCGAACGTGGCCGACCCGAAAAAACAAATATTTTTTTGGGCCAAAAAAATTATAACTTTTTTTTTTTACTTCCGGTCTGTCGGAAATTTTCCGGTTCCCTACGGTAAAATTGTTTTCAAAATTCTATATCATATCGATGTTTGAATAGTAAACTTGTAACACTTTCAAACGGTTTAGTGATCTAGTTCTTCTTCATTCGACTTCTCTGTGTGGTTATCTAGTCATTATTGTGAAATGGCAGACTACACGATTGCGTCGTCTGTCAATATTGAAACGGGAAACAAGATGAGGAATATTGTGTCGAACAGGTTATATCGTTTCAACAACAAACTAACCTGGAAAAGGTTTTCGACAAAGTCAGATGTCCAGAGGAATTGACATTGAAAAAAATGGACCATGTAGCAGTTACTGTCTCTGACAAAACTGGTCACACGTTTCAACCAGAGAGTCGTACAGAAATTTGATCCCCAATTGAAATTTGTCACCTTTACCGTTCATAGAGACCTGGAAGATGAGGATGTCAATTATAATATACATCCACCGCCGCCACTAAAGAGTGCTTTTCAAAATTCGTGCAATAAAGTCCCTGTAAAATTCAGTGAGGAAGCACCAAGGTTTACAGGTGAGTTTTTTTGTTAGGCTTTTGTAATGAGATTGTGTAAAGCTTCGTCACTAATAAATGAAGTTTGCCCACACACTTTCTCATTTTTTTTCTCTCTATTTTTGACCTGGGAATTCGGGAAGGGGGGCTAATGAGAAATATGTGTTTACTAGGGGAAGTGCTGCCCTATTCTTTTTTTTCTTGGAACAAATTTGAAAATTGTAAACATTAAGGCACATCAATAAAGTCCACGATGTTAGACACCACTCAATATTCAATGGCTCTATATTTCTATATGTATGGTGCATTTGACAACAGTCTGCTTAAACACTCGTATTTTTGTCATGTGTTTACAAGCGAAAGTACTATTTCACAACAAAACAATATAGGATTAAAGGCTTCTTTTCAGGAGTTCATGCATGTGTACACGGTGCCGATGCACTCACGCACACCTTATCTGCACCTTTCTGGGAAATGGTCATGTTAAGAAAACAAGATACATTAATTCTATCAGAATTATACATAAATGACCAATTTGTGCTGTCAGAGCCATGAATGAGGTTCGAACTCACAACGTTAGTGATGATAGGCACTGATAGTTGTAAATCCAACTACCATATGATCACGACCACCCCTAGATGACATATAAATGTGGTAAAAACAATAATCACTTTAATTGAAATTCTTCATCACACATTCACAATATTATGATATCAGGAAGATGAATCAATTCTTAATAATAATAAAAAATAATTGCTGCAGTGTCAGTCACTACATTTTTTGTATATCTTCTGGTGAGGTATGAACATGATGTACAAGATGCAATTAATATTCTTTGGACTGCTTATTCTTGCCTTGGAATTTCAACTGCCTTTTCACTTCCAGATCTGATAATTATTTTGTTATTTGAAGGTCACATCCTTCAAGGAAAGGTTTTTTTTTATTAAAGTACAAATCAACTGTCAGTCACTCACCAATTGAGTGGGCCTACTATGCTTCTGGCATTGGAAAGCCAGATTTGTGTTGTTATTGTACTGCAGAAGGAATTCAACAGGACAATGACCTGAGGAAGAAGTACTGAGTTGTCCTGCCTTTGTGTCAAGCCTGTCTGAGGGACAAAAAGCCAATACTTAAACGAAATCCTATCAAAAACTGACAAAACATAAACTTGATGTTGCATAATTGTTTCTAGTCATATTTGTTGAATAAATTTTGAACCTGATAAGGTGTCTTTTCTAGAAAACAACAACAAATGTTTTATAAACTTTATTCAGAAAAAAAAAGAATTTACCTACCTACCTACCCATACCTAAATCTGTGGGTCAGGTTTGGGCAAACTGAAATATTTTTAATGGTGGCCTCATTTCAAACTTTAAAATACTTAAAAATTAATAAAGATTTATCTAAATTTTAAATAGTGTGTATTTTAACAAATTCAAATAAATTCAAGTGTTACTCTAATGCAATCAGGCATAATATAATACTTTTCAAGGACATGGAATCATCTTTAAATTTTCACAAAATGACTTGATGAGAGTCCTGTGTTTGTAGGATATTTGTAGAAATACTGTACTTGTTATTTGATAATCTTTATAAGTATATATGACAACTACTACCAGAAACAAACAAATGTGATGTAGTTTACATCACTTGGAAGTTATGATTGTCATGCAAAGACATCTAGGTCAACCTGTGATTTTATTGGTTTCAAGTTGATCAATGTTTGTCATACATAGACATCTATAGGTCTTATTGTAAGTATTGGTTAGAACTTGGTTAGGATTGTCATTGTTTAGATATCAAAGTCTTACTATGACTTTTATCAGTTAGAACTGACTTTATCATCTTTTATTTTTAAGATGGATGAAAATTAATATCAAATTAACTAAATTATCCCCCTTATCTTTATGTTACAACCAATACTAGTGATTAAGGAAACTCCATATTGACACAGCCCTGCCTAAATAAAATTAGATGTTTCTTGGATCTTTTGTCAGCTATATATACTAACATCTAATGACATTCAACATAGGGTCATGTCAGAGGTCATATTATCAACCAACCATTCAGTGACAAGCCTATCAAATCTTGAGGTATTAAAAACCGAGCACATGCTGAAAGTTGTTGTTTGATTGGTCAATACATTTAACTGTCTTGCATACAATTGGAAAGTAAAACATGAATTAAATTTTACTTGACTTGATCTCAGATGGGATGTTATAAGATGTTAGTGTTGACTTGATCTTAGATGGGATGTTATAAGATGTTAGTGTTGACTTGATCTCAGATGGGATGTTATAAGATGTTAGTGTTGACTTGATCTCAGATGGGATGTTATAAGATGTTAGTGTTGACTTGATCTCAGATGGGATGTTATAAGATGTTAGTGTTGACTTGATCTCAGATGGGATGTTATAAGATGTTAGTGTTGACTGGATCTCAGATGGGATGTTATAAGATGTTAGTGTTGACTTGATCTCAGATGGGATGTTATAAGATGTTAGTGTTGACTTGATCTTAGATGGGATGTTATAAGATGTTAGTGTTGACTTGATCTCAGATGGGATGTTATAAGATGTTAGTGTTGACTTGATCTCAGATGGGATGCTATAAGATGTTAGTGTTGACTTGATCTCAGATGGGATGTTATAAGATGTTAGTGTTGACTTGATCTCAGATGGGATGTTATAAGATGCTAGTGTATCTCCAAAGAAAATTTTGATTGTTTACAGAATTGTCTAATGTCAACTCTGATATGTGGTAATGATTTTCACTTTTGCCCATATCCTTCCCCATCAAAAATAATCTCAATTTCATAATAGATTCCCAATAAATATCAGTGATTATTTTCTATGATTGTTGGCCATTGAATAACATCTAGACTTTACAATTACATAAATGTAGATCTACGTCTCCAAATGTCAAAATATAAATGACCATAGTGGCATACAATCAAGCACAAAGTAGAATATAGACTCCTTACAAACAACAGTAGGATAAATATGTCATATATTTTTAAACAACCATACAATCAAGCAGAAAGTAGAATACAGACTCCGAAAACAAATAACAGAAAGATATTTTTAAACAACCATACAATCAGTGCAAAGTAGCATATAGACTCCTCACAAATAACAGTGGAATAAATATGTCATATCGTTTTAAACAACCATACAATCAAGCACAAAGTAGAAAACCTACTACAAAACAAATAACATAAATATATTTTTAAACAACCATACAATCAAGGAAAAAGTAGAATACAGACTCCAAAACAAACAACAGTAAGATAAATATGTCATATATTTTTAAATGACAATAAAATCAGTGCAAAGTAGAAATTTCACAGGCTCCTTATGAACAACACAATGATAAACTTAACATGTCATATTATTCCCATCTTTCCTGTTTATTTTTCTACAATAAACAAGCTGTCAAACAAAAGCTATTATTACATCAATATAATCAACAATTTCTTGCATAACCATAACTTTTCTTATCCTTTGATCTATTTTTTTGTGTATGGCTAAGAAATACACAAAGTTGTATAATGACAATTCCTTTCCCTTTGATCTTGGATGTGTATTGGATATATTGTGAAGGCAATACACTAAAGGTGTCAATTAGACAAAGGAATTAGATAATGTATTGGAGTTTTACAATTCCTGGTCTTAAAGAAAACATTATAGCCATCTGTAACAGTTACTGTTGTGAATAACAAGTAGAATAAACAGCTGATTTACTGCTGTGTTGATATAAACAACAATGGAAAAGTGTAACAGTTTACTGGGAGGCTTTCGAGTATTACTGGGCTAGTTAAAGATGATATCATCATATAACAGTTTACTGGGAGGCTTTCAAGTATTACTGGGCTAGTTAAAGATGATATCATCATATAAGTTTTCTGGGAGGCTTTGGCTTGTTCAAATTGATATCATCAGTCTATTCCACTTCAACACAAAGTTTAACTGTAGGTTTAAACATATTTTATTGTCCAAAAACATGACAATAGGATCAGATACAAGTTTTTCAACTTAGAACATCTTCTCCTTAACTGTAGAGAACTGCTTACCATATTATTCTGTTGATTCTCATTAGCTATTGATATTTTTACAAATAACTTCTTGAGAGATCTGTTGATTTTCCTTAAAATGTGGATCAGACTGATAACATCGTTTGGAATATAATAATTGAAATGCCACCTGAAACCCAGTAGCTACACTTGTGACTAGAGAAATGAGAACCACAATATTAAAGTTTCACATTGGGAGAGGTATGGTTATTTCCCCTAATAATGTAAATGATTTGATTTGATTTTTGGCGCTTAACGCCACTTTCAGCAATATTTCAGCTATATCATGGCGACCCGTTTTAATGGTGGAAGAAGCCGGAGTACCCGGAGAGAACCACCGACCATTGGCAAGCAACTGGTAAACCTTATCACTTGCGGCTGTGAGATGGAGTGTACCCTTTTTTGTAAATTACAAAACCGGGTGTGAACCCACACCATATTGGTGATAGGCTTGTATGAGTTGTTAGGTAATCAAACTACCTAACTCAATGTAAATGTACATCAACACTTATGACTCTTCCTTTTTATTTCTACTGTTTTGCATTGTTTTACCAAACAAGTAAAGTTTCAAGTTTCAGTATTTATAACACAAAATGTTGACTTGATTTATTTTATACTACAAATGGTATCCATCAACTGTAACAATGAAACACAAGGGTGGACATATATACTTTATAGACAACAAACTAAACAAACAAACCACATTCTTTTTGAAGTGCATTTCCTATGACACATGTTGTTGTTTATTAAGGGAAAGAATCATTGTGTATCTTTTGATTCAAGTATTTTACAAATTGTTTATCTGCAGATTGCACTGAACACACCACCCTCTTCACTGTATACAGAGAAGGGCCTCCATTAACTGCAGTTTAATAAAAAGATAAATTACATAAATGATGAGGTCAGACTAATGACACTATTAATATACCTCACACATTAGATTAAAATATAGATGGCAGCCAGTAGTTAGGTGTGAAAAAAAATCCTGTGTTTCTGTGAACCCTACCAACCCTAATTTTTAGAGTCTACCCCAATGTTGCTTATTTCAAATCTTAGGTCATGTGCATATCATTTGCATTACTGTCTGGAAGACAGAATTATCTGTTGTCAAATATTTTGCGATTTGCTCTTAAAATCTGCTTTTGAGTGGATTTTTAATGTTATGCAGTTGATTTTAGTTAAAATTAAGTGACATATACGTGAAAATATTTAATCCAAAAATTCCACATTTGCCTTTCATATTACTTTAAATGATACCGGTAGTTTTACACCTGATGTTGGTTAGACTGTGTGACTTTGTAAAGGCCCTGTTACACGGCTAAAGCAAGTATCGCCATACTTGTATCATGCAACTTTTTGTATCATGATCCTTGTCAGTTTACACACTAAATCAAGTAGCATGTTTCATGCAGAGTTTGTTTACAATTTGTTCCTGCCAAAATGGAGAATCCTAACAATGAAGACATTATCATACAAATTGAAGAGACTCTCCATCTGTTCCTTTTTGATAATTGTTTGTCTTGGTGTCAGCAAATTAATAATATTGTTTCAAAGATTTCATCAAGGCTTGGATTGATGTGTCGTTTGCGAACATACTTACCTACTGAAAGCGTAATCATGTACTATAATGGATATATTCTACCACTGTTTAATATTGTTGTACTGTGTGGGGAGAAACCACAAATTTGAATCTTGAAAAACTATGTAAATTACAAAAGCGTGCAGCAAGAATTATTTTTAATGCAAAATATGATATACCATCTCTTCAATTATTTAAAAAACTTGGTTGGCTGTCTATTCAAAATAGATTAGAATATCATAAAAGTGTTTTAATGTATAAATGTATAAATAATTCTGCTCCTGATTATTTGTGTAATTTATTTGATACGAGTACAAATTCTAATGTTTATTCATTAAGATCATCTGCAAAGGGAAATTTGTTCATCCCAAGACCAAATTCTAAATTTATGAAACAAACTTTTCACTACTCCGAAAATATTTTATGGAATTCTTTACCTCCTAATTTAAAATTAATTCAAGACATAGATCTATTCAAAAAGAAATATACAGATTATTTAATGTCAAAACAAAATAACGAATGATTATATTCATTATACCAAGGATTTATCCTTGATTATACTCAGATTGTGATATTTTGTTGTGAATATGTATGTATTGTTTGAAATTGTATTTGCTGTATTTGATTATTATTGTTTTGAGGGCCACAGGGAAGATTAGCTTATTATTGCTAACTGTGTTACCCTCTTGAAATAAAGTCATTACTTACTTACTTTGACCAAATAACATCACTACTTTTTTCCCCTTTACAGCCATGTTTTATTTAACATGTGTTGACCATGTGCTTTTATTTGTTGATGATGTTGTAACCTCCTGACCTCAAACCAAGATCTCTGATTGGTCAGAGATAAAATGTATCGTGATCCTTGCTGTACAGAATAGAACATGTTCTATCCCAAAGTGTGTATCATGCAACTTCTAAAAGTTGCATGATACAGAGTAATAGCACTGTTTACACTGTATTTTATGGTCGATGATACCATATCATGGTACTTGCTTTACCGTGTAACAGGGGCTTAACTGTTATTATTCCTATATCTAGTGTAGTTCACCTTTCCTACCCCTGTCAGTCCATCTAACAACAACAATCTCTTTAGTAAATATTTACTTATCAGAGAGTAATTTCATAATGAATTATGAAAACAATGTTTTGATTATAACAGTTTATCTACAACTGTGTATTGACAAAGTTCCACAAAATCAAGTGATTATGTTAAACCAACAACAGGGATATTAAATGGATTACTTCCCTTGAATTTCAAAATAAACATGTTCAAATCTATCAAATATTTTTTTTCTAAATATATAACATTTGTTTTCCTTTTTTTCCCCACACAACCCTTGCTATACGCTAGGTCAGCCTGGTCAGATTTTGCTGGTTTACAAATCGGTCAACTAACCCCATTCCTGCATATCAAATCCTGGAATTCCTGAAAGTGTTGGACCCCTGATGGCTGCTTAAAAGACCTCATTTGTGTTTATCCATCTTTCTGGTATGGTCTACACTTTTTTAATGGTGATAGAATAGAAAATCATTGCTGTGTACATGTATCTAACCCTTGAGATACAGTGATGTGAATTCTAAGATCTAGAGAGTTTAAAAAAAGGTCAACTAAATCCCTTTGTTATATTCTTCAAATTTTGTAATACAGAATTTAATCCTATTAATTGACTAAAAGAAAGGGACAAGACTGTTTCTATATATTTTCCAATCATAAAAATTAATAACCAGAGGCTCTCAAGAGCCTGTATCGTTCACCTGGTTATAAAAAAAAACAATTGGTCCTATGTAAAAACTATGTCCTGCAGTGGTAGTCATCTTGGAATTACGATCAACATAAAAAACACAAAGTTTGTAAAGGACCTTCCAATGATTGATGCACAGTTTAGGTTCAATCAGTGCAATAGCTTCAGAGAAGAATATATTTCTGTATTTTCCCCATATGGTCCAGTGTTAATACTATGACCTGTGGTGGCAGCCATCTTGGATTTCCGATCGGCATAAAAAACAGAGGACCTTCCAATGATCATTCCTGGGCAGTTTGGTTTCAACTGTCCAAGTGGTTTCAGAGAAGAAGCGTTTTGAAACATTTTTCCCATAGGGTCCAATGTTAAACTAAGTCCTGCCGTAGCCACCATTTTGAATTTCATATCAGAACAAAAAACGTAAAGTTTGTAGAGGACCATCCAATGAACATTCATGTACAGTTTGGCTTTAATCATATTTGTAGTTTCTGAGAAGAAGGCATTTGAAAATTTTCCAATAGGGTCCAATGTTAAACTATGTCCTGCGGTGGTGGCCATCTTGGATTTCCGATCGGCATAAAAAACAGACACTTTGTAGAGGACCTTCCAATGATCATTCCTGGGCAGATTGGTTTCAACTGTCCAAGTGGTTTCAGAGAAGAAGCATTTTGAAAAAAATTTCCCATAGGGTCCAATGTTAAACTAAATCCTGCCGTAGCCGCCATTTTGAATTTCATATCGGAACAAAAAATGTACAGTTTGTAGAGGACCATCCAATGTACACACATATGGACAGTTTGGCTTTAATCATATTTGTAGTTTCTGAGAAGAAGGCATTTGAACATTTTCCCATAGGGTCCAATGTTAATCTATGTATTGCGGTGGTGGCCATCTTGGATTTCCGATCGACATAAAAAACATAAAATTTGTAGAGGACCTTCCAATGATCATTCCTGGGCAGTTTGGTTTCAATTGTCCAGGTGGTTTCAGAGAAGAAGCGTTTTGAAACATTTTTCCCATAGGGTCCAATGTTAAACTAATTTCTGCCGTAGCCGCCATTTTGAATTTCATATCGGAACAAAAAACGTACAGTTTGTAGAGGACCATCCAATGAACATTCATGTACAGTTTGGCTTTAATCATATTTGTAGTTTCTGAGAAGAAGGCATTTGAACATTTTCCCATAGGGTTCAATGTTAATCTATGTATTGCGGTGGTGGCCATCTTGGATTTCCGATCGGCATATAAAACAGAAATTCTGTAGAGGACCTTCCAATGATCATTCCTGGGCAGTTTGGTTTCAATTATCCAAGTGGTTTCAGAGAAGAAGCGTTTTGAAACATTTTTCCCATAGGGTCCAATGTTAAACTAAGTCCTGCCGTAGCCGCCATTTTGAATTTCATATCGGAACAAAAAACGTACAGTTTGTAGAGGACCATCCAATGAACATTCATGTACAGTTTGGCTTTAATCATATTTGTAGTTTCTGAGAAGAAGGCATTTGAACATTTTCCCATAGGGTCCAATGTTAATCTATGTCCTGCGGTGGCGGCCATCTTGAATTTTCGATCGGCATAAAAAAACAGAAACTTTGTAGAGGACCTTCCAATGATCATTCCTGGGCAGTTTGGTTTCAATTGTCCAAGTGGTTTCAGAGAAGAAGCGTTTTAAAACATTTTTCCCATAGGGTCCAATGTTAAACTAAGTCCTGCCGTAGCCGCCATTTTGAATTTCATATCGGAACAAAAAATGTACAGTTTGTAGAGGACCATCCAATAAACATTCATGTACAGTTTGGCTTTAATCATATTTGTAGTTTCTGAGAAGAAGGCATTTGAACATTTTCCCATAGGGTCCAATGTTAATCTATGTATTGCGGCGGCAGCCACCTTGGATTTCCGATCGGCATAAAAAACATAAAATTTGTAGAGGACCTTCCAATGATCATTCCTGGGCAGTTTGGTTTCAACTGTCCTAGTGGTTTCAGAGAAGAAGCGTTTTGAAACATTTTCCCCATAGGGTCCAATGTTAAACTAAGTCCTGCCGTAGCCGCCATTTTGAATTTCATATCGGAACAAAAAATGTACAGTTTGTAGAGGACCATCCAATGAACATTCATGTACAGTTTGGCTTTAATCATATTTGTAGTTTCTGAGAAGAAGGCATTTGAACATTTTCCCATAGGGTCCAATGTTAATCTATGTATTGCGGCAGCGGCCACCTTGGAATTCCGATCGGCATGAAAAACATAAAATTTGTAGAGGACCTTCCAATGATCATTCCTGGGCAGGTTGGTTTCAACTGTTCAAGTGGTTTCAGAGAAGAAGCGTTTTGAAACATTTCCCCCATAGGGTCCAATGTTAAACTAAGTCCTGCCGTAACTGCCATTTTGAATTTCATATCGGAACAAAAAATGTACAGTTTGTAGAGGACCATCCAATGAACATTCATGTACAGTTTGGCTTTAATCATATTTGTAGTTTCTGAGAAGAAGGCATTTGAACATTTTCCCATAGGGTCCAATGTTAATCTATGTATTGCGGTGGCGGCCATCTTGGATTTCCGATCGACATAAAAAACAGAAAATTTGTAGAGGACCTTCCAATGATCATTCCTGGGCAGTTTGGTTTCAATTGTCCAAGTGGTTTCAGAGAAGAAGCGTTTTGAAACATTTTTCCCATAGGGTCCAATGTTAAATTAAGTTCTGCCGTAGCCGCCATTTTGAATTTCATATCGGAACAAAAAACGTACAGTTTGTAGAGGACCATCCAATGAACATTCATGTACAGTTTGGCTTTAATCATATTTGTAGTTTCTGAGAAGAAGGCATTTGAACATTTTCCCATAGGGTTCAATGTTAATCTATGTATTGCGGTGGTGGCCATCTTGGATTTCCGATCGGCATATAAAACAGAAATTCTGTAGAGGACCTTCCAATGATCATTCCTGGGCAGTTTGGTTTCAATTGTCCTAGTGGTTTCAGAGAAGAAGCGTTTTGAAACATTTTCCCCATAGGGTCCAATGTTAAACTAAGTCCTGCCGTAGCCGCCATTTTGAATTTCATATCGGAACAAAAAACCTAAAGTTTGTAGAGGACCATCTAATGAACATTCATGTACAGTTTGGCTTTAATCATATTTGTAGTTTCTGAGAAGAAGGCATTTGAATATTTTCCCATAGGGTCCAATGTTAATCTATGTCCTGCGGTGGTGGCCATCTTGGATTTCCGATCGGCATAATAAAAAAAAACTTTGTAGAGGACCTTCCAATGATCATTCCTGGGCAGATTGGTTTCAACTGTCCAAGTGGTTTCAGAGAAGAAGCATTTTGAAAAAAAATTCCCATAGGTTCCAATGTTAAACTAAATCCTGCCGTAGCCGCCATTTTGAATTTCATATCGGAACAAAAAACCGTAAGATTGTAGAGGACCATCCAATGAACATTCATGTACAGTTTGGCTTTAATCATATTCGTAGTTTCTGAGAAGAAGGCATTTGAACATTTTCCCATAGGGTCCAATGTTAATCTATGTCCTGCGATGGTGGCCATCTTGAATTTCCGATCGGCATAAAAAACAGTAACTTGGTAAAGGACACTCCAATGATCATTCATTTACAGTTTGGGTTCAGTCAGTTCATTAGTTTCAGAGAAGAAGATCTTTGAAATTTCAGCCAATCAGAGCATATTATTGGCCCTGGCAGCCATATTGAATATCCGACTGGAACGAAAAACAGTAACTTTGTAGAGGACCATCCAAGGAACATTCCTGCTAAGTTTAGTTCCAATCGGTCCAGTGGTTTCGGAGAAGAAGCTTGGAATGTGAAAAGTTTACAGACGACAGACAACAGACGACGGATGCCAAGTGATGGCAATAGTTCACCTTTGGTCCAGGTGAACTAAAAACGAGCTAAAAGGGTCAAGGGACAGCAATTATTGTTTTTTTTTTACTCAGATATACAGTTATCTACTGAGAAGTCTATGTAAGATTAGCATAACTTTATTTTTTAGCTACATGTGTATTGCAATTCCTATTCTTCAATTTGAATATATATATTTTACATTTTTAAGACATGGAGTCCATTTTAAATATGTCTGCCCATAATCAGAGTAAAAACATATTTAAAGATTATAATACCCTAATCTTTGATTAATGATTAATCGGTGAGATAAGTTCTAAATTTCTCAAACATCATGTATTTTTGTTCCATCAGCCTTCTGTCTAATTTCAAATCTAAGAAAAAATGCAATTTGCCAATTATCTATAAACAAATAGATCTAACTGGTTGAGAACTTCCCCTCCACCTCAATCTTAAATTCTTTATTTCAATTCAAAGAGAATATTATCACTTACATATTTTAAGAAAATAATTGGAATTATCAGACCTCTAATGTAAACATTAATATTATCACCTCCACATGTAATATCGGCCCTGTTCTTTATTAACTGACCAGTTGTATCTGACCAGGGCTGTGGTATTCTTGTTATCCTATCACAAAGAAGCAGTAGTTTAATTGCTAAAGTGTGGCAATATTAATTAATTCCTACTGAATGGACATTAATTAGGGTGTTACTGTCTACAGTATGGATTGATTGAGGTTAAACAGTATAGCTTTCCACCTGTCTTATTTAAATTTGCAAAAAATCCCCAAAAAAGATTCTGGTTCTTGGATAGATTGTTATAATATTAACAACAATTAATAACCAAAACTGACAACAAATCGACAGAATAGAAAACAACTGACACAAATCAACAGTCAACAACTGACATTAAATAACCAAAATTAACAAAAAATGACTAAACAATCAAAACTGATAAAAAAATTACTAAACAATCAAGACTGACAAAAAATGACTGTAAACAGTCAAGACTGACAAAAAATGACTGTAAACAATCAAGACTGAAAAAAACTACAGTAAACAATCAAAACTGACAAAAAATTACTGTAAACAATCAAGACTGACAAAAAACTACAGTAAACAATCAAAACTGACAAAAAATGACTGTAAATAATCAAGACTGACAAAAAATTACTAAACAATCCAGACTGACAAAATCTACTGTAAACAATCAAGAATGACAAAAAACTACAGTAAACAATCAAAACTGACAAAAACTACAGTAAACAATCAAGACTGACAAAAAACTACAGTAAACAATCAAGACTGACAAAAAACTACAGTAAACAATCAAGACTGACAAAAAACTACAGTAAACAATCAAGACTGACAAAAAACTACAATAAACAATCAAAACTGACAAAAAATGACTAAACAATCAAGACTGACAAAAAACTACTGTAAACAATCAAGCCTGACAAAAAACTACAGTAAACAATCAAGACTGACAAAAAAATACAGTAAACAATCAAAACTGACAAAAAATGACAAACTGACAAAAAACTACTGTAAACAATCAAGACTGACAAAAACTTCAGTTAACAATCAAGACTGACAAAAAACTACAGTAAACAATCAAGACTGACAAAAAAATACAGTAAACAATCAAAACTGACAAAAAATGACAAACTGACAAAAAATGACTGTAAACAATCAAGACTGACAAAAAATGACTAAACAATCCAGACTGACAAAAATCTACAGTAAACAATCAAACCTGACAAAAAATGACTGTAAATAATCAAGACTGACAAAAAATGACTAAACAATCCAGATTGACAAAATCTACTGTAAACAATCAAGAATGACAAAAAACTACAGTAAACAATCAAAACTGACAAAAAACTACAGTAAACAATCAAGACTGACAAAAAACTACAGTAAACAATCAAGCCTGACAAAAAACTACAGTAAACAATCAAGACTGACAAAAAACTACAGTAAACAATCAAGACTGACAAAAAACTACAATAAACAATCAAAACTGACAAAAAATGACTAAACAATCAAGACTGACAAAAAACTACTGTAAACAATCAAGCCTGACAAAAACTTCAGTTAACAATCAAGACTGACAAAAAACTACAGTAAACAATCAAGACTGACAAAAAAATACAGTAAACAATCAAAACTGACAAAAAATGACTAAACAATCAAGACTGACAAACCAGAGGCTCTCAAGAGCCTGTATCGTTCACCTGGTAATAAAAAAAACCAATTGGTCCTATGTAAAAACTATGTCCTGCGTCATCTTGGAATTACGATCAACATAAAAAACACAAAGTTTGTAAAGGACCTTCCAATGATTGATGCACAGTTCAGGTTCAATCAGTGCAATAGCTTCAGAGAAGAATATATATCTGTATTTTCCCCATATGGTTCTGTGTTAATACTATGACCTGTGGTGGCAGCCATCTTGGATTTCTGATCGGCATAAAAAACAGGACCTTCCAATGATCATTCCTGGGCAGTTTGGTTTCAACTGTCCAAGTGGTTTCAGAGAAGAAGCATTTTGAAACATTTTTCCCATAGGGTCCAATGTTAAACTAAGTCCAGCCGTAGCCGCCATTTTGAATTTCATATCAGAATAAAAAACGTATATTTTGTAGAGGACCATTCAATGAACATTCATGTACAGTTTGGCTTTAATCATATTTGTAGTTTCTGAGAAGAAGGCATTTGAACATTTTCCCATAGGGTCCAATGTTAATCTATGTCCTACGGTGGTGGCCATCTTGGATTTCCGATCGGCATAAAAAACACACACCTTGTAGAGGACCTTCCAATGATCATTCCTGGGCAGCTTGGTTTCAATTATCCAAGTGGTTTCAGAGAAGAAGCGTTTTGAAACATTTTTCCCATAGGGTCCAATGTTAAACTAAGTCCTGCCGTAGCCGCCATTTTGAATTTCATATCGGAACAAAAAACGTAAAGTTTGTAGAGGACCATCCAATGTACACACATATGGACAGTTTGGCTTTAATCATATTTGTAGTTTCTGAGAAGAAGGCATTTGAACATTTTCCCATAGGGTCCAATGTTAATCTATGTCCTACGGTGGTGGCCATCTTGAATTTTCGATCGGCATAAAAAAACAGAAACTTTGTAGAGGACCTTCCAATGATCATTCCTGGGCAGTTTGGATTCAATTGTCCAAGTGGTTTCAGAGAAGAAGCGTTTTGAAACATTTTCCCCATAGGGTCCAATGTTAAACTAAGTCCTGCCGTAGCCGCCATTTTGAATTTCATATCGGAACAAAAAACCTAACGTTTGTAGAGGACCATCCAATGAACATTCATGTACAGTTTGGCTTTAATAATATTTGTAGTTTCTGAGAAGAAGGCATTTGAACATTTTCCCATAGGGTCCAATGTTAATCTATGTATTGTGGTGGCGGCCATCTTGGATTTCCGATCGGCATAAAAAACATAAAATTTGTAGAGGACCTTCCAATGATCATTCCTGGGCAGTTTGGTTTCAACTGTTCTAGTGGTTTCAGAGAAGAAGCGTTTTCAAACATTTCCCCCATAGGGTCCAATGTTAAACTAAGTCCTGCCGTAGCCGCCATTTTGAATTTCATATCGGAACAAAAAACGTAAATTTGTAGAGGACCATCCAATGAACATTCATGTACAGTTTGGCTTTAATCATATTTGTAGTTTCTGAGAAGAAGGCATTTGAACATTTTCCCAAAGGGTCCAATGTTAATCTATGTCCTGCGGTGGTGGCCATCTTGGATTTCCGATCGGCATAAAAAACATAAAATTTGTAGAGGACCTTCCAATGATCATTCCTGGGCAGTTTGGTTTCAACTGTCCAAGTGGTTTCAGAGAAGAAGCATGTTGAAACATTTTTCCCATAGGGTCCAATGTTAAACTAAGTCCTGCCGTAGCCGCCATTTTGAATTTCATATCGGAACAAAAAACGTAAAGTTTGTAGAGGACCATCCAATGAACATTCTTGTACAGTTTGGCTTTAATCGTATTTGTAGTTTCTGAGAAGAAGGCATTTGAACATTTTCCCATAGGGTCCAATGTTAATCTATGTCCTGCGGTGGTGGCCATCTTGGATTTCCGATCGGCATAAAAAACACACACCTTGTAGAGGACTTTCTAATGATCATTCCTGGGCAGTTTGGTTTCAATTATCCAAGTGGTTTCAGAGAAGAAGCGTTTTGAAACATTTTTCCCATAGGGTCCAATGTTAAACTAAGTCCTGCCGTAGCCGCCATTTTGAATTTTATATCGGAACAAAAAACGCAAAGTTTGTAGAGGACCATCCAATGAACATTCATGTACAGTTTGGCTTTAATCATATTTGTAGTTTCTGAGAAGAAGGCATTTGAACATTTTCCCATAGGGTCCAATGTTAATCTATGTCCTGCGGTGGTGGCCATCTTGGATTTCCGACCGGCATAAAAAACAGAAACTTTGTAGAGGACCTTCCAATGATCATTCCTGGGCAGTTTGGTTTCAACTGTCCAAGTGGTTTCAGAGAAGAAGCATTTTGAAACATTTTTCCCATAGGGTTCAATGTTAAACTAAGTCCTGCCGTAGCTGCCATTTTGAATTTCATATCGGAACAAAAAACGTAAAGTTTGTAGAGGACCATCCAATGAACATTCTTGTACAGTTTGGCTTTAATCATATTTGTAGTTTCTGAGAAGAAGGCATTTGAACATTTTCCCATAGGGTCCAATGTTAATCTATGTCCTGCGGTGGCGGCCATCTTGGATTTCCGATCGGCATAAAAAACACACACCTTGTAGAGGACCTTCCAATGATCATTCCTGGGCAGTTTGGTTTCAATTATCCAAGTGGTTTCAGAGAAGAAGCGTTTTGAAACATTTTTCCCATAGGGTCCAATGTTAAACTAAGTCCTGCCGTAGCTGCCATTTTGAATTTTATATCGGAACAAAAAACGCAAAGTTTGTAGAGGACCATCCAATGAACATTCATGTACAGTTTGGCTTTAATCATATTTGTAGTTTCTGAGAAGAAGGCATTTGAACATTTTCCCATAGGGTCCAATGTTAATCTATGTCCTGCGGTGGTGGCCATCTTGGATTTCCGACCGGCATAAAAAACAGAAACTTTGTAGAGGACCTTCCAATGATCATTCCTGGGCAGTTTGGTTTCAATTATCCAAGTGGTTTCAGAGAAGAAGCGTTTTGAAACATTTTTCCCATAGGGTCCAATGTTAAACTAAGTTCTGCCGTAGCCGCCATTTTGAATTTCATACCAGAACAAAAAACGTAAAGTTTGTAGAGGACCATCTAATGAACATTCATGTACAGTTTGGCTTTAATCATATTTGTAGTTTCTGAGTAGAAGGCATTTGAATATTTTCCCTTAGGGTCCAATGTTAATCTATGTCCTGCGGTGGCGGCCATCTTGGATGTCCGACCGGCATAAAAAACAGAAAATTTGTAGAGGACCTTCCAATGATCATTCCTGGGCAGTTTAGTTTCAACTGTCCAAGTGGTTTCAGAGAAGAAGCATTTTGAAACATTTTTCCCATAGAGTCCAATGTTAAACTAAGTCCTGCCGTAGCCGCCATTTTGAATTTCATACCAGAACAAAAAACGTAAAGTTTGTAGAGGACCATCTAATGAACATTCATGTACAGTTTGGCTTTAATCATATTTGTAGTTTCTGAGTAGAAGGCATTTGAACATTTTCCCATAGGGTCCAATGTTAATCTATGCATTGCGGTGGTGGCCATCTTGGATTTCCGATCGGCATAAAAAACAAAAAATTTGTAGAGGACCTTCCAATGATCATTCCTAGGCAGTTTGGTTTCAATTATCCAAGTGGTTTCAGAGAAGAAGCGTTTTGAAACATTTTTCCCATAGGGTCCAATGTTAAACTAAGTCCTGCCGTAGCCGCCATTTTGAATTTCATACCAGAACAAAAAACGTAAAGTTTGTAGAGGACCATCTAATGAACATTCATGTACAGTTTGGCTTTAATCATATTTGTAGTTTCTGAGTAGAAGGCATTTGAATATTTTCCCATAGGGTCCAATGTTAATCTGTCCTGCGGTGGCGGTCATCTTGGATTTCCGACCGGCATAAAAAACAGAAAATTTGTAGAGGACCTTCCAATGATCATTCCTGGGCAGTTTGGTTTCAACTGTCCAAGTGGTTTCAGAGAAGCATTTTGAAACATTTTTCCCATAGGGTCCAATGTTAAACTAAGTCCTGCCGTAGCCGCCATTTTGAATTTCATATCGGAACAAAAAACCTTAACATTGTAGAGTACCATCCAATGAACATTCATGTACAGTTTGGCTTTAATCATATTTGTAGTTTCTGAGAAGAAGGCATTTGAACATTTTCCCATAGGGTCCAATGTTAATCTATGTATTGCGGTGGTGGCCATCTTGGATTTCCGATTGGCATAAAAAACAAAAAATTTGTAGAGGACCTTCCAATGATCATTCCTAGGCAGTTTGGTTTCAATTATCCAAGTGGTTTCAGAGAAGAAGCGTTTTGAAACATTTTTCCCATAGGGTCCAATGTTAAACTAAGTCCTGCCGTAGCCGCCATTTTGAATTTCATACCGGAACAAAAAACGTAAAGGTTGTAGAGGACCATCTAATGAACATTCATGTACAGTTTGGCTTTAATCATATTTGTAGTTTCTGAGTAGAAGGCATTTGAATATTTTCCCATAGCGTCCAATGTTAATCTATGTCCTGCGGTGGCGGCCATCTTGGATTTCCGACCGGCATAAAAAACCTTATATTTGTAGAGGACCTTCCAATGATCATTCCTGGGCAGTTTGGTTTCAACTGTCCAAGTGGTTTCAGAGAAGAAGCGTTTTGAAACATTTTTCCCATAGGGTCCAATGTTAAACTAAGTCCTGCCGTAGCCGCCATTTTGAATTTCATACCAGAACAAAAAAATTTGTAGAGGACCATCTAATGAACATTCATGTACAGTTTGGCTTTAATCATATTTGTAGTTTCTGAGTAGAAGGCATTTGAATATTTTCTCTTAGGGTCCAATGTTAATCTGTCCTGCGGTGGCGGCCATCTTGGATTTCCGACCGGCATAAAAAACCTTAAATTTGTAGAGGACCTTCCAATGATCATTCCTGGGCAGTTTGGTTTCAACTGTCCAAGTGGTTTCAGAGAAGAAGCATTTTGAAACATTTTTCCCATAGGGTCCAATGTTAAACTAAGTCCTGCCGTAGCCGCCATTTTGAATTTCATATCGGAACAAAAAACGTAAAGTTTGTAGAGGACCATCCAATGAACATTCTTGTACAGTTTGGCTTTAATCATATTTGTAGTTTCTGAGAAGAAGGCATTTGAACATTTTCCCATAGGGTCCAATGTTAATCTATGTCCTGCGGTGGTGGCCATCTTGGATTTCCGATCGGCATAAAAAACACACACCTTGTAGAGGACCTTCCAATGATCATTCCTGGGCAGTTTGGTTTCAATTATCCAAGTGGTTTCAGAGAAGAAGCGTTTTGAAACATTTTTCCCATAGGGTCCAATGTTAAACTAAGTCCTGCCGTAGCTGCCATTTTGAATTTTATATCGGAACAAAAAACGCAAAGTTTGTAGAGGACCATCCAATGAACATTCATGTACAGTTTGGCTTTAATCATATTTGTAGTTTCTGAGAAGAAGGCATTTGAACATTTTCCCATAGGGTCCAATGTTAATCTATGTCCTGCGGTGGTGGCCATCTTGGATTTCCGACCGGCATAAAAAACAGAAACTTTGTAGAGGACCTTCCAATGATCATTCCTGGGCAGTTTGGTTTCAATTATCCAAGTGGTTTCAGAGAAGAAGCGTTTTGAAACATTTTTCCCATAGGGTCCAATGTTAAACTAAGTTCTGCCGTAGCCGCCATTTTGAATTACATACCAGAACAAAAAACGTAAAGTTTGTAGAGGACCATCTAATGAACATTCATGTACAGTTTGGCTTTAATCATATTTGTAGTTTCTGAGTAGAAGGCATTTGAATATTTTCCCTTAGGGTCCAATGTTAATCTATGTCCTGCGGTGGCGGCCATCTTGGATTTCCGACCGGCATAAAAAACAGAAAATTTGTAGAGGACCTTCCAATGATCATTCCTGGGCAGTTTAGTTTCAACTGTCCAAGTGGTTTCAGAGAAGAAGCATTTTGAAACATTTTTCCCATAGAGTCCAATGTTAAACTAAGTCCTGCCGTAGCCGCCATTTTGAATTTCATACCAGAACAAAAAACGTAAAGTTTGTAGAGGACCATCTAATGAACATTCATGTACAGTTTGGCTTTAATCATATTTGTAGTTTCTGAGTAGAAGGCATTTGAATATTTTCCCATAGGGTCCAATGTTAATCTGTCCTGCGGTGGCGGTCATCTTGGATTTCCGACCGGCATAAAAAACAGAAAATTTGTAGAGGACCTTCCAATGATCATTCCTGGGCAGTTTGGTTTCAACTGTCCAAGTGGTTTCAGAGAAGCATTTTGAAACATTTTTCCCATAGGGTCCAATGTTAAACTAAGTCCTGCCGTAGCCGCCATTTTGAATTTCATATCGGAACAAAAAACCTTAACATTGTAGAGTACCATCCAATGAACATTCATGTACAGTTTGGCTTTAATCATATTTGTAGTTTCTGAGAAGAAGGCATTTGAACATTTTCCCATAGGGTCCAATGTTAATCTATGTATTGCGGTGGTGGCCATCTTGGATTTCCGATTGGCATAAAAAACAAAAAATTTGTAGAGGACCTTCCAATGATCATTCCTAGGCAGTTTGGTTTCAATTATCCAAGTGGTTTCAGAGAAGAAGCGTTTTGAAACATTTTTCCCATAGGGTCCAATGTTAAACTAAGTCCTGCCGTAGCCGCCATTTTGAATTTCATACCGGAACAAAAAACGTAAAGGTTGTAGAGGACCATCTAATGAACATTCATGTACAGTTTGGCTTTAATCATATTTGTAGTTTCTGAGTAGAAGGCATTTGAATATTTTCCCATAGGGTCCAATGTTAATCTATGTCCTGCGGTGGCGGCCATCTTGGATTTCTGACCGGCATAAAAAACGGAAAATTTGTAGAGGACCTTCCAATGATCATTCCTGGGCAGTTTGGTTTCAACTGTCCTAGTGGTTTCAGAGAAGAAGCATTTTGAAACATTTTCCCCATAGGGTCCAATGTTAAACTAAGTTCTGCCGTAGCCGCCATTTTGAATTTCATATCGGAACAAAAAACCTTAAGATTGTAGAGGACCATCCAATGAACATTCATGTACAGTTTGGCTTTAATCATATTTGTAGTTTCTGAGAAGAAGGCATTTGAACATTTTCCCATAGGGTCCAATGTTAATCTATGTCCTGCGGTGGCGGCCATCTTGGATTTCCGACCGGCATAAAAAACAGAAAATTTGTAGAGGACCTTCCAATGATCATTCCTAGGCAGTTTGGTTTCAATTATCCAAGTGGTTTCAGAGAAGAAGCGTTTTGAAACATTTTTCCCATAGGGTCCAATGTTAAACTAAGTCCTGCCGTAGCCGCCATTTTGAATTTCATACCAGAACAAAAAAAGTTTGTAGAGGACCATCTAATGAACATTCATGTACAGTTTGGCTTTAATCATATTTGTAGTTTCTGAGTAGAAGGCATTTGAATATTTTCTCTTAGGGTCCAATGTTAATCTGTCCTGCGGTGGCGGCCATCTTGGATTTCCGACCGGCATAAAAAACAGAAAATTTGTAGAGGACCTTCCAATGATCATTCCTGGGCAGTTTGGTTTCAACTGTCCAAGTGGTTTCAGAGAAGAAGCATTTTGAAACATTTTTCCCATAGGGTCCAATGTTAAACTAAGTCCTGCCGTAGCCGCCATTTTGAATTTCATATCGGAACAAAAAACCTTAAGATTGTAGAGGACCATCCAATGAACATTCATGTACAGTTTGGCTTTAATCATATTTGTAGTTTCTGAGAAGAAGGCATTTGAACATTTTCCCATAGGGTCCAATGTTAATCTATGTATTGCGGTAGTGGCCATCTTGGATTTCCGATTGGCATAAAAAACATAAAATTTGTAGAGGACCTTCCAATGATCATTCCTAGGCAGTTTGGTTTCAATTATCCAAGTGGTTTCAGAGAAGAAGCGTTTTGAAACATTTTTCCCATAGGGTCCAATGTTAAACTAAGTCCTGCCGTAGCCGCCATTTTGAATTTCATACCAGAACAAAAAACGTAAAGGTTGTAGAGGACCATCTAATGAACATTCATGTACAGTTTGGCTTTAATCATATTTGTAGTTTCTGAGAAGAAGGCATTTGAACATTTTCCCATAGGGTCCAATGTTAATCTATGTATTGCGGTGGTGGCCATCTTGGATTTCCGATTGGCATAAAAAACATAAAATTTGTAGAGGACCTTCCAATGATCATTCCTAGGCAGTTTGGTTTCAACTGTCCAAGTGGTTTCAGAGAAGAAGCATTTTGAAACATTTTTCCCATAGGGTCCAATGTTAAACTAAGTCCTGCCGTAGCCGCCATTTTGAATTTCATACCAGAACAAAAAACGTAAAGTTTGTAGAGGACCATCTAATGATCATTCATGTACAGTTTGGCTTTAATCATATTTGTAGTTTCTGAGTAGAAGGCATTTGAATATTTTCCCATAGGGTCCAATGTTAATCTATGTCCTGCGGTGGCGGCCATCTTGGATTTCTGACCGGCATAAAAAACGGAAAATTTGTAGAGGACCTTCCAATGATCATTCCTGGGCAGTTTGGTTTCAACTGTCCAAGTGGTTTCAGAGAAGAAGCATTTTGAAACATTTTTCCCATAGGGTCCAATGTTAAACTAAGTCCTGCCGTAGCCGCCATTTTGAATTTCATATCGGAACAAAAAACCTTAAGATTGTAGAGGACCATCCAATGAACATTCATGTACAGTTTGGCTTTAATCATATTTGTAGTTTCTGAGAAGAAGGCATTTGAACATTTTCCCATAGGGTCCAATGTTAATCTATGTATTGCGGTAGTGGCCATCTTGGATTTCCGATTGGCATAAAAAACACATAATTTGTAGAGGACCTTCCAATGATCATTCCTAGGCAGTTTGGTTTCAATTATCCAAGTGGTTTCAGAGAAGAAGCGTTTTGAAACATTTTTCCCATAGGGTCCAATGTTAAACTAAGTCCTGCCGTAGCCGCCATTTTGAATTTCATACCAGAACAAAAAACGTAAAGGTTGTAGAGGACCATCTAATGAACATTCATGTACAGTTTGGCTTTAATCATATTTGTAGTTTCTGAGTAGAAGGCATTTGAATATTTTCCCATAGGGTCCAATGTTAATCTGTCCTGCGGTGGCGGCCATCTTGGATTTCCGACCGGCATAAAAAACCTTTAATTTGTAGAGGACCTTCCAATGATCATTCCTGGGCAGTTTGGTTTCAACTGTCCAAGTGGTTTCAGAGAAGAAGCATTTTGAAACATTTGTCCCATAGGGTCCAATGTTAAACTAAGTCCTGCCGTAGCCGCCATTTTGAATTTCATACCAAAACAAAAAACGTAAAGTTTGTAGAGGACCATCTAATGAACATTCATGTACAGTTTGGCTTTAATCATATTTGTAGTTTCTGAGTAGAAGGCATTTGAATATTTTCCCATAGGGTCCAATGTTAATCTATGTCCTGCGGTGGCGGCCATCTTGGATTTCTGACCGGCATAAAAAACGGCAAATTTGTAGAGGACCTTCCAATGATCATTCCTGGGCAGTTTGGTTTCAACTGTCCAAGTGGTTTCAGAGAAGAAGCATTTTGAAACATTTTCCCCATAGGGTCCAATGTTAAACTAAGTTCTGCCGTAGCCGCCATTTTGAATTTCATATCGGAACAAAAAACCTTAAGATTGTAGAGGACCATCCAATGAACATTCATGTACAGTTTGGCTTTAATCATATTTGTAGTTTCTGAGAAGAAGGCATTTGAACATTTTCCCATAGGGTCCAATGTTAATCTATGTATTGCGGTGGCGGCCATCTTGGATTTCCGATCGGCATAAAAAACATAAAATTTCTAGAGGACCTTCCAATGATCATTCCTAGGCAGTTTGGTTTCAATTATCCAAGTGGTTTCAGAGAAGAAGCGTTTTGAAACATTTTTCCCATAGGGTTCAATGTTAAACTAAGTCCTGCCGTAGCCGCCATTTTGAATTTCATACCGGAACAAAAAACGTACAGTTTGTAGAGGACCATCTAATGAACATTCATGTACAGTTTGGCTTTAATCATATTTGTAGTTTCTGAGTAGAAGGCATTTGAATATTTTCCCATAGGGTCCAATGTTAATCTATGTCCTGCGGTGGCGGCCATCTTGGATTTCCGACCGGCATAAAAAACATAAAATTTGTAGAGGACCTTCCAATGATCATTCCTGGGCAGTTTGGTTTCAACTGTCCAAGTGGTTTCAGAGAAGAAGCATTTTGAAACATTTTTCCCATAGGGTCCAATGTTAAACTAAGTCCTGCCGTAGCCGCCATTTTGAATTTCATATCGGAACAAAAAACCTTAAGATTGTAGAGGACCATCCAATGAACATTCATGTACAGTTTGGCTTTAATAATATTTGTAGTTTCTGAGAAGAAGACATTTGAACATTTTCCCATAGGGTCCAATGTTAATCTATGTATTGCGTTGGCGGCCATCTTGGATTTCCGACCGGCATAAAAAACTGAAAATTTGTAGAGGACCTTCCAATGATCATTCCTGGGCAGTTTGGTTTCAACTGTCCAAGTGGTTTCAGAGAAGAAGCATTTTGAAACATTTTCCCAATAGGGTCCAATGTTAAACTAAGTTCTGCCGTAGCCGCCATTTTGAATTTCATATCGGAACAAAAAACCTTAAGATTGTAGAGGACCATCCAATGAACATTCATGTACAGTTTGGCTTTAATCATATTTGTAGTTTCTGAGAAGAAGGCATTTGAACATTTTCCCATAGGGTCCAATGTTAATCTATGTATTGCGGTGGCGGCCATCTTGGATTTCCGATCGGCATAAAAAACATAAAATTTCTAGAGGACCTTCCAATGATCATTCCTAGGCAGTTTGGTTTCAATTATCCAAGTGGTTTCAGAGAAGAAGCGTTTTGAAACATTTTTCCCATAGGGTTCAATGTTAAACTAAGTCCTGCCGTAGCCGCCATTTTGAATTTCATACCGGAACAAAAAACGTACAGTTTGTAGAGGACCATCTAATGAACATTCATGTACAGTTTGGCTTTAATCATATTTGTAGTTTCTGAGTAGAAGGCATTTGAATATTTTCCCATAGGGTCCAATGTTAATCTATGTCCTGCGGTGGCGGCCATCTTGGATTTCCGACCGGCATAAAAAACATAAAATTTGTAGAGGACCTTCCAATGATCATTCCTGGGCAGTTTGGTTTCAACTGTCCAAGTGGTTTCAGAGAAGAAGCATTTTGAAACATTTTTCCCATAGGGTCCAATGTTAAACTAAGTCCTGCCGTAGCCGCCATTTTGAATTTCATATCGGAACAAAAAACCTTAAGATTGTAGAGGACCATCCAATGAACATTCATGTACAGTTTGGCTTTAATAATATTTGTAGTTTCTGAGAAGAAGACATTTGAACATTTTCCCATAGGGTCCAATGTTAATCTATGTATTGCGTTGGCGGCCATCTTGGATTTCCGACCGGCATAAAAAACTGAAAATTTGTAGAGGACCTTCCAATGATCATTCCTGGGCAGTTTGGTTTCAACTGTCCAAGTGGTTTCAGAGAAGAAGCATTTTGAAACATTTTTCCCATAGGGTCCAATGTTAAACTAAGTCCTGCCGTAGCCGCCATTTTGAATTTCATATCGGAACAAAAAACCTTAAGATTGTAGAGGACCATCCAATGAACATTCATGTACAGTTTGGCTTTAATAATATTTGTAGTTTCTGAGAAGAAGGCATTTGAACATTTTCCCATAGGGTCCAATGTTAATCTATGTCCTGCGGTGGCGGCCATCGTGGATTTCCGACCGGCATAAAAAACATAAAATTTGTAGAGGACCTTCCAATGATCATTCCTGGGCAGTTTGGTTTCAACTGTCCAAGTGGTTTCAGAGAAGAAGCATTTTGAAACATTTTTCCCATAGGGTCCAATGTTAAACTAAGTCCTGCCGTAGCCGCCATTTTGAATTTCATATCGGAACAAAAAACCTTAAGATTGTAGAGGACCATCCAATGAACATTCATGTACAGTTTGGCTTTAATCATATTTGTAGTTTCTGAGAAGAAGGCATTTGAACATTTTCCCATAGGGTCCAATGTTAATCTATGTCCTGCGATGGCGGCCATCTTGGATTTCCGATCGGCATAAAAAACAGTAACTTGGTAAAGGACATTCCAATGATCATTCCTTTACAGTTTGGGTTCAGTCAGTTCATTAGTTTCGGAGAAGAAGATCTTTGAAATTTCAGCCAATCAGAGCATATTATTGGCCCTGGCAGCCATATTGAATATCCGACTGGAACGAAAAACAGTAACTTTGTAGAGGACCATCCAAGTAACATTCCTGCTAAGTTCGGTTCCAATCGGCCGAGTGGTTTCGGAGAAGAAGCTTGAAATGTGAAAAGTTTACAGACGACAGACGACAGACGACAGACTACAGACGACAGACGACAGACGACAGACGACGGACGCCAAGTGATGGCAATAGTTCACCTGGACCTTTGGTCCAGGTGAACTAAAAACTACAGTAAACAATCAAAACTGACAAAAAATGACTGTAAACAATCAAGACTGACAAAAAATTACTAAACAATCCAGACTGACAAAATCTACTGTAAACAATCAAGACTGACAAAAAACTACAGTAAACAATCAAAACTGACAAAAAACTACAGTAAACAATCAAGACTGACAAAATCTACTGTAAACAATCAAGACTGACAAAAAACTACAGTAAACAATCAAAACTGACAAAAAACTACAGTAAACAATCAAGACTGACAAAAAACTACAGTAAACAATCAAGACTGACAAAAAACTACAGTAAACAATCAAGACTGACAAAAAACTACAATAAACAATCAAAACTGACAAAAAATGACTAAACAATCAAGACTGACGAAAAACTACAGTAAACAATCAAGACTGCCAAAAAACTACAGTAAACAATCAAGACTGCCAAAAAACTACTGTAAACAGTCAAGACTGACAAAAAATCACTGTAAACAATCAAGACTGAAAAAAACTACAGTAAACAATCAAAACTGACAAAAAATTACTGTAAACAATCAAGACTGACAAAAAACTACAGTAAACAATCAAAACTGACAAAAAATGACTGTAAATAATCAAGACTGACAAAAAATGACTAAACAATCCAGACTGACAGAATCTACTGTAAACAATCAAGAATGACAAAAAACTACAGTAAACAATCAAGACTGACAAAAAACTACAGTAAACAATCAAGACTGACAAAAAACTACAGTAAACAATCAAGACTGACAAAAAACTACAATAAACAATCAAAACTGACAAAAAATGACTAAACAATCAAGACTGACAAAAAACTACTGTAAACAATCAAGCCTGACAAAAACTTCAGTTAACAATCAAGACTGACAAAAAACTACAGTAAACAATCAAGACTGACAAAAAAATACAGTAAACAATCAAAACTGACAAAAAATGACAACTGACAAAAAATGACTGTAAACAATCAAGACTGACAAAAAATGACTAAACAATCCAGACTGACAAAAATCTACAGTAAACAATCAAAACTGACAAAAAATGACTGTAAATAATCAAGACTGACAAAAAATGACTAAACAATCCAGACTGACAAAATCTACTGTAAACAATCAAGAATGACAAAAAACTACAGTAAACAATCAAAACTGACAAAAAATTACAGTAAACAATCAAGACTGACAAAAAACTACAGTAAACAATCAAGACTGACAAAAAACTACAGTAAACAATCCAGACTGACAAAAAAACTACAGTAAACAATCAAGACTGACAAAAAACTACAATAAACAATCAAAACTGACAAAAAATGACTAAACAATCAAGACTGACAAAAAACTACTGTAAACAATCAAAACTGACAAAAAACTACAGTAAACAATCAAGACTGACAAAAAACTACAGTAAACAATCAAGACTGACAAAAAACTACAGTAAACAATCAAGACTGACAAAATACTACAATAAACAATCAAAACTGACAAAAAATAACTGTAAACAATCAAGACTGACGAAAAACTACAGTAAACAATCAAGACTGACAAAAAACTACAGTAAACAATCAAGATGGACAAAAAACTACAGTAAACAATCAAGACTGCCAAAAAACTACTGTAAACAATCAAGACTGACAAAAAAACTACAGTAAACAATCAAGACTGACAAAAAACTACAGTAAACAATCAGGACGGACAAAAAACTACAGTAAACAATCAAGACAGACAAAAAATTACTGTAAACAATCAAGACTGACAAAAACACTACAGTAAACAATCAAGACTGAAAAAAAACTACAGTAAACAATCAAGACTGCCAAAAAACTACTGTAAACAATCAAGACTGACAAAAAAACTACAGTAAACAATCAAGACTGACAAAAAAATACAGTAAACAATCAAGACTGACAAAAAAATACAGTAAACAATCAAGACTGACAAAAAAATACAGTAAACACCAAAAACTGACCAAATCAACAAAAAACAGCCAATACTAACCAAAGCAACAGTTAACATCTAAAACTGACCAAAACAACAGTTAACACCTAAAACTGACCAAAACAATAGTAAACAGCCAAAACTAACCAAAAATAACAGTAAACAGCCAAAACTGATAAAAAAAAAACGACAATAAACATCCATAACTGACAAAAAATGACTAAAAAACCAAAAATTACAAAAAAGACAGTAAACACAGAAACTGATAAAAACATTGGTAAACAACTGAAACTGACAAAAACTACAGTAAATACCGTAACTGGAAAAAAATGATAGTAAACACGGAAACTGACAAAAAACTACAGTAAACAACCACAACTGACAAAAACAGCAGTAAGCAACCGAAACTAACAATAAACTACAGTAAACAACGAAACTGGCAAAAACAGCAGTAAACAATCAACACTGTCAAACAACTACAGATAACAACCAAAAACTGACAAATACCGACAGTAAACACAGAAATTGACATAAAACTACAGTAAACAATCAAGACTGACAAAAAACTACAGTAAACAATCAAGACTGACAAAAAAATACAGTAAACAATCAAGACTGACAAAAAAATACAGTAAACACCAAAAACTGACCAAATCAACAAAAAACAGCCAAAACTAACCAAAACAACAGTTAACATCTAAAACTGACCAAAACAATAGTAAACAGCCAAAACTAACCAAAAATAACAGTAAACAGCCAAAACTGATAAAAAAAAAAAAACGACAATAAACATCCATAATTGACCAAAAATGACTAAAAAAACAAAAATTACAAAAAAGACAGTAAACACAGAAACTGACAAAAACATTGGTAAACAACTGAAACTGACAAAAACTACAGTAAATACCGTAACTGGAAAAAAATGACAGTAAACACGGAAACTGACAAAAAACTACAGTAAACAACCACAACTGACAAAAACAGCAGTAAGCAACCGAAACTAACAATAAACTACAGTAAACAACGAAACTGGCAAAAACAGCAGTAAACAATCAACACTGTCAAACAACTACAGATAACAACCAAAAACTGACAAATACCGACAGTAAACACAGAAATTGACATAAAACTACAGCAAACAACCAAAAACTGACAAAAAACTGCAGTAAGCAACCAAAACCAAAAATTGCTTTGCCATGCTCAATCACAACATTTAAGTGCCATTGATGTGTTGAAACTGGATATTTACAAAAATATGTTGTTGCAGGATATTTGGCAAGCTGACCATGTTTTGGCTCATTGACAGGGGCTATAAGTTGATTTAATTAAACTCTCAATAAACAGAAAAAGAGAAAAAACATTCAAGAATATGGAGTGCATACCGTAATAAAGTCTTAGTGTTTCTGATTTTCAAACTTCCAGTTGTCTTTGGTTGTTTATTTTACTAGGATGGGCCAAAACAAAGGAATGTAGGAAATTATTTTACCTATTTCATGGGAAATTCTATGCAAAAAATATGGTAAAAATGATTCAAGTTGGTGTAATTATTTATGTTTTTGCTCATAAGGTTTTACTGTTTTCATTAGGATCACATGAAAGAAAAACGGGAAACAGGAACTGGAGGAAGGTCTCTTTAAGTTTGTTAATCAGCAACACATAGTCATTTCATTTTAGGTGTACCTCACTTTTGTTAATTCTTCAAAAAACCTAAAGCAAAATATACAAATTAATAACATTTCCATAATAAAACTTGGATCTTGTATGCTGATGAAATTTGTTTCTTCTTACTATTTTGTTCATTTGTTTGCTTCAGAAAAAGACCATGTACACAAAAAGTAGACAATGAGACCTCCTCTTTCATGGCCTACATAACTGGATAACATAAACCCTATCTCTCTTGATGGCTATTAACTGAATAATATACATGTACTAGTATCAGACCTCTACCTCTTACTGCCTATGAACTCTCTCATCTCCTTATAGACAAAGGAGCTGTCGTGGTCGTGGTCGTATGGTAGTTGGATTAAGAACTACCTGTGCAATCAGTGCCTCTCACCACTAAAGTTATGAGTTTGAACCCTGTTCATGGCGAGGTGTACTGGATACAACATTATCTAATAACGTTTGTGTTAGTGGTTTTCTCCATAGGGGCTAGGTGCGTCCAAAAAAAAAAAAAAAAAAAAAAAAATACTATATAATACTACAAGGGGGCGAACTCACTTGCTTCCATTTTTTTAAGTCGTCGTGTTAAATTGATCGTAACTTCGGGACGCCTTAATATTTTCAAAAAATGTTTTCACCAGTCGAAAGTCAAGTCATTTTCCTTTCCAAAGAGACCCCAATTGTTAATGTAGGCCTTCGAACTGCTGAGGTATCATACACGAACCAAAACAAAACGGCGTGAAAATCCGAAGTCGTACAGCTGCTGGGTTGACCAATCAAAAAGCCCGTTAGAACTCTCTCAATTTTCAAATCTATGGCGTTTGTGAAGGATGCAAAGGGGATTTCTTTCAAAAACAGACTTAAAGGGCATATAAATTGGCGAAAGGTAAGAAATTTTAACGTAATTTGAATAGATGAAAGTATTTAGCTAGTCACTAGTAGGCTAGTCAAAATGACTCGTTTACGCATGGGAAAGTCTGTACACAGATGGGAAGTGGTCAACCCAGCAGCTGTACGACTTCGGATTTTCACGCCGTTTTGTTTTGGTTCGTGTATGATACCTCAGCAGGTCGGAGGCCTACACTAACAATTGGGGTCTCTTTGGAAAGGAAAATTACTTGACTTTCGACTGGTGAAAACATTTTTTGAAAATATTAAGGCGTTCCGAAGTTACGATCAATTTAACACGACGACTTAAAAAAATGGAAGCAAGTGAGTTCGTCCCCTTGTAGTATTATATAGTATTTTTTTTTTTTTTGACACACCTAGCCCCTGTGGTTTTCTCCAGGTACTCCAGTTTCCTCCACCAATAAAAGTGACCGCAACGATATAACTGAAATATTGTTGAAAGTGGAGTTAATCACCATAAACCAACCAACCTTATAGATAACAAGATATGATTATAATCTAACGATTATGAAGTCTCCCAAACCGGCCATTGACACATATCAAATTTTGATGATATCGGACAATGTTGAATTTTTACCCCCCATTTTTATGCCGTGTTTTGGCAGCCATTTTGAAAATGGCAGACATCTTGAAAATTTTGAAAATGCAGAATTGCTCCTCTAATGGTGACCTATCACTATGTCAAATTTTATGTCTATCATTATCCAGTTAGAAGTTATCAACATTAATGTACGAAATTTCAAGTTTCCCATAGGATTCTATAGTAACCCCCCACCCCCTTTGAACCCCCAAAAATATGGCTTTGACCCCCTTTACCACAAATCTGAAAACTTTAGGATCAACTAGAAACATATATCTATAACTCCACCAAGTTTCATGAAATTCTGTCCTGTAGTTCCTGAGATCTGCCGTGGACAAGTTCATACTTCGCGGAAAGAAAGAATAAGAATAATAATAATAAAAATAAAAATAAAAATAAGAAACGGAGCAAAAACAATAAGTCTCCAAACGTTGTTTGGGAGACTTAATAAACTAGATAATATGAGGCCTTCTCTCTTTCTGACTATTAACTGGATAATAGGAACCATCCCTACTGTATGGCAATTAACAGGAAACCCCCTCTTTATAGTTATTACAACCTTTATCATGTAATATTGGATAATATGAGGTCTCCCTCTCTTGGAGGATATTAACTGGCTATTATGAGCCATTTCTCTCCACTTGACTATTAACTGGTTAATGTGAGTCCTCTCTTGTTGAATATTAACTGGTTAATGTGAGTCCTCCTCTCTTGTTGACTATTAACTGGTTAATGTGAGTCCTCCTCTCTTGTTGACTATTAACTGGTTAATGTGAGTCCTCCTCTCTTGTTGACTATTAACTGGATAATAAATAAATGGAGCCCTCCTCTCCTGGTGGCTGTTAACTGGATACCATGATATTTCTCCCTTTTGTTGACTAATAAGTGGATATTATGAACTGTTGTCCTCTTGTTGACTATTAATATACTATTTTAGCTCTCTCTATTTTAGGTTATATATGACTGGAGTATAATAATTATAGGATATTTTGTGTACAATCCTACCATTTCTCTAGAACATATAATATTACAATAGACATTGACTATCTAGATAAAACAATAATATGATAGGAGGTAAGTATTTATGATTGAGAAACTGATATTTTTTGTAATTATCATCAAATTTCCAACTGGGTATTTAAAGAACACAAGAAAACAGCAATTTTATGATCGTTATCTATACGTTTTTGTATATAACAACAAAATATAAATCTCTTACAAATATTTAGCTTTACACTAAGATCAAGTGATTTTGCACAAATGTTTCCACTGTAATCTATTCATCTGAAATTATCCCTCTATTAAGATAAAAAGTGATAAGGTGATTCAATACAACAGATATGTCAATGAAAACGATGATTTAATAAATTTATATAATCATAATATTATTACAGATGAAAAGACAACTCTGTAGGTCTAATTCTCAAAGACTTGTTTGAAAATCATAAAAATACTTTTACTATTATCTTATTTTTGAATTAACCTTAACACAACGAGATAAATCCTTTTATAACATTAACAAGGAGCAGGGAACTTAGATATACAGTGAAAACTTTCTAAACTGATCCTCATCGGGACAAATTTTTGTGTTTGGAATAGACAGGTATTTGGTTTATACAGGTTGAATTCACAAAAAATAACTACTGATTGACATTTGATACTTTATTTAAAGTTCAGTTTATACAGGATTTCAATTTATTCATGGTTTGGTTTAGACAGTTTTCATTGTATATATGAGATTCACTATATCATTAAAGGGGAATAAGTGATGTTATTGGTGAAAATAATATTATCAGACTACTGAACACTTTACTAGTTCAAAGTTGGCTTGGCTTGGTGGCTTGGTTTATGGTGTTTAACACCACTTTTAAAAATATTTTAGTTATATCGTGGCAGTCAGTTTTATTGGTGGAGGAAACATGAGTACCCTGTTGTGAAAACCACCGACCTGCCGCAAGTCACTGACAAACTTTATCACATAATATTGTATTGAGTACACCTTGCTTGAGTGGGATTCGAACTCACAACGTTAGGACTACTAGTTCAAAGAAGATTACACAAACTTTATAAACTTAAATAATAATCTTATTTTCAAATGTTTTTAAACTAATGATAGAACAACATGAGAAGATTTAGACTGAAAGGTGCAAATATTCAAGGACACCAACAAATGTCAATTTTTAGCAAAAATTCACATAACCTTTGTCTACATGAGCTAACAAGCTGTTTAGAAAGTTTTAATTCAGTGACTAATTTACATAAAAAGTATATTGGCATTATCAATTAAATAGGAGAAGCATTCTTATCTAAAATATGGGGTCATCGTGGTCATGATCGCATGGTAGTTGGATTTTACAACTACCTATGCAATCAGTGTCTATCATCATTTACGTTGTGAGTTCCAATCCCATTCAGGCGAGGTGTACTCAACACAACATTATGTGATAAAGTTTGTCAATGACTTACGGCAGGTCGGTGGTTTTCTCCAGGAAAACTGACCGCCACGATATAACTGAAATATTGTTGAAAGTGGGTAGAAACACAATAAACCGTAACTCTATCTAAAATACAAGTAATGTTTTAATATTTTTTATTGCAGGTTAAGAAGTAAAAAAATATGAAAATAAATTCAACAGCTGCAAGATAACATATCAGATACAAATATACCTTGCTAAACAAACAAACCATTTTTTGTTGTTACTTTTTGAAAAAGTGAACATCTGAGGTTTTACTGAAACCAAGGAGTGTATAACAATTGTGGAATGTAATCAGAAGCTTAATAAGAACATTTAACAATTAAAACTTAAAACTTCACAGAATTAGCGTTTAATCAGAATCCTTATAAAAAAAAATAGTTGACACAGGGAGAAATTGCGCGGAGAACGTCTAGAAATAAACTGAGCTTAAGGGACAATCGGAAAGCCTATAAAGATATTTGACAAATGAAGACAAACTTGTTAATGAATGATTAGTGTTAGGTTGTTATTAGTTCTTAGCATTCATAATAAATCTATCAACAGTGTTAATTAGGGACCTGAGAGGATTACTAAAACATGATAAATGATTTTTTGGAAAATCCCCCCCTTTAATTAGAAACTGTAATGTATATCTTTTGAAAACCAAACACATTGTCATTGTTCAAGATTATGGCATTTTTTTCTAGTGTCATCTAATGTGTTTTACTTATTGGTTAATTTTTCCGTCTTAACAACAGAAATCCCACATGACTTAATGACATCCTATCATTACTGTAATCTCTCTCTCCGTCTTTTCTTTTGTGGCTTCAAAATATTGGTCAACAAAAATAATTTCGTTGAGAATTTTACAGACATTCAATAACACTGGAATGTAAACAATAACGAAATAGAAAAATCAGAAATCAAACAATACTGATTACTGGTACTTTTATTGTATACTGTCATATCACAAATAGATACTATATATCCAAGATTCTGGCTTTTCATTTTTAAATCTATAATATGTGCTAGATTTGTCCACCCTACTTGAGAAAGGACAACAAAGAAAATGTCAGAAAGATGAATGGGATCGCTTGATGTCCTAGATCTTAATTTTTTTATTAAGGAGTAGAGAGGACTAAAAGCAACAGGCACAGATAAGGAATATCACATATGAATGACCAATAAACACAGTTCTATAACCCCCATCGTTGTTTACACCTGCATCTGGTGATTTACGTTAATTCCGTCGATTAAAACTTCAAAATGAAAATGGTGCAACTGAATACCAGAATTCGGACATACATATGGAAACCAATATTAGTTGTTTTATTTATATAAATAGATTCAAGTGCTTAATAAATAATATATTATTAAATTTCTTTATAACAAAATATTCTCACCATGGTTGACTAGTAGCAGATATGTGTAAGAGGACTGGATGGTGCCATGATATACATATGGATAATAATAATGCTGACATGGAATAAGGGTGCGTGTGGTCATATTTAATTGCTCAATAGAGCACACCTTGATTTATTTTTCTTCAGGAAATGATTTGATGAAATTTTATCAGAAGCATTAAGTGTTTTTAAACATTCTTTAACAATTATATATACATATTTTCAATGTGTTTTAAGTAAGTAATTCACAAATTTCTCAGTAATAAACATTCGATGTGTCAGAATCTGTATGACACATGCATATTTTCTTTCTCTCTTTTAGATATTGATATCTCTTAAGTAAAAACATGGTCAGTGTATTAATTACTCCATCATTTAATCCACGTAAAAAAAAAAAAAAAAAAAAAAAAAAAAATCTTCTTTTTTTGGGGTTTAAATAACAATTAAAACCAGATTTACAAATTACAGGTCTAAAATTATTTTTAAAACATCTGAAGGATCAAGATTCGAAGATTTCACACTTCCTTTACAAAGTTGGGATCAAATCTTTTTAAAATAATAACTTTATAACTGATTTCAATCAAGGCATGTAACTGTAAAATAACTAACTATTTGAATTTTGGTAACAAAATACTGCACAACAAAATATTTATCATAAAATAGCTTTAAAATTTTGTATATGTACAATGTACATTTATAATTTCAACCAAAAAATAAATTTTACTAAGCATTATTTCTCAAGATATATATATACTTTACATTCTACAGAATGTAGTATTCTACAGAAAAAAACACATTTCAAGAAAACGTAAAATAAATTTTGAAGTTAGAAATTTCTAAGAACTTGAATGAAGTACTTCATACAAAGTGGGGAAAGGGGAGATAGATATGCATTATAGTTTAGTATAGTTTACTTTGAACTTCAGAATATTTTGATATTTAACTTAGAACAGTGTTCTTCTGCAATTTAAAAAAAATGCAATTGAAATTGTAATATCATAAAGAATGTAATTCTTTTCAACTTTAATCAGTATTTAAATAAATGCTATTTCTTATTGTCATAATAAATATTTCATTATCATAATTGTATTGAATTTGATTTTTTTTTAATTTTAGGTTTTGCAAAAAATAAAATTCTTACCCCACCTCAAAATGAAAATAATAAAAAAATTTAAACAAAGAAATCTGAACAGTGGTTTATATATAATACATGCATATGTCTATACCTGTATGTTATCTTGAATGTATGAATGACCTTTATTATCATAAAATAACAGCATACTAAGTTACATAGAGCATATATACTTCAATATACATAATAAATGATAATAAGCATGTGTGAACAATTGTGTTATTGTTATCTAACATGGAGGATCACATACAAATACATAATATCAAGAACATTATAAATATTTCTAGCTTTATGCATACATGATGACCATCTTGAATTATTTCTTTTAATGGAAATATAATTCATTACTAATTTGTTTTTATTAATGTAAACACATGTTAAAACATGAGTCAATGGAAACTTTAGCAGAAAACGCCAGCTAATTCAGCTCTCCATGAAAACATGTAGGTAAAAACCTACAGGATTTTTACTTTTTACTCAAATTACTGAACAAAAACTTTTTCAGCTGACGGTAAAATCTCCGTAACTTTTCTGTCATTAAGACACGCCAGAATTAATGGTGAAATAATAGAGATGATATTTCTGATGGAGTGTTAATGTAATGCATTGTGGGATACATGACAAACTAACGATTACACCAGCTGAAATAATCATCTCATCTTGAACGCCATCTAAATTAACCATACATTCTTTGTAAAGAAAAAAGCCAGTATCTAGCTGGCAGTGTTCCCGACACACAATAAAACAAAGTATAACTACAGGTGTAGATGCTGTTGTCACAGAATTATTCTCAAGTAGAAGTGATTATTATGACGATCTATTTAAAACTATATTAACAAGTCAACAGGCACAACATATAATTTCTGTTAATTTTTGTGAGAAAAAATAGCACAGAGAGAAAAACAGATTTTGATTTAAAAGAAGGTGATTTCAATGAGAATTTTAGTGGTACATATGACATTTTTGCACTGACAATACTTCATAATAACTTAAGAGGTACTGAATTATTTTTAGTATTTCAAGTACTTGGTTAAAGGTATCATGAATTCATCTATTTTTTGATAAGCATAGCATCATGAATTCATATATTTTTGATAAGTATAGCATCTCATTGTAAAATGTTTTGTTATTTTCACCTAATGAGCAGAAGCATAAGAACTCATGGTTAAATGATATGCTAATTCCATCCAACAGGTATAGGAGGTGAGTGAGAACAGAACAGAATTTGTATTGGTCTGAAATCCATATACAAAGGATTGTTACTAAAACAACACATTAAATACAAAACAAAGAGACTGTTAACTACAATCAAACTACATATAGGGTACTAGTACATGTTTGAAACGCATGACTCCCTAATGACATTTAGTATGAGGAGGTGGTACATTTTAAATATGATTTAAATATCAATCAAAATATAACATATAATAGTGATCTATATTTTCATGAAACTGTCACTGTGATTGATTGTTGTTTAATGTCAAATGAGCAATTTTACAGCCATATCATGTACAAGTTACATTCAATGTAATGATGATGATGAAGTCTGCTTTGTACCAGACACCAACATGTTGAGTTGGATTTTTATAGTGCTAGCTCACTGAAACAGTCCGCGGATAGACATGTCGCTCCGACACATTATCCTGATTATGACTCGACCAGTCTTTGCTCTTACCTTCTTAGTGCTACGTGCTTAACGGAGAAGCAACAAATAGGGGGGCCTTCATGGCCGAGATCGTATGGTAATTGGTCTTTAGTTTGATCTGACTGGGTCTCAAACTCATGATCTACTGCACTTGAGGTGACCACTCTAACTATTACACTACCGATAAGGTTCCAACAGGTATAAGTATAACATCTCATAGTTAAATGTTTGGTTTGTTCTAGTTCTAATAATAAAACCCTAAATGCTTGCTTACTCGCAAGGGTTATAACGGGATGCCATTACACATAATGGAGCAGCCGCCGAGATTTTTTGCGCTCGCTTACAGAGTTTCTGACGCCTGCATTTATCAATAATAAGACATAACCTTTCCTTTTGTCCATTATTATAACAAGTTTTTATCACCTACCAGTATTTTAGAATGTAATTCCCACAAAATAAAAATCCATGTTTACTTTCACTCTCTGAACATTTTGAATTTCGTCATTTCCAGCCTCACTATTTGGATGTCGATACCATATTTGGCGATTTGAGGCGTGAATGTTTACATCAGCGTGTAGTAAGAAATACCATATTTAGAAAAGCTCCGCCTTCCGTAGTTTCCGGTTATGGAAAACGATCGATAAATTTGAACAAGGTTGTTGCTACCTTTGAAAAGCATATATTTCTCAGCCAAACCGATTTAACAAGGACTGGGATCATCAGTAATAGTTATAATGAAATGTTTGAAGCGTAAATAGTGAGTTTTTATGTTTCAACTGCAACTTTTTTTTTGCTCCATTGTGACGAATGGGACTGCGTTGTAGCTCTGCCGAGACACAAGTTTGTCACAGGAGCTACATTATTGCAGCTAGTTTGTTCCTACTAACTCTTTGGATAACTGTATTATATTTGATATGATCTGATGTCATATTCAGGGCTGGCTTTAGGAGGTGCAGGCCCCAATTGTTCTCTGTAAAATCTGCAGTGTGTTGTTGTGTGTACTTGAATAGCCAAGAGTAGATATCACGAGCGAGGGGCCCAATTGGGAGCAATTTAACCAATTGGCATCGGGATGGACCTGGTCATATTAATAAAATATAGCACAATGAAATGTTGGCTCCATTTTTCAATTTGGTTAATTTTAATTTTTTAATTGACAATTTGGGTTTCTCTGTCAACACTGATTCACTAAACGTTAGATTAAGAATGTATGGAATTTTAAACAAAATAAAAATTTTAATTAAAACCAAAGATTAACATGGAATCTAATTAAATTAAAGGAAACAATAAAAAATCAACAACAAATAGAAAATGAAATCAATTTAACCATTCTATTACATAATGAAGTAAACCTGATAAATGGTTAAAAGTATTGAAACAACAAAAGTGAGAAATCTTAATCTTTACAAGTTTGAACTAAAATACATCAAGTTGAATAAAATATAACTCGATTTAAAAATAGCATCACAGATCTTCAATCAAACTAACAATTCCAATAGTAGCTAATTAAACGTTATTTATGGCAGAAACATCACAGAATCATAGCAAATTTCTAACACTTGAAATTAAACAAGAATCTTCTGATTTTTTTTTTCTGTCAAACTTCATGTGGGAGAAAGTAATAAATTGTGTCCCTCTGTCTAGGCTAATAAATAGTTTAACATCATCAGGCCTATGCAATTTAATTTCATCTGCCAAATTCTTTCTTTGGGTTGAAGAAAATGCATAGAGCATGCATCACTTAAAACAGATTTAAGGAACAAAAGGGACGAAAACAAAGTAAAAATAATTATACCTTCTGTAAGTGTCAATCTTTCAATAGATATGTGCCCATAAAGGCATTACTAATAACACGCTTCATCTCCAAACGCAATTACCAAAGACAATTTACCACATTTTTAAACTGCTTTTAACATTTATTTCCCCATTATGTTAAAAATCTGTCTAATCCCATCTTGACAAAAAACTAAATACTTATCTACCTTATCAAACGATGACTCCCTTGACAGACATGGACCAAAAACCCATCTTCATAAAAAACATCGCTGTAATTATTCTCTATCATGTTAACGAGTAAACCATAAAAGAGATTCCTGTTTTTGTTTGTAGTTATTTAACAGACAAACATTTAAGACGAACTAAATGGTTTTTCCATCGCGCTCCCGTCTCAACGATATTCTTCTAAAAAATTACAAACACTTTATCACCAAGGACTGTTGACATTTTTCTTATGTGTTCACCATGAACAAACTTGATTACAAACCTACTGCATATAGGCAGAAGAATATTGGTAAACATCAGTTAGATAAAGAGCCTCGGGACAATTTCACGCTTGGGATAAAAAATAACATGAAAACAAAGAAATAAATTGACTTCACAGAACCTTGGCACAGGTTCACAAATCATTTATACATTGAAACTATCATCCTTTCATGCAATTCTCATTTTCAATGAAAAATAAACTCTAATGAGTAATGTTTCTGAAAAATTTATGTGGTCTTAATGAGGAAAAAAACATGAGTTTTATCAACATAATTTGTTCCTTCTCATAACATTGTGTGATTTTTGTCATCCTTTGCTTAGAATCAATGATTTTCTCACCAGGGGTGCCGAGACATAATTTAATGCAACATTTGAAGAACAAACTTTAGCTTGAAAACAGCTTTCTTTGTTTCAAATCTGTATACAGTTATTAGTCAATGAATGTCTTCAGATAGACAGCATATGCCAAGAATGGAAAATATATATTACCAGGGGTATTTAATCTAGTGAACCGGTAAAACTGTTATATGTTGATTTTTATGGAGGGAATTAACAATGCTATTCTAGAATAACAAGAACTGGTCCAGAGAGATCACATTTAAGTCTGTCCAGCAAATATTGACTTACTTAATATATATTATGGAAGCCTTTGAAATTTTGTTCTTGCAATATAGGATAGTTTTGTTTACATCAGCTGTGATCTCAGACAGACTAATAAAAGGTGTTATTGCAAAGTAACTATTTGTAAAAAAAAACTACTTTTATTTGAAATTCAAATACATTTTTACCTTCAATTCAATTTTTTTTATTACAAGCTATCCTTTAAAAAAAGAATTAGCACTTTTTCAATTACGGCCAATGAGGTCTGCCTTAAATTTCATAATTATGTGAACAATGTTTTCAGAAATCAAAGAATTAGAGCATGTAAAATTCCTTGTTAAATTGCATAATAGGTTCAGAGATAGTAGAAAAACATCTTCAAAAACACATCTAAACTATTAACTTTAATTGACTTAATTTGGTACACGCCTTCTGAGAAATACCAGAGGTATTGTACTTTTGATGCTTTGTACCCAATTTTTCTAGTATCATCACTATAAATGAAAAACAAAAAAATACCAAACTGTCAGAACAGTTCCAAAATGCAGAAGAAAAATTGTAGAAAGAGGCGAAATCGATACCCCCTAATTTAAGGCCTGTTGTCACTATCAAAGTTTTTGAAGGATTTTTGACAGTGACAATGGTCAAAGAAAACTTTGATGGAATAGAATCTCATCCTATTTTTCTTGAAACTTGGATGGACTTTGATGGGAATTAGCCAATCAGAGTTGAGTTTTGGAATAATGCAATTTTGTTTACCAAACAAAAAGCACATGGTAACCAGAGGCTCTCAAGAGCCTGTATCGTTCACCTGGTAATAAAAAAAACCAATTGGTCCTATGTAAAAACTATGTCCTGCGTCATCTTGGAATTACGATCAACATAAAAAACACAAAGTTTGTAAAGGACCTTCCAATGATTGATGCACAGTTTAGGTTCAATCAGTGCAATAGCTTCAGAGAAGAATATATTTCTGTATTTTCCCCATATGGTTCTGTGTTAATACTATGACCTGTGGTGGCAGCCATCTTGGATTTCCGATCGGCATAAAAAACAGGACCTTCCAATGATCATTCCTGGGCAGTTTGGTTTCAACTGTCCAAGTGGTTTCAGAGAAGAAGCATTTTGAAACATTTTTCCCATAGGGTCCAATGTTAAACTAAGTCCTGCCGTAGCCGCCATTTTGAATTTCATATCAGAATAAAAAACGTATATTTTGTAGAGGACCATTCAATGAACATTCATGTACAGTTTGGCTTTAATCATATTTGTAGTTTCTGAGAAGAAGGCATTTGAACATTTTCCCATAGGGTCCAATGTTAATCTATGTCCTGCGGTGGTGGCCATCTTGGATTTCCGATCGGCATACAAAACACACACCTTGTAGAGGACCTTCCAATGATCATTCCTGTGCAGTTTGGTTTCAATTATCCAAGTGGTTTCAGAGAAGAAGCGTTTTGAAACATTTTTCCCATAGGGTCCAATGTTAAACTAAGTCCTGCCGTAGCCGCCATTTTGAATTTCATATCGGAACAAAAAACGTAAAGTTTGTAGAGGACCATCCAATGTACACACATATGGACAGTTTGGCTTTAATCATATTTGTAGTTTCTGAGAAGAAGGCATTTGAACATTTTCCCATAGGGTCCAATGTTAATCTATGTCCTGCGGTGGTGGCCATCTTGAATTTTCGATCGGCATAAAAAAACAGAAACTTTGTAGAGGACCTTCCAATGATCATTCGTGGGCAGTTTGGATTCAATTGTCCAAGTGGTTTCAGAGAAGAAGCGTTTTGAAACATTTTTCCCATAGGGTCCAATGTTAAACTAAGTCCTGCCGTAGCCGCCATTTTGAATTTCATATCGGAACAAAAAACCTAAAGTTTGTAGAGGACCATCCAATGAACATTCATGTACAGTTTGGCTTTAATAATATTTGTAGTTTCTGAGAAGAAGGCATTTGAACATTTTCCGATAGGGTCCAATGTTAATCTATGTATTGTGGTGGCGGCCATCTTGGATTTCTGACCGGCATAAAAAACGGAAAATTTGTAGAGGACTTTCCAATGATCATTCCTGGGCAGTTTGGTTTCAACTGTCCAAGTGGTTTCAGAGAAGAAGCATTTTGAAACATTTTTCCCATAGGGTCCAATGTTAAACTAAGTTCTGCCGTAGCCGCCATTTTGAATTTCATATCGGAACAAAAAACCTTAAGATTGTAGAGGACCATCCAATGAACATTCATGTACAGTTTGGCTTTAATCATATTTGTAGTTTCTGAGAAGAAGGCATTTGAACATTTTCCCATAGGGTCCAATGTTAATCTATGTCCTGCGGTGGTGGCCATCTTGAATTTTCGATCGGCATAAAAAAACAGAAACTTTGTAGAGGACCTTCCAATGATCATTCGTGGGCAGTTTGGATTCAATTGTCCAAGTGGTTTCAGAGAAGAAGCGTTTTGAAACATTTTTCCCATAGGGTCCAATGTTAAACTAAGTCCTGCCGTAGCCGCCATTTTGAATTTCATATCGGAACAAAAAACCTAAAGTTTGTAGAGGACCATCCAATGAACATTCATGTACAGTTTGGCTTTAATAATATTTGTAGTTTCTGAGAAGAAGGCATTTGAACATTTTCCCATAGGGTCCAATGTTAATCTATGTATTGTGGTGGCGGCCATCTTGGATTTCCGATCGGCATAAAAAACATAAAATTTGTAGAGGACCTTCCAATGATCATTCCTGGGCAGTTTGGTTTCAACTGTTCTAGTGGTTTCAGAGAAGAAGCGTTTTCAAACATTTCCCCCATAGGGTCCAATGTTAAACTAAGTCCTGCCGTAGCCGCCATTTTGAATTTCATATCGGAACAAAAAACGTAAAGTTTGTAGAGGACCATCCAATGAACATTCTTGTACAGTTTGGCTTTAATCATATTTGTAGTTTCTGAGAAGAAGGCATTTGAACATTTTCCCATAGGGTCCAATGTTAATCTATGTCCTGCGGTGGTGGCCATCTTGGATTTCCGATCGGCATAAAAAACACACACCTTGTAGAGGACCTTCTAATGATCATTCCTGGACAGTTTGGTTTCAATTATCCAAGTGGTTTCAGAGAAGAAGCGTTTTGAAACATTTTTCCCATAGGGTCCAATGTTAAACTAAGTCCTGCCGTAGCCGCCATTTTGAATTTTATATCGGAACAAAAAACGCAAAGTTTGTAGAGGACCATCCAATGAACATTCATGTACAGTTTGGCTTTAATCATATTTGTAGTTTCTGAGAAGAAGGCATTTGAACATTTTCCCATAGGGTCCAATGTTAATCTATGTCCTGCGGTGGTGGCCATCTTGGATTTCCGACCGGCATAAAAAACAGAAAATTTGTAGAGGACCTTCCAATGATCATTCCTGGGCAGTTTGGTTTCAACTGTCCAAGTGGTTTCAGAGAAGAAGCATTTTGAAACATTTTTCCCATAGGGTCCAATGTTAAACTAAGTCCTGCCGTAGCCGCCATTTTGAATTTCATATCGGAACAAAAAACGTAAAGTTTGTAGAGGACCATCCAATGAACATTCTTGTACAGTTTGGCTTTAATCATATTTGTAGTTTCTGAGAAGAAGGCATTTGAACATTTTCCCATAGGGTCCAATGTTAATCTATGTCCTGCGGTGGTGGCCATCTTGGATTTCCGATCGGCATAAAAAACACACACCTTGTAGAGGACCATCCAATGATCATTCCTGGGCAGTTTGGTTTCAATTATCCAAGTGGTTTCAGAGAAGAAGCGTTTTGAAATATTTTTCCCATAGGGTCCAATGTTAAACTAAGTCCTGCCGTAGCCGCCATTTTGAATTTTATATCGGAACAAAAAACGCATAGTTTGTAGAGGACCATCCAATGAACATTCATGTACAGTTTGGCTTTAATCATATTTGTAGTTTCTGAGAAGAAGGCATTTGAACATTTTCCCATAGGGTCCAATGTTAATCTATGTCCTGCGGTGGTGGCCATCTTGGATTTCCGACCGGCATAAAAAACAGAAACTTTGTAGAGGACCTTCCAATGATCATTCCTGGGCAGTTTGGTTTCAACTGTCCAAGCGGTTTCAGAGAAGAAGCATTTTGAAACATTTTTCCCATAGGGTCCAATGTTAAACTAAGTCCTGCCGTAGCCGCCATTTTGAATTTCATATCGGAACAAAAAACGTATTGTTTGTAGAGAATCATCCAATGAACATTCATGTACAGTTTGGCTTTAATCATATTTGTAGTTTCTGAGAAGAAGGCATTTGAACATTTTCCCATAGGGTCCAATGTTAATCTATGTCCTGCAGTGGCGGCCATCTTGAATTTCCGATCGGCATAAAAAAACAGAATCTTTGTAGAGGACCTTCCAATGATCATTCCTGGGCAGTTTGGTTTCAACTGTCCAAGTGGTTTCAGAGAAGAAGCATTTTGAAACATTTTTTCCATAGGGTCCAATGTTAAACTAAGTCCTGCCGTAGCCGCCATTTTGAATTTCATACCAGAACAAAAAACGTAAAGTTTGTAGAGGACCATCTAATGAACATTCATGTACAGTTTGGCTTTAATCATATTTGTAGTTTCTGAGTAGAAGGCATTTGAATATTTTCCCATAGGGTCCAATGTTAATCTATGTCCTGCGGTGGCGGCCATCTTGGATTTCTGACCGGTATAAAAAACGGAAAATTTGTAGAGGACTTTCCAATGATCATTCCTGGGCAGTTTGGTTTCAACTGTCCAAGTGGTTTCAGAGAAGAAGCATTTTGAAACATTTTTCCCATAGGGTCCAATGTTAAACTAAGTTCTGCCGTAGCCGCCATTTTGAATTTCATATCGGAACAAAAAACCTTAAGATTGTAGAGGACCATCCAATGAACATTCATGTACAGTTTGGCTTTAATCATATTTGTAGTTTCTGAGAAGAAGGCATTTGAACATTTTCCCATAGGGTCCAATGTTAATCTATGTATTGTGGTGGCGGCCATCTTGGATTTCCGATCGGCATAAAAAACAAAAAATTTCTAGAGGACCTTCCAATGATCATTCCTAGGCAGTTTGGTTTCAACTGTCCAAGTGGTTTCAGAGAAGAAGCGTTTTGAAACATTTTTCCCATAGGGTTCAATGTTAAACTAAGTCCTGCCGTAGCCGCCATTTTGAATTTCATATCGGAACAAAAAACCTAAAGTTTGTAGAGGACCATCTAATGAACATTCATGTACAGTTTGGCTTTAATCATATTTGTAGTTTCTGAGTAGAAGGCATTTGAATATTTTCCCATAGGGTCCAATGTTAATCTATGTCCTGCGGTGGCGGCCATCTTGGATTTCCGACCGGCATAAAAAACAGAAAATTTGTAGAGGACCTTCCAATGATCATTCCTGGGCAGTTTGGTTTCAACTGTCCAAGTGGTTTCAGAGAAGAAGCATTTTGAAACATTTTTCCCATAGGGTCCAATGTTAAACTAAGTCCTGCCGTAGCCGCCATTTTGAATTTCATATCGGAACAAAAAACCTTAAGATTGTAGAGGACCATCCAATGAACATTCATGTACAGTTTGGCTTTAATCATATTTGTAGTTTCTGGGAAGAAGGCATTTGAACATTTTCCCATAGGGTCCAATGTTAATCTATGTCCTGCGATGGCGGCCATCTTGGATTTCCGATCGGCATAAAAAACAGTAACTTGGTAAAGGACATTCCAATGATCATTCCTTTACAGTTTGGGTTCAGTCAGTTCATTAGTTTCGGAGAAGAAGATCTTTGAAATTTCAGCCAATCAGAGCATATTATTGGCCCTGGCAGCCATATTGAATATCCGACTGGAACGAAAAACAGTAACTTTGTAGAGGACCATCCAAGGAACATTTCTGCTAAGTTCGGTTCCAATCGGCCAAGTGGTTTCGGAGAAGAAGCTTGAAATGTGAAAAGTTTACAGACGACAGACGACAGACGACGGACGCCAAGTGATGGCAATAGTTCACATGGACCTTTGGTCCAGGTGAACTAAAAACGGTGGGAAAAGCTGAATTTGCAGGATGGCTTCCAAAACTAAACTAGAGGTTCCCAGGAGCCTGTATAGCTCACCTGGGTATAATAACAACATCAGTCAATAAAACTTTATAACTTCGGTCAAAAAATAACAAATGTAGCCGTCATTGCAGACCCCTTCTCCAACAAAATTTGGGCAGGGGTTCCCCCTTTAGTGTAACTTATCAAAATTGCTGTAAAAAAAACATATGTCAATGATTCTCAAAATTTAGCTTTTGCTACTTCACATTTTGTAATAGAGTTGCTTCCCTTTGATTATTTGAGTAACCAAAAGCAGTGAGTCAACAAAAAAATGCATTTCAAGAGGAATAACTCTTCACACAGTTGTCTCACATTTTCAACTGTGGACATTTTTTGTAGATCTTGACATGCTGAACATTTTTGCAGTTTAAACTTTCCCTCTATCTCTTAATAGTTTTTGAGATATAAGATGAAAGTATTAAAATTTAGAACATTTTGATGAAAAAAGGGCAATAACTCCAAAATGGGTAATGGGATTTACTTCAAAATTGCGGGGTAGGTAGATCTTGACATGCTACAAATTTTTGCTATTTAAACTGATGAAAAGTATTAAAATTTTTAAAATTTGATGAAAAAAGGCAATAACTCCAAGATGGGTAATCAGATTTACTTCAAAATTGCACGGTATGTAGATCTTGACATGCTGAACATGTTTGATCTTTAAACCTAACATCTATCTCTTATAGATTTTGAAATAAAGGACGAAAACTATTAAAATTTAGAAAATTTGATGAAAAAAGGGCAATAACTCCAAAATGGGTAATGGGATTTACTTCAAAATTGCAGAGTAGGTAGATCTTGACATGTTGCACATTTTTGCAATTTACACTTGGGTCAGGTGAGCTAAAAAGTGTGGACAAATGACGTGATAGAAGAATTGATTGAAATGGTTGAGGCCAGATCAGTAATATGGAATATTGTGATAGAGATAAGAGAACCAGTATCTTGTCCACCTTTTTCCGACTCTTGTGCGATGTCTAATTCGCCTCCTCAAAATGGTAATACACAAAAGACAAAGTGAAAGAGAAAGATAGTCATTCTGTGAGATATTTACTGGAGCCATTTTACTCTTTGTAGACATTGAATTCCTGCCTTTTCTTTAACCAATCATCAGAAAAACTTTGATAGTGACAACACATGACTTTGACCAAGTTTTCTTGGTCAAAGTGTTTTCTTGGTCAAAGTTTTCTTTGACCAAGTTTTTGATGGAAAACTTTGATAGTGACAACAGGCCTCTTAATACAAATACATGACCACTTACTTTCCTGGATTAGTACAGTCACTAATAAATGTGGAAGGGTAAAACTAGTTTTATGGGTCTAAACCTCCCCTCTTAGTAAAATGATGTGGTGATGCAAGTGTTTTCCACAATAAAAGTTAGAAGAGCCAACATTCTATAGTTTATACACTTTTTATTTCCTGGATACATGTAAAAATCCCACATTAACCATCAGTTCAGCTTTGACACTGAATACTTCTATTTTTCTAGATCTTAACTTTAAAACTTCTATTGTTAATATAGTTATATAATTTACAAGATCATTTAGGATCAGAATTATGGGCGTTTAATCACATGCAATGTTCAAGTTCTCTGGTGGTGGTCAGAATACATGGAGAAAAACGCCATTCGGTCACAAGTAACTATTATGAGAAATATATTGAAAAGTTAAACCTTAACAAACGGCAATGATTTGGCAGACAGAAGAGAAGTGATGACAAAAGGTCAAATGATCCTTTGGGTGAGGCAAGCTAAAAATATATGATTGCTATTTTGGGATATACAGATAAGTAACCTGTCCCTCATTAGCACATAAAATGACAGTTGCAAAGGGGGTCTTAACTTGGAATTCTAAAAAAATAAAAAATTGCCAGTTACAAGTTAAAATGGAAACAGGAGGTAGATATCATAAGGTATTGAGAATAAATGTGTTAAAAAAAAACCACATAGAAGGTTATGGTGCTTAATGCCACTTTCAACAATATTTCAGTTATATTGTGGCGGTCAGTTTTATTGGTGGAGGAAAACGGAGTACCCGGAAAAAATCACCAACCTGTCGTTACAGTCACTGACAAACTTTATCACATAAATGTTGTATCGAGTACACCTCGTCATGAACGGTGTTCGAACTCACAACTTTTAGTGGTGATATGCACTAATTGAATGATGTCTCCCCCCACCCCAAATAGGAAATCAGCTGACCATTGGCAAACTTTCATCACTGTAAATATCTGCATTTTTCTGTACACACATACAATCTTTTAATATTTCTCCAGGACATCAACATTAAAGTGTGAGCTATCAGTAGGAAGTGATAATTTTAGACTAGGATCATAATTGACTTTGACTTTAATGTCCACTTACTAGTGGTCAAGTAGGGTCAAGTATCTGACTGACAAATTATCACTGCCCACCATAAATTTGATTTCTCTTTAATAAGTAGATAGCTTTTGACCTGGGTCAAATCTCTTATACCTCTGCAATCTTAAAAAAGAAGACTTCTAAAGAAAGTCCATCTGTTTATAATATATAGACCATAATCGCCTTTGAAATCTAGGCCAATGTCTAACTAATCAGAGTTGACAAGGGAAGAGCTAAAAATATACTTCTTAAGACGCACAAGGAGCCATTTCTATGGCTATTGAAGGCAACTATGTTGAGGAAAGAATATCAAAACATCAATAAGTACTATCAATAGGTAAGTAATTTTTGAGATCCAAACTCCCTTCCCCTCTAAACTGAGTTCCTACCTTCCCTGCTACCTCCAACAATCAGCTCAGAACTCACCTCTAACCCTGATTGAGATGATTGCAAGATTAAGGAATAACCATTGTGTTACAGTATGGAAGACCTGCTGTAACACTTACACAGAGGTCGCTGAGGATACCATCAAGAACGAATTGATCTACACTTGTTTCTGCTCTTTTTAGACAATTTGGCAGTTGTTTTGGGATTTTTGACATCGTAGGATAAACACAATATATACATTGTCAAAAATATCAAATTAATTTGCACCCGCTGCAAAACGGGGCAGAGAAGATCACCAAACTCGTCCAAAGGCTCTCTTTTCTACCTGTTTCTAAAGCACATACAAATAATTTCCTGACAATATACGTATTTGCAGAAAAATATATAATTCCTTTACGTTCGCTGCAAACCAGGCTCGCTTTTCAACATGTTTCTTAAGTTTTATATTTTTCGACAGCATATATTGTCTATCTGTTTTTTAGCATCTCTGGCCAAGTTCTACACAGATCAATATCTGTATCAGACAATACTATAAGCTGACAGCATTTCAAATATTTAACTGGAAATTAATGATGAGGTTGCTACATTTAAATCATCAAGAAAAAAACCAATGAATATTTAAATGCTACAGGTGTCAAAATTAATTACCTGTCAACAGGTGTTAATTATAGTATTAGATGATAAATGAGGCAGACTTGCAAGGTAAAAGAATATTGATCAAAGGGAAATAACTTAGTTTACCTTTTTTTTATTTAGTACATCAGATTTAGATCAGTAAATGGTTTTTTTTATCACATTTTATAGTTAATGTAAAAAATAAAAACAAATTTTAGTTATTCAAAGACAACTTCGTCTGATTCCATTTATCATTATATCTAGAAAAATATAGTTTCTGGTTATGCATGGATAGACAGAAATTAAATACCCTTTCTTTTCCTAGCAATCTGGAGGTGGAGTTTAGTTAGCACCAACTCACCAATCAACCAATAAAAAAAACAAGAATTTTCTAGGAAATGTGAAAGTGCTATACCCTATATAACTCCCTATTCGTAAATCTTTAATTTATTAAAGAGTTGCTTCCTCTATCAGCAGGGTTTCCACCCAGAATACACAGATTTGTCATTTAAGACAAACATTACATCTATAGACTACCACATGCAAGGAATTTTCTTAATCAGCTTGCACATTATTTGACCAATTGTGAATATTTCATTTTTGTATATCGTTATTCTTCATATAATTATGAATAAGCTACGACAGATAATCCCTGTTTGTTCCTAAAATAACTACCTTGAGCATGGAGTTCCAATTTTATCAAAAATTATCATAATTTCTGTTATAATTCCTATGAAACTTTCATGAGACTTTTCTATGAAGGGAAGTAACTCATAAATATATCTCAGAATAAAACAACAGCTTGCAATATTAATCATTAAGCTTATTCTAATTTCCAAACTGACCAAATCAGTGCCTATCACCATGTTGTGAGTTCGAATCTCATTCAGGCGAGGTGTACTGGATAAAACATAATATGATAAAGTTTGTCAGTGACTTGCAGCAGGTCGGTGGTTTTCTCTGAGTAATGCGGTTTCCTTCACCAATAAAGCTGACTGCCACGATATAACTTAAATATTGTTGAAAGTGGCATCAAACACCATAACCCACCACCACCAAACTGACCAGTCCTTTGATATTCCTTTGTGCTTAGCAGAGAATCAGCTTATGCATCTTTTATCTTATGCAATGACAGCCCAAAACCTACATCTGTCCAATTCCAGAAGAGCAGGCTCATCATTGCAATATTGTGACAGTATTTATGCATGTTATAGGAATCAATTGTACAGTTATCCAAATGATTTGGTAATGTTATTCTAATGAATTCTAATTACAAAATAATTTATTAAAGTGATGCATTTTGTTCAGGTTATAACATCCACATGAAGCCATTGGCACAATGACTGTCCATTGTTATTTAGCAGTAAAATAGTTTTATGTTGTCTCTTAATACAAAACATGTGTCATGACTGAAAATTTTCTAAAGAATTGCAGTGTTTCATTTTGATTGTAAATGTCTGTTACTATTATAATGTTATAATATGATGGACCTAACTGTCACATCTGTCTGTAGATTTATATAATTGTCCTATAGTCTGTGATGTCATATCTCATGACAATACACAGCAGGCAAATTCACTCTTTCCCTATAACATAATTCAAGAAAAAAATCTAAATTGTCAAAAACTGCAGGAAGAATGTGTCTGTGATGTTTCATAATTAGAATAAAAACAAAAGATTCTACAATTGCAGGAAAAATAAATCTTTCATATCATGACTTTAAAAAGTCAAGATTGACTAATTAAGACAGACTAAAAAAATTAAAGGGTAATTTCTAGAAAAAAAACAAATGTCACCCCTCACATTATTTCATCTTTTGAGAAGGATGCCTTGTAATTCCTATTTAAAATGTAAGGAAGTTGTGCATAAAATTTTTAATGGAATATTCAAAGTAAAAAGGGCAATAACTCCTTCAAAAAAATACTGTTTTGAAATGCAATTCTTTATAAGGTAATAAAAATGTAAACTGTAGGAGTTGCACGTACAGCTTTTTGATGAAATATTCTACGTCTTTCCTCAATAACTGACTTTTTATACAATACTTAGCAATGTTTTAATTACTTGTTATTAACAAAGAAATTTACATAATTTATCTTTGTTGATTGGTTTATGTCACTTTCAACAATATTTCAGTTATATCGTGGCAGTCAGTTTCATTGGTAGAGGAAACCGGACTACCCGGAGAATACCATCGACCTGTCGCAAGTCACTAACAAACTTTATCACATAATGTTGTGTCAAGTACAACTCGCTATGAACGGGATTCGAACTCACAACATTAGTAGTGATAGGCACTCAATCATAGGTAGTTTTAAATCCAGCTACCATACGATCACGACCATGACGGCCCTGGGGAAGGTTTTAATTACTTGTTATTAACGAAGTAAATTACATAATTTGTTTTTTTATTGATATATAATCATGCTAAAAAAGTGTTCAATTACGAAATGTTTTATTTGAATGAAATCTTCTAATTAAATAAATTGTGTACATTGAACAGTTTTCAAAAGAATTTTTTACCTTTTTTACTTGCTATTATTTGCATTTAATATTGTATCATAAATCAAGTGTAGGTAATTATATAATTGTGTTAAATATTTGATTAAAATCGGCTGTTTTAGGTGGACATTTTACTTTTGATATTATTTTTGTTTATTCTACCAAGACATCCATTAATCATTCTTGTATTAATTAAATTACCACATTTAATTCCATCCTTCTTTTTTATTGGCATATCAAAACAATAAGAAAGAAAAAAAACGATGGAACAACATATGGTATTGCTGGTTTGACTTCTATAAATCTTCAGAAAAAAATTCCTAAAAATCCAGTTTTCAAATCAACAATTTTTTTTCTAGATGTATATTAATATATGATGTATACGAACTCTGACAATTAATTTCACAAATTTTGGTTCATTATTAAAAAAGTGACCTATTAGGTCTCTATGTTAATTATATTTTCTGAATTGTAAAAATCTGCATGGAGTGAGTACAAATAGTGTAAGAGCCCAACCATCAAAACAAAATAACAGAAATGTGCTTTCAATGTATATTTCATTGTACCATGTGACATAGGACATTTATATATTAAAGGCTACTCATAAACTGACCATTAGGTGATAGTCAATTGTTATTGATGTTCTTTAATATTTAAATTTCCTATGTCACATGGTACAGTCTGTTATTTGTACTCACTCCCTCCAGATTTCTACACTTTAGAAAATACAATTAACATAGAGACCTAATGGGTAACTCTTTTAATAATGGACCAAAAATTTTGAAATTAATTGTCAAAGTTCGTAAATATCATATATTAATATACATCTAGAAAAAAAATTGTTGATTTGAAAACTGGATTTTTAAGAATTTTTTTCTGAAGATTAATAGAAGTCAAACGACTATAATGAGTTTTGACACAAAACAAAATGTGTAATGGAGGCCAAATTGTTTATATATTGAAAAGAAGGTTTAAGAAGAGTTTGAAGATATCAAAGAGGCAATCAGAATCTGTATATCGAAGAAGAACAGACAACACAATGGCCAAAAGAAAAAGCACAAAAAGGACAAACAACGATCAACAAAACATACACATAAAACTAAATAGTAATGGTCAACAGAAAATCCATCAATATCAACAAAACGAACTACCACCACACACCTCAAACAATTGAGCACAAAAATGACCCCGACATTGGAAATCCAGGTCCTGGCTTTAGACAAGCACACAAATGTGGCAAGGTTAAATCGGTTAATGGGATTGCAAACCCCCTCCCTCTCTGATAAAAAAACAAAATATGCAGATATAAACAAACAATAAAAATTACAGATTTTCCCTTCCATTCAAAAAGATCACACACTATCACAAAATGAATGGTACCATAAACATGGATAGGGACAATAACAGAGCTAAAGAATTTTGCCTCTGTTTCTATGGTTTTTCTACTGAATTTTGGAACTGCTCCGACAATGTGGTATATTTTGCTTTTCATTTTATCAATACTGTTTTTACAAAAATTTTAAACAATATGGTATATATGGAAATTAAATCAATGGGTAGAAAAGTATTGATATGAAAAAGTTCAATTTTTCAATTTAAATGAGATTTATTACTGGTGGAAATCAGTAGATGTGGTTGCCCAACAAGGTTTCATTTCAGTTACGTTATTATTTTTGATATACATTAATGATTTAATTTTGATATTTGGTCCAATATTAAGCTGTTTGAATCAGACAAGTGTTCATTTTATTGTTGATGATTCCACTGAGTCTACAACCACTCTTTTAACATAAAGCGTTAGAACAACTAACCTTGCAGTCTTACAACTTCCTAATTAATTCTAGTTCACATAAAACTCACACCATAATTATTTCTCATAACATTAATAGGTCTACCAAGCCAAATTTTGTCATGAACATTCAACCATTAGAAATGGCCCAGGAGCAATCAGGTGGTCCTAAATTAAGTTCTACACATTAGAATATAAGGAATATGGTTTTTTAAAGTGTGAATGTTGAAATAAACTCAAACTTATTCAATATGTAAGAGGCAAGATAATCTTTCTCAGTAGTATACATTTGTATATCCAACTTGATTACAGATAGTTTCAGAAATTTGCATCCACATAATACCAGGAACAGAAAGAAACAAAACCCCATTTGATTAAAACATAACTGTATAGCTTTATACACAATTTGCTTCCTTCCATCTACTGAAAACTGTAAATCTTTGTAATTCATTACGACAGGATATAAAACTTCTCCTTCATTTAACATATTCAAGGACAAGTTGAATCCTGATGCTATGACAAAAACAAAATACACACACTACTAGTATTACAACAGATTATGCATTGGACAAATTTGACATGCAAGATGTTAAGGTGCAATATTTGCTTGAATGAGTATTTTTTTCTTAAAAATCTGATTGACTTTCCCACACAGAAGTTTTGGGTAAACAGAATTTTGTCCAAGGTTTAGTAAATAAACGTTAGAGAATACCTAAAGGGCAATCAAAATAGACAATCCAGAGAAACTGTAAAGATAGGGTATACAAGACGAAGAAAAACAAAGCAAAAACACAACACAATATGTGTGGGATATCCACTATATGCAAACAAACACAAATAACATAAATAAGACATGAGCCCTCCTACAAGCAACTGGAGATAAAGACGAACCGTTTTTATGCAAACAAGCTTTTTTCTATTATTTATGATTTGCAAAGATAAATTATAAAATAGATTATAAATGAAATTCATTATTAAGGAGGTTCAATATTATTTAGGCCAATGGAAGTGATTTATTAGTTCAAAACAATGAATACACTCCTTTTATTTAAGTTTGTACGATTTGAATTATTTTTTTCCTAACCAATAGGTAAATACTTGATTTTTACTGATAAAAACAAAACAAAATACCTGTGTTTCTGCTGATCCTATAGATTAATTTTTAGTGCACACTCCGTAGTTTTTATTGCCATTATTGGACAAGGACCATTTAAGTCAGATCTTTGCCCTGTATAACCTAAGTACCTACCCTACCTTTTTCAAGAATATTATCAATAAATAAAGTTTTTTTTTTTTTTTTTGCTTACTCAGGGAAAAGTTACAGCATATAATCATGATATATTTTTGTATTAAGAACATTATTAGGATATGGAAATAATTACATATCTTTATTACTGTGTCTCCCTAAACATTGTTTGAATGTTCTTGTATAAAATACAGTTTAAATCAGTCTTACATTTTCACATTCTTAATAACTATGTAACTTGAATATATTTTATATAATTTGGAACATTTTTTTAAAAGACCCTACTATCTTTAACAAACAAACAACAATAGACAAATAACTATGAAATTCATTATGCTTTCTAAATTCAGAATTTAGATGCTAAACGTTTTCTTAAAAGTACAAATAACTTTCTTTTTTAATCTAAGGGATCATTATGGAGTTTTTGCTAATGTTCATATCAACAATGCAAGAATCCATTTTCTACATAGAAATGCTTTTATATTCAAAAAGTACAAAAAAGAATCTCTTATTTAAAATAGATAATGAAGATAAAATTTTAGGAACAAAAATCATAATCTGATGTCATGTTTTAATAATTCATATTTTATAATAAAATTATCCATTTCCAATACCTGTCCTTTATGCTAGTGTCTAAATCATAAATCATTCAAACATTTTTTTTAATCAAGATTAGTTGAAATAAAAGTACTTTAAAATGTCAATTCAAATATTTCATAATTGTTTACCCTAGTTAAATACACATTTATCATTAGTGATATAATTCATTCCAATATGAAGTTGATCACAATAGTTAGATAATTTATAAAACATAAATGTCTCCTAAACCGGAGACTTTCTCTTTATAAATATATTCTTGAATGCATTAAAATACTTTATATCAGGCTGATCGTCTGTATTATACAGTAGGACAGCCAGCGTGACAGGAGAGCTCCAAAGTCAAGTCCCAGTCACGTGACTTTCGCTTCATTTTTGATGAAAAATGACGTTCAACCCTTCGCTTAAAATACGTCGGTTTACAATAAATATTTATGCTTGAAATCAATTAAAATATACGGAAGATGTCTATGGATAAATAGAAATTTATTGTATCACTTCAGTTTTTATTTATATTGTGCACAAACATCGAATTTTGCTACTTGAAGTGGACTCAATTTCAAAACAAATGTCAAGGTGGTTCTATTTAAAACAGAAAATTTAATTAAAACAATATGATGGCTTTCTGTAACATACATTGCCTGAGGAAATCATCTAGGATCATTGTCATACAGACAACTAGTGTCAATGTCTTGTGGGATGCAATTGTTCCACTTAGCCCTACACCCACCTTGATCGGACCGACCATTTGCCAAACATCGAAATTCATTGTCTTTCGGAACACATCGGTGGTGTTCCTTAACATCAACAATAAACGACACCTAAGCGTACATCCGAAAGAGTATATTTCATTTGGGAAATGGGTGTCTATGTCTTTTTTTTAATTTTCTTGTATTAATACCGTATTTTTCAGTTTAATTGAATTATTTGTATTGCAATATTGTTTTAGACATTGTGCATTTTGTAATTTAGACTGGGGAATTACTATTTATTATCACTTTAAATTTAAAAAAAAAATCATCTATGACTATGATACTAGACTTGCACAGGGAATGTACAACAATTAATAATTTCAATTTAATTTAATTTCAATACAACAGGTACAAGATAAATAGAAAGAAATAAATGTGTGGAAAAAATAAAAGCATGTAAACAAAAATTAAGCGAATTGAAAAAATATGAAAATATTATAAAAAAAAAACATGTAAAAAAATTAATATTTTTTTTTAAAATCTAAAAAAAAGGGGAAACATTGAGACACAAAGGGGCATAACAAATTGTATTCAGATATCTTAACCCTTCCTATTATATCAAGGCAAATTAAAAAAAAATCAGTGTAAGCAAATATTTTACTTGAAATTAGGAAATTTTATTATCTGAATGAAAGCTACCAAGTTTCATGTTTATCTCACAATGTAAGTATCAATGTATTTAGAATATTCATGTGTTTGACACAACTACAAACTAGCTTTTATAACATATATGAGTGGTCAAGTTGTAACAATTCTTTCCCCTTGACATTCACAAAATGACCAGCATTTACAAAATGAGTACTTAGGTTGCAATAATTCTTTCTCCAGGACATTCACAAAATGACCAGCATTTACAAATATGGGTACTTAGTTTGCAATAATTCTTTCTGCAGGACATTCACAAAATTACCACATAAAAGACAGACACAAAATGACTAGCATTCACATAAAAGACACATACAGAATAACTAGCATTCACATAAAAGAGCATATTGAATGACTACCATTCACATAATTTTAAGACACATACAGCATACTTGCATTCACATGAAAGGACAAACCAGAATTCCAAATTTCACTAAGTAAATTAAATGACTAGAATAGAATGAATATGTTTTCTGTTGGCAAAATAACCAAGTATTGGTTAATATTGTTTAAAATTGAAGTTAAAAAAATTTATTTTATTTGTTCCAATGACTGGAAAAAAGTTAATAAATGGGCACATTTTGAAAAATTCTTTTCTGTAAAAGAAAATTTATAAATTTCAGCATTAATATTCATAGATAAAAGATAATTATATTTCTCATAAACAACAGGCAACATAAGTACCTTTTCATCTAAAAAAAAGCATGAATAACAAATTCAACAATATGTTGGAGTGTATACAGGTCTAAATGTCTGTAGAAACTTGTTCAACAACTTGGTTCTGGTTCAATATATCTATAAGAAATTGAAAAGTTTGAGATCTTGTTTCAGCTCCACTTTCTGACCTAGAAAATGTGTTACAACTGTTATAACAATATGTACCACAATATAATTTATCTTCTGAGCCAAATTCTTTACAGAAATTTAATTCATTCTTGAAATGTTTAAGATAAGTCCTGGTTTTCAATTGAAATTGAAATAAACCTTTTGACTTTCAGATGAAGTTTCACAAATTACACAAATTACACAATCAAAAAGTTCTTTTCTGAATGACTTTATTATAATTTATGACACAAGGTGTCTTGAAAACTCATGGCATTTGTTTGATGATGTACTTTAAAAATAATTGGAATGCTGGTCCATTTTTTTTACTTCATGGATATTTTAGAAGAAGAAAACCATATATATATATATATATATATATTGATTTTCAAACCTGTATGAATATATATATAAGACTTATCATATATTCTTATTTTTATTTATTCAAATATTCAACCAATAAACATCACAGGAAACTTTGCATTTACACTCATAGAATCTGAAACTAACAGAAAATAAACATCCATTTTATTTAACAGAATCTGTAACTTTGCCCCTTTGGTAACTTCAGACTCTTGTTAAAAAAAAAATAAACATCCCATGTCCAGTCTGTATATATATATATCTATCTACAATGATCTAAAACTAACTAAAACTGGAGGTTGTCAATACCATTGGCACTGAAAAGTAGCATGTACACACATCAATAAGTATTTCAGGAAAACAGACTGAAAATGAAAAAGAGGGGGGGGGGGGGTGTAAATGCTTGACATGAACTAAATATGTAGCCTTATGCTATGCCATGTTAATCTAGAGTGAATTTAACATAATCTTTCACCATTCTCTGCATGACAAGATCATACATTATAATGCAGTCCTTTTTATTTCTAAAATGTATTTATTAATTATGTCAATATTTTGACATGTCCATAAATGCCATGGAACGAGTCAACGAAAATGAAAGATTTGTCGTTAAAAATGGAATAAAATGACTTTATATATGTGTGACTATGATTGGTCAAGTGGTTCTTTCGTGTTTAAACAGAAACAGTCACATTTACATCCTAATAGATCGATCAATCTATGAAAAAACCCAGAAATATTTGGTTAGAATCTCGAAATATAGTGCTTCTTGTTTACATCCAAATATGGAATTCTAGTGACGAATGATGGGGAAATATGCAAATAATCCATACTCTAATACGTGTTTCTAGCTATTTTTACCAAATTGATTAATAAACAGCCAATGGGATGCAATTGTTCCACTTAGTTAAAGAGTCTATTTTTAGCGCCATTTTTTTTACAACATTTCATCAGCAGCGGTATCCCGAGTTCCAACGTTGATTTCAAGCAAACGATATCATAAATACACGTATTCACGCGTCAGTCACGTTACAATTTTATTTAAAAAATGGATTCAATAAAAATGAATACTTCTTTCAGTTTTATTTACGAAGATATTCAGTAAAAACACATGGGGTGTCGACGTAAACAATGCATGGCCGCTCACTTGTAAAGCGTCATGTCTAAAAAAATAGAGTTACGTCCCTTGATTTCGGGATTTTACTTTGCATTGTTGGAGGTACGGAATCTGTGCGTGGCTTCCCGACTGTATAGGACAGCAGTTTTCAATAGAATAGCTCTACCTTGATGACAGGAATTGTATTTCCCTCACATGCTAGTACCTAATTGTTATATTTCCCTCCAGTGTAAGGAATTGTTATTGGTCTTTACTGATGAAGAATTTTATCAATTTAGATCATATCCACCATCTACATAGCTTTGTCAACCAAAAAGAAGCAAAAGGAATTTATCAACCAACATTAAATCTGATCAACCAAAATAACTTTATATTGCACCAAACAGCACAATAGCAGAAATTAATCTACAACTGATAAATCATCTACAAAAACAGAAAACAAAATAGGTGAGCAACAAAACATTATTGTTCAGCAACACTATATAAAATCAAACAGTAGAACAAAAGAATCTTATCATAAACACTCATTTTACGTCAAATATTCATCAGCTTTTTATAAAATACTTCAATCATTCAGAGAACAACCAAATTTGTAATACATGTACAAAGAATTATATAAGTTATTGTCACTGGTAGTAAATTGCTTAACTTTGCACATCCATTATCTACCAAGAAAAAATGTCCAAAGAATTATATAGGTGAAAACAAAAATTCTGACAACAATTTTTAAATTAACATTACGTATCATGGTATCCAAGTAAACCAATTTAAAGTAGAGTCAACTTAGAGATAAATACAGCAAAAAGAAAGACTATAAAAAGATGCTTACCCCAAAAATCAGTGTTAATAGTTAGATAAACATGTTTACCTGACCAGGTGTTAAAGGTATGTTGTAATCTGTCTGAACACACAAACTTATCTATAGTGTATCAGTTCCTGTCAATGTCGTGTCAATAAGCATCAAGTCTATAGAACATTATCATTTTCAGCTGAAACAACTAATAATCTATTTTTTGCAAGATCGAAGGACAATGAAAGATGGTAATGTTTGGTTCGCCTCAATTTCGATCTCACTATGTGTTTCACTAGCACTTAGTATTTTATTCATGCTTTATTTCATACCATTAAAATAATTCCTTCCTCCAAATGATATATAGGGGCTGTTGTGGACATGATCGTATGGTAGTTGGATTTACAACTACCTTGTATATAACGCAATGAGTGCCTATCACCACTTAAGTTGTGAGTTCGAATTCAGCTCATGGCAGGGGTGAACTTAATACAACTTTATGTGATATAGTTTGTCAGAGACTTGCAGCTGGTCTGTGGTTTTCTCAGGGTACTCCGGTTTCCTCCACCAATAAAATTGACTGCCATGATATAACTGAAATATTGTTGAAAGTGACATTAAATACCATGACCATAAACAAATGAAATGTATCTTCATTTATTTTGTCTTTGATAGTATTTATTATTATTTTCTTTCCATACCTAAAAGGGATCAAAGTCACCATCTTGGATTTCTGTATGTAAATATTTCAGAAAAAATACCCTCCAAATGGTATTACAAATGTACCATCATCCAAAAATAAAGCAACATTTCTGATTACTTGTATCTTCATAAACGCTTGATAGAACAATTCAAATTATGAATGATTACCAGGACAACTGATTTGGAATTTCAATGCAAATAGCTCTGCTATACAGCTGGTGGTCAAAACCTATGTGGGGGCAATCGTGGTTGTGATCGTATGGTAGTTGTATTTCCAACTACCTGTGCAATCAGCTATAGTGCCTATGACCACTAAAGTTGCAAATTTCAATCCTACTCATGGTGAGGTGTACTCGATACAACATTTTGTGATAAAGTTTGTCAGTGACTTGCGATAGGTTAGTGGTTTTCTCCGGGTACTCCAGTTTCCTCCACCAATAAAACTGACTGCCATGATATAACTGAAATATTGTTGAAAGAGTCATTAAACACTGTACACCAAAACCAAAACCTTTGTGGTATCAAATTCCTGCTATCTTAAAAACCTGAAGTGTACAATCAAACCAGCTTTAGTGATCACCTCTATTAAGCAGTGCCCTTAATTTAAATTTCTCTTGACTGCATTTCATATAAATTAAACCTGTATTTAGCGACCACCTGTCTTATATGACCATTTTTCAGTGATCTTTTGGAAGGTCATCTGACTGACTGTATTTGAAATGGTTTTCTTCAGTACTATTTAGAAACATGTAGTATACAGTCATCACGATGAGCATGGTTCCTCCAGCCCAATACCAGTAAAACTTTGTTCGGACCAGTAATTTTTTCAGTTTTTATTTTGAACTATATAAAAATAAATTGCTGAATTGATTCCGACAAGTAAATTCAAATTTTCATTTCGAGGACTATGTACACAAAATAAAATGTTTAGTTAACAGTGTTCCTCATTTACATGAAATGTTAAATATTGCTATTACTTTCTAAAGAGGAACATACCACAACACCTGGTAATAGTATTGTACAAGTCTCTACTCTAAAACTGGCTTTTTCTTTCATATTTGAACACAACTCACTAGTATGCATATACATGTACTGTATTATCAATGATTTGTAAATTTCTACTCTGATTTTTACAAATGATAATATCTGTTATCAGTAATTTAAATTTGTTCCTTTGATTTCACTGATATTGATATTGAAATTTATCACTCAGTGTGAGGTCAAACACATTATAATGTTACTAATAAAAACAATAACATCAGTTTTGAAGGTCCTGAAATACATTATCACTAGTATCATAGTTTCTCCTTTAGGACTCACTGCACTACTGGAGGTAATGTCTGTCTCGACATTCATAACTGTCGTTATTCTATATTTATCAAGGGACCAGCATGAAATGATTTTTTTTTGTTGCTGTCTATGTGTTACTGCGGGATATTATACTGACATCCTTGACATTGCCTTGATAAATCCTCAATAAACATACTATCGTTGATAAATTTAGCTCAAAATGTACTTCTCATTGCATCTTGTATATCAGTCTTTCTTTGCCTTTGATGCGAAATTGCTCTGAGAAATCAATTCTCGCAAAACAGAAATCAACGCTAGTCTACATTTCTAACATACTTAGCTTTATATAAGGGAGATGTAAAAAAAGATGTTTGTCATCCTCCATCAAAGCCAAAGACCGATTGTGAATTCTGGAAAATCGTATTGCCCTTTAAACAATTTATTTTCCATGTTAATAATTAATAATTATTAGCTTTACACAGATTCTTATTACTACATTGCAAAATGTTATTAATTTTATACATCAATAAAAACCATTTTTAACTGCTTAAACACCTGTATCCCCTTCTCTGACAATTTGTAAGAACTAAATCCAGAAATATTAGTTACATCACAGAGACATAATGCTATACAATCATACATTCCTGTTACTCCATTGTCATCAAACATGTCTTCTCTCTATCACTAACACATGACAGCATTCTATAACCTTATCAATATCAGTCATATTTTTGATTTATCATTAAAATTTAATATTTTTTTAATCAATTTATGTTCATTTTTCCTTATTTATAGACATTTGTGATAATTGTCAAGGGTACACTGAAGAAATTTAACAATGGCCATCATTAGGAATGCTATATTTAATCCAATATCATGATTACAAAGTGGCCTAGAGAAAAACGTCACCCACCTATAGATATTACCACATACCATAATGATAAATTAAACTATGAACACTATAAATTTATTATTTTTCAGGCAGCTATTTCAAATAAAGACGTAATTAAGATTAAAAAAAAATAAAAAATTATGGTGTTTGATGCCACTTTCAAACAATATTTCAGTTATATCATGGCGGCCAGTTGTATTGGTGGAGGAAACCAGAGGACCCAAAGAAAAACCACCGACCTGTCGCAAGTCACTGACAAACTGACTTTTTATACTTGCTTCTATCAGCAGTATTCTATTTAAGCTATACCCCAACAAACTCTACCAAACCATTATTGAACAAGTCCAGCTTTATGTATAAGCTTAAAACTTTTAAGAGTGAAATAATCTTGAAAATATAATCACTCACCAATTTCCTAAGACTTCAACACTTCTCACTACAGCCATAAGTATTTCCCATACAGGAATCAAATGACATACTTTAATTTGTTTATATACTACCATTTCCCATAGGAATAAAATGGCAAACTCTAATTTGCTTAAATATATACTAGTTTCTCACAGGAATCAAGTGACATACTCTAATTTGTTTATATAGTACAATTTCCCATAGGAATCAAATGAAATACTCTAATTTGTTTATATAGTACAATTTCCAATGGGAACCAAATGGCATACTTTAATTTGCTTAAATATATACTAGTTTCCCATAGGAATCATATGGCACTCTAATTTGTTTAAATATATACTAGTTTCCCATAGGAAGCATATGACATACTCTAATTTGTTTAAATATATACTAGTTTCCCATAGGAATCATATGACATACTCTAAGGCCATGAGAAAATGATTGTCCGTTTCCCCTAACCCGATCGGATCAAAGTTTTACCAGCCGGTCGTTATCTTTTATTACTAATAAATAAAATAAAATAAAATAAACACCAGCCGTGTGTCTTCTAACTCAGTGATATGGAGATTTTTGTTATCGTAAACAATTAATTTCAGTCGTGTCTTTTTCGATGTTTTTCCACATGTCAAGGTCATTGATCTAGATTGCCAAAGCACTTATGATATCGGTAAAATGACCATGTCATGATCTAAAACGTGTAAGTACAGTGTGTATAAAATGGCCACCGCCAGTGTGCCCAGTGGAACCATTCTGGCTGTTCATTTACAGAAATGTTCGCATTTATCAAACAAAATAAGAGTGATGCAAAAAATTTTGCACAGCAAAACCTTTATGATATATTTTCTAATCTTCACGGGAAAGATAGCAAAAAACCCTGATTTGCAATATTCTCTTGGGGAAAAAAACAAAAACAAAAAAAAACCTGCCTGCCTGCTCTTAGAAATTTCCCTATGTTAGGGTAAACCAACAATCAATTTTACATGGCTTAATTTGTTTAAATATACACTAGTTTCCCATAGGAGTCAATTGACATACTCTAATTCGTCTATATAATATTATTTCCCATAGGATTCAAATGATATACTTTAAGAAACCTTAAAGAGAACCAAAGAGGCAATCGAGAATTGCCAATCCAGAGACAGTGGGTATACAAGACTGAGGACAGATACAAACAAAACAAAAAACACAACACAGAAAACTAAAAAGATGAGCCACACGAACCTCACCAAAAACTGGGGTGACGCCATGTGCTCGTGAAGGGGAAGCAGATCCTGCTTCTTATAAGACACCTGCCCTGTTACTCATATAATTATACAATCTAGTCTGGTAAAAGTCTTGGCAGTGATACAAGAAAGAAAAAATCTACATATAGTAAAAGATCCATTGTCCTTTGAGATATGGATATTTCATAACGGTCACCCAGATTGTGATGATGACCATATAATTTTGTAGCAATGATTTCAACCTAGGAGCAACGTAGCCTTGTTCGAGTAGCTTTTGCGTCAGCAGCTGAGCTCTATCCAGAAAATCACTGTACTGGGCACAAGCTCTAGAATAACGTATGAAGTGTAAAATGTAAACTACATATGCTGGTGATGCTGTAATATTATTACTGATGAAAAGAAAGTCAACTATTGGAAAAGTGAAGTCATCACGTTTGTCATAGAGTGCCGATTTCCTAAGACTTTGAACATTTCTCACTACAGCCAGAAGTATTTCCCATACAGTAATCAAAAAGCATACTCTAAATTGTTTACATAATACTATATCCTCAGATTAATATGAAATACACTGTGAAGGGAAATTAAAGTTAGGATCACACCATACAAGTAATTGCTTAATAGAGGTGGTCACTAAAGCAGGTTTGACTTAGATAACAGAAACAATGGGTGGAATATTGAAATTGATTGCCTACATAATAGGTTTTTATAGTATAAACTTAGAAGAAACATTTCTAATGACTCATCTGGTGAAGGTAATAAGTCTTGTCAAATTCTTGATTTTAATTTGGCAACAATATACCACTTAGTTACAGGATATTTATTTTCTAATACATTTGTTATTGGTACACATGCATTTTCAGTAGGACATGTGGATCCCAGATGTCTCCAGTTTTGAAATCAAAAGATAGATTTTCTTTGAAGTTGAATCAAATGACAGTATGACAAATACTGGTATATGAACTTATTGAACATGTCTTACTTACTATACATACACTGTAGCTCAGCCATAAACTAACACCACAAAGAGATCATGATGAAAAAAGCTAGGTTATGCTAGTTAATGAGAAAATCCTTGCACCATCAAATATGATTCAACTACAACAGATCAAAATCTAAAATACTGGCTAGGGGGTTAGGGTTTTGGTGTTTAACACCACTTTCTGGATCGATGTAGGGTAAGTAAGGATGTACAAACACAGGTAAAAACATAATTCTCTAGATTCGGCAGGAACATAAAAACAGCCAAAAAAATATTATCTCGGAGACTTCCAAGTATTGCAGGTTAGAGTTCATTTAGAATGATGACTATTTGCTGAGATTGTTTCCTTGTATACTGATTTTCACAATGCAACTGGAATATTGTTGAAAGAACTGTAATAAACCCTTATCTTCATTCTTAATAAGGAAAATATTGTCTCCTATTTCTAACTCACACTGTACCATACTTCGAAAATAAGGCAATGGAAATATTAATATTGTCTTAATTTATATCTAATCTTAAATTTATTTCTTATTTATGGAATATTAAGGAACCAGTAGCCTAAATCTTATACATAGAATTTGAAATAAAGGTAAGATCATGAAAACACCACAGAAAATCACATGAGGAAAGGTAAATAGGAAGTATTATCTCTCAAATGAACTGTATATACTTATAAAATTATTTTAATATAAGGCCACACTAAATTGATGTACAGAGCCCCCCTCACCAAAGTCCACCCTCTCATAAGCCCAGTTTTGTCATTGCACAATGGGAGGCCTAATCAGAGGGAACTCCAATATTTTTGGAAATAAAAAATAGGGGGGGGGGGAGGTGGTTGAGTGACTTTTTGTATTTTATATTTTTATTCCTGAAACAACTAATGAACTAGAAATCATAATAGAGTGATCTATCTTCTATTTATATTTATTGTTAAATCATACAGACTTATGAATTGTCTTTCAATAAACAATATTTATATTTAAAATATCTACATCATAATGTTGACATAGGCAATATCTATTTATAGATATAATTATTGGATTTTCCCATGCTAATATCTATTTTTAAATTGTGACTATTGGATTTTCCTATGATTGACTGAAGATCAACAAGGAATTCAGCAATAATAACACAGGATAATAACTATTAATAGTAACAAATCAATATAGTATAAAAAGAAAATCTACAACACTTTAGTAGTATATATTAAAGGATCTTAAACTCTGAACAACAACTAGATCTACTCTATAAAAGATCCACAACTGTCGGATATACATTGTAGAGGAAAAGTTTCATAAAGACTTACGATTAAGATCTACAGTATAAATATAAGTTCAAAAACAATTTCTTCAGAATTGTGAAAAATGGCAGAAAAAATTACAGCTCCTAGTGTTGAAAGACCAGATCTGGCAAAGCATGACAGTTCTATTCTAGATTTAGCCTTTGCTATGGATTGTACTGGGAGTATGGGATCATACATTAAAACAGCACAAAAAAATATTCGTGACATTGTTGAAGCAATTGTGGCTAGTGAAAATAGTAATGTCCATCTTGCTCTAGTAGAATACCGTGATCATCCTCCACAAGATGCTTCATTTGTTACCAGGACTCACGACTTTACATCATCCGTTTCAACTATGAAAACCTGGTTAGACAACTGCAAGGCCTCAGGAGGAGGCGATTGCCCCGAAGCAGTCGCTGATGCACTTCATGATGTGCTGAAGCTAAGCTGGAGAGATGAAGCAACAAAAATATGTGTGTTAATATCAGATGCCCCGCCCCATGGGTTATCAGAATGTGGGGACTCATTTCCAAACGGATGTCCTGCTGGATTAGACCCAATTGACATTACACAGCAATTGGCTGAGAAAGGTATTACATTGTATTCTGTTGGTTGTGAACCAGCCATCTTGCCATACCGAGATTTTTTCATGGCCTTAGCTTATAAGACAGGAGGACAATACACCCCTCTGGGCGGAGCAAAATTATTAACTAAAATTATTATTGGAGGTGCCAAGGAGGAAATATCACTTCAGCAGTGGATGGCAGATGTAGATGAAGAAGTTAAAAATCATATGGCATCAGGACGAGACATTGATGACGAAGCCGTTACCAAAGTATTACACTCAAAACTTAAATTAAAAGGAGCGCAAGCACAACAGTTAAGAAGAAACAACGAAGAACTTGCAGGTATTTCAAATAAAGCTAAAGCCATGTCAGAAATGAAGCATATGAAATCGGCAAAATCTGTGTTTAAGAGTTCAATAGAAGAATGTGACAATTTAATGGACGAAGCAGATTCTTCTGACACATATGATGATTGTTTAGGAGAGACAACTGAGTACCAGGTTAATAGAATGTTACAAAGAGCGAAAGCACAAAACTTTTATAAAAAATAAAGTTAAAGACCAATGTATGCGTAAAGGACTTGTTTTATTTACATTATAAATTTAAATATATTGTTACTATTCATTTACTTGTAAATACTGTATTTATTGTATAACATTAAACAACACTTACATAATGATAGCTGTTTCATACACATATGCCAAAATCATAACAAAATTCAAATCTCCGCTTTAATTTCAATATTACTAAATATACATCCTTTCCTCAAATACTGTATCAACACTCTTTTTATGCAACTGCAAATATTTTTCGTCATATTATGTTATGGGTCTGTCGTTATCGTCATTGCTGTCATTGTTGTCTGTCTGGTATAGATACTAGAGGTCCACGGAGCCTGTAATGTCTCACCTGGCTCAAATTGGCCATGTGGTTTTAGAGAATAGTATTATTTATCAACGCATGGGTGGATGATGGACAGATGACAGACGCTAAGCGATGGCAACAGCTGATGGGAGTTAGTCTACACAGGTGTTTTACCATGGAGTCCTATGTATGCTTTGAAACAATGGGTCTTGGACCCCATTGACCCCAGGACTTCATTGATACAATTTTGAATCCTCATGATCTATCAGTGTTCTACACCAAATATCATTGCACTGATATTATTGGTTCTGAAGATTTTTAAATATTTAATAAATTTTACCCTATTGGGCCCCTTGTTGGCCTTTCCCCTAGCAAGCTGAATGGGGACCATTATAGCAAAGTTTCATTCAAATTGGCCTAATAGTTTCTGACAAAACAGTTGATAGGTGTTTTTCCATTGAATCCAATGTAAGACTTTGGACCGATAGGTCTCGGACCCCATTGATCCCAGGACCTTCATTGATACAATTTTGAATCCTCATGATTTATCAGTGTTCTACACCAATTATTGCTTGATTGATTGTTCTGAAGAAGATTTTTAAATATTTAATTAATTTTACCCTGGTGGCCTTTCCCCCCCCCCCCCCCCCCCCGAGAGGTTTAAACTGTCGTAAACAATTTTGAAAGGGGACAATAATGTTGTAAATATTACGCGGGAACACAACGCGAAGGTTATCAATTGTTAACGTTATTGTAACTGTGATGTTATTATCTTGTTATTCTATATCTTGGTGTCCGATTAAATGTATGTCAAATGAATAACGTATTTCGCATCACTTTTCTCCACATTTATGGTGCCCGCTAATTATCATTTGACCGAACTGATAGTAAAAGACGCTCATAAACAAGTGCTACATGCAGGTGTTAAGTCAACTTCGACAATTATTTTGGATACCCTCAGCTCTGCATTTTGTAAAAAGAATACTCATGAAGTGTGTAATTTGTCGTAAAGTCAGTGGAACACATTACTCAGCTCCATATCCGTCACCACTGACAAAAGTTAGACTACAAGAAGCACCACCATTTACAGCAACATGAATAGATTTCACAGGAGCACTTTATGTGTAGGACAACAATGCCATAACAAAAGTGTATATGTTTATTTACATGTGCGTCTTCAAGAGCTGTGCACCTAGAGGTTGTATCATACTTAACTGTGGATTCATTTTTACAAGCTTTGTCATGCTTTACAAGTAGGAAATCTACACCCCAATTGATAATATCGGACAATGCGTCAACATTTGTAGCAGCCTAGGAGGAATTACAAAACTTGTACCAATCAGAAAATTTGAAAGAAACACTAGCAAATTGGGATCAATGATATAGGATGGAGCTGCCGGACACAATTTTGAAAGGGGACCGCCTAAGGATCATTCAGGCCAACTTTGGTTGAAATTGACCAAGTGGTTTATGACGAGAAGATTTTAAAATCATTTTTTTGCTTATTTATTCTTAATTTGCATAATCGGTCAAAATCAGCAAAAGTTAATAGTTCATATAAAAAAACCGGAATATACGGTAATATGTTAAAAAGCTCATAATTATATTTATTAGTGATGGGAATCGGTAACATTTTCAAGATCGATGATCGTTATATCAACATCGATCGATGATCGATCATCGATGACAATTGCCTGCTAAATGTATTTACTGACTATAATTAATCAAATAGCCTTTATTTCAAGAGTATGATTGACAAAAGTAAAGATATGAATAAAATTGTATCATAAATTTATAAACTATAATTTTTCCATTAGTAAACATTAACTTTAAAATAGAACAAAACAAAAGATCGTTTTCCATATGTGTAACACCTGATATAGATAGATAAATAATAGACTAGTCCAAATATGTGTTTGACAAAAGTAAAGATTTGAATAAAATCAAATAATATATTTACAAACTACAATATTTCCATTTGTAAACATGTAACTTAGAACATTTTTAACAAAAGATCGTTTTCCATATGTGTAACACCTGATATAAAATGGACTATTCCAGGAAGTAGATAAATAATGGACTAGTTCAAATATGTGTATTGACTGAGTGTCAAAAGTACGCTTGGACAAAATTGCCAGATGTTAGTCAGTATGAGGGCAAAAAAAAACCCAGCTGGGATAAAACTAAAACAATATTTTTGTCAGTATGGAGACAGAAAAAAAAACAACAACCAAAGAACAAAGTTAAGCATATATATGTTAGACACTATAGAATCAGAATCGACCACAAGGTTTAAGAATCGATCATCATATATATGTTAGACACTATAGAATCAGAATCGACCACAAGGTTTAAGAATCGATCATCGGATCGTATGATGACGTCCGACTGATTAATCGATGTTTCCGATGATCGGTACACCACTAATACTTATACAGTTCAAATTTGAGTCCATCATGGCTTCAAATACAGCAGTGTTGACCATTTGATGTAATTTCTATTTTTAGTAACGGTGGCCTTCTTGGATATAGAACGGCACTGACGGACACAATTTTGAAAGGGGACCACCTTAGGATCATTCAGACAAAGTTTGGTTGAAATTGGGCAAGTGGTTTCTGATAAGAAGATTTTGAAATGGTTTTTCGCTTATTTATAGCTAATTTGCATAATCTGTCAAAATCGGCAAAAGTTCAAAATTCATAAAAAATACCGTAATATATGTTAACAAGGGCAACACAAAGCATGGCGTATCCCCTCGCCTTAAAATTAGACCCTGTGACCTTGACCTTTGACCTTGAAAATCAATAGGGTTCCAGATTCTCTTAAGATCTAAGTATGTACCAAGTTTGGTCAAAATCCATTGAAGGATGTTGATCCTAGAGTGTTCACAAGGATGTGACAGATGGACAGAAGGACGGAAGGACGGACGGTAGCGTTACTATATCCCTTCGCAACTTCGTTGGCGAGGGGATAAAAAGCTCATAATTATGCTTATACAGTTCAAATTTGGGCACATTCTGGCTTAAAATAGAGCAGTTTTGTCCATTTGAAGAAATTTCTATTTTTAGTAATGGCGACCATCTTGGATACAGGACGGTGCTGACGGACACAATTTTGAAAGGGGACCACCTAAGGATCATTCAGACAAAGTTTGTTTGAAATTGGCCAAGTGATTTCTGACAAGAAGATTTTTAAATGATTTTTTGCTTATTTATGCCTAATTTGCATAATCGGTCAAAATCGGCAAAAGTTCAAAGTTCATAAAAAATCCTGTAATATATGCTTATACAGTTCAAATTTGGGCACATTCTTGCTTAAAATAGAGCAGGTTTGGCCATTTGAAGAAATTTATATTTTTAGTAACGGTGGCCATCTTGGATGGAGGGCGTGGCTATCGGACACAATTTTGAAAGGGGGCCATCCAAGGACCATTCCAGCAAAGTTTGGTCTAAATTGGCTCAGTGGTTTCTGAGAAGATTAAAATGTGAAAAGCTAACGACAGACGACGGACGAAACCTGATGGCAAAAGCTCACATGGCCTTTGGCCAGGTGAGCTAAAAATGGTTTCCATCCAATAACTTTTGCTCTAATTGACCAATCCCTATTCAGCATATGCAGATGGAAATCCTGGTTGGTGGTTGCTTGTTTTTTCTTTTATTATGGTTGCAATATTGACCATCACTGTTTAAACTTTCTTTTAACAATGATCATAAGCCATCTATATATAGATTTCAAACCAAAAATTTATTTTGCTTTTAACATACCTTAAAAATCAAAGAATTCTTTACATCTGTCAAACAAGAGGCCAGGTAGATATTGTCACTTGAATCTCTTTGCTCCTAGGTTCAAATGTTCAGTCTGGAATAAAGGCAAAACTGACAGTGAAGATTGATTGATTAAATGATTGTTGTTTAAGGTCAAGTAAGCAGTATATAAGATATCTTCATGACAAGAACAAGCTTACAAAAAATAAATTGTGTAGGTAAAATGGTGGAAATTGTATGGGTAAATGGGTGGAACTTTAGGTTGTCACAGACAAAGGGATAGGCTTTGGGTCATGGCATTGAATGTCACTTTCAACAATATTTCAATTATATCTTAGCAGTCAGTTTTATTGGTGGAGGAAACTGGAGTGCCCGGAGAAAACCACAGACACCTGTCGCAAGTCACTGACAAACTTTATCACATAATGTTGTATCAAGTACACCTCACCATAAGTGGGATTTGAACTCACAACATTAGTGGTGATAGGCACTGATTGAATAGGTAATTGTAAGCCCAATTACCACATGATCATGACCATGATGGCCCATCACAGTTACCACATGATCACGACCATGATGGCCCATCACAGAAAAAGAAAAACAGTATATAATGAATATGGTAAGAAAATTTTGCCTTTCAAAGGCACCCCAACAATGGTACTTCTAATATGATGTTGCACGTTAGGAGATGCTGCAGGTCGTAATATGCATACAATTACAAACAGCCTAATTCTTCAAACACAAGGCAATCGATTACATTGACCCCTAAATGCGAGCTATGTTTCTGATTAGCCAAAAACAACTAGCAGGCAACACTTTGCCTGCAGCAGAGAAGCTGGGTTATTTATTTATATGCCGTTGAAGTCCCTCAGGTTGATCTGAAGTTGATTCATACATTTTAATAATATGCTTTTGGAGCTTCTTCTATTAACAAAGAAATATCATAAAAAGAGAACAATTCCAAAATCGAATTGAAAAATCTTAGAAACAGAAGCAAAATCAATACCCTTAACACACATATACATGATCACTTAACACACATATACATGATCACTTAACACACATATACATGATCACTTAACACACACATACATGATCACTTAACACACATATACATGATCACTTAACACACATATACATGATCACTTAACACACATTTACATGATCACTTAACACACATATACATGATCACTTAACACACATATTCATGATCACTTAACACACATATACATGATCACTTAACACACATTTACATGATCACTTAACACACATATACATGATCACTTAACACACATTTACATGATCACATAACACACATATACATGATCACTTAACACACATATACATGATCACTTAACACACATTTACATGATCACTTAACACACATATACATGATCACTTAACACACATATACATGATCACTTAACACACATATACATGATCACTTAACACACATATACATGATCACTTAACACACATATACATGATCACTTAACACACATATACATGATCACTTAACACACATGTACATGATCACTTAACACACATATACATGATCACTTAACACACATTTACATGATCACTTAACACACATATACATGATCACTTAACACACATATACATGATCACTTAACACACATTTACATGATCACTTAACACACATTTACATGATCACTTAACACACATATATATGATCACTTAACACACATATACATGATCACTTAACACACATTTACATGATCACTTAACACACATATACTTGATCACTTAACACACATATACATGATCACTTAACACACATTTACATGATCACTTAACACACATATACATGATCACTTAACACACATTTACATGATCACCTAACACACATATACATGATCACTTAACACACATTTACATGATCACTTAACACACATATACATGATCACTTAACACACATTTACATGATCACCTAACACACATATACATGATCACTTAACACACATATATATGATCACTTAACACACATATACATGATCACTTAACACACATATACATGATCACTTAACACACATTTACATGATCACTTAACACATATATACATGATCACTTAACACACATATACATGATCACTTAACACACATTTACATGATCACTTAACACACATTTACATGATCACTTAATACACATATACATGATCACTTAACACACATATACATGATCACTCATTCTCCTGGCTTGGCATTTCAATAAGACAAAGGCAGAGTTAAACAAATTGTATGGGTCCAAACCTCACCTCTGAGTGTTCCAGGACATTTAACAAAAAGCTTACAATTGTAATCTTTCCCATACAAGAAGTCACCATACATGCACAACAATTTTGAAATCAATTCTGAAACTCACAGGATAAGCTAAAATCAAAATATCAGTCATCATCTCTTTGCAAGTGACAGAATACTTTTTCAATACGGAGAAGCAGACTGGGTCCTTAAACCTGCCTGGACATCTGTCACCTATCAAGTCGGGTACTAAAATCTGCCTGGACAACTGTCACTTATGAGGTCAGGCTCTAAGACCTGCCTGGACATCTGTCCTTTATCAGGTTGGGCCCTAAAACCTGCCTGGACAAGTGTCACCTATCAAGTCGGGCCCTAAATCCTTGCCTGGACATCTGTCACCTATCAAGTCGGGCCCTAAAACCTGCCTGGACAACTGTCACCTATCAGGTTGGGCCCTAAGACCTGCCGGGACATCTGTCCTTTGTCAGGTTGGGCCCCAAAACCAGCCTGGACAACTGTCACCTATCAGGTTGGGCCCTAAGTCCTGCCTGGACATCTGTCCTTTATCAGGTTGGGCCCCAAAGCCAGTCTGGAAAACTGTCACCCTATCAGATTGGGCCCTAAAACCTGCCTGGACATTGGTAACCTATCAGGTCAGAACCTAAAAACTGCCTGGATATTTGTCAACTATTAGGTTGGCCCATTGTTCAATAAGAAGTTATTTATCTGAGCAGCCCATTGTACATTGACAAACTGCCTGTATGCCAAGTCTATCTTCCCCATAAGATGTTGTTATCTTCCGAAAAACTTTCTAAAAGATAAAAGGAGACAATCGTTGACTTAGTAGTTTAGTAGTATAGTACTCTGATTGATTGATTGATTGATTGATTGGTGTTTAGCACCAACGTTAGCGGTATTTCAGCTATATCGTGGCATGAACAAATGTTATATTGACTTCAGACACTTTAAAGGAATATTGTCTACCACAATCGTAATTTTTTCATACCCAAAATTATTGTCGTTTTCCGTACTGACCTTCATAAAATGAAGATTAAACACCGAATTATTGGCGAATACGCTACAAAACGTTGTTTTTTCGATATAAAAAAGCTGACCATCGTTACTGGAAGCTAATTAATTATTCCCTGACCTGAGCGAGGCCAAATCTATTTTTATCTATTTTTATGCCAGTAGTCCGGATGCTGCAGCATGGATGTTAAAATTGGTGTTTGTTTACCTCGCAAATACGGCCGTTTTATGCTATTCATTGACAATAATTTGCTGTTGCCAGGTGCAAGATTACATATATTAAATAATATCTACCGAAAATGATCATAGGCATCATCATAAATTCATAAAATATGAAAAACGATTGAGAAAAGAAGGAAAAAACATGTTCGGCTCACCTATCAAGCAAAATATTTGCAAATTCAGCGTGAGTTTGGACGCGTAGCACTTCCTTGAGTTCGTTCCAACGGTCCAACTGATCCCCTACATATATCCTGCATTTGTTCCATTTGGAAGATACTTCACTTCTATTCATCTTTCTCTCTGAATCCGTCAAAGTCTGCGTTCTTCCACGCGCTGACACTTTCTCTTTTGCCCAAGAACCACATGTTGTTTATTGTTTCTAAACAGTGCGCATGCTCAAGACGGGTTCAAATAGAAGGCCATATAAATAGATTTGAATATTGTCATCAGGACAATAATTCTGATAACGATAGTTTTGGGTCTTTTTTGTCAAAAAATCGTATCTTTTGCAGCATAACTCGGTGTTAATCTTCATTTTATGAAAGTCAGTACGGAAAACGACAATAATTTTGGTTATGAAAAAATTACGATTTTAGTAGACAATATCCCTTTAAGTACATCGATTTGATTGATTTGATTTTTGGTGTTTAATGCCACTTTCAGCAATATTTCAGCTATATCATGGCGACCAGTTTTAGTGGTGGAAGAAACCAGAGTACCTGGAGAGAACCACTGATCATGGGCAAGCAACTGGTAAACTTTATCACTTACGGTTGCGAGTCGAGTGCACCCTTTTCTGTAATTTACAAACCCACGCCATATTGGTGATAGGCTTGTATGAGTTGCTAGGTAATCCAACTACCTAACTCATTGAGCCACCTGGGCCCTTTTAAGTACTTTGAAGATAATGATGTCGTAAACAGTTTAAATACAAACTTATAGAATTGTTTATATATAGCATTTTTATACTGAGCAAAAAAAGAAACGCATAATCAATTTCTCATGGCTTTATCTTCAAGGTAAATAAGAAAACATATTATGTAAAAAGTATAAAAATAAAGAATAGTTACCAGCAATCACTATCACACAAGTTTTGAAACTGAACACACGTCTGGGAGTCAGAAGTCCTTCGGTATGTTAGAGTGGTACCACAAAATGACAATTCCATGATTCGTTCAAATGTTAATATTGAGTGTGTCCACCGTTGGCATCAAGAGCGGACTGCACACGGTGTGTCATAGAGTTAATAAGGTTATTTACTGTCATCTGAGGGATGTTGTTCCATTCCTGAAGTAATGCCTGCTCAAGTTCCGGTACTGAAGATGGCGGATTATCACGTCGTCTCACCCTTCTGTCTAATTCATCCCAGAGGTGCTCAATAGGGTTAAGATCGGAGGAGAATGCTGGCCATGGTAAGACATCAATGTTGTGTGCCTGAAGGTAAGCTGTGCAAATCCTGGTGACGTGTGGGCGAGCGTTGTCTTGCTGTAATGTCAGATTATGCTGCTGTAGAAATGGAACAAGATGAGGAGAAAGGATTTCGTCCCGATATCTGATAGCGTTTAAGCTTCCCTGTATAATGTGAAGTTGCGTTCTTCTCCCATACGCTATACCACCCCAGACCATGACGCTACCACCGCCAAATCGGTCCCTCTCGATAACACAACAGTCAGCATATCGTTCATTTCTCCTACAGTAAACACGACGACGACCATCTGCTCTAAAGAGATTAAACCTTGATTCGTCTGTGAAGAGAACCGCTTGCCAACACTGTCGCCTCCAAATTCGTGCATCATGGCGCCTCAACCATTGCATGCACGCAAGTCGTCGGCGAGGAGTAAGTGGATTTCCAACATTTGGACGATATGCTCTGATACCAAATTCTCTGAGTCTATTGCGCACAGCTTGAGCACTTATACGGTGGTTATGTGTTCCTGGCATCGCTATGGCAGTTTCTACAGCTGTTCTTGTCCGATTGCGGAGATGCGCAAGTCTCATAAGGCGGTCTTGTCTGGCAGTTGTGACACGTGGACGGCCGCTCCGTGGTCGATCGTTAGTGTTTCCAAACTGTACAAGACGGCCCTGTAGACGATGAACAGTAGTGTGATGAACACCTAGAGCAGTTGCTACTTCCTGTTGAGTTGCACCTTGGAGAAGCATAGTGACAGCACGGTTGCACTCATCATTACTTAAACATGGCATTCTGCAACAACACTTTTCGTACGAAATGGCAACTGGGTTTGTTAAATGGGTACAACGACGCGTAACGCACTCACCATATGATTTAAATGTACCGAATAACTACTGATTTTAACAATAGGTAAATGTATTAGAATGTAGATACATGTGTGTTTATATTTTATCCTAAAAAGTGATATATCAAAATTATGCGTTTCTTTTTTTGTTCAGTGTATATAATACAAACATTAGGGCCAAGTACATGATGCTATTTTCAATTCTATTTCACCATAAGACTGGAAAAAAACCAACAGAAAATGTGGGTAGAAGATATACCACATGATTTAGAAGAGTAACCATGTCCCTCTATAAGTATTCCAGTAGTGTCAATACAAACACATATGTATATACCAACCCTGTATACAAACACTGCTATCTTATAGACAACCATAAACCTGAAGAACTTGTGAAAACTCTTAAGTGTAATTACAACATTTCTCTAACATTATATGTCAATGATCATATCTTAATGTGGGAACAAAATCTAAAATATACTTTTAACAAAATGTAAAAGGGGATGTCTATTAGGCTATTTGTCAAGACAAAAAAATAACAGGTATTAACAACGAAAATATGACAGTTACAACATACCCCAGGTGTGTACACACCACACATTTTAGAATGTAATTATAATGTACATTTTTGTATATAGTAAGTCTAACTGATAAACCTGGGTGCTCATAGTACTGAACAAACATTCCAATAAAATACAACCGTTGTCCTCAATTATTTCTTTCCTAGTCGTCAAAAACATTGAGATAAGAGATTACATCTACAGTACAGCCATCGACAAACATTCCAGTAAAATACAACTGTTGTCTTTTATATTTCCTCGCTGGCTGTCAAAAACGACGAGATAAAAGATTACGACAAGAGTAACTGCCATCAGCAAACATTCCAGTAAAATATAACTATCGTCCTGTGGTATTTCCTCGCTACACTCAGATAAATAGATTAAAGTTAAAGAGTAGACACAGATAAACATTCCGTTTATAGTCTATTGTAGTTAGAATTAACTCAAATGTCCTCACGTACCCCCAGCAGGAAGTTGGATGGCAGGTGCCTCCTTCCAATAATTCAGGTACAAGAAAGCCAATTAACAGTATAATGTAATTGATGTCTAAAGTCTATTTATACCATTTCCTACCCTTACTGTATATGGCTATAAGTATTTATTATTGTGACATCAAAATTAAGACTGACAATCAACTTAATATACATTCTTTGCTACCATCCCCAATACAAGCTATCAATAAACATTGTTGCTACCATCTCCAATGTAAGCTATCAATAAATATTTTATGCTACCATCTCCAATGTAAGCTATCAATAAACATGTTTTTGCTACCATCCCCAATGTAAGCTATCAATAAACATTCTTTGCTACCATCCCCAATGTAAGCTATCAATAAACATGTTTTGCTACCATCCCCAATGTAAGCTATCAATAAACATTGTTGCTACCGTCTCCAATGCAAGCTATCAATAAACATGTTTTGCTACCATCCCCAATGCAAGCTATCAATAAACATGTTTGGCTACCATCTCCAATGCAAGCTATCAATAAACATTTATTTGCTACCATCCCCAATGCAAGTTATCAATAAACTTTCTTTTCAGAGATAAGAATGTAAGATGATAAAAAATTGGTAGATTTCATTTACAACAAAAACAATGTAGATAAATGAATTGTTTTTCCATTAAAAGTGAAATACGATATATAAATGTACTCTTAATTCACCCTTTTCACTGTCATTTCCTTATTTGATTTAAAATAATTTTTTCGGCTGTTTAAATTTAACTTCTTTAAAACGTGTTCTATAATGGTAAATGTTATAAACTTTGTTACTTCTGATTAAGATGCAAATAACGGGGACAAATTACTAGAATCCTTACAACGCTGATTCCAATTAACAGACCTGGAAAGAGAGTAAATATCATCTGTAAATCCTTACACAGTGGCTTCAATCCCGTTAAAATAAATCGTAATTAGAATTTACAGACACCAATCTTAAATTAAATAAGAATTCTAAGTGCTGTAGGCAAACATTTAACGTAACGATTTTCTTAAATCAATGCTAACTATAAATAAAAGTCAGAAAACTAAACGATCAATAGCAAATAACAGTAAAATAAACATCTCCGTGTAGAATCTTGGCGCAAAAGATAACAACTTTTTAAAATATTACTGAAGTTTTCTAATCTTTTGTCTTTGCTAACAATTAATGATAAAATCCAGGAACATAATAGTAAAGCTAGGTCACATTACATAATAAATATGTATTATCTTTTAATTGAAAAAAACACAACAAAAACAACATATCAATGAGAATTGTATATACAGGTACATCTTGTTGTACAGGAAAAACTATTATACCATCAAATCTGTCTTATGTCCAAAGGAACAGTGAAATATGGTCCATACATGCCAACCCTCGAGAGACTAAAAGCGGTAGGAGGGGGCAGGTCTTTTTTTCAGAAGGATGCAAAATGGTGCATTAAGCTGCATTTCGGATATAAAATCTGTGTAGTCAAAACTTTAAATATAGTATGATAAAACCATGAAAAAATGGATTTGCGGTACCTACATGCTTTGCTACATCGCTATGACCTCCGTGATTGATTGAAAAATCAGTCCTGCAGAATTCACAAAATGCAAATTTATTTCCCTTTCGGGAATGTTTAATGAAATGAAACTCATCAGTCCATGCTGTCTTAAATACGTTGTCATAACGTAAACGAGCCTTCTTTTTTTCTGGCATTTCAGACATATTCATTCAGACATTAATCTGTTGATGTTTTGGAATCATAAGTTCAAAATGTAGTGCTTCAAAACTTTATTTCAAATACCATTTCTGATTGGTTTAATGATAAAGAATTGACCAATGGAAGTTTCCGGTACAAATTAAGAGGGAAACGATTACGGAAAACGCCTAAATAATTTGGATTTGTACTCATTTATACGTCGTAGAAATCTACAAGAATAATCAACATATGAACAATTCACGATAATTTTGTTTACAATTTTTTTTAAATCGGTAGGAAAACATCTAAAATCGTTAGGTGGTAGAAGACTTAAAAATTTGGTCGACCACCGCGTAAATCGGTATGGTTGGCATGTATGTATGGTCACGTAAGACAGGTGGTCACTTAAGGGTGTAGGCCTGGGGTATGGGAGATAACTCTATTTTCAGTGTCTTCTCAAATATATGATCATCTGTGCATTTGAAAATTCCCTCTCAATTCCAAGCTTCTTTGGGACAAAGATTGATTACATTGGATATGACCAGTTAAAAAAATGACTCCTTTTCCTTTTACCTTTCCATAGCTGTGCTCCTTGTATTTTTATATCTTACTGCTGCTTATGCCAGTGTCAGGCAGTGCATTATTATTATATGCCGGTGCCCACAAAATATCATTGAAATATCTCTTTCCAGAAAAAATGTTCATCGAAATATGTTGTCAAAAATGCCAGAAATGTACCACAACCTTTTTCTATTGAATTTCAAGGGTTTGTCAAAAAAATAATTAAATATAAAAACACCATAATCTTACATTTTGTCTTAGATATTATGAAACTATAGAGCAAATTCATTTTATGGTAGCAAAAAAATAGAAAGCTATGTTTGGGAAAAAAATTGTAATATCTGATCCTCTCTTATACCACCACCCCCATTCTCCTAAGACAACTAAAGAATAACCAGAATCAAACAATACAACTGGAGCACAGAATTTGAAGGAATTTAACAATACAGCTGGGTGGCTGTCTGTGCTTTTTGGTGTTTTTTTGTAATGAATTAATCAAGTAGAGTCACCCTCAAACCACCCCTCCCCCTCCCCAGCTTACTTGAAAATAAAAAAGACAAATGCAGTCATTTGGTAATCTGGACATCCACTGTGTCAATTATAAGAATTCAAAAGCTTTTTGTTATTGGTAACTAGTTATTTTTTATCTCACAAACAAAGAAACTAGCAAAGGATGGGTGTGTGATAACTTTCCTCGACAATTTCATTTTTATCTGGGTGCCATCCATGAAAAACATAAATTTAAATATTCTAAAAATCTGACGGTAAAAGTTTGTAAAATTTGGTGCAATGATGTCTATATGTCTATTCTTCAGTGTGACATTTTTTGGTGGAAATTAATCGAATTTAATCCGATTCTTAATACCAAGGTGGTCCTCAGGGCATCCCCCCTTTTTTGCAGTTTCCACTGTTTTGCACGTGATTATCTCCAAACAGGATATTCAGATATGCTAGATATTTCATATTTATTCAACAACAACACTCTCAAGTGTATTAAATCCAAAATATTCCCTTTCCATCAGAAATAAATGTGCATATCTATTAGAATCTTCCAAAACTAGTATTACCATCTGGCATCAAGAATACCCCCAAAATTGCTATATTTAGGATGTGCTATGGAGAAAACGGCACGGTGAAATTTTTTGAAACTTTGGCAGATAATGTATTTAGACATAACTATTCCATGATGCAAATTAAAAAAAAAATTGAACGATGGGAAAATTTAGGGTAACCCAGGTCTACACCCTTAATACAGGTTTAATTGATGTGAAATGCACTGTGAAGGGAAATGTAAATTAAGGTCACATATTACAAGTTATTGCTTAATAGAGGTGGTCACTAAAGAAGGTTTGACTGTAGTAATAAAAAGAACATTTGGAAAGTGATGACCAACAATTCCATCAATATCAACAAAACAAACAATGACCTCTCACTTCAAACCATTGAACATAACAAAGACCACAACATATGACGTTGGAAATCCAGGTCTTGGCTTCGAGCAGGCACAAAAATGTGGCAGGGTTAAACTGATTTATGGGATACCAACCCTCCCCTCCTCATAATTGGATCTCCAACAGCAATACATATATAGACAAAAGTTTTATTGTTGGAGGAAACCGGAGTATCTGGAAAAAACCACTGACCTGTCGCAAGTCACTGACAAACTTTATCACATAATGTTGTATTGAGTACACCTCGCCATGAATGGGGTTCATACTCACAACTTTAGAGGTGATAGGCACTGATTACACACGTGACAGGTAGTTCTAAATCCAACTACCATACGATCACAACCACGACGGCACCAAACAAGCTTGTATACTACTATCTTGTAAGTCTGATGTCAATACATTTTGTAACACTTATAAGTTAGACACTCACAATATCTTATAACAACTCAGTTTTTATATTTTCATTTTTTGTCTAATCTAAAATAGTATCATATATTGTATTGTTAATAATAAATCAACATTATTAACCTCAGAAATATGTTTTAGGTAAATTGTTCATGAAATCACAAACTATAGGAATTAAATAAACATGTTTATCGCTATTTTGCGGTATTTTCCTTTGATTTTGCTATCTGAGAATTTTCCATCTCACGCTAGTAGAGTGAGATGGAAAATTATCGCTAATCGTTAAGAATTGTCAAGGACGAACGTAGTATTATCACTGTTTTCTAATATGACGCTATGACGTCACATTACCAAATCCTTTATAATAAGTGATTTACGATATAAAATATTAATTGTGTTTAAAAAAATGTCAGTATCTCAACAAAAATTATTTAATTATGAATACAAAATAGCGATAAAATAATTAAAGATGTTTTTTAAAACTCGAGGACGTTTCTCAGTCATCTCTCATCTCAGGGCTTTACCCTTCGATGAGAGATGACTGAGAAAAGTCCTCTGTTTTAAAAAAACATCATTAATCACTTATTATTGTAACATTCATTGAAAACTTTCACTAATTGTATTACAGCTATAAAGATTTTGAATACAAATACAATTCTACATGCAAAGATGAGACCCTGATCAAAAGGGGTATTTCCCATCCATGTTTCTATGGAGATGTTATTTCCCCAAGTTGAAAAGTTCAAATTTGACACATCTTAACTTACAAAATAATTTAAAAACCTTATTCTTTAAAAGGCAATCATTTCAGCATTAAGTTGATTCTCAAACAGGAATATAAAACTCGACGAAATCTTAACTGATCATCAGTTTTATTGTGAAGCGAACACTCACAGAATTCTTCAAGACAAGTAGACCAGTTGGAACTACTACTGAGTCTATTATGGATAAGTGTAGTTCATTGCCAGATGATGTGCAACCTATAGTAAAGACACCAACCCAGGAAACGACAAAACAGTATAGCATCGAGACAGACTCTGTTATTATGCCAGTGATGTCCTTATCCATGCCAACAGATATCGGTAAAAATTCACGGGGATTTTATAAGTAAATTTCCCTTGCCGATAAGAAGAGGAACACTTGCCGACTTTACACAAGAAACAACCGTATCTAAAGCATCAATAGTTTATGGCATACCAAGGATGACCATAAACAGATGGATGGTATGTCACGACCATGATGTCCCCTGTAAAAAACATACAGTAATCACTGTGAAAAATAATTCTTCCCACACAATAATTGAAAGCTGTTTCTAATTTACTACAAAAGATAAAGTGACAAAACTTAACAGCAATACATATAATTCAGTGAAATCAAATTCTATCAATTGTATGGACTGACATTCAACATTAACTATTCTTTTTATCAGTAACGATGCAAAAAATAAGTCTATATCTGTACCACTATAGGGAAACTGAAGCCGACTTAGACAATAAATATTGCAATATATCAGAACAACTATACAATCTCCAGACAATAAACATTTATCAACGAAACAATATGTAAAGTAGGAATTTATCCATATATACAATTATACATACATATTTATCTAATAAAACAGAGACATTTTATACATACAATAGTGCTAACTAAAAGATTTGTTATGACTTATTCTTATTTCATTCAGCCTTCCATTAAATGCCAGTGTTAGATAACATTTCTTTAGGGAAATCACTGACGAAAAAAAGTCAATATTTGTAACCAGTGTCAGTATATATTCATTTGTATGTGAAAGAGATTTTTACAAAAATTCACTAAACATTATAATAATAGGGATGATTCTAGTTTGAAAATAAAATAACTAAAAAATAAATGAAATATCTCTGAAACCATATACATGTATATGCCCCTTTTCAAAAGGTCAATTTTTAACATGTTCTGAATGTGTGCTGCAACTTTGGGAATATTTTTTTTTTCAGAGGAAAATATCTGAAATCTGTTAAATAACTGAAAAAAAATCATCTCTGTAATAAGAGAGAGATAGGGTATGGTGTTTAATGCCACTTTCAACAACATTTCAGTTATAGTGGCAGTCAGTTTTATTAGTGGAGGACACCCTCTGTAATAAGATGTGAAGGGCTAAAATATGTTTGATGATAAAAAAAATCAGAAAATTTGGGTTAACAAAAAATGGGACCTTTATTCCACCCTTCCTTAGATCAACATGAATGCCTTCCACAATTTTCTTCAGGATAAAAGTTAAAACTTGAAATATATGGTAGTTCAAATTAATACCCATTGGCAGATCTAGGGGTTGTGGTTCGGAGCCCCCATCCCCTTAGTTATAGACTGGTAAAAACATGTTTTAAAAGAATGTTAGGATCAGCCTCTGATGCCTGTGTACTATATAGAAAGTTACAGTGGGTGTAATGGATAGTTTTTTTTTTATTATATTACATAACATAAATAAGTTATTTAGTCATAATTCTATTTTAATTTGTAAATGGTTATTGCCTTGCATTTCATTGGACGGAAAAGTAAAATTTTTAATGTTTACACATCAATGATTCCTTTTATACACCCTTGTATTAAATTTTAGACTTCCTTCAATTTAAAAAAAAAAAGAAAAAAAAAAGAGACTGCCACGATATAACTGAAATATTGTTTAAAGTGTCGTTAAACACCATCATACAAACAAACAATAAAAAAAGAGAAAATATATCCATTTTGAAAGCAACAAAGCAAAATATTTCATCAAGTCGATTAAAAAATACAAGAAAGAAAGCAATATAAATTAATGTAAAATTGTATCTAAACCTGTAATAGTTTAATTCTGACTGATGTGTGTGACAAAACAGAAACTTTACACCCAGAAAAAAAATCTCCAGAATTTGAATCACTGTATGAAATTTCAGAAGATATTCAATCATTTTTAATTGACCTTTCCTCGGTGACAAGAAGAAATCCTTCACACATATAAACAAATCATCATTTTAAGATTTCTGTCAAATTGATTGCATTTAAACCAGCTGAGAATAAAGTCAAACTCTTTTATCAACAGGTAAATCACACTCCTTTATTGATGGGTTTATCATGTACAAACATAGGTAATCTCCCCTAGATTACAAATCTTGACAATTTATCTAACTCAAGTATTATACACTTTAAATTTAAATTGAATTTTCTTTTAAATTTCACTTAAATGTTGAAGTCTGGTTACAAATACAATCCATTTCACACTTTTAACCATGAAATGTGATTACTTTTATAGTTTGAGGTTAGATAAAACAGATCCTGTCTCTAACCTTACAATAACTGACCCTACTTAGTGGCAGTAAATACAATGTTTAGGTACAATTGTTCATATGTGATATACTTCTATCTGTTAGACCAATATTCCTTTTAATTTTTTTTTTTTTTATTTCTTCCCCCCTAAAAAAGAAACTTTTACCCTGTTGCTAAATTGTCGTTTTGAAAAAATAAAAAGGGAGGGTAATGGATAAATTGTTATTCATGGATAGAAATTAAGGGTTAGGGTTATGGTGTTTAATGCCACTTTCAACAATACTTCAGTTATATCTTGGCGGTCAGTTTTATTGGTGGAGGAAACCGAAGTACCCAGAGAAAACCACCGACCTGCTGCAAGTCACTGACTAACTTTATCGCATAATGTTGTATCGAGTACACCCCACCTGGGTTGGAATAAAACACACAACGTTAGTGGCGATAGGCACTGATTGCATAAGTAGTTGTAAATCCAACTACCATATGATCACGACCATGACGACCCTTGATAGAAATCAATGTATTTACATGTAGTATCAAAAAAATATATAAGAAGTCCAAAAAAAAATTACATAAGAATCTAAAATCTATGATTTGTGCTGTTTGTTTTTTGAGAAGTGAAAGAATGAACAGAAGTCTAAAAGCATATTTAAATAAAGCAAGGACCCAGATACAAAAAACAACAGTACATACAAAAAGGTCATATCTCATGCCAAAGGTCATATTTCATGCCAATGTTGTTACCACATCAAAGGAGGATTATGTAAAAATCATTACATTTGGTATTAACAGCAATATTCAATACAATAATTTACATGGAGCCAATCTTCCCCAGGAAACTGACACTTAAAATGTTAAACAAAAGAACTAATCAAGAAAATTGAAATCTAAAACTTTAGAAGTTACGATTCTAAATTAACAAGGTTCTAAAATTCATTATGTTTTAATAAATCTGATCAAATGTTTCAATTGTATTATAACTATCTGTCACGTTCTGTCAAAATAAAAGATCAGACATCACTCTTATGTAGAAACCTGGATACTGCACAGGAAGAATAAAACCAAACTTTAGGGGTTTATTGAGATTTAATATTGTTGGGAATTCCCATCCATGGACAATCCTAATCAATATTGAAGTCTTTATTATTCAGTCCTGCATTCCCTATTAATGAATTAAATGTCTAATGATGTAATACAGGTTTTACAGAGAGTTTCAAGCATAACATACTAATTTGTTGTGTGTCACTTCTTTATAGAAGTGGATCAGTCATAGACAGTTGATATCCCAGGAGTGAGTGAACGAGAAAGAATGGTTGTTGCTTAACGCCAAGTGAGCAATTTTTTAGCTATATCATGGCGAGAACAAGATACATTTGATGAGATGATGATGATGTCTGTTTTGTACTAGACCAATATGCTTATATAGTTGGATTTGATTTGTATAGTGCTAGCTCAATGAAACAACAGCCCGTGGGAAATGTAGTCCCACTCGGACACATTATCATGATCCAACAAGCCTTTGTTCTTACTCTTGATGCTGTGTGCTTAGCAGAGAAGTGACAAATACCAATTTTATAGTCTTTTTGGTTTGACCCGACCAGGGCTGGAAACCATTTGAGGAGAACAGGCTAACCATTACACCATGATATGGCATATAAAAATTGTCTGAAAAGATAGTCCTTTTTGCAATGTGTAGAAATTTGCAAATAAATGTACTACACTTGGCTTTGTTTTCCAGTGCTCTGTAAATCTTTTTCAAATGATTTATTGCATAGTCTATAAAACCTACAAAATCACACACATATACATGAGTGCACACTTTCCAGGCTTTGCAAAGGCACTTCAATAAAAAGCGTTAAAGAGTTAAACTAGTTTTATGGACCCAAACCTCCCCTCTTAGTGAAATGATGGGTCATGCAAGTAGACAACATAAATTTACCCTATAATGAGACATTATATTAGTTTGTAGTAAAATATATATAGAGAGTTGATCATGTTACAACACAGTTACGACATATCAATAATTCTGTATGAATAATTTCAATCGAATCATACAGCAATAAAAAAGCTTCACTAATGTAGTTTAATACATATTATATAGTTAATTATGTAGGTTGTTATTTTATGTCAGTTTTCTAGATATTTTACATGTACACCTTCAAATGGAGGATGCGTTGTAATAACAATTAGAAGATTGATACAGATTAATAAAAGTATGGAACATGCGATACGATCAAATATCACCTTATAATATCACACATATAACTAAAAGCATAGTAATTATCTGATCAAATATTGCCTTCTTATATTACACATATAACTAAAAGCATAACAAATATCTGATCAACTATCGCCTTCTTATATCACACATATAACTAAAAGCATTGCAATTATCTGATCAACTATTGCCTTTTATCACACATATAACTAAAAGCATAGCAATTAACTGATCAAATATCGCCTTCTTATATCACACATATAACTAAAAGCATAACAAATATCTGATCAACTATCACCTTTTTATATCACACATATAACTAAAAACATAGCAATTATCTGATCGACTATCGCCTCTTTATATCACCCATATAACTGAAAGCATAGCAAATATCTGATCAACTATCGCCCTCTTATAACACACTTATAACTAAAAGCAGAGCAAATATCTGATCGACTATCGTCTTCCTATATCACACATATATAGCTGAAAGCATAGCAAATATCTGATCAACTATCACCTTCTTATAACACACTTATAACTAAAAGCAGAGCAAATTTCTGATCAAATATCGCCTTCTTACATCACACATATAACTAAAAACATAACAAATATCAGATAAAATATCACCTTCTTATATCACACATATAACTAAAAGCAGAACGATTATCTGATCAAATATCGCCTTCTTATATCACACTTACAACTAAAAGTATAATAAATATCTGATCAAATATCGCCTTATATCACACATATAGCTAAAAGGCATAGCAAATATCTGATCAAATGTCGCCTTCTTGTATCACACATATAACTAAAAACATAACAAATATCAGATTGCTATAATACCTTGATGGCTTCAAAGTATTTACAGATTTGAAAAAAATAAATTCAAAGTGTGAACATATGCATTTTTATGGGTGTAAAGGTGGTGTGAAGATTGTTAGCTATCATAAAATTTTCTATTTTACTTTAAAAACTTGGTGTGAAGATTTGCAGCCGATAAAACAAAGAAAACAAGTACTAGATAAGTATCTTAAAACTGATGCAGAACCAAATGAGATAAATTGTCACCTCAAAAGTTTGTATAGAATTATTAAATTACTAACAAAACCAAATGGAAAAGAAACAAAATATTGTGATTTAACAACTTTATATAAGTAGATGGATAAATGATAATTTACATGTACAGAATAATTAGTGTATCCACTCTCAAATATATTTTTTTTTTTATCGCATGGGGAAAAAGATATGATCAAGTTTATGGACAGAAATGGTCGTCCTGGTGGATTTGTCTTTACAACAACATTACGATCTATATTTCTTGTATGTAATAAAAGATAAGGTCTGATGGCTCGGTATTATATCATGGGCAATCAATAACAAATGTTAGACAAAACATATACAATAAAGCTATATCTTTTTTCTCCTCATATTTGTCCGTGATATTGTGACGACTGTTAATGTTGTTTATATAAAGATGACATAAGTCTCTCTATAGTCAAGTAAGTGGCTAGCATTCTATTGATTTCTGCCGTACAGATAGAGATAGCCTTCAGTTTTTATCAATACTGAATTTGTTCCAGTACAATTTTCATTACCGTTATAACTCGTTTCTAGGGTAATAACTCTGTAATAATTTTTTATCGTAGAAATACAGCGTCTCAATTGTGTCGTAAAAAGGATATTTGGTCTGGACTACGTACTATATGGATCAGATCTTCAAAAAAGGGAGAATTATTAAAATAATATTAAAACAGTATCTACAAAGATGTCCGAATTACCATGCTTTATCATACAGCCTTTAATGTAACAGCAAACAAGAACTTAATTGTTCTGTACTGAAGAAAAAAAGTAGTCACATCTATTAAGTAGTCACCTCTATTAAGTAGTCACCTCTATTAAGTAGTCACCTCTATTAAGTAGTCACCTCTATTAAGTAATCACCTCTATTAAGTAGTCACCTCTATTAAGTAGTCACCTCTATTAAGCAGTCACCTCTATTAAGTAGTCACCTTTATTAAGTAGCCATCTCTATTAAGCAGTCACCTCTATTAAGTAGTCACCTCTATTAAGTAGTCACCTTTATTAAGTAGCCATCTCTATTAAGCAGTCACCTCTATTAAGTAGTCACCTCTATTAAGTAGTCACCTTTAGTAAGTAGCCATCTCTATTAAGCAGTCACCTCTATTAAGTAGTCACATCTATTAAGTAGTCACCTTTATTAAGTAGTCACCTCTATTAAGTAGTCACCTCTATTAAGTAGTCACCTCTATTAAGTAGTCACCTCTATTAAGCAGTCACCTCTATTAAGTAGTCACCTCTATTACGTAGTCACCTCTATTAAGTAGTCACCTCTATTAAGTAGTCACCTCTATTAAGCAGTCACCTCTATTAAGTAGTCACCTGTTTTAAAAGGTCACAATTTTCTTGTCTTGTCATAGAAAATTTCATATGAATTGAACCTCTTTTAAGGGGTCACGTGTCTTAAATGGTCACTTTTTCTTTGTCCCAAAGGTGACCTTTTTTTTATACAGGTTTGATTGTATCAGGAATTTGAAACACAGGAAATTTTATTGTCATCATTATTTATATTTGACAACAAATTGTATTTCAATAGTTTCTAATTAGTATGTTACGTAATAAAGGGGTTTGTATGTGTCAATTTTAATATCATAATGAGGCAATTTAGTGTTTTAATGGCAGAAATTAAACTGTCAAGAATATTACCCAGAATATTTTGCCCTAAGCCCTGTCTTTCCACTAATTGTGAGATTTAAACTGGTTTTGGGAAAAACATATTCAGCTGAGACATTGTCAGCTGTATATGGTTCTTATTTACACAGATAGTTATTCTGTCTGACTGTAATTACAATTAAAGACATTAAAATAGTCACATTTGAGAGAAAAATACATTAAAGTGTAATTACTAATAACTATCAAAGGCATTGGTAGTTGCATTTGGGGAAAAAACACCCATTAAAATTAGACAATAATGATTATCAGTTTTAATACAAAATGACAAATTTACCACAAATCATGAAATATTAAAATAATAGAAAATAAAGATAATCAGTTTTTATCGATGCAACAAAATTGACAAATTTGCCACATATTATGAAATACTGAAATAATAGAAAATAAAGATTATCAGTTGTTAACGATGCAACAAAAAATGACAAATTTACCACAAATTATGAAATATTGAAAAATGAGAATCTGTTGTCATAACGATTGCAGTAACAACAAGAAACCCTATCAATATTATAGCGATGGATTAAAAGATAATAGACCTGCAGTTCAATGGTTTAAATCCAGGCAGGTTACCTTTTATCATTGGTCAATTGTCGTCTTCATTGTTTGCCAACTGTAAAGAATGAGTTATAGGAGAGGAAAAGTCCCTTGAATAATTAATGAGATAATTTCTGTCATAGCTTTTAATCAAAATACGTCCCACTGTTTATACTCTAAATGTACAATTGATGAAACATAACTTTTTACAATTTGAACTTATCGCTTCAATTCTTACATCTTTATTAAATAGGCTTCAACATGTTGGGAACGAAAAATAAATATCGTCTGTTAATTTACTGATGTTGGGAGACAAATGAAAACATTTTGACTTTTAATATAAAATGCAGGTCAACAAATAAAAATATAGACACATGTATCTAATTTAATGCACATGATAGTTTCTTTAGTAACCGTCATCAGGTACACTCAAAGTCAAAACATTGAAAAACCAAATAATTCAAAAGTACTAATGATATCAAAAAGTATTTATCTAAATAGAACATTGTACAAGATGTAGTGTTTCTTTTTTACTCTGAATACAAAATGTACTTCAACAAGATGACTGTTTGAATCTAAATGTATAAAATAACTAATTGATTGATTGAATTTGATTGCTTTATGCCATATTGAGCACTTTTACAGCATTATTGTGGCAATCAGGCAGAGCACTTCCAGAAAATCACCAAACTGATAACATAATCTCATTAACAGTAGAACACAAGACATCTAATGAGGGGCTGGGCATGAAATAATACTTCATAGGTGGTAACACAACAGTGATCACCTTACATCTATTGACAATGCATCTTTTAGTTTTTACGTAGATGTTTTCTTTCCTCTATCACTGCCAAGACCTTTACCAGACTTGACTGTATATATGAGTAACATGACAGGTGTCTTATAAGAAGCAGGAACTGCTTACCCTTCTCAAGCACCTGAGTTCACCCCCATATTTTTTGTGGGGTTTTTGCTCGTCTTTTTAGTTTTTATGTGTTGTACATTTTTTTATGTACTATAATGCATCTTCAGGTTCTGAGTATCGTGTGATTTGTGTTTGTTTACATATAGTTGTGTCCAACACATATTGTGTTGTGTTTTTGCTTAGTTTTTCTTCGACTTGTGTACCCTATGTTGCCAGTTTCTCTGGATTGTCCTTTTTTGATTGCCCCATCAGTATTCTCTAACGTTTAGTTAATAACTACATTCTCCCTTTTAAATACAGACATTCCGCAAGATTTCTTCAACAGACTTCTTAGCCTTTACTCAGGTACCAGGCTGTATCAGGGATTTTCTAATTATATCATTGGTAACAATAAGATAATTGAGTCATAATTGTAACTGTGTCCCCGGCTGTCATATGAAACAGAATATTGATTAATTATAGCACACACACATCCAAGTTATCCAATTAATTCTCAACCAACAATCAAAATCATGACAGATTTAACTATTATCACATTAGAATGCTTTATTTTGTCACAAAACTAATGTGAAATTTATGCAAACTAAATATTAACCTTGTGTTTTTCGTTGCGTAACAAACACCGAGTTTTGTTGTCACAATGCTACAGCGGGTTACAGATAAACAAATGTTGTTGACAATTTAAATACAACAACAGATCATAATAATTGCCAATTTGTCCATCTATAGAATTCAATTTGCTAAAATTGTCCAAAAGAAAAATTTTGAGATAATGGAATACAGTTTTCTGTAAGATAATGTACAGTTTTCTGTAAGATAATGAAATAAAGTGTTTCATAATAATGATAATTTTGTTTACTTTTTGTCACTGGTAAACAAATAAGACAATCGAGATGCATTTAATTTTGTTCCGAGTCTGGAGAATGGAGAAGATAACAGGCAACATTCAAGTGAATTACAAAGAAATATCAAATTGACAAATAATGGTTTCCAAGCCGGTTTCCATTAAATGATAAACATTATTCGACAAAGGAAACAATTATTTCTCTTCATTAAGACAAATCTGTTTCAGAAAGATATGGTGTCAATCTTACAACTGTTTCATCATTATTAATTACAATTTTAATTTATAAGTTAATTATTGCTTCTGCTATTCCAAACAAGGAATCCATTAATTGTCTTCTATAGCAATGAACAGAGTTTAAAAAAAAAACTGTCTTCATTGAAAGTGACTTATTTGTAAACTAATGCTTCCAGAATTTGGAGTCAATATTTTATATCTGGAAATTTTGTCTACTGTGGATATCTAGAACACATCTATGATACAATGGTTAGCGTGCTTGCCTCAGTTGCGGCAGATTCTGGGTTTGAGGTGCTGTTTTTGTGCTACGAATACAGCATTAAGAAACAAGAGCAAAGACTGGTTGTCCCAGAATCAGAATGATGTGTCTGAGTGAATATACATGTCAACCCACAGACTGTTGTTTCAGTCAGCTAGCACTATTAAATTCCAATTAAGTGTGTTGGGTCTTGTACAAAGTGGACATCATCATCATCTTATCGAAAAGTAACTGCACTCACTTAGCTTGAAACAGCAATCTATTTGACAAACTCAAAAAAAGTCTGCATTAACAATATCTGACTGGACAATGAATTACATAGAAATTTGTTCTATTTCAGATTGACAAAGATGCCCATGCATTTTGGTCATTGAAACTTTTATGCATGATTTTTGTACTCAATACACTGATTGATTGATTTTTGGTGCTTAACACCACTTTCAGCAATATTTCAGCTATATCATGGCAACCAGTTTTAGTGGTGGAAGAAGCCGGAGTACAGGTAGAGAACCACCGACCATGGGCAAGCAACTAGTAAACTTTATCACTTGCGCCTGCGAGTCGAATGCACCCTTTTTTGTAATTTACAAAGCCAGACGTAAACCGACGCCGTATTGGTGATAGGCTTGTATGAGTTGTTAGGTAATCCAACTACCTAACTCATTGAGCCACCCGGGTCCCTGATCAATACACTCTTATCGATCTGTATCCAATATATAAAATGTTCTTATTGGACGATTTTGAGGTGTGATTACAATATTTGTACCAGACCGTGACAGCATTTACCTACACTTTATGGTATTCAACATTACCACAGTGATTAAGAGATGAAAAACAACAATCGAAATGATGTTATAATAGATCTTTTGAACACTCCCGATTTGATTCTGAAATTATAGATCATTAACAGGAGTTATTTCCTTCACAACATGAACTAGAGGCTCAGTCCACTGAGCCTGTATCGCTCACCTGACAATAAAATGATACTGAAGCAAATTTCAAAGGGAGATAATCATTACCTTAAAAAACAGCAGCCATCTTGAATGGAGGGTGGGGCTGTCGGACACAATTTTAAAAGGGACACACCCAGGGACCATCTATGCCAAGTTTGGCTCCATTTGGCCAAGCTGTTTCAGAGGAGAAGATTTTTTTAACATTAGCCAATCAGAAAAAAGAATTATTCTTGGCGGCCATGTTTATAGGCCAAATGGAACGAAATGGAGAAACTTTATAGAGGACCTTACATAGATGCTTACTGCCAAGTTTGGTTCCATTTGGCCAAGTTGTTTCAGAGGAGAAGATTAAAATATGAAAAAGTTAACGGACGGACGACGGACGCCAAGTGATGGCAATACCTCACATGGCCCTTTGGGTCAAGTGAGCTAAAAAATGATGAAAAAAGGGCAATAACTCCTAGACGGGTAATCAGATTTACTTCAAAATTGCAGGGCATGTAGATCTTGACAAGCTGAACATGTTTTCAGTTTACACTCAACATCTATCTCTTATAGTTTTTGAAATAAAGGATGAAAAGTATTAACATTTTTAAAATTTGATGAAAAAAGGGCAATAACTCCAAATTGGGTACTCAAATTAACTTCAAAATTACAGGGTAGGTAGATCTTAATATGCTGCACATGTTTGCAATTTAAACTTAACCTTTATCTCTAATAGTTTTTGAAATATCAGACAAAAATGTTTAAATTAAAAAATAAAAAAATAAAAAAGGGCAATAACTCCTAGACGGGTAATCAGATTTACTTCAAAATTGCAGGGCATGTAGATCTTGACATGCTGCACATGTTTGCTGTTTAAACTTAACGTCTATCTCTTATAGTTTTTGAAATAAAAAACGAAAAGTATTAAAATTTTGAAAATTTGACGAAAAAAGGGCAATAACTCCAAGATAGGTAATCAGATTTTCTTCAAAATTTCAGGGTAGTTAGATCTTCCTGTGCTGATCATTTTTACCCAGTCAGATTTCTGATATTATTAACGGTTTTTGAGTTGTTACCAAAAACGTGCAATTTTACCCTATGTTCTATTTTTAGTAACAGTGGCCATGTTTGTTGGCCGAATGGAATTAAATGAAGAAGTTTTATAGAGGATCTTACATAGATGCTTCCTGCCAAGTTTGGCTCCATTTGGCCAAGCAGTTTCAGAGGAGAATATTTTTTTAACATTAGCCAATCAGAAACAAGAATTGCCCTTGGCGGCCATATTTGTTGGCGGAATGGGACGAAATGAAGAAACTTTATAGAGGACCTTATATAGATGCTTTCTGCCAAGTTTGGTTACATTTGGTCCAGTTGTTTCAGAGGAGTAGAATAAAATATGAAAAGCTAACGGACGGACGACGGACGCCAAGTGATGGCAATACCTCACATGACCCTTTGGGTCAGGTGAGCTAAAAATGGTACCAGCTATAGAAAAAGCAAATGAAATGATTTGAGCATAATTTTCTTATTATTTGTACCTTGTAAAAATCGGGTTAAATTTATAGCAAATAGAAAATTCAAAAGTTGTTAAGCCCGGTATACACGATACAAGTTTTGCATCCAAGTCTCCATTCAAGTTTCTTGAATTCATATTTTTTGATCGTGTATATCATATAAGAAACTTGAATCAAAAAACTTGAATGGACTTGGATGGAATAGAAATGCATCCTATTTTTCTTTCAACTTGGATGGAACTTGGATGGAGATTGACCAATCAGAAGACAGAATCCTTATCAGCATCAATTTGTGAATGTAAATAATAACAACTACACGTGTTGTGCAAATATGGCAGGAAAAGAGGAAACTCCAAAATGCAGGAAAAAGACAGTCACATGGACTAATGAAATGATTGAAGATCTAATAGACTTCATGGAATATACATCCCATCATCGCCTTCGAAACCATTTACGAGCCCATGTTGACCTCTTTTTGGAGCTTAATCTCCTTCGCAGTACAATTGTACATAATAATGCAATACAAAGGGCAGCACCCTCCTCTCCTCCCAAAAATGCCATTTTGTTTGTTGTATCTCCTGCCAAAACTTGTGTGTATTCATCAAAATTTCTTGCATCGTGTATACACAAACTTGAATTCAAGTTTTCTTGAATGGAGACATGGATGCAAAACTTGTATCGTGTATACCGGGCTTTACAACATTTAAATCTTGTACAGATTACGGAAATAAAATATGTAATTTTCATTGAGTTGTGCATGAAATAAAACCTTTTTGTCCTTAAAGGGAAATAACTCCTATCAAAAGTGAATAATTTTAGAATCAAGTCTGAAATATGCAAATGTTCTATTCAATAATAACTCTTGTAATCTGTATACCAGTTTTGTATTGTTTGGTCTATAACTGGTATGAGGCAATTGTATCAATTAAGATCTGTGATAAGACATACAAATTCTGGTAAAAATCATTCTATTTTAAGAAACAAATGACAAGCAGTATAATAACAAATACAAACATCAATTCTATACGTGGGACTCGGAAATAAAAATCGTGATGACTACAATAAAACATCATCACATTAGAAATCCATGTTAAGAGTTCCACTCAAATAGTCGTCATATTTTAAAACCATGATAATGTTATCGATTGTTCAATGAAAGAGACCTGTAAAAATTATCACTGTCCACAATAGGGCTAATTAGTATTCTGTCACAACCAGTTTTAATGTCCATTGATTGGGTCAATAGAAACGGACAATTTACTGAAATACAACATGCATTTCTACTCCATAGCATCTGGGGGGAAAATATCAAAGATGACAAGTGTATGGATTATTGAAGAAGGAAGTGGGAAAATGATCAATCTGTTCTATAGATAATTTTATTATAAATCTGTTATAATCTTAGTAATAAGAGATTTGTGATTTGTGTAAAATATGACGTGTATTCTGAATGTTATTCTATTTTTTATTTTACAATGGTTATTTAATTGAAACTGTGTAAATTTCATACTTTTTTCTTTTTTTTTCTATTCCAGACCTGTTAAGTTCTTGTCTACACAAATAGTGTGCATGCAAAAAATATGATTCAAGCTAAAAAAAAAAATTAGTCGATAAATAAAACCACTGATTTAGATGAATATGAACAATAGACAGCAATTCCTGGAGTAAAATAAATAATCAAATTTCATTTCCTATTAGATATTAAATCATCTCTAAAAAAAAGAAAAAATTTCTATAATATACAATTACGTGTTGAATTTGTAGAGTTTTAAATAAGACATTTTGAAATCTTTGACATGTTAATAGAAGGATATTAAGGTTGACAGAAAAAAAAATTATGACTCAATTCTACCATTAAAAACTGAATTAAGACTAAATGAGCCAATATTCTGATCCTCAAAAGTTAACTAGATTTTTGTAATCAACAGAAATAAGCTCTGACAGAATGATACATCATTACTGAGCTTGAGTGAAAAAAATTCGAATCAAAATTAGTCAGAATTCTGTTGCAGTCCTATACTGTTAATTAACCTCTAAAGTTCTCATAAAACCACTATTTGCATTGTGATTCCCCGTCATACTTCCAATACTTGACGATATTTGACAGATTCAATTATCTCCTACCACCAAAAAATTGTCATGTCACCACGGTGTAACGACAATTCAAACAGTGTGATGGTCTCCTCCTTCCTGTCAATCTAATTATCGACGAACACGAAGAAAAACTCCGCCGTAACGTTATTCTCGACTCTCAAGGGTAATTTTTAAATAACGAAGGAATAGGACATCATGAATTTGGACAGCGAAGCTTGGTAATACAGAAATACAGAGATGGCATCAGCACCAAGATGATTTGCGTGTCGATATATATTGACAATGCCGTTGTTAGTTAAATTATAGGTCTGAACACATTACAAAATCATGCAACAACTGTCCTTTAAACCTTGTACTAGAATGTTCAATTAGAGATACATTTCGTCATTCTTTTTTCTTGTGTAATGCATGACAAATACCATCAACACTTCAATATTCAAAACATGTTCTGTGCAAGCTTTGATGAGTTAATAGGAATATAAGGCTTAATTGGTACGAGATGTCCTAAAGACATTGGTTCATAATGTGATGTAATAAATGACAAGCTGTAACAATAAACATGTCATTGTTGTAACTGAATAGATCTGCCACTGATGAAGCTTAATGTTGGTTGTATTAACTAAAATAACTTCTTTGAATTAAAAAAAAAATCCTTTTATGCACTGGTAACAGGAATCTCTCCAACAAATCAAAGGTATCAGCATTATACCACATATTGTGTACCGGGTAGCCCCAAAACACCAAATAAGGACATATTATATTGTATACTCTAATGTCTCGTTGCACAAAATAGGTACGCTTAAGAACTACCCCATCATTGAAATGGCCACAACAGACATGTCATAACGTCTGTTGTGGCCATTCCCTTAGCTTACAGATAAGTATGGAACAGTCTGTATGATAGCCTGTGGCCTATAAATAAGCTATGGAACATTCTTTATAAGGCCCAAAAAAAATATATGTGTGTTTATTGTCACATGTCAAAAAAATCTAGGGTCGGTCGGTCGGGATTAATTTTTTTTTTTTAATTTTTTTTTATTATCGACAAAACCGGAAATAGTCGTTCCCGGTTCCGGAATCCGATTCCGGTATTTAATTTTCGAAAATTCCGGTAAAATGACGAATTATGCAGTTTTTCTACCTTCTTTGCTCTCAATTTCGACAAAAAGCTAGCAGTTGAATAAATAAAACATTGCTGCTGGTTAAACAACAAAAATGGTTATCCGAATTCTGTGTAAAAATGCATAGGGTCGCTAGCAAAAATTAGGGTAGGTCGGATGACCGTAAAAACACACATATTTTTTTTTTTGGCCTAATGGTCCTTAGCCTCCAGATAAGTTACTGAACAGTTCTGTATGAAGGACCTTAGCCTACTGATAAGTTACTGAACAGTCCTGTATGAAGGACCTTTGCCTACTGATAAGTTACTGAACAGTCCTGTATGAAGGTCCTTAGCCTACTGATAAGTTACTGAACAGTCCTGTATGAAGGACCTTAGCCTACTGATAAGTTACTGAACAGTCCTGTATGAAGGACCTTTGCCTACTGATAAGTTACTGAACAGTCCTGTATGAAGGACCTTAGCCTACTGATAAGTTACTGAACAGTCCTGTATGAAGGACCTTAGCCTACTGATAAGTTACTGTACAGTCCTGTATGAAGGACCTTAGCCTACTGATAAGTTACTGAACAGTCCTGTATGAAGGACCTTAGCCTACTGATAAGTTACTGAACAGTCCTGTATGAAGGTCCTTAGCCTACTGATAAGTTACTGAACAGTCCTGTATGAAGGACCTTTGCCTACTGATAAGTTACTGAACAGTCCTGTATGAAGGTCCTTAGCCTACTGATAAGTTACTGAACAGTCCTGTATGAAGGACCTTAGCCTACTGATAAGTTACTGAACAGTCCTGTATGAAGGACCTTTGCCTACTGATAAGTTACTGAACAGTCCTGTATGAAGGACCTTTGCCTACTGATAAGTTACTGAACAGTCCTGTATGAAGGACCTTTGCCTACTGATAAGTTACTGAACAGTCTTGTATGAAGGACCTTTGCCTACTGATAAGTTACTGAACAGTCCTGTATGAAGGACCTTTGCCTACTGATAAGTTACTGAACAGTCCTGTATGAAGGTCCTTAGCCTACTGATAAGTTACTGAACAGTCCTGTATGAAGGACCTTTGCCTACTGATAAGTTACTGAACAGTCCTGTATGAAGGTCCTTAGCCTACTGATAAGTTACTGAACAGTCCTGTATGAAGGACCTTAGCCTACTGATAAGTTACTGAACAGTCCTGTATGAAGGTCCTTAGCCTACTGATAAGTTACTGAACAGTCCTGTATGAAGGACCTTTGCCTACTGATAAGTTACTGAACAGTCCTGTATGAAGGACCTTTGCCTACTGATAAGTTACTGAACAGTCCTGTATGAAGGACCTTTGCCTACTGATAAGTTACTGAACAGTCCTGTATGAAGGACCTTTGCCTACTGATAAGTTACTGAACAGTCCTGTATGAAGGACCTTTGCCTACTGATAAGTTACTGAACAGTCCTGTATGAAGGACCTTTGCATACTGATAAGTTACTGAACAGTCCTGTATGAAGGACCTTAGCCTACTGATAAGTTACTGAACAGTCCTGTATGAAGGACCTTTGCCTACTGATAAGTTACTGAACAGTCCTGTATGAAGGACCTTTGCCTACTGATAAGTTACTGAACAGTCCTGTATGAAGGACCTTTGCCTACTGATAAGTTACTGAACAGTCCTGTATGAAGGACCTTTGCCTACTGATAAGTTCCTAAACAGTCCTGTATGAAGGACCTTTGCCTACTGATAAGTTACTGAACAGTCCTGTATGAAGGACCTTTGCCTACTGATAAGTTACTGAACAGTCCTGTATGAAGGACCTTTGCCTACTGATAAGTTACTGAACAGTCCTGTATGAAGGACCTTTGCCTACTGATAAGTTACTGAACAGTCATGTATGAAGGACCTTTGCCTACTGATAAGTTACTGAACAGTCCTGTATGAAGGACCTTTGCCTACTGATAAGTTACTGAACAGTCCTGTATGAAGGACCTTTGCCTACTGATAAGTTACTGAACAGTCCTGTATGAAGGACCTTTGCCTACTGATAAGTTACTGAACAGTCCTGTATGAAGGACCTTTGCCTACTGATAAGTTACTGAACAGTCCTGTATGAAGGACCTTTGCCTACTGATAGGTTACTGAACAGTCCTGTATGAAGGACCTTTGCCTACTGATAAGTTACTGAACAGTCCTGTATGAAGGACCTTTGCCTACTGATAAGTTACTGAACAGTCCTGTATGAAGGACCTTTGCCTACTGATAAGTTACTGAACAGTCCTGTATGAAGGACCTTTGCCTACTGATAAGTTACTGAACAGTCCTGTATGAAGGACCTTTGCCTACTAATAAGTTAAGAATACCGGTAGTCTGAATGTTGGCCCTCAGTCTACTGATAAGTGTAAACCTGGATAGATGATGACTTGTAGCTTAGTTCTGGAACAATTCTGTATAATGGCTCTTAGCCTACAGATAAGGTATTGAACAATGTTGTAAGATCACCCTTATATCCTAAGACAGATAACTGATGGCACATGCTGCCAATCACATTGTATAATATCAAAAGAACAACACAGAGCAAATTCTAATATTAAATATAAATTACCTTTGTAATATCATAAGAGACATATACAAAACGATCCACAGTGAAAAGTTCAATGTCTATGTGAAGTCCTAAGAGATATGTTGTGCTATATTAAAAAGTCGACACAGATAAAAGTCTAATATTAAATATATATTGTCTACATGAGGTCCTGAGAGAGACAATAGTATGATATCAATACAACAAAACAAAAATATCAGATGTTAATATCCCCATATACATTTCCCAAACACTCTATTGTACATATATGGCTGTGTAAAATAATATGGTATATATATATCACAACATATAAGTATGCTACAAAATGATACAGACTTCAGTCAAATAAAATGTTTATTGATGACAGATTTTAAACAAAGCTATTGTAATACAGTGAAAACTGCTTAAAACAAACCTCCTTAGGAACAGATTTTGTTTTCGTAATAGACAAATGTTTGATTTATACAAGTTAAATTAAACAAGGGCAACACAAAGCGTGGCTTATCCCCTCGCCTACAAATTAGACCCTGTGACCTTGATCTTTGACCTTGAAAATCAATAGGGTTCCAGATTCTCTTAAGGTCTAAGTATGTACCAAGTTTGGTCAAAATCCATTGAAGGATGTTGATTCTAGAGTGTTCACAAGGATGTTAAGCAATTTGACCTGGTGACATTGACCTTTGACCTATGACCTTGAAAATCAATAGGGTTCCAGACTCTCCTAAGAACTACGTATGTACCAAGTTTGGTCAAAATCCATTGAAGGATCTTGATTCTAGTGTTCACAAGGATGTTATGCGGTAAAAATTTGACCTGGTGACCTTGACCTTTGACCTCGAAAATCAATAGGGTTCCAGACTCTCATAAGGACTAAGTATGTACCAAGTTTGGTCAAAATCCATTAAAGGATGTTGAATCTAGAGTGTTTAAAGGATGTTACGCGGTAAAAATTGATCCGGTGACATTGACCTTTGACCTATGACCTGGAAAATCAATAGGGTTCCAGACTCTCCTAAGGACTAAGTATGTACCAAGTTTAGTCAAAATCCATTGAAGGATGTTGATTCTAGAGTGTTCACAAGGATGTTATGCGGTAACAATTTGACCCTGTGACCTTGACCTTTGACCTTGAAAATCAATAGGGTTCCAGATTCTCTTAAGGACTAAATATGTACCAAGTTTGGTCAAAATCCATTGAAGGATGTTGATCCTAGAGTGTCCACAAGGATGTGACGGAAGGACAGACGGTAGCGTTACTATATCCCTTCGCAACTTCGTTGGCGAGGGGATAAAAAGATTTCCAACATTGGAATTTTATTTTAAGTTCAGTTTAAACAGAATTTAATATTATTCAGAGTTTGGTTTAGATGGGCTTAAATATAGTATTTTTTTTTTTAGATAAAATCACCACCAAATGATTGTTGGTTTAGTTTTATGGTGTTTAATGCCACTTTCAACAATTTTTCAGCTTTATAGTGGCGATTAATTTTATTAGTGGAGGAAACCGGATTACCTGGAGAAAACCACCAACCTGTCGCAAGTGACTGACAAATTTTATGTCACACAATGTTGTATCGAGTACACCTCCCCTGAGAGGGATTCAAACTCACAATGTCAGTAGTTAAATCTTACTGAATTTCTATTTGTGATCTAGTACTATAGTATTACATCAAGAAGTGGTATTAATGCTTATTGTCATCAATTAGGTCAACAGTGTTATTCCATTGTCACAAGAAAAGTTTGAAGATAACAAAGTTGTTATCAGAAGTCATCAAAGAAGGACAGACAAAACAAGGACAAAAAGATAAACACTGATCTACAAAAACAGTAGACAGGAAACTAAATACTGAGCAACATGAACCCCCCCCCCCCCCCCCCAAAAAAAAGTATACAATTGAATGCAAAAAGTGAAACATAAACCCTACAAAAAAATGTATACAGTTGAATGCAAAAAGTGAAACATGTACCACACAAATTTTATTTTATACAATTGAATGCAAAAAGAGAAACAGTAATGTTCCACAATATTACCAAGCACTCCTCTGATTTGATTTGATTTGATTTGTGTTTAACGCCACTTTCAGCAATATTTCAGCTATATCATGGGCGACCAGATTTAGTGGTGGGAGAAGCCGGAGTACCCGGAGAGAACCACCGACCATGGGCAAGCAACTAGTAAACTTTACCACTTGCGGCTGCGAGTCGAGTGCACCCTTTTTTGTAATTTACAAAGCCGGGCATGAGCCCATGCTGTATTGGTGATAGGCTTGTATAATTTGTTAGGTAATCCAACTACCTAACTCATTGAGCCACCCGGGCCCTAGCACTCCTCTGCATTATCTCAAACATCTCAATACACAGAATTGTACATACATTGCATTATTATTTTATTCTTAACAATTTTATTTCATAATGACTGCTTTCATGCAATTATTGTTCTAACCCAATGCCTATGTAATTTGCTTCTGTCTAAACCTAAAAAACAATCTTTATTTCTCAGAGACTTTATACTTTAATCAAATCAATTTGCTTCTAAAATTATACCTCTACAAGTATTTATGAAATATAGGATTCTTTCTTGTAATATCCATTAAAATCAACTGAAATAAACCAATTAGCATGAAACATCCTTAGCACCTTCTAAACCTTAATCAAACTGCATAAACAATTACTCAATAATTCAGCAAAAAAAAATCAGTAATTTTCTGTGATAGGACCATTTAGGATTCAATAATTTTTTTTACAACTGCTAGTGCTATTACCATACTTACCAACTCACAACACAAAAATAAAAAATAGTAGCATTAACGTAATATTATTCTGTAACGTGTCAAGAAGTAAACAAAACTTACGTTTATTTCTCTTGTTACGAGAGAGACGTAACATTCCATCAATTTTTCAAACCGATTTAGATAGAAGTGAAAACTAATTAAGCTCCATAAATGGCCACAGATAACTTTGAGGAAGCCTCCGGAATAGTTGTGCATCAATTGTCGGTATTCTAACATATATTGCTTTTGATCAATATTCAATTGCTTGCTGCATCTAGCCGTAGGAGAAAGATTCCATCACTTCTCCTGGGGAACGTGTCAAAATAGTTACTGTTTGAGTAAAATCAATTCTTACACAAAAATCTATAATATTGCTCCCAATACAAGGTCATGTCCATTGATTGATTGATTGATTAGTGTTCAATGCCAACTTTAGCAATATTTCAGCTATATTGTGGTGTGAAAAGGTCAAGTCCATGGTGTATACTAAATTTCAGGTGTTAATTAAAGATCAAAGAATTAACTATTATGAGATATCCTAACTTTAAATAAATGAGTTGCATTAATTAAAGAAAATTAAACAATTGCACAATATCCTATCATTATAGTGTTGTCATGGGAATTAATTAAGCATAAATCAAATGTCAAAAATTAAAAGGAGATGTTCAGTCCTATAACAGAAATAGTCTACCAAAAGTATTTTATAGTTCTTGTCAGGCCTCGACATTAACGTTTGTCCGATACCAGTGAAAACTGACGTCGGACAAGTAGATCTTGTATTACGGTTGTCCGATAGGACAAGTGAAAAAATCAGCGATTCCCAAACGTGCCGGTACGACGGACAAATTTATTTCCACTGGTATAAAATACTGGGTTTGTTGTATAAAAGAGCCCTGTTTGATCTCCAATTTGTCCATAATTTATTTTGATTAAAACTAAAGTGAAACGCCAGATCAAAACTCTTTTATTGTATCATTTATCGTTCCTCCATATGAAGTTCAAGGACATTGACAAAATTAAAGTCGCAATCTCAGAAACGCTTTAAGGAATGGAAATATCAATATTTGAAATATAAGAACAAGAATCACTCCGGAACGGACACGTAAATATTATCGGATATCAATTTGGCGCCAAATTTAAACTTGTCTTTTGTGCAAAATACGATAGAGGACTTGATTTAGGCTTTTGGGAAATACTGAAACCTTTGAAATGGACAAATATAACAAGCTTTTTCCTGATCTGGTTGAAAAGATCCACTAAAAGTTTTATTTCTCTGTGAATTTAAATAAAAATACTTTGCTTTATTTATATCACTTGTTTCTAATACCTAGATACTGGTATATATAGTATCTAGGTATATTTTTTTTACCAGAAACAAGGATTTATATAACATAAATATGAGTAATTACAATGTGTGTGGTATTGGATCACAACACAGTAATATTTCAAATGGAAAAAGGGAGGGGGGGGGGGTATATATAAAAATCACTGGTATGCAAGACTCCAATCAAGGTAGACAGAAATAACAAGATGATCTGTGAGCTAATGCTCACTTATGATACCCCCGCTCTTCGGCAAACAGGAAGCAGGAATCTGACGGGTCAAAAAACGCTTCCCACGATATGAGGTACCTATATGAAGCTTGTGACCAAATATTAAATTTCTGCCATCAATAGTTGCTGAGAAAAATGCGACTAAAAATGGGCATATACAAAATGTATGTTCAATGTCTATAAAAATCAACAAAGTCGGCAAACAGGAAGTAGGAATCTGATGGGTTCAAAAACGCTTCCAAAGATATGGGGTACCTATATGAAGCTTGTGACCAAATATCAGATCTCTGCCATCAATAGTTGCTGAGAAAAATGTGACGAAAAATGTGCATATATGTTCAATGTGTATAAAAACCAACTAAGTCGGCAAACAGGAAGTAGGAATCTGACGGGTCCAAAAACGTTTCCCACAATATGGCATACCTATATGAAGCTTGTGACCAAATATCAGATTCCTGTCATCAATAGTTGCTTAGAAAATGCAACGAAAAATGTGCATATACAAATGTATGTTAAATGTGTATAAAAATCAACAAAATCGGCAAACAGGAAGTAGGAATCTGATGGGTCCAAAAACGCTTCCCACTATATGAGGTACCTATATGAAGCTTCTGACCAAATATCAGATTTCTGCCATCAATAGTTGCTGAGAAAAATGTGACTAAAAATGTGCATATATGTTCAATGTGTATAAAAACCAACTATGTCGGCAAACAGGAAGTAGGAATCTGACGGGTCCAAAAACGCTACCCACAATATGGTATACCTATATGACGCTTGTGTCCAAATATCAAATTTCTGCCAACAACAGTTACTGAGAAAAATGTGACGAAAAATATCTTGGACGGACGGAAGGACGGACGGACAGACGGATAGAGGTAAAACAGTATACCCCCCTCCCCCTTCGGAGAGCGGGGGTATAAAAATGTGACATTGAATATATGTCCTTAAGGTAGTTATAAATATAAAAAAAAAACCAGAACAAATCAGTTCAGACAGCTTTAACTATTTACTAAATTTGGGCAGGGTAACGTCAGAGGGATCGCGAAACAATGTTTCGATTAATCGCAATTGACTTCTCCCAGAAGTCTCCCCACTTCTCCCTGTGAGCTCTCTGAAAGAGAAGTCATTTCTCCCTCTAATTTGAAAGTAGTGGGAGCCCTGGATAATTATTCTCTAGTTTTTGTAATTTTTATTAATGTTTTCGGACAACTAAAAGATTGAGTCGGACAAGTGCTTTTTTTAGTTAGAGGCCTGCTTGTAAAGATTTGTCATTTCATGTTTTATTATAGAATAATGGTACTTCTAATATAGATGGGGAATTTAGCACTTTGTATCATGGAGACATTAAAATATACAGTTTTGATGCGAAGTTATATATTTATTTGATGTGTATTAATTACAATATTTAGTTGATCATTTATTAACAGAAAATTTAAATCTGATTTCATGATTCATTTTATATAATCAAATTTTGGCATTTTTTTCTCTCTCAGATTTATTTTGTGATATTATGATAACAAATCAGGAGACTTAGAAAGGGGCATTAGTGGAGAATTTGTACCCAAGTTAGTGTACCTCTCTTTTCCCTCAGACGATGACAGGTCAGGAGATTGAAGGCAGTATGGGTGGGTCTAAGAAGGTGACAGGATAGTAGACTGAAGACAACAATGCCATTTTTTTTGGGGTGGGGGACAGACCACAAAGTCCAAAGTCAGAATAGGCTGACAAGTCCTGAGACTTAAGGCGTAACATGTTGTGCACAGTATAATGTATTACAACCGTTTGCACAATGTTTAATCTTAGATCTATCGGCACTCAAGTTTTCTTTATATACGCCTACTATAGTGAACTGTGTAGCAAATGAGGAAAATAGGAAAAGCCAAGAGGTCGACTGAATATGTGTCTCGATTACCTACATTCGACGAGGATGTGAACATGAGGTAAAATAAAATGGAAAATTGACTTCCACGATATAATTTTGTCACTTAAAGAGACTTAAAAGGCAATATATGCACTAAAGCATTTCTTGATATATCCTAGAAAAGTAAATATAGCCTACCTGTGTTATATTTTCCCAGCTGAAGTGGCAGATTTATTGGATTTGTTCGGAGTGAAGGAACTTTCCGTATGTACATAAACATTTAATCTTAGAATTGTTGTCTATTTTAGGAACGAAGGTTACAGAAAAAAGCAGGCAATACAATGGTTATGGCTATGGTGTTTAATGCCACTTTCAACAATATTTCAGTTATATTGTGGCAGTGCAATAAAATGATACAGAGTCCTTTCTGATAAAACTGAATAATAAATAAAGTTATATTGTTGGTCAATAATGGATTTTTGTAGCCTTAATTTCCCTGATGCACAATTTCCTTTTTTTTGTCCGTATTCTTAGATAAAACTGAGGGTTATTGCGACCTGTCGTCCTGATTAAAACTTGTTATTAATAGAGAAGTAACAAACGGCACACATTCTATTCCTATGAATGACATGGAGACATTAAATAGTACATGTTATTGCCAATGAATTAATAAAATGTGTTATCTGTTAGTTATCTGTTCATAATTTTCTGTCAGTTGAGCAAGTACTGAAACCGGAAAATTACATATAGAATACTGACAAACTGGCATGGCAACAGTAGTTGTAATTGTCTTTATACAACTTAAAGAGTACATCTTATTATAATCTATGGCTACTTACCAAAGTTCTTCCTTTAGGTGACCTTTATAGCTTGAAGATGTTTACCAATAAGGGAGACAATTCTATGATACTATAACAGTGCTGAAAATAAAAAAAAAGTATTTTACTTTATTTGTAAATGTATGTTCAGTTGTCCTGAGTACATATTGGAGCCCTGGCATGATGAAAAGTAATTTTCTACAAGGTTGTCTTTTATGTCTATTCAGTGTAGTTGATTGATTGATTGATTATTGCTTAATGTCTATCATCAGTATTTCAGCTATATTCAGGATGGGAACAAGTCCATGAATACTCAAAAATGATACTTAATTTAAATGAGGGAGGAATGGGACACCTAGATAAACAACTTTTAACCGCCATTGGGAAAGTATGGAGGGTTGGGCAGAGACGAAATATTTAGTCTTTTGCAGTAGCTACAGAGAGCCTATTCTTTTACTAAATTTACAAAACAGGTTTTTAACATTCAGGAAGTGTTGCACTTTCTAAACAATGTTATTTAATAAGGTCATCAGTCAGGCTTTCTGTATCATAACCTGACAACACCCCATCAATAGGGTATCCCCTATCTTCCACCTGGAGATGTGTTTGAGAGGTCTGTGGGTCAAACCTTAAGAACAGTTACTATTACCCAGTATTCAGTGTTTGATATCTAAAGGAAACATATTTGGTACCAAACAACAATACTTAGCACATCATATACCCTGTAATAACCTTTACAAAACAAATAAAGATATGCACATGTATAAACAACCACAAAAATCCACCTGTAAAAAGTTAGGCAGCAGTTCTTTTGTTGCCATTAATAGTTACCATAAAGGTTTTTAATCTTGATCACAATAATTTACTCCCTAAATAATTACTTTATTTCAGAAATAAATAATAACTTGACATCTTAAATCATATTTATACATATATGTCATCTAGCTGTTCCATTCCTGGAATAACCTTCCTCAGGTATGGTCAAAGTCAAAACATTGAAAAAACCAAACAATTTAAACAGTTATGGGAACAAGCAAACCAAACGGCATATACAAAGATATAACAAAGTTGTCTATGACTGAAGGAGACAGTAAGCTGTCTCTACAAGACATATTTTTACACATATTTCTTTTTATCCTGTAATTGTGTGATTTTTAGTATTGATAAAGGGGGCAAAATAAACCTCAGTGTTATTTAGTCATGGACCTAATAAAACTTTATTGGTACCTGATTCATGTAGAGTCATGGCAAGAAACGGCAACAGTATAAGTGCGGACATCACAGAGGACACCATTGAAAACTATTATGACGCTTGTTTCAGCTATTTTCAGACAATTTGGCACTTGTTTTGGACTTTTTGCTATATTAAACTTCAATGCAAAATCATACATTTATATGCATATAGCAGTACATATTTAGTTACTCGTGAAGATTTCGCCCCGCATAGTTCTAAGTCTTACCGTCTCCAGTCTAGACACATGATAGATAGGAGGTGTTTTAAGTATTTCAAATTAAACTCCTTCATGTCTATAACAGCTGCCAATGATCAAGTTATCCTATTCAATTTTCAATATTGTATTGAACTTCTTATGCATAAAAAATCAAATGCTGTCAATGGTGTTTTATGAAAATTAATTAATTTTTAGTGATACAACAGTTAACGATTGAACTAATCCAAATTAGAAGCATGATTTTGAAATTATTCACCTATCATAATATGTCATTATTACCACGATATTATGAGCTGTCTGTCAATTGATGTCAAAAAATCGGAAAAAGATTTTAACAAAGAATAAGAGTATGATTGTTAGTAATGAATCATTCTCTCATTTCTTCTTTCATAAAAAATATTAAGAAGAAATGGTGGGAAAGAAACATATAACATTGTAAATGTCCACTTAATTTCTTTTGTCCATTATAATTCCAGATTTCGACAAATATTAGCTGGAAAAATGTAGACAGTATAAATATATTGAAACTCACAGATGAGAAAAAGGTCATACATAAAACCATAAATAAGATGTCATCTAAGACACTAAGAATGTCAAACTGGCAATGTTATAAGACAGAAAGACACCAAGTATTCCAGAAAAAAAATTATGTTATACAATCTTACCATGCAAAGACACTCAAGTATGACAGAGAGGTACTGATAAAAGATACCAAGTATATTACAAGACACCAAGTATGTCAATATAACAATGAACTAAGACAACAAGTATGTCAGAATGGTAATGTTACAAGACACCAAGTATGTCAATATAACAATGAACTAAGACAACAAGTATGTCAGAATGGCAATGTTACAAGACAACAAGTATGTCAGAATGGCAATAAACTAAGACAACAAGTATGTCAGAATGGCAATAAACTAAGACAACAAGTATGTCAGAATGGTAATGCTATAAGACAACAATTATGTCAATATAACAATGAACTAAGACAACAAGTATGTTAATATAACAATGAACTAAGACAACAAGTATGTCAGAATGGCAATGTTATAAGACAACAAGTATGTCAATATAACAATGAACTAAGACAACAAGTATGTCAGAATGGTAATGTTATAAGACAACAAGTATGTCAATATAACAATGAACTAAGACAACAAGTATGTCAGAATGGTAATGTTATTAGACAACAAGTATGTCAATATAACAATGAAATAAGACAACAAGTATGTCAGAATGGCAATGTTACAAGACACCAAGTATGTCAATATAACAATGAACTAAGACAACAAGTATGTCAGAATGATAATGTTATAAGACAAGTATGTCAGAATGATAATGTTATAAGACAAGTATGTCAATATAACAATGAAATAAGACAACAAGTATGTCAGAATGGTAATAATATAAGACAACAAGTATGTCAGAATGGCAATGTTACAAGACAACAAGTATGTTAATATAACAATGAACTAAGACAACAAGTATGTCAGAATGATAATGTTATAAGACAAGTATGTCAATATAACAATGAAATAAGACAACAAGTATGTCAGAATGGTAATAATATAAGACAACAAGTATGTCAGAATGGCAATGTTACAAGACAACAAGTGTGTTAATATAACAATGAACTAAGACAACAAGTATGTCAGAATGGTAATAATATAAGACAACAAGTATGTCAATATAACAATGAACTAAGACAACAAGTATGTCAGAATGGCAATGTTACAAGACAACAAGTATGTCAATATAACAATGAACTAAGACAACAAGTATGTCAGAATGGCAATGTTACAAGACACCAAGTATGTCAATATAACAATGAACTAAGACAACAAGTATGTCAGAATGGCAATGTTATAAGACAACAAGTATGTCAATATAACAATGAACTAAGACAACAAGTATGTCAGAATGGCAATAAACTAAGACAACAAGTATGTCAGAATGGTAATGTTATAAGACAACAAGTATGTCAATATAACAATGAACTAAGACAACAAGTATGTTAATATAACAATGAACTAAGACAACAAGTATGTCAGAATGGCAATGTTATAAGACAACAAGTATGTCAATATAACAATGAACTAAGACAACAAGTATGTTAATATAACAATGAACTAAGACAACAAGTATGTCAGAATGGCAATGTTATAAGACAACAAGTATGTCAATATAACAATGAACTAAGACAACAAGTATGTCAGAATGGCAATAAACTAAGACAACAAGTATGTCAGAATGGTAATGTTATAAGACAACAAGTATGTCAATATAACAATGAACTAAGACAACAAGTATGTTAATATAACAATGAACTAAGACAACAAGTATGTCAGAATGGCAATGTTATAAGACAACAAGTATGTCAATATAACAATGAACTAAGACAACAAGTATGTTAATATAACAATGAACTAAGACAACAAGTATGTCAGAATGGCAATGTTATAAGACAACAAGTATGTCAATATAACAATGAACTAAGACAACAAGTATGTCAGAATGGCAATGTTATAAGACAACAAGTATGTCAATATAACAATAAACTAAGACAACAAGTATGTCAGAATGATAATGTTATAAGACAACAAGTATGTCAATATAACAATAAACTAAGACAACAAGTATGTTAATATAACAATGAACTAAGACAACAAGTATGTCAGAATGGCAATGTTATAAGACAACAAGTATGTCAATATAACAATGAACTAAGACAACAAGTATGTCAGAATGGCAATGTTATAAGACAACAAGTATGTCAATATAACAATAAACTAAGACAACAAGTATGTCAGAATGATAATGTTATAAGACAACAAGTATGTCAATATAACAATAAACTAAGACAACAAGTATGTCAGAATGATAATGTTATAAGACAACAAGTATGTCAGAATGATAATGTTATAAGACAACAAGTATGTCAGAATGGCAATGATATAAGAAAACATAAGGGAGGAAAGAGGACAACTGATCATGCCCATAGAGCTCCTACTGTCTGACATTACAAAGAGTGAGTGCTTGTTGCTTAACGCCAACTCACCAATTTTTCAGCTAAATATTATTCTTCTTCTTTCTTCTGCTTCCAATAAAGCTCATACTTCAGTGGTCCTGAGTATTATCAAACTTGTTTTCTAAGAATTCTGGGTACTGGTAAAGGTTCCCAGAACTCAAACCAACATAGCTGCTCAGAGTGAGTGATTGTTGTTTAATGCCAACTCAGCAATTTTTCATCTATATCATGGGGAGAACAAGTTAATTTTCAATGAGATGATGATGAGGTCTGCTTTGTACTAGATCAACACGTTTAGTTGGATTTTTATATAGTGCTAGCTCACTGAAACAACAGTCCTTCCCACTCGGACACATTATCCTGATTCTGAGCCAACCAGTCTTTGCTCTTTCTCCTTAATGCTTTGTACTTAGTGGAGAAGCAAAACATACCAATTTTATAGTCTTGAACCCATGATCTACCACACTCAAGGTGAGCACACTAACACCACTGATGCGGTTGACATTACGAAAAAGAATGGAACATTGAGCAAAAAAATGAAGATAAAATTCTCAAAAATATATTACTCAATGAACCATAACAATTTTTTACCACTAAAATTGAAAATATATCCTATATCTGGCATAGCTATTAAGACATTTTTCGCTCAGAAGAGGCATTTCAAATCAATTATAAAACTAGACCAAGATTTACTTACTGAATTCACATTAAATTGTACCACTTAATGAACACAGCGGACAATTCTAATGAACAGTTAGGATTAATTAGTATTATTTGCTATTTTTGCGGAAGAAAAATCTCAAAATAAAAGTATTTTGCCACTTCATTAATTCTTCAATTTATCACGTAAAAACAACAACAAAAACTCCATTTGTCGTTCATTTCAATATCTAAATTTCAATTTAAACGCATAAGAGATGATGGACTACTGACTATGGCTTCGCAAGATGATACAACGAAGAAGCTGAAAAGATTTTCCATGTACGCTGGTTCCACTTGAATTCACACAGAGATTCATCACTCATTCCATGTCAAGTTTTCGTCTTTAATATAAATGTTCACTTAACTAAAATCCATTTTCACGTTTCCTGCGTCAAACGAGCACAGTTCATTTGCTAGCCAATTAATAACGTTACATGTTGTTGCATGGCGAGGAATACCATTGCCTACACAATAGGAAAGGATCAAATTTCCACTTTTGGATTCAGCTTCATCAATAATCAATACGAAATTCTATGATGTGTGAAAAAAGATCAAAGATTAAAATCTTGTAACAACTTGTTTACAGCAGGATGAGGGTAAAATCAAGGGGAGGTCTGTTTCACTCCTTATTTATAAACACTTCTTCATACGGAGAGGAAGTCATATGAAACATACAAACAATGTACAAATTTTATCATCAAGTTCTGATAATGTTGTGTCTATTGATTTAGTTGTAATATTATATAGGAAAAACAATCTTCTAAGTCATAATTTTGCTATGGTTGAGTTAAGCTGACAATATAAGATCTACGAAGATTGTAAACACTATGCAATCTCTTTACATTGCCATGCAGATAAATGTTTCACCATCCACTTAAGCAAAAAGAGGAAAACAGCTGAATTCAACTACTCTACACAACCACATACTAGAGGTTACCAAAGACAACAAATACCTTGGAGTTACATTCAGCTCAGACTTAGTTGGACCAGCCACATTAACAACATATCAGCAAAAGCCAACCACACCATTGGTTTCCTAAGGCGCAATATACATTCCTGCCCAAAAGAAGTGAAAGCAGCCGCATACACAACTTTGGTATGACCATCTATTGAATATGCAAGCTCAGTATGGGACCCTTATACCCGGAACAACATACACCAACTAGAGGCAATACAAAGGAGAGCTGCAAGATTTGTATATAACAACTTTTATGATAGAGAACCTGGAGTAGTAACATCAATGATCTCTAGGTCACAGTGGGAGTCACTAGAACGAAGAGCCAAAGCAAGAGCAACTTTCATGTACAAAATAGTTAACAACTTAGTTGATGTCCATGCGGAACACATTCTCACACCATCAAACAACAGAACCAGAGGTAATGCAGCCTACAGAACACTGTATACAAATCTTGAAATGCTGATGTATATCGATATTCTTTCTTCCCGCGTACCATCATCACCTGGAACACCATACCACCAATTCTACGTCGTCAAGTCAACACCATTGACCAGTTCCAGGCAGGGTTAGGGTCCATCACCCTACCAGTGCTATCCCAGATGTAAATACGTTCATTCCGTTTTTAACTGCATATACGATTTGCTTTTAACTGTACAGAAGGGACATACGCGGAGAGTCAACACTCAATATAGAGTATTCTCCTGACGGGAAGAAGAAAAAAAAAGAATGTATTTATGGATTAAACAGACTGTGCATCGTAAATTCATGTGTCTTATAGCATTGCACTATATACATGTATTTGTGTTTGTACTATAGCAATTATTGTGCATTACTGGTATATATACAGTATATAATGGTAGTTTGGTTGCAGCCTTGTTCCATTATTGCATAGAATTTCTATATTGTATACAGTATATATTAGTACAGTGAAACCTGTCTAAACCGAACCCCGAGTAAACTGAAAACCTGCCTAAACCAGACAGACCTTACAGTCCTATCTACTGAACCCTGAGTAAACCGAATACCTGCCTAAACCAGACAGACCTTAGTCCTATATATACTGACCCCTGAGTAAACCGAAAACCTGCCTAAACCAGACAAACCTTACAGTCCTATTTACTGAACCCTGAGTAAACCGAAAACCTGCCTAAGCCAGATAGACCTTACAGTCCTATTTACTGAACCCTGAGTAAACCGAAAACCTGCCTAAACCAGACAAACCTTACAGTCCTATATACTGAACCCTGAGTAAACTGAAAACCTGCCTAAACCAGACAGACTTTATAGTCCTATACACTGAACCCTGAGTAAACCGAAAACCTGCCTAAACCACACAGACCTTACAGTCCCATCTATTAAATGTCTACGTAATTTGAACCTGTGTAATTCAAACACCTGTCTAAACTGAACAAATTTTTCAGTCCCAAAGGGATTCGGTTTAGACAGGTTTTACTGTAGTTTGGTTCCAGTCTTGCTCCAGTATTGCATAGATTTTCTGTATTGTATACAAGCAGACTTTCTGAATTGTATAGAATTACCAGTATTATTTATAGATTTTATGTTACATGAAAAACATGAGGAAAACCCCTTGCAGACATCGACTATCAGCAATCTTCATAAATAAATAAAGAATTAAATTAATGCTAGAATTACCAGTATTGTACAGATTTTCTGTACTATCAACAATGCTAGAATTGCCGTAATTCTAGATTTGGAGCTTCTTTGGTTAGTTCCTTATAGCTGGCCGTGTTTTCATTTCCGAATAAGTCTAGTACTAGTACTAGTAGTCACAAAATAGTATCATTAAGACCATCAGTTATTCATTTGGGCACATACAAATAACTTAAGCCAAACACTTCACTGAAGTGGCCGTGAGTGGTCATGTATCTGTATGTAATGGGTATTGATTTTGCTTCTTTCTACAGTTTTTCTATTGGATTTTGGATCAGTTCCGATGGTGGGTCAATTTTTTGTTTTAATAATTTAAATCGTATGGATTTCAGGTACCTTACAATTTCTACACAAAATGTAGTACCAAATCTGACCTAATGTCTAGAGGCTGTGTCCAAGAACAATTCTATCAACAATTGACTTGAAATATTAATAAAATTGTCACACTCTTTTTTTTTTTAAAAAGAAAGACAGATTATTAAGCCAGTAAAATTCAATTGCAAGTAGCTTATTTCTGGCAGAGTTAATACGTCTAAATCAGATTTTCAAAGACAAAATTAAATAATTCCATTTTATGGCATTTTCAATTGCTGTTTTGAATTATTTTACCATCACAGGTGTGATCAAGTATTACTTGAAAATTGAAATTTTATGAATGACAAAGATACAGATTCAAAATGCAAATTAAAAGATGAAAAATCAATTTCTCATCACTTAATCTTTGAAAATCTGTTATGACAACATTTAAGCGCAAAATTCTCCAACACTTACTCAAACACTTACGGTTGATTCTATGGCAAATTATCTTTTCATTTAACATTATATTCAACAACAAAAAACACGATAATAAGATTATAGTTTTTTGTGCTACTTTTTGTCATTACCAAGTGGTGCAGCATGCATTTTAAAGACAATATTTTTCATTTTAATCAGATCACAAGTGTCCCAGATGTAGCACATGCCATTATAAAATCAAACACAATTTTTCCACAGAAAAAAATCTTCTTTGCACACAAAAGGTTGATAAATCTCCCGCTGTCTGCACGCTTTCAACACTTAAACTAACAATTGTTACACAAAATTAAATCTTTTTTGTCCACCAGAATCGTTTACTCAATTAACGTAACCTTTGACGACCTTCCATTCAGACCTCCGTCATTTCATCTTCGCCAATAAACTTTTACGGCAATATTTGTTAATACATCTTTTCATTAGAATTTCTTTTTTCATTTTAAATGACATTTTGGTCACAAAGCAAACAAGTTTTCTTCCTTTTTCATCAACCAGATGTCTAGAAAAAAATTGTCTTTTGGAAGTATAAGTGGATTAAAAATAATCAATATAGTAAAAAGTCTGATGTTTAATGGAAAATGACATTTGGGATAAACAAAGGTTGTGGTCTATTGTTAGCTGTTTAACCACATATTACCATACTGTTTAACCTTATAACATGCCAGGCAATTTGTCTAAATCAATTTACCTTAAACAGATTAAAGTGATAAATATACTACCCATAACTCCCATTTAAGTACCTACAAATCAGTTACTGTTGTACCCCATTGTAAGAACTATTTACCTTATCATACCTACAAATCTATTACATGTACTTAATTCTGTACCCCAATGTAAGGACTATTTACCTTAATGTACCTACAAATCAGTTACTTTTGTACCCCATTAGAAGTACTATTTACCATAACGTACCTACAAATCAGTTACTTTTGTACCCCATTGAAAGGACTATTTACCTTAATGTACCTACAGATCAGTTACTTTTGTACCCCATTAGAAGTACTATTTACCATAATGTACCTACAAATCAGTTACTTTTGTACCCCATTAGAAGTACTATTTACCTACAAATCAGTTACTTTTGTACCCCATTGTAAGGACTATTTACCTTAATGTACCTACAAATCAGTTACTTTTGTACCCCATTGTAAGGACTATTTACCTTAATGTACCTACAGATCAGTTACTTTTGTACCCCATTGTAAGGACTATTTACCTTAATGTACCTACACATCAAGTTATTTTTCTACCCCATTGTAAGGACTATTTACCTTAATGTACCTACACATCAAGTAATTTTTCTACCCCATTGTAAGGACTATTTACCTTAATGTACCTACACATCAAGTTATTTTTCTACCCCATTGTAAGGACTATTTACCTTAATGTACCTACACATCAAGTTATTTTTCTACCCCATTGTAAGGACTATTTACCTTAATGTACCTACACATCAAGTTATTTTTCTACCCCATTGTAAGGACTATTTACCTTAATGTACCTACACATCAAGTTATTTTTCTACCCCATTGTAACGACAATTTACCAGTTTGTAATAAAGGACTCTCTTGTAATCACATATTTACCATTGCAGGTCAACATGATCAGATATTAATTGATTTTAGAAAATAAAAATAGATATACGATATTACTAGTCATAAAAAAACTGGCACAACATAATAATTTAAGCATTTCTTTATTAAATATAATTAAAACAATAAGTTGAATGATTGATTGATTGATTGTTGGTTGCTTAATGATCAATCTAATTTAAATTTGATTTGATGCTTTTTGTATCTTTTAATAATATTTTTTTATGTAGACACACTAACAATTCTAACAACAATTTCGGATGGGGTCATGTGACATACATTCAACCTCACAATCCATGATGAACCTACCAAATATGAAAACGAGCACACTATGAGAGATGTTGTCCGATTGGTAAATATATTTAACTGTCTTCCATACAATGGGACTGCCAAAGTACCATGCAATGACAGGTAACATGACATGAAAATTCTATGTCAAAAATAACAATAACTGCTTAAAAAAGTTCAAATCAAACTGCTATAACAATATGTAAATGCTCATATGGTTATAAGCAAGCATGAAAAGTTTTGAGGGATCTTCTCTTTAAATTATAGAAGTTGTGCCCACCAATTTTTTAAGAACAAGCTAAGTGAACAAGGACAATAACTCTATAGTGTTTTAAAATATTTTGCCATTTTGAACATTTTTCTTATGCAATCCCAATAACATTATTTGTAACATGAATGCATTCTTTTCCTTTGATGTTTTTATGGTTTATATAACAGAAAGTAAACAACAACTAAGAACTATGAAATAACACATGTAGATACGATATATTGCACACTTTAAATCTGGACTATAGTTTTATTACTCTCAGAGCTAACCGTGCAATAATCAATGACCTAGATGTGATATTGCAATGGCTTCATGTCACCACGGATTTCCGAGCTAAACTGTTAAACAATCTCACGCTTCGCGTTCGATTCTTTTATCTTACCTAAAAAATAATAACTAGTCATCATAATCATTTAGCATACAAACTATTTTTAATAAAACCAGTGAAATTGCTAGCTTACACTATTGACAGTTAATATTTCTAAAACATGACATTAATTTGACATAAAGTAGGTTTTCATACCATCTACAAATATATCAATTTTGGTTTTAAGAGTTCCTGGAAATCCAGAAATCTGGAAATTACACAGCAATAGCCATGCAATAATGGCAATTAAGAGATTTATTTTTCAATCAAATATTTCAAGAGATGAAGGCAATAACCTTTCAGAATTTAACTAATGCATCTTCATTTGTAGTACATCCCCGGAGGTAATTTTATTCAATCTATAGATCAGTTAATTAGTTCAAGGCAAAAAAATTAGAATGTTTTTAATCTCAAAATTTACAAAATAAAATATAAAAGTTTGCATTTTATAAGGCAAGATGCAATTTTATCACTGAAAAAATAGAAGTGCATTCTGATCTGAGATTCGACCTAGTACCAAACAACAAGCAATCAATACAATAATCACACATCACACTGTCATACATCTAATTGCCAACAAACTATTTGGTGCAGAAACTGTCAAAAAGTCACTTGATTGGATAATAATACCATTAAAAGTTAAAGCTTATTTAACCGCGTGTTGATTGTATAAATGTGGAAGAGTAAATTGCTTCACATTGGAATTGTCAAACCTATAGAGAATCTTCGTATAATTATCACAGAACGTGATTTGCCGTTGATGGAAAAGAATCCTTAACGGCTCTTTTAGATTGTGAACTTTTAATTTGTATTATTCTTAAGAAATTTCATAACCTGTATATTTTTTTATATTGTTTTTCTTTAAAAGTACTATTGAAACTAGCTTTGTTTTCATTTTCTGCCACATGTTTCAGAATTGCTTCTAAAAAAAATAATTAGTTGTCTTTCAATTCTACATACTGACAAAGTTTTGTTGATCGACGTCCAACGGGAAATATAACATGGATATTCAGGAGGTAGACAAGTTCAACAACATCAAAACCTATTCAGAAAGATTGTGCAATACGAATCCTATTATATAAACATCTTGGGAGAACTCTTGTGTGTTATGGAATGGTAATGGCACCCATTCAATTTGGTTCAGTGATTTCTCTGTGAAAGGCTAAATGACATGGCAAATTATGCTGCTAAATAACAAAGGTGATACCAGCTTGTGATCAATTCATTTTTTTTTCAACTCTAAGATCGCATTTCTCTGTATTTCTAAATCTCATGAAAAAAACTGCATTGTGTATATTTTCCTACTTCAGGGTATTCAAATTGTGAACTTCCTCAGTACGCCATCTATACTCCTTAGTAAAACATTTGCAAACAATTGTCCATATTATACTGCAGCATTATATGTATTGCGTGATGTTTTAAAACAATGTAGACTATATAGCATTCAGTCTTAAGAATTCCAATTTTAGATGTTTAGTCCTAAAAGAGATAATAAACTCAACTATCTATCAATAATTTCAATAGTAAATTTGATTAGTGCATGTGATGGTCAGCAAATTTTGTATGTTAGAAAAGGGAGATAAACATAAATAGTCAATTAGAAGATTGATGATATCGTAATGACAACTATCAGTCTGTCGGGAATATTGTTATATAGCCGTCAACCTGTAGATGACTTTTAATTTCATTATAGATAATATCAGCTCTATAGTTATTTGTATAGATACCCCATGTGAAAGTAGAATAATGGTTATGATGCATAAAATTCCCATTTACTAAATCTAATAACAAAGCTAGACTTTTGTAGTAGTGAAATTAATTTGACAGTAACAAATGAAGTAATGCTGTTATATATGTACACACCAGCAATCAGCATGAAATAAACACATAATAACTTAGTTACAACAGTACAGATACAATTATTTGTTAATTCAATTATATTTCATTGCATTCAAAGTACAGTGCACCTTTGATACTGTCAATAAAAGTTTGATTCACAACAACCTGGGACAAAATATTGAACTCTTTTGATCTATGACAATATTGATAATTCTAGACAGGTAACAGGTGTATGTCACTTACATGTCAGGTTATGTCACCTATATGTCATGATGTAATCTATATGCCATGCTATGTCATATATGTCATGCTGTCATCTATATGTCATGTAGTGCCACCTATGTCATGACGTTGTTTCTTACATGACATATTATACCAAGTATGTTTCATACTGTCATATGTCCTGCTGTCACCTACATTGTGTATATGTTTGGGCTGTAACGATACGCCTACCTTACGATACGATACGTATCGCGATACAAGGGTCATGATACGATACGTTTTGATACGATACATTTTAAGTAGAAACTAAGTCGTTTGGTCTTCATTTTCAGTGTTGTATCTTATTCCATGTGTGGTCAGATTTTTTGTATAGATTATGTTTGTTATTAATCTCTCTGTGTGTTATTTATTATTATATGTTCCTTACACAAACTATAATTAGGGCTGTTCCAAATAAAATAGATGGCAAAGGGGTCTTTCAAAGCATTGAATTTGGTACACTTATTGTAAACCACCCCCAGATACTTTTGCTTGGAACAACCCTATGTGAAATGTAGAAATATAAACCTGTTTACATTGTTTTGCAATATTTAATGAACTCTCAGAACTCAAGTTTAACAATTAACATTTCTAATACAAGTAAGTTTAAATCAGGTCACGTAATGTTAAACTTTGGTAGAAACACTTGCAAAGCACATTTTACAAACGGATTTCGATTTGTCAATCTTTCCATCGACTTCCGGGAAGCCGAAATACTTCCAGACTGCTGATCTAAAGGAAGCAGGTGGATCTATTAATTTGGGTTTGCCATGTAGCTCCACTGCCACTTGCAAGTTTCCCCCACTCCCCTAAGTTTGTCCGGTTAACGTTTTTTTACGCCTGCGCAGAGAGAACGTTTACGAATGTCACTGAAACCTATCAATCTTATTTACTAGATACAGTGTGAACCATTGACAACAAAAATGAATTATTATACGATGCTTACTTACGATAAACAAAATTTGAAACTTACCGGGAATCTGGAACCAGTCAGATCTTCACCCCTCAAGTTCGTCCACCGGGTGTATCTACTGTTGACATCATCGAAAGTTAGGCCAAGCACATTGCTTTTCTCGTTAATGTTCAAAGTTAATTTTAAAACGGCAACACTAATAAATTTAAAACGGAATAACTTGAAATCCAACAAAGAAACATAAAAATGCAAAAATAACAAAGTAACTATGATTTGTGTCTATTCCTGATCCTTGCAATGTATGCAATAAAAAGTTGTCCCTCTCCTTATTGCTCTCAATCCAGTGCAGAATTTCAGATGTGTCCAGTCTCCTGATTACTACATTGCACCCAACTGGTTATTTGATACTAAATCAAGCACCTGTTCATCTATTGACAATTCAATGGCTTCCGTTTCATTAATTTTCCAGGATTTTCGCCATTTTTGCAGAAAAATTCATATGGATCATTACATTTTTGAGAACGATTTTATCAATATGTTTGGCCTAATACACACACATTGTAACACAAGTCATATGCATAGGAATGTAAATAATCTCAGACAGTCAACAGGTGAGCTTTTGTTGCCATTTATCTTGATTTAAAATAGATTCAAAGATTGTGCTGAAAAGGTATTAGTGGTTGTTTTTTATGTCTATTTTTTACTTTTGATAATTTTTTACCTGTTTAAACCTCATGTTTTGGTCATGTCAATTCACGTTGTCCTGGACTAAAAATAACACCCCGGGACGCTGTCAAATGACATCAGACGATTTCCGCATGCGCACAAAATGTAAACAAAAATGGTGGACGAACTTGCGGTGTGGACGCACTTGGGGGGTTGGAGGATTCTTCAGCGTTTTCCGACATAGCCATGTTAACTTTGTATGATAAACAAACTTAATTTGTAAGACGTAATTTCATTGAGCCAAAAAAGTCATTCTAACCACCGGAACATTCCGGACTGAAGCCAAACCGAAATACGGATCAAATGAATCGAAAATCGAACGAGACGAAAATATCGCGGTTCATCAAAACATCTCTAGTATATGTGATGTGATGTGAAGATATAAATTGCAGATAGCATACAATCAGAGATAAACAAGCTGTGTTGCTATTGCTGTCAAGTATGAGAAATGTTGCATTATGTTAATGCAACAAGATCATCACTAATGGCATGTGGGTTTGAATCCAATGTATAAAACAAGAATAAATGAAAAACGACAAATGACAATGAAAACAATTTTGAGGAAAAAGTTTATCAAACTCTCCAAGCCCTCCTACCCCCACCAAAAAAGAAATGATTTATATTACATTGTTCTAGTAGAGTTGATGAGTAAAAAAAATAACTATTGCTATCTGTAAAAAACAACAACTTATAACCCCTTTCCCCAAAACCCTACACCTCCTCATTTTTTTCCATGACATATCCACATGAAGCTTTTTTTTTAATTTCAAGTCAATCTAATAATATTACAAAAATTCTCCCATTCTTGTCAACATTTCTTTTTCTTTTACAAAGGTAAAAAAAGTCAAACAAATACAAAAATAAAAAATATCTCAACTACCAGTCATCTACAAGATCTCCTATAATAATAAATCATACGCTGTCAATAAGAATCAATTTCTCCATGTAAAATCTCGACTAATAACTAATAAGCTTAGATCAGATCTACATCTCTATCATAAGATCGGCAGAACGATACCGACAAACGCCTTCACCTATTATGATTGTATAATATATAGGTTGTAACTACTCTATACCAGTTACTATACTTTGTATTCAAACTTTTGACTAGTGTTTCGACACTCATAAAATTGAGGTTGACGGAATTAATCAACTATGTCCCTGACATATCGTCATTGATTTACAATCAATCACGGATTCATCGACTGATGAAAATCGGTAGAAAACACAGATAAACCAAACTTAATTCAACAACATTATCAGGAAAAGAAGCGTAAATTATAAATTAGCTGTCTAAATGAGAAACTAGAAGAAATGCCCTTTTGTTGCCCAGATTAACACAAAAAAATGATGTATATTTATAAGAGGGTTATTTTGTGGTGGAAGGATCGCATATGAAGATGGTATCATATCAATTTGGACGCTGTAATCAGAAAGACGATTACTCACACGGAACATATATAATGGAATGTGTCAAATTGATTAATTCAGCTAGGATCGTCATATTTCTGGTCACAAAGTACATAAATGGAATTGTTCATATTGAAAATTCTATTAATTAGTTTTTATCTTGAAACAGAAAGATGTATTGCTATCTGATTGAAGATTCTGATGAATTGCACGGGAGGCAACAGGTTCATACCAATGCATGTCATAAATCTCAGATTGCGTAACGAATTGTTGGAATAACCAGAGTACACAACATCAATAATGGACCAACAAAACTGTTGACAATCAGAAACAATGTTCCTGTACTTCCTTATATTTTTATTTTTTTTATTTTTTTTATTTTCTTATTTAAAATATCAATAAATATTGACTGCACATTAATCATAGTTTACATGCAACTGATAATGAAGAGTTGGTTGGGGTGGTTTTATGGTGTATAACGCCACTTTCAATAATATTTCAGTTATATCGTGGCGGTCAGTTTTATTGGTGGAGGAAACCGGAGTAACGATAAGGAGAATCAACAAAACATAATTATCTTATAATTGGACTTTAGATCAAGACATGTTAATATCATAATTTTTTATCTTTTTCTGGACAGCATTTATGTATATGCAAATATTTAACTTTACCATTTCAATGACACATTTTGTACATCTGTGACCTGTCATGAAGATCATTTATTTATTCAAATATTTATAACAAATTGATATCAAATCTATTATATATCAATTTGAATATTTCTATCTCCAGAGTAAACTGCTAACATAAACTAGAGTCGTAGAGATCTAGTCATCAAGACAGGAAAGTTGAAATCCAATTACGTGGTTTAATCCAGTCACACTCTTTGTGCCTGTCCAATATCAGGATTTTGATTTTCATTGGGATTTGTTTTTGTCTTTTCTATGTTTTTGAAATTAAGGATTGCTTGAGGAGGTTCCATGCTGTGTTGGGCTGTGCTATATTGTTAAATTTGTGTAAACGTATACTTGCCTAATGGCGGCCATCTTGGATTGAGGACAAGATTTTTTGCTATATTTTTGTAAAAGGAACACCCAAGGGCCATCTGACCTATCTTTGTTTTCGCTTAGCCTACTTGGTTCAACAATTATTAAAATATTAAACTATGGATAACAGACAATGACAGACAGCACCAGATGGCAAAAGTTCAAATGGCCATGTGAGCAAGAAAATGTATCCTTTGACTGTAACACTAACATACATGTGATAGAGTTGCTATGCTACAACTGGAGATTTGCAAATTTTTGGCTGGAGATTTGGTCTCATAACTGGAGATTTTTTATCGACGTATTTGAAGCGTGTTTTTATTGTTTATTGATGTTTTCCTTTTGTTTGTTTCAGTATTGTACCAACTGCATCCCATTTCAATATGTATTGTTTAAATTTCTGTCTTAAATAGTGTTTCATATGATGAATGAAGGATAAAATCTGTATTTATAATTTATTCATAATCATAAGGTTATAACAAAGCAATAACAATGAAGACAGAATGTTCTGAACAATAAAGTCATAGAGCACTAAAATTAAAAAGTCACTATTCATCACATGTAGTCACAGAATTTACCCTTAAAAGGTCACAGATATAATCACAGTAAGTGAAAGAAAGTAAAAAGAGAAGTCACAAAATTGAACATATATAAAAGTCACTAAGCATCAGTCTACTTGGCACTGGCACACTGGTTCAAGTAGGAGGTACAAGCCTTCTTTGCTGCTTTCACCACAGCTGTATCAAGTTTGTACTGGTGACACTGAGAAGACTGGACCTTTACTTGGCAAAGTACTTGGTCTTCTTTGCTGCTGGTGCGTTGGGTGATAGCATACGTTTCGGCATTTTTGTGGTTTATCAATTCCATCCTGGAACTTAGTCCTTAAATAATACTTTGATCGGCTTTGGTCCCAAACAAGCCATAACAATTCAATCCGAGATGAATTCATTGCACGTTTGATCGAAATAAGAAGTTTTCCTCAGCATCAAAGGTTGTCCGACTCGTGTTTGCACAACGGTTTATAACTATTTTTAATTGCCGCTATCACACTTCTAATCATCTAAGCGTGTGCCACAAACACACTTCCTTATCCCCAATTAACTGTCAATCAGTAGATAATTGTTGTATAATCATCAACACCTTAATTAATCACCATGACACAATTTACATGTAAAGGTGTCAAACAGATCAATAACCGGATATCATTAAATATGACATTCACCTTTACCATTCGTATCTCTCGACATTTTTCGTCAGCACGGGAGTTCCAAATGGGGAATTTCCAGAAATATTGATCGCAAGATGTAGGTCAAGATTTTTTTGTACTCGATTTTTTTCATGGGCGGAAGATTTTGAAAGTTGACGGGAGGGACGGAAGGGACCCTCAAAATCGGGAGAAACATGCTCCAGCCTGAAGGTTCACATGTATGTACTAACCAAATACAAAGGCAGTAACTTTAAACTTTGGTCGAATTTATTGCAATCAAACTGGTTTCAGTTAGGGTTTACAGTTTAGTAAACCAGTTTTAAGTTTAATACAAACTAGTTTCTAACTAAGCCATGGTTTAACACATTTCAGTGAATTGGTGGTTTCTACAGATGGCTGACACTCCAGATCTAAATGATCTTATAGACAGGTCAAATTTATTGCAATCAAACTGGTTTCGGTTAGGGTTTACAGTTTAGCACACCAGTTTTAAGTTTAATACAAACCAGTTTCTAAATAAACCATGGTTTAACACATTTCAGCGAATTGATGGTTTCTAACGATGGCTGACACTCCAGATCTAAATGATCTTATAGATCTAATATTGATAGATAGTTTAATGCAAAGTGAGGATGAAAGTTCTGATGCATGGCTATATCATATTCTTCAACATTTTGTTCACAGAACATTTCAATTCACCTTTTTGTTGACTTTCATGACTAAACGTAGGAAAAAAGCCTGAGTGAAAGACTATGTAGACAATGTTCTCCCGTTGTATACCCTTGATGACCTCAGACAACATTTCAGAATTACAAGATCTACATTTGATCAAATAGTAATACTTTTATCCCCCAAATTAATTGTCGGGAATAAGGGAGGAATAATGAAAGTGCCTGTAGAGAAGCAGCTGTTGATATTCATTAGATATGCTTCATCACAACAAACACTGACAGAAATCACAGATACCTTCAGTGTATGTGAAGCTACTATTCATGCCATTGTCCACCGTACATTGTCGATCATTTGTTCTGAAATGCTGCCAGACTTGATAAAATGGCCATCTGGATTGAAAGTCCAAGAAATCGTTGACAGATTTTTCCAGCACAAGGATTTTCCTGGCATCATAGGTGCTATAGATGGATCCCACATCCCTATTAAACCCCCTACAGTGGATGCTGAACAGTATTATAACCGAAAGAAATTTCCATCTATTATACTATAAGCTGTGTGTGACCAGAATTTACATTTTCTTGATGTTTATTGTGGATGGCCTGGTTCAGTTCACGATTCAAGGGTTTTGAAAAACTCACCTTTGGTTATAAAAACATCCGAGAATAATGCCTATGTCTATATCTAATTTTTGTCTTTATAAAGCATTTCCCGAAATCACGGCCCTTTTTGTACAAATCACACATCACGCTGAACTCTCTTTCCCGTTCAAATTGAACACATCTTGTACTTATACTGAAAATATCCGAAAGGGTACGTAACGACTTTCCACTGTGTACATATAAATATATAAAGCCTCTCAAACATATTCACACATTTAAAAAACATTACGCATTTTCTAAAATCAGGGCAAATGGACTCGGGGCAAACATGTCAGCATGTAATTAGGGTGAACAGACCTGATACCATTCCCATGTGCCACTTAGTCCCCACTGACACCCACTGTTAACGGTCCAGTAGAACTTCCTATATTTCTGGTGCATATGTCCTGTAATTTTCCTTGTATGAAGTGAGCAGGACCAGTGAAATAACATCTGGCCAAGTGAAAAGTATATTATGTATGTTACTAGACCATAATGCATCAAGTCCAGTAAAAATTTGCAATTTCATGTACAGACTGGATTTACCCATGTAATCCTCATTGTTTTCCCTCTGTAAACCAATAACTTGATTACAACAGGTATTTGTATAAAGATATTTACCTTTCTGATGTTGTTCACATACCCATTCCATTTGTGAATCATCAACATGAAGTCGAAGCATGTTCTTCTTTTCCTCCGCTGCCACCATGTTTCAAAACCAAAATGTAAAAACCGATGTATAAACATGAAAACCAGTTTGGGTTTCAACCCAGTTTTAAACCAGTTTTCTTAAATAAATGAAAAGTTTAGCAAACCAGTTTGAAACCTTAACCAGTTTGCTTGCAATAAATTCGACCTTGATCTCATCCAAACAAACTTTTTTTAACAATCTTCAATAACTGCCTAAAGTGCAGATTACCACTTAGCTAAAATTAACGTAAAAAAACTAAGCAGTACATCTCTATATATGGATAATTAAAGACCGTAATTTCTTATTACAAGAGAACGTCCAACATAATTTCAAATTAAATAGCAATACAAAATGACACGGTTTTCCGCCCCTGGCCTTTTTTTAACAGGAAGTGCCGATTTTTCATGTAAAATGTCTTCTGCTGTTAATATTAAACTCTAATAGTGTTATCTGCTAGGTAATGAGAAACCCTCCACAGAAATTGACGTTATTAACTTGCAAAGTCATAATATGCATTAACACAGTGTTCAATACTGATTGAAAATGGGGAGGAAAACAGTCAAATGCATTAAGTTAATGAAGGGGTTGACAATAATACCGTAGCTTATAAACTCTATTGCCTTTAGGGCTATATCTTGTTGACGTGTTACATAAGGGGTTTACCAATTTTAATTCTCTTTATTATATATTTCACGTTTTATACTGTTTTATGGTTCAGCTTGGAAATTTATCTAAACAACTTTTAGCCTTGTGTTTAACCTATCTGTTTAAAGAAGCCTGTGGGGAAGGATATATCAGTCGCTGCACTCATTACGCTGAATATTGGAAAATCTATAAATTTGTTAAAAAAAACATGCTGAGCATTTCATACAAACAAAATATTTTTCTAAAGATTTTTTTTTTTTATGACAATCGACTTTCTTTGTGAGGTATGATACAAATAATAGTTTGTACTATATATTCTCTTCTGCTCATTCTTTGTGCTTTTGATGGAAATATATCTTATAAAATGGAAAAAATTGTTTGAAATTCCTCATGGAAAAGGGAGATAACTTTCACTCTGGAATTGTGTGAAACGCCCCTTGACCAATTCTATTTTCTTTCTTTATAAAATTTCTAAATCAAGGTTGTACAAAGATTCAGAATGATATTGTATAAACGTATATTCGATCGATTTTAGACATTTTGTTGATCTATTGTCTGAAATTGAAATTTTATAGAAATTCTCAAGACAATTTTTTTTTGGAGAGAAATAAATTTACTGATATAAAATATACAATATAAAATGAACATTAATACAAAGCTCTCCTTTGGGGTAAAGATGCCTTTTAAAGCTTTGATTAGCACTATATCTTACCTTATTCTTCCCTCCTGAATTTTTATTTTATTTTATCTATTTTCTGTATCTCACTGTCAGCCTTCAAAATATCTGTATAAATAAAATAATAAATGTATTTACTTCTAAAATTCAAATAAGAGCAGTCATTTCTAAAAGAAACTTATAAAAGATACAAAAAAAAACCAACAATAGTTGTCCCTCTTTTATGAGGCACCTCCCACCCAAGACAATCCCTCTTATCAGGTAAGATTTAAGCAGTGCCAGATTTAGATAAAGAGAGGCCCTAGGCTATTCCACTTGTAAGGCCCCTCCCTATTCCCCACCTTCACGACTGGAGGAAGATGGAAGTGTGCTTAATTAGTTTGAATATAATGGCAAAGATGATGAGGGTTTATTAAAATTCTGCAATATTCTGAAATGGAGTGCAACTGTGTAAGGAAAATTGTTGAAGGGTTGTTTAGAAAGTACAGTACGTTATGACAGAATAAGTGTGAAAGTCCAATAACAGTGTTAAAAATATTATACACCTTGGTCGGAGGCCCTCTAAATGCTGAGGCCGTAGGCTTCAGCCTATCGAGCATATAGGTAAATGTACTGAGAAACAAAATTACTAGGAAATTGTCCCCCTCAAGAGAGATCATTCCTCTTATAAGTCACAAGGCCACTATTTCATTGCAAAATTATGGTCTTATAAGAGGGGGACTACTGTATACAGTAAAGTTCAATTAAAAACATTAGTCATCAAAAAATTGCTGAAAGTGATGATAAAATCCAATAACCCTACCCCCTCAACGCTGACAAATATATTTTTGAAACAAAATAAGTTAATTAAGAGTAATCTGTTAATTTTGTTATATCTTAGTGAGGGTGTTTTCTAAGAATTCTGGGTACTACTGGCAGACTCCCAGAGCTCAAACCAACATAGCTGCTCAGCGCATCCCCAAGTGGCTGATAAGGGAAATTCCTCTCGAGTGAGCGAGTGATAGTTGTTTTCTGCCAACTGAACAATTTTTCGACTATATCTTGACGAGAACTAGTTAATTTTCAATGAGAAGATCATGAGGTCCGCTTTGTACTAGACCAACATGCTTAGTTGGGTTTTTATAGTGCTAGCTCACTGAAATAACAATCCACAGATAGGTTATAACATGGAAAGCCAGACTGTGGACAATAAGTGGGAAACGTGATTTGAGGGTGCCACACTACCTTTATGCTAAAGACCTCTTTTCTAGATTTCAAAAAAGTGTAGGTGCATTGTAGCCTCTACAAAATATTAAATTTTTCGTCCCTACCCAACTCTCCATACTTTTTAAGTGGTAGTCAAAAGTCGTCGACCCATCCCTTCCTCATTTATATATGGTTGAACTCGTTCTCGTCCTGAATATAACTGAAGTACTTCTGGCTGGAAGTTAAACAATAATCAATCAATCATATCCAAGATTTTTTCTTTTCATGAGTTATCTCCCCTTTTGCAATTTTTTTCCTTGCGTTTTCTGTAAACAAATATAAAGATTTTCTGTTCATAAAGCTTACCATATTTCTAAAATTAACCAGTTCCAGACTCAACAACACATGGTGGTGACGGAATATAAAATTGTATTTCCTACCAACCATGTGTTGTGATAAAACTTTATAAAAGCTTGGCTTTGAGTTATTTTTATGTTATTTTCCTTATTCGAAAGAAATGTAAATGCATTGTAGGTTTTCGATTTTACAAAGCTTCAAGACTTACAAAATGTTTCTCAGTTCAAATGACTTCAAACACATGATCAGCATCTGCCACTCTGACTCCTTTATAAAAGTGCATACAAAAGGTCAAGGTTAGGAATTTCCGGTTTCATGACACTGATGCAAAAGATGGAAAGCCGTAGGCAGCATCAAGTCTATGACCTTCGTAGAATATTTATGTATTGTTATAAACTTCTCATTTTAGAAATTAGAAATTTCAATTTAAATTAAACTTTCCAATTTCCAACATGAACATAATATAACTCAAGTATATTAAAGTTCAAAAAGCCGAAACTGGGAGAAATAGTCCAGGCCGAAAACAAGAAGGGAAACGGACTTTATATGCAGTAGAAATACTTGAAGACGTTATCTGACACTATATACGTATCCGTCTTAATATTGATTTACCCTATGATTTTGTAGCAAGAGAGAGTAAAGAGTCTCGTCCTCATTTCTAAATATTTTTTAACGGGAGATACGATCACTGGCTCCAACAGTCTTCACATATTCATGAGTTGTGGATTAAGTAACTATACAATGTTACGATTTGGTCATACTTTCAACAATATTTCAGTATTCTTTTTTATTTTTTTATTTGCGTATATGCAACTGGAGTACCCGGATAATCGACCTGTCGATCACTGATAAATTTTAACGTATCGAGTACACCTCACAAACGACGCAAATCGAACAGACAATTCAAATGATTATAGCCTCTGTTTGCATGGATAGATCTTAATCCATTTCTAAGTTTTATTCTGCAAAGTTTTGTCATTCATTTTTTTTTATCAGGAACGAAATATTTTTGGTCTTCTATAACTGTACAGAAATACTACATTTATGAATGTTTAATAATGATTTTTTTTTCTATATTGTGTTCAATTATAAGTTTACATTCATAGATATAATTGTTCTACAGTTGCGGCTTACTGAAGACACGTACTTTACATCGCATGTTAGGATGAGACGGATGTAAAGCTATGTGGTAATATCCTCGTATACTAAAGATTCTAGCGACAAATAAATTACACGGGAAATTGCATAAAGTCACTAAACACTATCATAAAATCGATTCGAGTATAAATAAGTTACTTACGTAGGCGACACAGACATGCCTTTAATTTGATGAGAAGCATATCTTTTGTCGCAGGTGATTGTTACATGTGGTGCAAAAATCGAATGATAAAGTAACGGACATTATTTATTGGTGTTGAGTTGCGCTTGACGAAAGTGTAAATGTTTATCTGCTTTGCGTCAAAGTACCTCCTTATCGGACTGGTTATGCTTGATATCAGAGTAATTGTTTATTGGTTGTGCTTTGCGTCAAAGTAGCTGTTTATCGGACTGGCTGTGTTTGAATCAATGCAGGAACATTTCTTATTGTTGCTTGTTGTATTTTATGTCAAAGTAACTGTTTATCGGACCGGCTGTGTTTGAATGCAGGGTAATTGCTTATTGTTGCTTGTTGTACTTTGTGTCAAATTAGTTGTTTATCGGACTGATTGTGTTTGAATGCAGGGTAATTTCTTATTGTTGTTTGTCGTATTTTATGTCAAAGTAGCTGTTTATTGGACTGGCTGTGTTTGAATGCAGGGTAATTGCTTATTGTTGCTTGTTGTACTTTGTGCCAAATTAGTTGTTTATCGGACTGATTGTGTTTGAATGCAGGGTAATTTCTTATTGTTGCTTGTCGTATTTTGTGTCAAAGTAGCTGTTTATTGGACTGGCTGTGTTTGAATGCAGGGTAATTGCTTATTGTTGCTTGTTGTACTTTGTGCCAAATTAGTTGTTTATCGGACTGATTGTGTTTGAATGCAGGGTAATTTCTTATTGTTGTTTGTCGTATTTTATGTCAAAGTAGCTGTTTATCGGACTGGCTGTGTTTGAATGCAGGATAATTGCTTATTGTTGCTTGTTGTACTTTGTGCCAAATTAGTTGTTTATCGGACTGATTGTGTTTGAATGCAAGGTAATTTCTTATTGTTGCTTGTTGTACTTTGTGTCATATTAGTTGTTTATCGGACTGATTGTGTTTGAATGAAAGGTAATTGTTGATTGTTGCTGATTGTACTTTGTGTCAAAGTAACTGTTTATCGGACTGGTTGTGTTTGAATGAAAGGTAATTGTTGATTGTTGCTGATTGTACTTTGTGTCAAAGTAACTGTTTATCGGACTGGTTGTGTTTGAATGCAGGATAATTTCTTATTGTTGCTTGTCGTATTTTGTGTCAAAGTAGCTGTTTATCGGACTGGCTGTGTTTGAATGCAGGGTAATTGCTTATTGTTGCTGATTGTACTTTGCGTCAAAGTAACTGTTTATCGGACTGGTTGTGTTTGGTGTCATGCTAATTGTTTATAAATACAGGTTGTGCTTTGTGTCAAAATAACTATTGGGATTCCTTCGACTTTTTATATTAATAGAATATTTTTAACAGGGTTGTAAATGTTTATATGTAGTGGCTGCATTCGATATTAGCCTGACTGTTTATTTATACTGGCTATGTTTGATTGCAGTGTTATTGCATATCGTCAATGAAGTGAGTGAGTGGGTGATTGTTGTTTAACGTCATGTGAGCAATATTTCAACTATAACATGGCTAGTAAGTAAGGGTAATAACAAATTTACCGAATTCCGAACAATCTTACAAAGGGAAAGTCAAAACTCATAAGTATATAAACAGACAAAATCAGTCAACAACCGGAAACCTGTGAAAACCGTAATGACCTTGACTTGGTACAGGCATTTCTAAAGAAATGGTGGGTTGAATCAGATTGTAAAGCGCCAAACCTCCCGCTTTCATTACGGCCCAAAGGTTCCGGCTGTCACTATAACAGTATTTATAACAATACTGGAACAAAATAGGTAAAATAGTTGTCAAAGCAGTACCAAACCCAGTGAAGCAAATGTCAAAAACAATTTTAAGAACACGTTACATTTCGACGAGATGACGACGTTGTCCGTTTTACACTAGAACAATACTCTGAATTGAATGTCTAACAGTCTATGGGTAGACATGTCGCTCCACTGATTGTGCTTGATAAATGTTTATACATATATTGGTGCTGTATTGTTGTCTTTGTCAGCAATATTTGATACCAACGTAAGAATGGTACATGTACATGATACTTGTTGTGCTTACTAACTGTTTATTAGTACCGAATGGCTGTATATGACACTGTTCCTGTATAATGTAATGTATTACAACTAACGTAAACCTCCCTCAGATATAGATAACATTTGCCGATTTTGGCTATCCTGTTTATGACATTTGGTTTACTTGCTCTAATAGACTATTTTGTTTTCCAATCTTTTGACGATGACTGTGATGTTAATCAGGAAACGTGTCGTGTGCCCTAAAACAGATATCTACATTTCTTATTACACTTGGTCAACAGTCATAGAAACGTGTCGTGTGCACTAAAACAGATATCTACATTTCTTAATACACTTGGTCAACAGTCATAGAAACGTGTCGTGTGCACTAAAACAGATATCTACATTTCTTATTACACTTGGTCAACAGTCATAGAAACGTGTCGTGTGCACTAAAACAGATATCTACATTTCTTAATACACTTGGTCAACAGTCATAGAAACGTGTCGAGTGCACTAACACAGATATCTACATTTCTTATTAGACTTGGTCAACAGTCATAGAAACGTGTCGAGTGCACTAACACAGATATCTACATTTCTTATTAGACTTGGTCAACAGTCATAGAAACGTGTCGAGTGCACTAACACAGATATCTACATTTCTTAATACACTTGGTCAACAGTCATAGAAACGTGTCGTGTGCACTAAAACAGATATCTACATTTCTTAATACACTTGGTCAACAGTCATAGAAACGTGTCGAGTGCACTAACACAGATATCTACATTTCTTAGTACACTTGGTCAACAGTCATAAAAACGTGTCGTGTGCACTAACACAGATATCTACATTTCTTAATACACTCGGTCAACAGTCATAGAAACGTGTCGTGTGCACTAAAACAGATATCTACATTTCTTAATACACTTGGTCAACAGTCATAGAAACGTGTCGTGTGCACTAACACAGATATCTACATTTCTTAATACACTTGGTCAACAGTCATAGAAACGTGTCGTGTGCACTAACACAGATATCTACATTTCTTAATACACTCGGTCAACCGTCATAGAAACGTGTCGTGTGCACTAAAACAGATATCTACATTTCTTAATACACTTGGTCAACAGTCATAGAAACGTGTCGTGTGCACTAACACAAATATCTACATTTCTTAATACACTTGGTCAACAGTCATAGAAACGTGTCGTGTGCACTAAAACAGATATCTACATTTCTTAATACACTTGGTCAACAGTCATAAAAACGTGTCGTGTGCACTAACACAGATATCTACATTTCTTATTACACTTGGTCAACAGTCATAGAAACGTGTCGTGTGCACTAAAACAGATATCTACATTTCTTAATACACTTGGTCAACAGTCATAGAAACGTGTCGTGTGCACTAACACAGATATCTACATTTCTTATTACACTTGGTCAACATTCATAGAAACGTGTCGTGTGCACTAAAACAGATATCTACATTTCTTATTACACTTGGTCAACAGTCATAGAAACGTGTCGTGTGCACTAAAACAGATATCTACATTTCTTATTACACTTGGTCAACAGTCATAGAAACGTGTCGTGTGCACTAAAACAAATATTTACATTTCTTATTACACTTGGTCAACAGTCATAGAAACGTGTCGTGTGCACTAAAACAGATATCTACATTTCTTATTACACTTGGTCAACAGTCATAGAAATGTGTCGTGTGCACTAAAACAGATATCTACATTTCTTAATACACTTGGTCAACAGTCATAGAAACGTGTCGTGTGCACTAACACAGATATCTACATTTCTTATTACACTTGGTCAACAGTCATAGAAACGTGTCGTGTGCACTAAAACAGATATCTACATTTCTTAATACACTTGGTCAACAGTCATAAAAACGTGTCGTGTGCACTAACACAGATATCTACATTTCTTATTACACTTGGTCAACAGTCATATAAACGTAGATATCTATTTGAGTGTGCACGACACGTTTCTTGAATAACCTTCAAGTACTCTCAAATTCAAAAGAAATGAATGCCAAATATGTTATACTAAGTAATAAATCTACCAACTTAAGACTTACCAAATTCTAAAACTTACCAAATCATTACATTCTATTATAGTTTTAATTATTATCTGGGCTACTGTTGAAACTGAATATAATCCATTGACGTATCCTTGGATAACATTAAATGAACAATTTACTGGCAAATAAAACTGGCAATGTTTTGTCAAGTTAAATTACACCTGTCCCAAAGCGACGATCATTTATCACATCCTAATGTATTATGGTAAAAAAAAGATAGCCGGTTTTCCATTTGTCGATATTTCCTAATTCATAGGACAAGAAATACGGTGCTAGAATTTAATTACTGGAGAATGTGCTGTCTTAATGAAACCCTACAAAGACGACAAAGTTGACAATTTTATTCTTTTCTCCGCCCATTTCAGATCATTTCACGTCTCGGCGTGTGCTTTTAACAAACTTTCGATCAATTTCCATTGTCCGGCGTGTGCCATTGTTGAAATAGAATTTATTCAAGTAAAAATTGAAAAAGCTTTTCATAAGAATGGTCCTTTATTTTGACAATATAAAAGTTAAAGTGCTCCCGACTGTGTCTAATCCCTATACTTATAAACAGATGATAGTGACTCACAGAAACGTACCAATAATAGACTGTTTAACCCTGAATCTTTTAGGTATTTTGCTTATTTTTATTGGTGTTTAACGCCAACTTTAGCAGTATTTCAGATATATCGTGGCGTGAGACAGATTTTATTATTAGAAAAAGACACCTACATACAAGCCCCTTAGAAATAAAACATACGTGTCTATAAAACTATAAGATTATATGTACAAATAAAAGAAACATTAAAAAGATAAAGCAATACATATCAAACAGAAATGAAAGAAAAGCTATATCATCGAAAAGACAAAGGATTGTTACCAGAAAAACGAAACAATGATGTTGTATAGCGGTACAAATCTAAATTAAAATAATGTTCGAATTTACACTATTATAATGACCAACATATTTTCAATACCAACTAAATAAACAGCCAAAGGGCAGGATGCCTTTATAATAAAAATAAAATAACGACTTGTAGAATCATCAGCAGTGGTTCTCTCTATTTACCTTTTTCTATATTGATCATTGTATGATGAATGTGCTCGCAGCATCCCAAGATAAAGCACGTGCATTTAAAACGACCTGATCAATCACCGTAATGAAATTTCGTGTAGAGTTATACAGAATCTATCATTATAATAACCCCGTGTATTGATATGAAGTTAATTCTATAACTCCATACAGACTTGAATTAATATAACAACGTGTGTTCTACTTTCTTAGAAGTCAATAAAAGTGCAAATCTTTGAAAATAAAATAAACATCAACCTAGCTTTAGCTATAGCAGACGATGGTTGTGTACACAAACGTAGTAAAACAGGTAAATGCAAGGTATTTTTAAAAAAAGAATTTAAAATTCCTAATTTCATATTCTCAACACAAGAGAGAAAACCTACGCATATCTTTCACCTTTCAAAAAACCCAAAACTCATTCCAAATGCAAGCATCTTTTGAACAATTTAAGGAAACAGCTTTGTACTGAAGAGAAGACGTCTCCAACTATATTAAAGGTGGCGACCTTGATGATTCTAAATGGTAGAAATGATAGTTTATAAATCCCTTATTAAGTTATTTACTGTAGAACTGCCAAATACTAGTAAATAATTAATGCTGTTATAAAAAAATCACGACACAGCCATTGTATGGAAACATTTAAATAGGAATAAAAATTCTTTTAATTTCAGTTTTTGTTTGATTAACCAAGACTTAAAAAGTTCAATATTACTGGTAACTAATTTGGAAAAAACCCGCAAATTTGTATAAATCAACTTTACAAATGGGTGTAACAATTACTGTCCTTGGAACACGGCAACTGATGTGGAAAAATGTAGACGCTTCCTAATGCTCTAATTACAACAGGCATTAAATGTACTCATTACAACAAACTTGGAAACTATGAATAAAAATATAAAAGGATTTTTCAGGTCGCTGCATAACAATCAAACATTAAGCCTAGGGGTTCTACAATCAACTAGAATGTTGTAGAGTGGGTGTACAGGGGGTGTCAATGAAAATGTTACTTTTTAGCGACTTCTTCTATATACCGGTACCCAGTCCCTTTTCTTTTGAAAAAATCGTTGTAAGGAAGCAGTGGTTAATGTCGTCTCATTCAAACAAATCTTCTATGTGTAAAATGTTTTGATAATGTCTTTCAGGGTATCAAAATGAGAGGTATTTAAAATACATCACAAGAAAAACATATTTGTTTTTAAATATTAATTAGCAAAAACCAAAAATTATATGTTGAAAATAATATCAATTATACACCATACGAAACACAGTTAGTTCTTTTTCCGTTTTGCATAATTAACCTGTATCTCTAGGCACAATTAGTGAAAACCATCTTTTCCCACATACAACTCATGAGAATTCTAATAGCATCTTTCTTTTCTGAAGGTGTTAACAGAGTGTCAAAAGAAGAACTTTTCAAATTCGAAGAACATCACATTCGATCTTTCGGCTCCTCTATTTGATACTGAATTACAGTGGCGGATTTAGAAAAAGAGAGGCTCTATGCTATTCCCTCCCAATTCCTCACTTTCACGACTGGAGGAAGATGGCAGTGTGTTTAATCAATTTGAATAAAGGCAAAGATTCTGCAATATTCTGAAATGGAGTGCATCTGTGTAAGGAAAATAAGTGAAGGGTTGTTTAGAAAGTATAGAACGTTATGACAGCATTAGTGTGAACGTTCAATAACAGTGTTAATAATATTATACACCTTGGCTGGAAGCCCCCTAAATTTTGAGGCCCAAGGCTCCAGCCTGTCGAGCCTATAGGTAAATCCGGCACTGCTGACTTTCCAGGATGACAAAGCTCAAAGCTCCTCTGTCTTACTTTTTGTACATATTGTTTTTGTATATGTAATTCGTGTATGACTTTAATATACTGTATTTTGGATTATAAGAATAAATATATATATCCATATGACAAGTTACTAGGTACTGTTATTGCCACCATAATACTAGCTATTGTCAATTTCAACCTTGGCAACATGCAATGCTACCGATAGACCTCGATCGGCCATTGGCGACTTCTACGGGCTATGACTTCCGATTACCCTTATGGTGTCTTTACACTTATTTATTTTTTCCATAGACATACATGTATATTTAGATGGTAAGTTTTTAATATGCCCCTTAGTATATATTTCAAAAAGGTAATGTAACCACTTTGATATTAGAATTCAATGGTCAAGCATGTAAAATGACAGTAACTGTCCGATGTAATTACAGCACCGTCCAACGTACCTAAAATAAAACATCAAAACATGATATCATTTGCAGGTTTCCCGTTGTGTTGTTTACGTTGTTTTTTTCTTCTTTACATAATTCCTATCCTAAGAAGTTGACATTTGGACCTTATTAAGCTGTTTAACATCATTGCTATCCTAAGAAGTTGTCATTTGGACCTTATTAAGCTGTTTAACATCATTGCATTCTTGAAGTTTGTTTAGAGGCTCAGATTTGATTTCATTCGTTGGTCATATTCATTTAACATGGAACTATCACTTTTGCTTTGCCATGTCGGAGAATTATACAGAAAGTTTTTGTTTACAACACATATAAATGCATACATACAATTCTTGAAAGATTAGAAGTTTGATAAGAAGCATGGTCTCAGCAAGTCTATTGAAATTTTATAATGAATTTTATCGAATTTTAATAAATTCTATTGCTTCTATTTTTCAACAATGAACTCGGTAAATCAGTTTATTCTTTAGAAATATTACTGATTCAAGCAGTGAGAGAGAAACAAACTTGACAGAGAGATTATATATAATGTCATTTGACTACAATTTCAATATTTGGTTTTAATCTATTGAATTTCTAATTGTAAGCAAAGAATTAGCCAACTAACAACGAACTGAGACAACTGAATATAATGTGAAAATGTAGAGGTGAAATAAATATTCATAAAACCTTGAATTACAAGTCGACTTAACTTCCTGTATAGTAAACGATATATTTCAATACATGCCACACACAATGCATATATACATTATAATGATAGACCGGAAAAGATCAGACAAGTAGAAAAGTCAATCACTTTAGGAAATGACAAAAAATCATTTATAAAAAACATAAATATATACCCTACCTCTTTACGAAAGCTCTATATGAAAACATGCTAGTATATGAAGATATTGTAAATATTGGAGAAATTGTTGACCATCATTGTTTAAGCTTTCTTTTCATAATTCTACTATGTATTTTAAGAAAAACTAATAAAGAAAATAAAACTTTGCCTTATCATCATATAGTAATTCCCTAAAGAAATAGCATCTTCATGTGTGGATACAACGATGGGACTGGGAGCCCCCTTTCATTCTGTATCCGAATATGAGCCTGATAATAGTTTTAAAGTTCGCACTTACTATTATCAGGCTCATATATCAGAAGACAACATACTAGGTTTGTCTGTTTCATTGTAAAATACATAGCTAATGTTATTACAGAAAGGGATTAAAAATATTAATTTATGACGGTTACACTTACAAGGATTTCATATGGTTGAGAGTCATAATATCTTATCATAAAAAAATAATAATACCTTAAAGTCTCATTGATTTAATATTCTGGCAGCCATTCATCATCAGTCTTAGCCAATTATCAAAGAAGGATGCAATAATTAAAAATATTCCATTTCTCCTATTTTGTAGTGATAGTTTAATAATAATTCTTAGTATGTACTATATAAAGTTCTTTTATTGATCTTTGACAATATAAAATATATCGTATGTAAAAAGCATTACAAATCAGGCCGTCCAAATTGAGCTTTGAAGGATGCCATTTTGTTATATTATTAAATACCCTATACAATTTTAGTGAATAAGATACCTGTCAAACTTACTTACTAGTAGGTAAAGTGATTCTGATGATAATTAGTAAGAAATGATATATGGATGTAAATGAACATGAGAGACTGTCCAATATTACACAGACATAAGCTAAAGTAAAGGAACAACGTCTTTATTGCTGTTCTACATTTGACAGTTACAGTTTGGTCTTTAACAATTAGAATAGCTCATAACCTAAAATGAGTGTGATACAATGTTATTCTCAGATGCGAGGTTATCTTGCAAATACCATCATCATTGTGCCTAACATCACAAAGTTACAAATACAGACAAAAGCAAACACATGGCTTCCATCAAATACATAGTGTTTGGTCTGAAATTCACTTTTTGTTTTATGAAGTATGCTAAAGTGTAATGATACATTATTTAGTTAGTAGCAACTTTGAGAAGCTGACATGTTATATTGTTCTTTTCAATTACCTTCTTGATTTTAATTAATCTCTCATTATATATGCCACCCTTTACATTTGATAGGGGTACTGGTTTAAAGTGGTACAATACCCAATTTTAGCAAACCATTCACCGTTCTATTAGTGATCATAAACATACCTTCAAACAGACAATGTTTTATTAAATCGAAACAATTTGTGTATTCAGAAAGCTAGTGTTTCAGCTAGTGTTTCTGAATACACGAATTATTTCAATTTTATAAAACATTGTCTGTTTGAAGGTATGTGTATGACCAATAATAGCGATAAGCATGTTTTCCTGTTATAAAATAACAGGATTAAAGACATTGTTTTCACGGTGAAAAAATTCCATAAAAACAACCCAAAATAGTTTGATAGTTCTGGGCGAAATCAGATTATAAAAAACACAATGTTTCGAGTGCTTACCAAAATTACATTAGAAAAAGAAAAAAAACTTATTCAAATCTTCATAATTTCATTATTCGTTAAAACAAATGTTTGTAAATAAGTTTCAGCGAACATTTATATATCACTACAGAACACAGTCATATAAATCCGATATTTACAATCACGTCTTTAACAAGTCTTCAACAGCTTGTTTTTTTTTTTATCTTAAAGGCATTTAATTTCTATGCATGGCAACGACTTTTTCAAATGTATTATCAGTACAAAATTTTAACTTTTGTTTCTTCGAGTAATAACAGAAAACCAAAAGATTTACAATTGTGGCTGTATTACCGATATTTACTGACGTTTAGAAATGTTCATAGTATATGGTATGCTTCCATTAAGCTAACAGGTTCTATTATTGTTTTTATCATAGTCTGTCCATTTGAAATCAGCTATAAATTGAGACCCCATTGCCCGGATTTATCCAGAAAAATAGCTTTTCGATAATATTGTCGTTGTTTTCATTTCACAACACGGAGGACACATAATACAACACAAAAACTAATAAGCAGTGTTCTGCTTTTTCTTTTTTTTTCTTTGCATTATTATTTTATTGGTGTGCTTTATTTTGTGCTCTGCTTTCCTGTGTTTTTATGTTTCATTGCATTATGTATTACCTGCTTTGCAATTTAATTGTGCATGCTTGATATTTATGAACATGTATGTGCTACTTGTGTCTGTATGTAAATGTATTGTATATGTTTTTATGTAATATTTATATATGTCGGTTCAAAAGTTCATTGCGAGCTTATGTTATATTGTTTGTGTCTTGCTGACTTTAGATAAAACTTATTTGATTTGATTTGATTTGAACACGGACACCACCGAAAAAAACCCGGAGGTGAACTCAGGTGTTCGCGAAAGGTAAGCAGTTTCTGCTTTTAATAAGACACCCGCCGTTTTACTCATATATACAGTCAAGTCCGGTCAAAGAATTGTCAGTGATAGAAGAAAGAAAAAATCTTCGTAGAAAGTAAAAGATCCATTTTAATTTGAGATATGAATATTTCGTAACAGTCACCCAACCAGATCGTGGTGACGACCGTAGAATTTTTGTAGCGACGACTTCAACTTAGGAACAACGTAGACTGTGTGATATTTGTACTATTCGACAAATATATTATAAATCCTATTTCTATTCTAAAATTAACAACATTACAAATATATCGACTGATTAAAGTGATAAAATACATCGTGTTGTTAATTATTGCTTGGTCACATCGTCCCTGGCTGATTTGTCATACAATGACGTCATTAACTCTACCATGTTATCTGTTGATAACATGTCTCTCTAGGATTTCAAGTGACAGCGACAAGTGCATTACTGCATATTTATATCCATGTTCCACTAATCCTCATCTTACCCTTGTATCTTTTCAATTAACCCCGACCGACTGTTGCACATTAGGTTATTATAACCGCCCAAACGAGAGTAATCTTTTTCTTCACGTTTATAACGAGATTTGGTTGCAGTAGTGGGACAAAGCTATAATTAGACTACGTTCTTGTTAAACCAATGTGTCAAGTTTGATGAATGGAGGATCAATCCATTTTGTTTCTATCATTCACTTGTTAACACCGATGAACTATCGACCTCTGAAACAAACACATCTTAGTAAGTGCATATTCTACCACACACCTTTCAATTCTCGTAAACTAATTCAATTTGTATAATTGACATATCGCATTTTTACCACAGCACATCTTCAGCCATTCATTCCGTAAAATGTCAAACTATATTGTTTCAGACAATATCGCTTAAGCAATTTCTCATGTATACATATATTAAGCCATTTTCTAGAAAGTAATATAGGAAGACAATCACGATGTATTGTGATAAAAATGAACGAGATTATTCTCTTTGACACTACACTACAGGTCAACATGGATATACAGATGAGATATATATAATGTCATCCTTTAATAAACATGACGGCCGTCATTAAATCTTTGTAGTCTGGTTTTCAAAGTCATCTTGTACACAGTTAGACTTATTTGCTATAGCTCTTTGTCGACTATGAGCTGAAATATGGTATGGCCACTAGAATGTTTATACCACTAAAGACCTGTTCTCTGATTCCTGGTGACTTGGCGATCGTGTTTGGCTTAAACAGTACCTTTTATGCAATTGCGAAGCAAATATTTAACTTGAATACAATGTACTGAAAACGTAGATGTCAAATTAATATTGAATTCAGTAGGTATGACGCATCTGTGGATTAATCTTCACTCAAATCAAAAGATTGGAAAGTCAAATAAGTCTTTGGGACGAAGAAAACCAAATGGCATAAACAGAATAGCCAAAATCGGCTAATATCAAATATTCCTGAGGGAGGAGAACCTTAAAGAAAGACAATAACGCATCATTATAATTAGAACAGTTGATAAAATAAGGTTTCCAATGAAGATCGCAGAAAACCCGATCGATTTCTATGCAGCCGTTCGGGAGATATAAATAGGACTTCAAGAAGTCTTGCACCTGCCAAATAATCAATATTTCTATTTTTATCCACTTCCGGTTAAAATACTTGCTACGTCCATGACGTCACAAATGTGTGTAAACATGGCTGAGTCAGATAGACAACACGCTAGCACGATGGAATCTCTGGAAGAATCTGACACAGCGTCGTTAGACCTTTCATGTGAATCGTCAATATTTGATGAAGAGGAGGAAAATACAAATGAAATCAACAGTATAGAAGTAGAAAATGAAAATATTGGGGTAAATCCGTACCAGTTTGAGCCTTACGATAGTGGTTCGTCGTCTTCTCAGACGCAGGACTCAAATTCGGACGAAAGTGACCATGATCGATTGGAAAATACTGACTGGTAAGTATATATTCTTGGCAAGCTGTGCACCATCGTTCAAAATGTAAACAGACTAAAACATGTACATGAGGAGAAATGTCACAAGAAAAGCGTCAATAATTTAAAAAAAAAAAGTGGGGTGAACTGTAATTGTTTAGTTGTTAACTTAAACCATGTTACCTGGTCACTTGACAAATAAATCAGCTGTCACTTGGTATTCATTTTGCAGTAAAATCAATGATTGGGCAAAGGCATACAAACATACAATTCCAGTTTCAGTGAATCAAATTTATTACTTTTAAATAAAAACAATAATGTAAATACGTACATGCATGTCCATGTCCACAATTTACATTAAATTTTTATACATAATGTGAATGAGCTTAGCAAATAAAATCACTTACATATACAGTCTTCGAAATCAGACTTTCGAATTTACTGGCCCGAAATTTTCAAAATTAGAATATTTATATAGATTCTATTGAGAAAATTTGGCAAAAGTCACTGGTCCGAATCAATTTTCACTGGCCACGGGTCGCCGGACCACTGCTAAAGTCGATGATTGCATATAGTGAAGGCATACATGTAGGAAAAAGTATTAGGATACTCAACTTCCCAGACAGAACTTGAAATTGTCATTTCCTTTACCTGATCAACAAAAGGGGTTACATTTTTTCCTAGTGATAATTTTTAAAGTAAGTCTTAAAAAAAATTGTTGGCTGGACAGGCTTGGAAAAATATTCTAATTGGTCATTTTCAGTGAATTATTATATGCAAAATTTGTAGAAAAAAAATCTGGTTTATCCTCTTGTCTGAAAATGAAAGAATATGATTTTGTAGCTTCTGAAAAAAAAAATCTGAAGGGAAGTAAAAACCAGGCCCGATGTGCCAGTTGCACATAGCACATACTGTGCAGTTCAGAATCAAAATTTTAATATATTCTACAATAACTTAAACAAAATTTACTGTGCGATAGTTCGTGTTTTAAAAAAACACCCTCCTGTTTGAGAATTCCTGCATTTGCCTTAGCCAAAAGTGAAATGGTTTGTTCCTTACATGTGAACAATGCCAGAGACTTCGGTTTTGACTATTGAGAAATGTCTTTTGGAATGTTGGAAGAACATCCAATATATTTTCAGAGGTGAGCATATTAATCTGAAACACACATATATTTATATTGATGCATAAATGTACAATACCAGTACATATGATTTCAGGTGCCAATGTGGAAACTGCATGCTCATGCCCACAGTATTACAATGTGTTTGCTGCAAAGAAATATCAAAAGTCACTGATGTCATTGAAGAATTAAATGACGGTCAGTTAACCTGCATAACCTCCCATCCAGGATTTGACCCCGTGTGCCTTAACACTTACGTCCTTCAAACTGCATATTGCCAATACCGGCAACAGTATGGAGTGGAAGTTGAAAATTCTCATGAGTAAGTTAGGCCAAATAATATATATGTCTGTTTAGGGTTTCCCTACCGACCATTTTTTTATGCCTACCATACAGCTTTTATTGACATGCACCGTTACATCCCAAATGACTCCCATAGAAATAAGGTGAACAAATTTATTTTAATTTTTTTTACCTTCCTACATGTATCTACTGACCCTTATTTTTCAAAGCATGAAACCCTAAACAAACATACATTATTGGCCATAGAATTTTTATACGACAGTTTTTTTGTTACAGATCATCCTGGTAAAAATGTACAGGCAATTATCCAGTGAACAAATATGTGGTACTAAAACTAAAATAAACTGAAATCTTATTTAAACATACATGTACATTTTTTTGTAAAGTTTGCCGTTTCATGGTAAATAATAAATAGATTACCATAAGACATTCTAATATTCATCTCGTTTCTGAAGCCAAATCCAAAGAGAATTATCATTGTTGAATTTGAAGTGCTGTAAGCTACAATGTATATCATGGTCACCAAATCTTCATCGATCATGAATTTAGTATGTTTTGCTGAGAAAATGAAAATCTATATAACCTTTTATAGGGCAGGAAACAATTTTGGCTTTTTGTGAAGGAAGTTAGACTCAAATAATGTTTGTGTGCCATCTATTGCATAATTTCTTTAGTAGATTTCACCCAAAATATGTACTGTCGTACATTTCCTACCTATATATTGCTGCGTATAGGTTTTTTTTCTATTAAGTGCTGTGAAAAACCACAAATATTCAAAGTCAAAAGACACACGCAATAAACCTTACCATTAAAGAACCAAATATGTTGTATATCCGGATATCACACATACTGGAAACATAAATATTTAATATACATTTACATATATATGAATATATCTTCTTTTTTTCCCAGGAGATACAGATACACTTCATACAGACAGTTTGTCCGATGGATTTGGGGTTATCTTGGGAAAAAGGTCAGAGTTGTGCTACCATCTTGTGCAGTTAAAACTATCAGGGAAAAATTTCCATCTGAAAACGGACTTTATACAGGTTTTAATCCTCCAGATTAAATGTTATTTCTCTTTCAAGGAATGATCTTCTTGGAATAAGTTGTTATTCATATAACGGGAAGTTTTCAGTTTAATTGCATCAGCTTTATTTGGTTTTTCAAAGCTACTGCATAACGGTGGAGGAGCAGGTTGAAGTTGTGGAACTTCATCAAAGTTCATACGGCATTCTGTGGCAAGAGTTACTGTAGCCTCTATTAACTTGTCAACGTAACCTGAAATGAAAATAACTGAAGTTTATATATATTTTTTCTATATTAAATACATAACAATGATATTACTTGTATCAATGCAGCCATAATTGATTTTTCCTTCTTTGTTTAGTGAAGATTTATTATCTATATAATAACCAGCAAAAAGCAGTATTAAACAGAAATTCATTGAATAATTTGAATTTTGAATTGTTGGTGTTTAATGCCACTTTCAGCAATATTTCAGCTATATCATGGCAACCAGTTTTAGTCGTGAAGGAAGCCGGAGTACCCGGAGAGAACCACCGACCCTGGGCAAGCAACTGGTAAATGCATATTTTACCGACGTTTTATTTATTTTATTTTTTATTAGATTAACAGACATACCATATGTACATCTTGTCTTGATTCCTCGCACAGTATAGCCACCCTTCTTGAACTTTGGGAACACCACGTCGTACCTTTTCTGCCCATCTTTTGTGACTGCCTGGTCCCGCATTGTATTTTCATTATAGTGAAGGCAAGCAAGTGTTATTCTGTAAAAAAAATAAATACATATCAATCAAGCAAATCAGGTTGCTAGTCATAATTAAACTAATTAATCTGGTGTAATTTGTTTGTAATTCTGTACAAATGTTAGCTAATTTTCAAAATTACTGATACACTGTATGGATTTTTTTTTATATGAGACTTATACATGTATATACATATAACTCTGTTGATTGTGTTGTTGCTGATGACAATCCTTTGTTGGATTTCATATCAATAAAGAATTTGAATTTGAATTTAAGGTCAAAGTTGTGTTTTTCTTTTTTTTTGTGTCTACGTGCGGGTAGGTATTTAGGGCTCTGATGTCGAAAACAAACACAGATAAATCTAGGACTGGGAGATATCTTGAAAAAAATCAGAATGCAAATGTTTACAAAATGACGCAATTTCAGTAATGGTTCGTTGACACAATGTGCGAAAATTAAAATTATAAACCTTCAAATTTGATGTTGTTCCTTTATAAAGCCAAGGGTCATTTGCTGACAAATCTGAGATAAAGTTTAGGTAATGTTTTGGCCTGGCCATTTATTCCAACCCCCCTCCCCCTTTTCCCCTACTTTACTTACTCTTGCACACTCCCTTTTTCTGAATGCTGTTCTCATTTTCTTGGGAGGAGGCAACTGACTTGCTGGAGCAGGTGTGGAAAAGGCCACAGGCGAAGTATATACAAAATTTTCCTGACCATAGGCGCTTGGTGACATCGTTGTCGTTGAACATGGCACCGTATGTATGGTTGGTACCGCGTCTGGCAGGAGACATTTCTTCCTGACAGGGAGATTCATAGCTTTCTTCAATTCATATTCCACAGGATAGCTTCCCGGAGGAAAATGTTTTTCACATAATACTGAATTAGCAGTAGGCTTGATGAAGTCTTTCCTCTTGACTTGTACAAATTTTATCCACTGGCGGCGTATGTTAGGTCGAACATTCTCCTTTGGAAACTCGTGAAGTGACAAGTTATCCTTATGAGTTGACGTGCACCCTGCCGCAACACAAAACTCTCCTGTCCTACCTGATTTTTCATTTGACATCACTCTATTTGGAGTATTAACTGCTAATTATTGTAAATTGTGTGTGCGTGTCCAACGTAAACAATCTGAAATCGTATGGAGGGAACACACTCATGACGTCACTTCCCTTTTACCGGGTATTTCTGGAAATCGTTCAGGTGTGCAAAAAGACATTTCCATAAATATCTCAGTAACGGTGGAAGTTAAAAAGATAGGGAAACCGCCGTTTGTTTTAATTGTAAATATTATTCGTAAAACTCGTTTCCTTACGTTTCTCTCTTGTCTTTCTTTAATTTCAACAATCCCATTACATTTTAAAGTACTCCATGCATTCTTTTAAAGTACAATGACAAACAATAAGTGTGTTGGAAGGGTTTTTGAATAAGAATAATAGTCATTACATGACAAATGAGTGAAAATAGCATTTGATACCCAAATTGTAAAGTTTAACCCAGTTGAGAACAACACAAAAGATATTATTTTCTGGAATAATATTCACTACTGCTTGTCATTCTGGAATAGATGAGTTCATCCCTGTTGTTTAGTGGAGTTCGTGTTGCTCCGTCTTAGATTTTTAGTGGGTTTTTTCGAGCATTGTTTGTCTTTTTGTCCTTTTACCTTTGGCAAGTGTATTGTCTTGTCATTCTTCTAATTCACGACTCCTTTCGTTTCAAACTGGAAAAGGTAAAACAAATAAGGTAATATCCATCGAAGAAATCCCAGTATATACGGAAAATACCTTACATGAAGGAAATCAACGGATTAAAATATTTTGAGCTGTTATAAAAAGTGAATGAAGAATTAGATGAAACGACATTTTGTGTTAAATACATCGTAATGAAATGAAATTGAGCAATATCTAAGAGAATGTTCTTAATATTCTTTATATATACATTTTGAAGGAACAATGAGCTAAACTTTGTATATATTTTGCTCTATAAGACATACGATACGATATTTTATATAACACCCACGACGCATTGAATGATGCAGTAATATTATGTTGACGATGTTTACTGTTTATAGATACACATTATATTTTGCATATTGTGTTGGTACAACTGTTTGCATCGTGTCGAGTTAGTTGTGTAAACAATATCAATACAAAACGCATACGGTAGCGTCCAGTAGTGAAGCGGTTTACACAACTGACGATACATGATACAAACAATTGTAAGAATATATGTATGCATATGACATGTTTACCTAACATTTGTATGGAGCAAAAGATTGCTATACTGTTAGCTTCCATCAATATATTTACTTATTTTAACAACTAACATTCTGAAATTCAAAACAGCTATATGCGTCACAGCTACTCCACGCCGCAGCATTCATTCAAAGGTTTCGTACATCAATTGCTGTCTCTGTCCGAATGCACAACCAGGGGCGTAGCCAGAATAACGGAGAAGTATATGCACAAGCTGTTTCAGCGAAGGGTCTGGGCCGCCTAAGGACCCCAGTAGGTTCAGAGCACAGCGTTGGTAAGGGGTCCGGCATTGGTGTAAAGTTATACAACAGAACGGGTGATGTCTTTGATCATTCTGGAAGTTCTTTTAGCAACATGAATTTCAGATTATTTTGTCCCTTTATGAAAATACCACTACGGACTAACTAGAACTTTATCGTACAACGGATTTTCCGCATTCCTACCGAAAGTAGAACTGATTAAAATACATATTGCATCACAAATATGTATGATACGAGGGTTGAATCGAATGGCTCAAATCATGTATTTCTATAGAATACATACTTAATATTAAATTAAAGAAGATGTACGGCTCATTATAACACAATACAATATTCGGATAAGAACATCAGTCCCACCTCTTAGAATTGGCTTTGTGTATTCCACGCTATCTAATAAGAAGATAGTATTATAAACAAACACGTGCCCAATACAGAGAAATCAACATGAAATAAATGTTATTAACACTGAGTGCTAAGAAAAGTTTCAAGACACCATAGGGGTAAATCGTAAATTGACAGACAGACAGACAATGCAATGGTCAAACAAGAAAACGGACAAACAATGATCTACAAAGCACTATACAGAACCTAAAGATAGAGCAACACGAACTCCACAAAAACCGAGGGTGAACTTTTTCAGATTCGTTGTTATATTCTAAAATATACTTTTTCAGTTTGTGTATTAATATGAATCTGTACGACAAGTAGAAAAATGTCTAAGTGCTATAATTGTGAGAGAATATATATTGTCAAAAACAACATAAAACGTGATAAACCTCATAAGTTGTACATAGCTACAACCTAATTGGTATCAAACATGATTTTTTAAAACGAAAAACACAAATTTTCCAAAATCTAACTAATTAAATCTTTTTAAGATATCGTCCTGGGAATAATTCATGTGATCCCGCATTTTTTGCATACAAATGTAAAATATGTTCTACATTCGCATTCATGCTTACTCAAGATTGTCTTTACACGTCTTTGTTCTTTCATTCGAATGTCAATCAAAAGCGGCATAGGTTCAAAGTTCAACCGAGAAAATAATGTGTAATTTAAAATGAATGACACGCGGCGGACATTTCTCATAATCTGTCGTTGTGTAATATGATTATCTCGTGCTTGTAGCATTCTGCTACTTTAATTAACATACCAAGAGATGAAATAATAATTACAAAACCGGAAAGGTCATCCCGGCGGTTACAAGTCAGTTTGTACCGTAACACGATGTCACATGGTAATGATATTAGAATTGAGAACGGCTCAGGCGAAATAATTGAGATTTGAATGGAAATCAAAATTGAAACCACTGGAGAGCATTGTAGTTGATTTTTTTTCTCTATACGCCCGATCATCGCGTCCATCTGGGTGATAACCACGTGTTCTTTTAGGATTATATAATGCTGATATACGAGGACCACGTCTTATAAGGATCTTACCTACAAGTTTTGATTATTGGAGGAAAAGCTTGAAGATACCGAAGGGGTAATGAGATGTCGTAAATCGACGAAAGACTCCGGATGTAATGGCCAATACAAATATGAATATAATCAACAGACAAAGCTGATCGACATTCCAATGCCATACTACAGTTATAGCTACTTAAAATGTGAGTCAAATATTTTCCCACAAAAAATCATCCCTAGATTTAGTTGGGTTCGTTTGCTCAATCATTAGTTTTCTGTGTAGCATAAAGTCGACCATTGTTTGTTTTGTTGTTCTTTATCTTTTGGTCATTGTATTTCCCGTCATCTGCGATTTACGACTTCTGATAACCCCTGCCGATATCTTCCCAACATTTCCCCTTGTAATCAAAACGTATATGCAATATATTTTAGTATATATTTCACTTAGACATTGTATATTGTGGATCTTAACTGAAACAAAACCCTGTTTGAACATCTGACCCGAAACTTGGAACAAATGCTTTATGTGCTGATAATAAATACGAATGCAAACTTTGTGCGTGTTTGTTTGTATTGTCGAATTTATTTTGACTTTTTAATGTATACACCATGTCTTCAAATGTGTTCCGACCATTATTGAAACAGAGTCATGGTTACTTGACGCAATATCATTTCTTATTTTAATAGTTTCCAAATGTTTTAAACGAAGCAAAGTCGTTTTTATGCTCACAGTCCTCACATTTGATGCTCATGATTGACCAAAGTACTACTACAGTAAAATCGACTAGTACTAAAATAGATCTAAAACTTTGATATATCCAATGTCGATATAGTAATAAACCATACAGACACTTCTACGGTTTTGGTCAGTCCGTGTTTCTCATCTTTTTATTTTTCTCTGTTGTGTTTTTATCTTGTTTGTCTTCGTTCTATGTCTTGTGCTCAATGTAACGTGTGTTTCTGTATTATCTATTCTTGATTCTTGATTACCCGTATTCTCTAAAGGATATCTAGGCATGCAATAAAAGCCGAAATTGAGACCATGTGTTTTTAAGTGTGTTTTCATTCGTTGTGCATGCCAACGGTCGTGAAATCATCATTTACATAGTAAGTAACAGTAAAAACTGGTCATAAGAACGCCATGTTATAAAGCAAGCGGGTATAATTGTATCAATGTTTATTATTTAGAACCCTTCTGTGTACAAAATGTATTTGTCTGGAAGCGGAACTGTCGATCATTGGATACTTGGGAATGAATGAGCGTATGATAGAATTAAGAAAGAATATTCTTAACTCCAAAGGAGTTGAAAATTAATAATCAGACCCTTTTGCCTTGTAAAATTTTTTTTATCTAAAGATATGTATGGATACATTTATAACAAACGTGTTAGAAATATAAAGAAATAATAAAACCTTCTTCAGGAGAAAAATAGTGTGTCATTGGCAAGATTAAAAGTAAATGCAATGTAATTCAACCTTCCCTTATTTGCCAACCCCTTTGATATTCAAATGGTCATCTCCTTAATTCCAAGTTTGCATGGATAGTTCGTAAACGTAGGTTTGTAGGTTGCTAAATCTAAACATTAGAGTTTAAACTGAAATACAAAGCTAAAGATAATGCCCAGAAGCATTTGGATTATCTAATTATCAAATCTACTGTTGAAACTAATAGTTCCTTAACGGACAATGTTTTAAATCTGGTCACACTTGTATTCATAGGAGCGTAATGTTATTGAATTACATTCAACGTAATTCGGTTTATTGTTGCCTAGCTTCTGCCTACATGATTCTCTAAAATAGACCACGAACAATGGATTATTTAACCGAATTTCCTTATTACAAATCTAGCAAAAACATACTGACATGTATCTCTAGAAATGCCTGAAGATGCTTTATACGACTATGCAATATGATTCAAGGATGGCATTGCCAAGGCCAGATATCCAATTTACTAGCTAAGCAAATAATTGAGCAACACGGCCGATGTTTTACAAGAACCAGGTATTGATTACCCTTCGCGAGCACATGGGTTGACCCTTGGTGTCTTGGATGGGTACGTGTTGGGTTGTTCATCGCTTTAGATTTCTGTGCTGTGTTGTTTTTTTTGGTTTTGTTTGTCTTCATCCTCTGTCTTGTGTATCCAATGTTGCCAGTGTCTCTAAATTGTTCATTCTTGATTGCCTTTCGGTTTTCACTAACGTTTATTTTGAACATCTTTGTCAAAGAACACGTAAGATTGTTGCTATGTATTTTTAAGAAGAAAGAAATAATAAGGTAAAAAATAGGAACCAATGGATAAACACAGATTCACAATTCCAAATTAACAGGAGTAAATCGATGAAGCAAAACTTAACACAAAATTTGACACTGAACGACAAGAGATCTGTAAAAAGATCAGATGCACAAAACTGGTTAAAACAATACGTTCCTATAACAACCATAACACATGTTAAGTGTGGCAATCTTTCTTCGAATGTACATGACCACTTATATTCCTGGTTAGGTAAAAATGTCGGGGATGAGCTAGTGATAGTGGTCCAAGCCACCCCTCCCAGTGAAATGATGCGATCATGCAATTGTTCTCCATATGTCAGTAAATTGTCAACCCTCATTTTTAATTTGTTGAGCAGAGTTTGTTGTAAAGAACACTGAGTTCTAATCTTGATTTTCATATATGATATATTTAATTTTCGCTACACAGAAGTCATATGTATGAAATTAATTCTGTAATGGGGAATACAATCCAACTGTAGATTCTAAAAAATAATCAACAAGACCCGTAAGGGTCGAGTTGATTATTTTTAAGAATCTGCAAGTTGGAGTGTATTCTCTTACATAATACATTTCCATGTGCAAAAGTGTTTTCATTATATATTGTTACACATTTAATGTTTAGAAAGCCAAATACAACAACAATTAACAAAAATAAAACGATAAATTTGATCGCCATACATCCTTTCCATTCTCGTTTATATTTAGATATTTCAAGGTCTTTCAAGTGTCCCAAATTTTCACCTAAATGGTTTGTCTGATTTGAAATTACATGAGGTCGGTTCGTTAGTTGGTTTTTGTATTGCGAGAGTATATTTAAAAGTTCACGTACTCGTCAATTCTGAACATAAATCATACAAAATTTGAAATACTTGTATCGTGCATTGTATATATTGATCAATTACTTATCTAAACAAGTTGTTGATATTTCTTAAAATAAAGCTTTCTATGAAGAGTCATGTATATATATTAATTACAGGGGCGGATCCAGGATTTCAAGTTAGGGGGGGGGGGGGGGGGCGCACTTTAATTTTTTTTTGGGGTATTTCGTGTGAAAAACCACGATTTTACCCCAAAAAATCTAATTTTTTCCAATTGCGGAGGGAGGCGCGAAAATTTTGGGGTATTTCGTGTGAAAAATCACGATTTTACGCCAAAAAAATCATATTTTTTCCAATTTTAGGGGGGCGCGCGCCGGGTGCGCCCCCTGGATCCGCCCCTGAATTATACAGCATAATAGTGTGGTCATCGTAGCCGGGTTGTTAAACGGAAGTTTTAAAACTTACAGTAGACTTTAAAAATCCCAGTAGGGGTTCGATACCTGTAAGTCCTAAACTAGTAATAGGTTAAAGTTCATATACGCAAGAACAAACAAAAAAATGTAGATTCTTAAAAATAATCCACTGTTCGAACAATAGTGTGACGTCAGAGAAATGTATTGTATAAAAGAGGGTCGATTTTCTCAGCCATCATCTAAGTATACGTGTTGTATATCAGTAGAATGTGGCTAGAGTTGTACTAAGCTTTGGTAATTAGATTTAACAACATGAACTCGTTTTTTACTACTAGTAATTTTGCAAGGGTCGAATAAAGATTTATATTACAATTGATGTGTATGATATCATTGATGTGTTTTTATTAGAGGAATAATTTTTTTTGCAAATATGTAGTGCCCGCAAATTACTTTTATAAATGTATTAATAATCTGATCATCTGCTTTTATCTTCTTTGTATAAACTACCAAATTGAATTTTAATCTAATAAGGAATAATTTTCTTGATTATTCCACATCTTTGACCACAGTATGCCCCATTAAATAAAATAATGACAAAACCGTAACGAAAGGACGTACTTAGTGGTACCTAATGGACAAAAATAACTTCAAGTATGAAATATGCTTTCTTTGTTCCCTTATTTTGAAGTGTTTCTTTAAACAAATATTTCATTTTCAAAAGACAGTTCGCTGATGAGAAGAAAGCATTGGAGATGATTTATTTAACAGTCATGAGTTTTTGATAATATTATTTCACGGTAAAATTAATCCGTTAGATTACATTTGTTTTTGTCCTCTATATTCCACAATAGGACAGCATATGGCAAGGAAAAAAATAACAATATATTGTCATTATTTATGTAATGTGCTGGCCTTAAAACAATAAAGTCCAATCTCAAAAGTAATTTATCGCTTGAAAACAAAGAACAATCTAAGAGACTTAATATTAGACCATTTATTTGAATTTTTTGTATATATCGTCGTTATTTATTTAATTTCTCGGTCTAAACACATAAAAAGTTCCAATTCTAATATTAATTTATCGCTTGAAAACGTTCAAGAGCAAAGAGCAATCAAAGAAATTTAATATCCAACTATTCAATCGAACATTTTGAATATATCTTTTTCTATTACATTTCTGGGTCTTAACACAATAAAAACGTTGATTTCCAAAAATAATTTAATGCTTGAAAAGGAACAATCAGAAAACAAAACTTTCATCAAAGTTTCTTCTGAAATTATCGTCGCAATCTTATTGCCTTGTCGTAAAGAGGTGAATATTTAATTTAAATTTAATTGAATGACCGAACAAATATTAACATTTATCAAAACAGTAAATATCATACACCTTCTTACGTTACATTAATGTACATTGTAGCTTGGAAACTGGTATGTTTTTGCACAAAAATATCATAATAAGTATTCTTGTTGAAGACCACCGCAGAATACCAAGAAAAACTTGAAGATACCAAAGTGTTATTCAAAAGCCAAAATTTGATGAAGAACAGACAATACAGTGGCCAATAGAAAATGGAAAAAAGAACAACACTAAACAGAAACAACGAGTAAAACACGATGAAGACATTATACTTAGTAACTAACAGCATCAAGGCACACAAGCAAATAAAGACTAGAACATCGTATTCTGATAGTTGAGAGTTTTTTTTGTCTATAGTGTATCATATCGTGTCATTGTGTAAGATTCTGGTATCTGTGTCAGTGTTTATAATTGTGGAACATATGTAAGTGTATTATATATTGTGAAATCTATTCCAGTGTGCCCAAAATATGAGATATATACAATGTATTAGTGTGTTAAGTTGTGGCATCTGATTTCCTCCTAGAGGGATCGTCGTGGTTGAGATCGTATGGTAGTTGGATTTATAACTACCTGTGCAATCAATGAATATCACCACTAAAGTTGTGAGTTCGAACCTTGATCATGGCGAGGTGTACTCGATACAACATACGTCAGTTCGATGGGTTTTCCGGGTACTCCGGTTTCCTCCACCAATAAAACTGACCGCCACAATGTAGCTAAAATATTGTTGAAACTGGCGTCAAACATCATAAACCAAACCATACCTGATTTCCTCCTAATATTTACAGTACATTCAATGAATCAAAAACATATGATTGGTACTGTTATAAAGCAAGAGTTGAAAACTGCTAAACTTCATTTGTATCCCATTTATATGCTACAAAATGTAAGATAAGTAATGGTAATCATGCTTTAAGCTTTAGTTAAATGTTGAAATTAACTGGGTTTTTGCTGAAGGTAACATTGATTCAAGTTTCAAAACCAACTGATTGGACAAGTAAATATACGTTATTAATATTATAGCTGAACTGATGATACATATGTAGGATGTAATATAATCCTACAGCAAGTAGCACGTATTTCGAGTCAAGATCTCAGAGCAAACATAATCCTTTCCGCACTATCCATTTATAAGTGAACATTTACTTTTTCAGCAAGACTCAAAAATATTTCTTTTAACAAAAGTATCAAAAGAACATGGAGGGATATTCGGTTCTTTTTAAAGTGTATCATATGACTATTAACTATATGACTATTCCTTCAAACATTCTGATGTTATCAAATACAATAGCTATACTTCATGACAAATATGACGTCTTTCTAACGGAAGCAAACAATGTTATGAATGTGTACACAATATATTACAACGATTGAACTAAAACACTATGACTCAAATAATTGACCCAACGATAGCAAGCGTTTTTTCATATTTATTCAATTTCAAAGATACGTGATGAAGTGCATAAAAGCTCATATCTTAAGTTAATTAAGATAGATTATTTGTAGAAAAACATGCACCTGCAAAATACTTGACCTCATAAGGTCATTTAATAAAAATCCAGAATGTGACAGTAACGACAGCGAAACACGTGTCATAAAGAGCAATTTATACTGACAATGTAATTCAATATAGTAATTTTGGAGGCGTAGTTTTGTATTTGTTCAATAGAGCAACTTATGATATGCAACTGTCTGTTCGGGAATCCTCTGGACAGCATATAATTGTCAATGTTGCATTGTGGTATTAACTTTGGACGGACTATTCAGCAGTAAATCAACCTGCATTGTTATGATTGGCCAGCCAATATCCGGATAGAGTTTTTAGCTATAGAAAGATGGGAATTTATAATGCACTGCCTTAGACTTGCATGCTCTTAGAATTATAAGCTAGATTTACAATGATCTCATCGTGTATCAACAGTTGATGCGTCAGATTTTATTGAATTATCACGGTAAAGTATGTTGACAGTTCGTAAAATTTGTCGCAATTTTTACCATTATCACCGGACTCTTAAGATCATTTGAAAACTGTCTGATCAGTCATGGCCTATAGCAAATGTAGTTATAATAGACAGGACAATGTCGTGAAATACGTGACGTAAATGTTAATGGGATCATTCTGATTTGTAGCTAAACATTAATGATGAGTGTATAAAACAGGTCCCTAGAAACTGTAATCTGACAAAAGACGTGTAAAACAATAATTAATTATCACAATTACCAAGTTCATGTTTTACTACACAGCCTATTACAAGTTTATGTCTACAAAACAAAATGTCGCTTGATCCTGTCCATAACGAATAATAGTTTCTGTCTCCAACATAGCATATTGCAACTTCCTGTCTCCAGCATAGCATATCCCCCCTCGGGCATAGGCGATCTGAGCCTATTTTGGCTATCATGTTTATACCCTTCTGAATTCTTGTTTCCAAAGACCTTTATATTATTAGGCTTTGAACTATTTTGGCCTTGGGCATACCTTATGAAGGTTATTCAAGTTCTTATTCCCAACATAGCATATTATATGTTCCTGACTCCAACATTACATAATATATGCCCCTGCCTCCAACCTGGCACATTGAAAGTTCCTGTTTGCAACACAAAATGCTACAAATTCCATTCTACAGCAATTCAAATTTCCTTCATACGACACCAATTATTAGAGGTTCATTTCAACAACAGTATACCTCATCCACATCTACAAGTTTCTGTAGCTACAATGAATACGGAATGTGGTATATTACTACTCTTAGATTTGAAACAGTTACTTGTTGTGGAAAAAAATATAGGGAAGGTGCAAGTTTATCATAAATGTCGGATCACAATTGTCCCTCATTGCAAATATTGTAAACTACTGATCTATCAGTAACCCAGAAATATCTATAATATCGAGGTCACTGAAATATATTCTTGATATCAGATGTGAGTGATTCCTTGTAGCAGGGGAACTGACAGAACAGTTTGGTGATTGCTTGTAGTAGGAGATTAATGAAACAATCTAATGATTCCTTGTGGCAGAGGAACTGGTGGAACATGTTTGGAGATTTTCAGGCAGGTAGTGAATGGAACAGTTTGGTGATTCCTTGCTACAGGGGAGCTGATGGAACAGTTTGGTGATTCCTTGTTACAGAGGAACTGATGGAACAGTTTGGTGATTCCTTGTTACAGTGGTACTGATGGAAAAGTTTGGTGATTCTTTGTTACAGGGGAACTGATGGAACCTGTTTGATGATTCCTTGTGGTAAGGGAATTAGTGGAACATTTTAGTGATTCCTTGTGGACGGGGAATTAGTTGAACATTTTAGTGATTCCTTGTCGCATGGGAACTGGTGGAACATGTTTGGAGATTCTCAGGCAGGGTAATTGATAGAACATGTTTGATGATTCCTTGTTGTAGATGAATTAGTGGTGTATTTTGGTGATTCCTTGTGGTAGATGAATTAGTGGTGTATTTTGGTGATTCCTTGTGGTAGATGAATTAGTGGTGTATTTTGATGATTCCTTGTGGTAGATGAATTAGTGGTGTATTTTGGTGATTCCTTGTGGTAGATGAATTAGTGGTGTATTTTGGTGATTCCTTGTGGTAGATGAATTAGTGGTGTATTTTGGTGATTCCTTGTGGTAGATGAATTAGTGGTGTATTTTGATGATTCCTTGTGGTAGATGAATTAGTGGTGTATTTTGGTGATTCCTTGTGGTAGATGAATTAGTGGTGTATTTTGGTGATTCCTTGTGGTAGATGAATTAGTGGTGTATTTTGGTGATTCCTTGTGGTAGATGAATTAGTGGTGTATTTTGGTGATTCCTTGTGGTAGATGAATTAGTGGTTTATTTTGGTGATTCCTTGTTGTAGATGAATTAGTGGTGTATTTTGATGATTCCTTGTGGTAGATGAATTAGTGGTGTATTTTGGTGATTCCAGTTGGCATGGAAACGGGTGGAACCTGTTTGGTATTCTCTGTGACATTAATCAGTTTTGTAATTCCCTGTGATAGGAGAACAGATGGAACATTTTGATGATTCTTTGTGACAGGTGAACTGACGGAACATGATTGGTAATTATATGAGGTGAGGTAGAGTAACTACTGGAACATGTTTGGTGATTCACTGAGACAAGGAAACATATGAAACATTTTTGTGATTCATTGTGGTAGGAGAACCGATGGAACAATGCTTGGCGATTCGCTGATGCAGGGAAACTTAGGAAACAGGCGTAGCTATTCCATGTGGTATGAGAACTCATCGTACTTTTTGTGTGATTACTTGCGGAACTACTGTATCAGGAACGATTTATCCTTCTGGGACATATGAGTTCACCATAGATTTAGTGGGGTATGTGTTGCTAAAAAGGCTTTAGTGGTCTGTCTAGTTTTTGTGGATCATAGTTGATATTTTCACCACCTTTCTGTTTCCCATTGCATTCCATGTCTTTTTTCGACTTACGGCTTCTGACTACCTCTTTGGGGCCTTCGATATTTCTTTGAGTATGGGGAATTATGAAAAATGTTGATGATTTCTTGTGATAGGGGTACCTTTATTACTCTATGCATTGCTTTCTAACATATGAATAATAAAAAAAAAATGTCTAATGGATAATACTGTTGTCAATGACAAATTACAATGGGTACTTCAGACATATGTAATAGAGCGTTTTACATTGTCGATACCAACCAGTGTTAATGGATCATTCTGCTAATCAGTCCTTGTCTGTCACAGATACAAGCACTCTAGGCAGCTATATACACACAGATATAGGAAAAATAAATATGTCTTAGTCAGAATGGTCGATGACAAAAAACTTAGTCATCAAAAATCATGGTGTGAAGATGAAAGTCCATGAAAAATACTAGGGATTGATCTATATTAAAACCAAATTGTGTACGGGATTACCCACAGAGACCCTAACCCTCATAAATAGTCAATTTGATCATCTTAATGTGAAACTATAATGCACTTCAGATTAATACAGAAAACAAGTGCTATGAAAAGAAATATTGATGGATTGAAACAAAAATCTATAATTTCCATTAGAATACATACATTAGGTCCACATTAACCGATATTTAAATAAGAGCATTCATGTTTCTTGAATTATATTTTTAAAGGCTTAATAATTGCATAGCTCTGTCCAATCAAGCTTAATTTGCTGGACAATTGTGCTTTGCTCCTACTTCGGTTCACTGAAGTGGGCAAAGCTGCTTTTTGCTATGACATTTACTTTGAAATACTCGGAAAACACAACAAATTCATAATGACAAAAAATAATTGGTGCTATATTTACCAATTTTTATTTCCAAAGGTTATAAGGGTAATAACAAAATTACCGAACTCCGAACAATCTTACAAAGGGAAAGTCAAAACTCATAAGTATATAAACAGACAAAATCAGTCAACAACCGAAAAACTGTGAAAACCGTAATGACCCTGACTTGGTACAGGCATTTCTTAAGAAATTGTGGGTTGAATCAGATTTTAAAGCGCCAAACCTCCACCTTTCATTACGGCTCAAAGTTTCCGGCTGTCACTATAACAGTATTTATAACAATACTGGAACAAAACAGGTAAAACAGTTGTCAACGCAGCACCAAACTCAGTGAAGATATGATAACTTATTTGTATCATAACCCCATCTTTGGACGTTCTGTCAATAAACATTACCAACACTATAGCAATACGTCCCACATCTTCAAACTATTGGAGCAAGGACTTAATTCTACCTCTATCCAACGAACCACGATAACATGTACAAGAATATTATTGTCATTTGATCTGAATTGGAACAGATATGATTCTGACATTTTTGCTAAAAATCAGTTAAGCATGTGTGGTTTATGTTTTAAGATTGGATAAGTGAGGAAGAATGTTGCTTATTTTCTTTACATGCAGCACTAAAACACTCTTATGTATTTCACCGAGCTTAATACATGGCAAAATTACTGAATTTGTTTAACTTGCGACAGGTCGGTGGTTTCCTCAGGGTACTCCAATTTCTTTCACCAATACAACTTGTCCTAACCCTCACCAAATCCTATATATCTTCATTTGTTTTGTTCTTGATAGTATGTATTATTATTTTCTTTCCATACCTAAAAGGGATGAACGTTACCACCTTGGATTTCAGTATGTAAATATTTCAGAAATATCCTCCAGATGGGATTACCATTATCCAATCGAATTTGTTATTTTTACGGTTGTGCTTTTTACCGAATGTGATTGGTTTCTCGGACTTGTATATAGATGACATGTGCTATTTACCGAATGTGATTGGTTTCTCGGACTTGTATATAGATGACATGTGCTATTTACCGAATTTGATTGGTCTCTCCGACTTGTAATGAGCTGGTCTGTATATATTTACCGAGTATATTAAGTTTCTCGTACTTTTGTATAGTTGCTTTTTACTATTTAGCAGAGTTGATTGGCTTCTCGGACTTATAAATAATTATATTTACCGAGTTTGTTAAATCTTACGTCTCATCATCTTACATGCATTCTTTCTTTATTTTTACATTTCCTTTACTCTTTACAAGCCAGTAATAAAGACGAATTTACAATTAGAAGTTTTACATTGGCAATTTTCTGATTCATTTTATTGCATTTTGTCTGAAAAATTCAATTTTAAATGCTTAAAGTTGGTCATTTCCGTATTAACAAATGATTGTACGTGAATCCGTTAACCAACTGTTGATTAAGTCTGGAATCAAATCTCTAATGTTCACACAATATTTATTGCAGATGGAAGGCTTAAATGCTTATATTTAATTTCACGTAACGAATCCTAACAGAATTTACGACACTTTTCTTAAAATAATTCAAAAATTGCAATTTCCTGGAGACTTGGAACGACTGTATCAATTTTCAATAGCGACATTAACTCTGAAACATTAAATTCTGATTGATAAAAAGGGAGCCTTCATCGTCTTTATAATGAAATGATCAAAATAAAATTAAATGAAGGTAATTTATTGTTGACCTTAAGAGTAACTATCGTAATGGAAAGCCAAATTGAAATCTTACTAAGCATGCTCTGGCGACGATTAATGATTTTTGATTTTAGATGTCAACAAATGTTATCCGCTCCATCGTTATTTCAAAATAAATTACTAGATAATGGTAACTTGTTACTTCAATGTTAAATTACTCCACATAAAATTGGAAAATTTCTCCATAAAACACAGAGAAACACGCGAAATTTACTAATTAAATACAACGAGAATGCTACGACTAACATAAAATTTGACGCAAAATGTAAGATACGACTGAATAAAATTAGAATTTAAACTAGAACAGCGGGAGGAATTAAATTGGATAAAATGTTCGCTGTAGCTTGTTAACCTCATTCAACTAAGGAGTGATGCTGATTTTGTCGACCCTTATCTACGGTAACCACGTGTTTGTTTTATTTATGTCTGATTGGACAGAGTGACATAGAACATGGGTATCTATCCTTTGCATTATCTATAACTTAAATAGGTATATAACAACCTTCTATAAATATATTGGCGTTCAATAAAATGTAAATATGGGGGAAAGTATGACGAATAAAAGGAACATTTTTGTAATAAAAGCTTTGGAATCTTATTTGAAAACACTATATTGTGTTCTACTGCTACAACGTTAGAAGTAGTGGTGATCAGTGTATATTTCAATAGCTGTATTAAAAGATAAAGTTTAGTCAAGGCATCGAGTGTCCAATATTTCATGTACAATGCGTATCGATACAATATGGGTGTTGTACTCAATCACGTGTCTCACATGTGATTTAACAAATAATTTTGTACTCAGCCTGTCTCATGGTTGATTTAATAAAGATTGCTGTATTCAGTCTATCCCATAGTTGATTTAGCTAAGATCGCCATAGTCAGCCTGTCTAATAGGTGATTTTACAAAAAATGCTGTACTCAGCCTGTCTAATAGTTGATATCATAAAGATTGGTGTACTCAGCAGTCTGCTTCATAGTTGATATAATACATATTGCTCTACTCAGACTGTCTAATAGTTGATATAACAACAATTGCTCTACACAACATGCCTCATAGTTGATATGCAACTACTTCAAAATGGCATTAATTCGACAGTTGTGACGACATGTCAAAATAGGGAGGTGGTAATGAAATCACTGTAACGTAATAGACAAAACATTTGAAAGAAAAACCATGTACCATTCTTAAGCACATTAAATAGGTTTTACGATGATACATGTATAACAAATATGATTTTACAGTAAGGGGCAGTTATAATGCATTCTCCTTATCCTTTCTCACTAATCTCTTAATGCAATTTTCATTTTTGCAAAAATCTTTTCGGATAATTTATTATATTATACATTTCAATACCACTCTATTTTCTAAACTGTATGCCTCGGCCTTAACCAAAGCAAATTATAAATCTTTCCGAAGAAATATGAATTTGTTATTATTTATTACCAACATTTTCAATTAATATGCCAGAAAAATTAATGGTGTGTCCTACCAAGCCGTGCAATGTATCTAAAAAGTAACGGGAAAATGTGAGCAAAAGATGACCCTTAGAAAACTGGACTTAATATGATATATGTGGCAACGGATGGTTTTGACAACTATATTAAGACCGACCTAGACCAGAGCATCTTTAAGGTGATTGGTTTGCCATTTATTTACTACAAAAGTTGGCAGTTCCAAATAACTGCACACCATTGATTTTGATTTGTATGTCATGTTCATGCTTTAAATCAATTTTACTCCAGACAAATTAGATAGAGCAGAGTGGTGCAACATTAATTTAGCATCCAAATATAGATGTACTGTTGTTGTGTTCGCTACAGATCTATACATGGATGCACTATATTACTTAGAGTGAAAATTTTAAGCCGATTAGAGAGTAAGCATCTTTTATTAATATTCATCACATAAAAATATTATTCTTAAAATTGTTTTATATGAAATTTCCACTCTCTGAAAATGTATACAAAGATTTATAAAAAGTTTCACATGAAACATTGAAATAAATGGCCCATGACTTATGGATTGAAAAGCTTGAAGGTACCAAAGGTGTAATCAGAAACCGTTAATCGAAGACGGACAGACAATGCAATGACAATGAACAACTAAACACTACACAGAAAACTGAACATTGAGCGACATGAACCACACTTTAAACTGTGGATGAACTCGGAAAGTGTTAGCAGTTAATGTTCTACTAGTGGTATCCGTCGTGTTACTAATTTTGGAAATCTTGCGATAGGTCATGTCCGGTTATAAGTCATGAAAGAGAAAATGACGGATTTGTATGCGATAAGCGGAACATGTACGAAGATATCTATGACACATAATTTCTGTAACATTTAATAAGTTCATTATGGCGACTATAAAACTGTCGACGTGATGACTTCAACTTGACGACTAACTTTCTTGTTTACAGCAACCCTCTATTAGGGAAATACTGAAAGTAATTATAAGCTGTGGAATATCGTATCTGCTGAATGATATATACGTCATATCCATGTGTTGCTGGAATGTGGAATGTGGAATAAATGGAAAGTTCACAATGGGAAATTTGAAATTTCTCTTGTCGAAAAGTTTCGTTCTCAATTCGCTCTCGTTGTCAATTTCTAGATATAGAGATCTTAAATGTGTAAATGATGTTTCTATACACATCAGGCAACGTCAAACTGCGATGTTGATAGTGGCGAATAAGTACAGCAATGTAGGAGGTTGCAAATTACAATAAAAGAAAAAAAAAACATATTAAGCAATGGCAATAGAAATGAAAACACGGATTTTGACTTTACCATAAAAAGTGCATTGCAAACAAAAATTCCAAAAGGTCTCTCTACACCAATGAAAACGGTTGATACTACAGTATATATTAATGGTAGATTCCATTGCAATTAAACGAAAGTTGCACATACTTTCTTTGAGAATGTATGCCTATACCAGCAGGCAATCTGATTCGGTCGAATATCCGAAAGACATCTAGCTATTAAAGGCTTCATATGTGACAGCTGGCTTTCAACAATACGCAACATATTGGTCACCTATGATTTTAGCTTTTGAAATATTGGAAAATTCCACAAAACAAGCAAAAATATTACATTACATTAGACAATCACATTTAATAAAAACGTAGCTATCGGAGCAAGCGCAGCCGATTCGCTATGTCAAATCATTTTTATAACTGTATGTTAAAGATGCTCTGTGTATAATATGTTTGATAACTACACTCTGCATGTACAGTATAACCTGCCCATGGATGCGATCACCTCTACTAAGCAGTCACCTGTATTGAAAGGTCACATTTTGTTTGTGCTATCATAAAAAATTTCAAAGCGCCACTTTTCTTAAAAGACCAAAGAGGACCTCTTAATACAGGTTTGAATGTACTAGCAAGTGTCCAATCATCACATATAACTAATGATATATTAACAGTAATATTAAAGGGATATTAAAGCTCGTTTTAAAATATATTTTTTCAACTCGTGACGAAGGTTGTTTCTTTTCAATTTAATTGTAAAAACAATCCAAAAATACTTTGCACGCCCATATAATCGCTAATATCGTTAAAATATCACTTAAAAGAGTCGAAATGAATTTTTGTTCAGGAAGCAAAAATTCAATTATTGGCAAAGACCGCAAGATATGACAGAATTATCAACGAATTATGTCACTTTTACAAAGTTTCATTGATAAAAACCGGGTTAATGTTTCATAAATATCATTTATTTAACCAATTTCAAGTTTTCATGAGATACAAAAAATTACCAAAATGAGCTTTAATATCCCTTTAAGATATAACTGCCAAATAGCATATCCGGACATCTTTTAATATAATAGGGTTGACCCCTCCTGAGATCTCTGGGCACTCACCTAGTTCTGCAGTTATGTTGGGGGCCTTATGCAACCGACATACTCGTGCCTACATTATATCTAATATCTAGCTACGCTACTAAGTATGTTAAAATAATAACGGCGCATGTCTGCAATAGCATCCACCATATAAGAGAGCCGAATTCGTCACTTCGAAAGTTTTGCGGCTGCAACCATGACTTGGACAACCGTTAGGGAATATAAGTCAAGGATGTGTTTCGTTTGTCGTAATTACAATCATGCCTTTTCCTCATTCATGACTTATCTTAGGATGGGTAACAAGAGTAAAACGACGGATGTCAAAAGTGGAGCAGGAACTGCTTATACGTCCTGACCACCGGACTTTACCAACGTGAATTAGTGGGGTTTGTATGGCTCAATCTTTAGCTTCTGTGTAGCGCTTTGTACATCACTGGTTTTTTTTCAATCCTTTTGTCTTTTTCGGTTTTGGCCATTGTACTGTATGCACTTCCTGGATTTACGACTTCTGGTTACCCCTTTGGTATCTCCAAACTTTTCTTACGGCGTTCTATTTACAGAAGTCAATAAAAAGGTCATGTCGTATAATTTCTGCCAAAACATTTATTTGTGTTGCGTTAGCAAATTAAAGTAATCAATACTTCAACGGTTTCCTGTGGTTTTAAATACCTTTGATTAATGTTTGTACGTATGAAAAACACGAGAATAGTATCCCATAATTTCAAATCTTTAAACATCTTTCTTTGTTCGATTTCTGATGATGATTATGTTTCGATGTATCAATTATAATTTGTTATCAGGTAATCCAATCGTCTAAAATTTCTCCTTTTAAAAAATAAAGTGAAATCATATTCCTTCATTTAATGATGTTCATTGCATGTCATTCCATGCGTATTGTATAAATTTGAACCTTTTCTACACAATATTTCCTGATAGACTGTAATTATTGTAATAGTCCAGGAAACGTACACGTGCCAACACCAAACATACCCTTAAGTAAGTCTTGTTACACCGGGAAAAGAAACTATCAGACCTGCTTTATAACAATGGCAACGTATAACGTTAAACAAGGCGTCATTTGATATACATATGATTCAGTGGTCAGTCTCCTGTGATGAGTTTAATCGTATTTATGAATTTGATTGTGTTACTATAATTCTTCTTTCTGTAATACAGATTTAGAATATTAAAAAATAATATTTTTGATATGACACCATTTACTTTTGTACATTGCGAAAGAAATCCGAAACCATGCTTTTCATACACAATGTATGAATTTGACACAAGGACGATGAGCGGAGAGTACCGTAGCGTGATTAGTCGTGGGACACCGAGGATGAAACCAATATATAGTACATGTGTTCCACATTTACGTTTTATGAAAAGAAAGTTAACAGAGTGTTGGTCTACAATTCGACCAAAAACAACAAAACGAACAACCACCTCTCTACTGAAATCATTGAACACAAAAAGACCACGACGTAAGACGATGGAAATCCAAGTCTTGGCTTAAAACATTCACAAAATATGGTGGGGTTAAACCTGTTAATGGGATCCGCAAAGCAGCTTTTTTTTTTTTTTTTTTTTTTTTTTTAAAAGTCCAATTTTTAATTGCAAATTACTAAATGAAGAACTGACATTTCTATGTCTACACAACATAACATTACAATACGGAAGTGCCATTTTATTTCTAAGCCAATTACCCTACGGCATTTCATTTTATCAAAAAAGTATGAACAAAGACATCAAAAGGTACCTCATAGTATTGAAATAGTGCCATTAAGTTCTCCATTGCGGGTTGCAATCCCTGCTAAAGGAGCGTTCTCTAATTGTACGGGGCGAATCAAATGCACAATTCGCCCCGAGGACGAGACGGAAGTGAGTGTCACGTGTAAGGACTGTCATGTTCCGTGCATGTAATAGACAACGTGCAGCAGCTCGTGCCTAATAAATTGATTTTTATCTGAGAAACTTTAGAAAACAATGTATTTTCGACATGTTTAGCATTTTAATATTTATTTCCCTTGACTTAATGATATGACAAATCTTCCTACACAATATATACAAATCTTCCTGCACACTATAAGTCTTAACATGCCGGGTTAGACTACTGCCAAATCAATAAAAAAACATTTTGGAACATAAAAAGATACTTGACATACACCACAATTGCTTGTAGACTGTGCTTCAGTCAGTCAGTTACACGATCGAACTCTTTTGATTGACAAAACACGCAGGAGAAAGATTCTAGCGTCATTACGGCACATCAGTCAACGAAACGGCTTACTCTGGCATTAGGAATCTTTAAATTGGGTCAAATTACATGGCCCTTTTTGTAAAAAGTGCTCGAATACAAGATAATAATGTGCAACTTGCCTCCTTGTAGACGTGAAAAGATCCCGCCAATGCATATCCGGAAATCCCGATAACTTTACCGTTAGCATATTATTTGAATATAAGTTAGAGATTGGTGGCCGTGTTCTTGTAAATTCGAAACAGACACCTGTCAGCAAAAAAATGAACTCTTACTTTAGAGCTGACCTCTTCTTTCTGATAAAACTTGAATTTTAATATATATCGTCAGCCACTGACAATAGAGGTAAATGTTTTAGACAATAGAGGTAAATATTTTAGACAACAGAGGTAAATATTTTAGAACTCAATAAAATTAAGACGTAACGTTTTTCCCTTGGATACATTTTGTGTTGGTTTTATTGATTTCCGGAATTTTACGACGAATTTTTGTTGTCAATGAAAATCATCGTGTCTATTGTCAATAAACAATAGTTGCGTAAATGTTGCATTTTAGTATAAAAACTGAGACAAAGTGACAGATGGTATAAAATGACCTCACTGAAGAGGGTGAACATTTTGATATTAAGGAAGAAATGCAGCGTTCTTTTCCCATAAATTAATTAAGCTCACTCGAACGATTTTATAAGAAATATTCCCAATTTTACAAAACACATTTGTATCTAATTTCCTTTCCATATAACGTCTTCATAATCAACTCGCCGAGTGACATTATTGAATCGCAATTAAGATTTCTAATTTTACGGACTAGACCGGTGGTCCTCATTACTAAGCAGCATATTAAGTAGGAAACAAGTTACGTTGTATCCGACACTCAAACCCTAAAGAGCTTTAATGAGGGGAAAATCGTCTTTGAAATGTGTTCGATGCCTTTGAGTATTATGCATTATGCAATATTGAAAGACGAAAAAAAAATGCATTATATCATTGGAACTAGAAATATAATGCTGTATAACTGACGAACATGACGAAAAAAATTCATGAATGGACGTGTTTGTATGTGCAGTAGTATGCTTAGGACATACTATAAATAGCTGTAACCTAATAATTGACAAAATATACAGCAAATGATATATAGGGTTAGGGTTATGGTGTTTATCGCCACTTTCAACAATATTTCAGTTATATCGTGGCGGTCAGTGTTATTGGTGGAGGAAACATGAGTGCTCGCAGAAAACCACCGCGCTGTCGCAAGTCACTGACAAACTTTATCACATAATGTTGTATCGAGAACATCTCGTCATGAGCGGGATTTGAACTCGCAACGTTAGTGGTGATAGGCACTGATTACACAGGTAGTTGTAACCCCAATGCACAAATATTCAAATCAGTGCAGTTGTACATCAAACAAACGAAACGTTTTACCCCACAGTGACCACACTTCATATATTGAATTCATCTATTTTCGTTTTTGAACATTTTTCTCCATATTGTTGATTCCAAAATGTTGTTATAGTGACAACCGGAACCTTTTAACCGTAATGGAAGCGGGAGGTTTGGCGCCGTAAAGTCTGATTCAATCGACCATTTCTTTAGAAATGCCTGTACCAAGTCAGGCCCATTGCGGTTTTCCCAGTTTTCCGGTTGTTGACTGATTTTGTCTGTTTGTTGACTTGTGAGTCTTGTTTTTCCCTTTGGAAGATTGCTCGGTGTTCGTTAATTTTGTGATTACCCTTATGTAAATATATAGCTCAATATATTATCTAATTTCAAAAATCTTCTTTTTTTCTCAATTTTTTTATAAAATGTAATTGTTATTTATACATTATTACTTGCTGGTGTATGGAATATATAATTGTATGTAAATAAGTGGAGAGGACCTTTGTAAGTTGGAATAACTTGTGTCCGATACAAATGTTATATAAATAGTTAACAATAAAATAAGTTTAATCTAATCTAACCCCAACTACCATACGATCACAGCCAAGACGGACCTTAAAATAATATATATAATGCCCGAGTCAGGCTTAGACTATATTTTATAAAGTAGCCAAGACCATGTTTACATTAGTAAATTTTATCAGATCTTTTAAAATCGATATACAAATATTCATCTTTTCGACAGTGTAAGCGCTTTAGATCGATGTTTTAGTGATTTGAATCGATCTAATCGTTTTAATTTAAATCGCATTTAAAAAATCAGACACCATTCAGCCACATTTTTCTGAGTTTGTCTTTCTTTGGTCTTAAATTGTGTGTGAAATCTAAACCCCCAATTCAAGATGACTTCGGCTTAAAACAGAATTTCATAAACTGTCTTTTGTCATATATTCTGCTTTATTATGTTTTATGTTTCTTTTTCACAGAAGGTAGACATATTGAATTGCTCCGAATTCTTCTTCTTCTACAACATTGTCCAGGACAGAACGTTCTGTCCCAGTACCTTTATATGTTACATGTATATATAATTGGACATAGTGGAGTGTAATAATATAATAAAAATGAGGTTCATATGGCCTTGCGTTTTGACCTTTAGGTCAAATAATTGATTTTTATCATCATTCAACTTTGTCCGAGGTAAAACTTTATGGGCGTACAGCTATAGAGTAAAAATGTTATTTTTATGTTGTTAACATCTCAAACTGTTTGTGGTTTGTACTAGCCTCATTTCATTTGACAAATATAGGTGTTTCGACATAAAGTGTCACACTATATGAATTCGAATTTTGGAAAATATCCGAGAAGAATTACAGACTTGTATTTTATTGTGTGCCACTGTTGGGGGTTCGTCCTGCATTACTGCACTATGTAGCTTTTTATCTTATTTTGTATATCATCTATTAAGTTACTTGAGAGAAATCAGCTTAACTGAGACAAAAATATCTATAGATTTAGAATTTTTTTTTTTTTTTTTTAAAGTTTTCAACCATATGCTGATATGTGAATCATGTTACAGAGGCATTCTTATATTTTACTTTTAATTGAGCACATCTTTTTTTACTTTGTCATTGTATTGGGAGTTAAAAACAAAAAATCAAAAACAAAACCAAAAACAAAATCAAAAACAAAAACAAGAACAAGAACAAGAACAAACAAAGAAACAAAAAAGCAAACAAACAAAAGAGACATAAATACATTATATTCCGATACATATAATATTGGTGTTAAACTGTATCGATATTATAGCTGTTTTCTGCACATTTCCCTTCGTTACAATTACAGCCTGTATGTTAGAAAAATATAAAATGTATCTTTTGATTGTCATCGATTTTATGTCAGTATTAATTTTTGTGCTCTTTTCCCCGAAAAGTTTTGGACGTGCAGACACGCATTAAACTTCAATAAATCAATAGTAAAACTGTTCAAATGTGATAATTAAAACATGTTTAAAGTACGAAAGGCGTTCGGGACGAGTTCTGGTTCAGTTATATAAAGTAGAAATGGTGGTATTATGATGTCGTATAATTCAGTGTTTATGGCGGTATCTGTTCAGACAAAGCTTTGTACCGTGTTTTGACGCTCAAAATGCAGTAAAAATGTCACACGTGACAGTCTCGTAGCTAGAAGTTCTTGCTGAAATCGTAATATAATGCTTGTCAATTGAAAAAAAAGACAAAAAAGAGAAAACATTTCAATTAAAGCTTTTATATAATTTCCCGTCTAAGAATATTAAACGTGTTGAAAGTTTGCCCTTGTTTCATGAAAATTTCAATATCGTGGGGTTCATGTGGGTTTCATAATATCAACCACCTCAAATATTAACTCATGTGTGAAGGCTTGACACACCAATTTTTGATATTATATGTTTTCTTAGGAACCACACATCGTCATTTTTCAAATTAACTTTAATATTCCTTTAAGAAATCTGACAGTCTCCGATTTTTAAAAGACGTAAATTATATTAATGACTCAACAATCTTACACGCAGTTTGTGCGAGTTTTGTTTTGTTACCAATTAATACACTTTTTGGTTACTTTGAAGAATTTTAATAAAGATTCTATATTTTCCTTTTTCTGATAATAAATTGTTTATACTAAAAGAATTCATTCAACACTGAAATTAAAAGTCACACAGAGAATATTTTGTTTCTCCATGTACCATGTCCATTTTGTAATCAGAAGTTTTCCTCTTGGGGAGTTCTTGGCTTTGTTTCACAAGCCCATTGGAAATAAACGTACGTTTTAATTTTCACGTATATGCGTGATATCAAGGAAAACATATAACGATGTTTTCAAATTTACAATCAAGTGTCTTTGCTTCATTAATTTACGATTTCCAATTAAATCCTTTGATAATTATTTAATTTGGACTTTGAAATCCGATATCGTTGGTTCTATTGAAACGGTATGAATACCAGAAACAACTCAATATTATGAAGATCATTTGGTACTCAGCTAGATATTAATATCGTTCTGGTGTATTTGTGCTGTATTAATATATTTATGAAATGATGAATGATATGGCAACAATATGTAGTTTTATATAATAATCTGAAGCAAGTGCCAACCCTACAAAATATCTCCCACACTGGATCCCGAAAGGAAACTGGGTTTTATTACATATGCATTTATTCCTTGTACAAAACTGGTATAAAATGGTTGCTACGTTCTTCGTGTTTAACTTAACTATTTTAGCTATACATTTTTATCAGGGCGTTCAGATTTGACAATGAAGCTACAGAACCAAGGGTTCCTAGTGATTATGTCGAAGTCATCATTTCGAGGGTTTTATGGTCGCAATAATGACTTGAGTACGGAATATCTATCTATCAGAGATGACCACGGATATGTGCCGTTTATTGTAGTAACAATTCATTCTTTCCCCTTTCACGACTTGTCAAATGATTCTGTGCAAGAGTTATGCAACATGTGGCACTATTGGACAAGGGACTGTCCACCCTTCAGATGTCGTGGGGGTTCGTGCTGCTCAATCTTAAGTTTACTATGTAGTATTTGTCGAGCAACGCTATTCGTTTTGTTTGTTTTTTAATTGACAATTGTGTTGTCTGTCTTGTCTCTCTTTCTACAACTTACGGCTCCTGATTACCCCCAATCGTATCTTCAAACAGTTCTTATTGCCGGAAACACCAGGAGAAAATCAGCGATCTGGCGCAAGTTGGTCGTGCAATCTTATTAAAATTAGATCTTAATGCCCCCCCATTGCTGAATCTACCGAAACAGCATAAGGTTTCACGTTCAAGTGACCTTTAAACAACAGTGAGTGAGTGATTGCTCTTTAACTCCAAATGAGCACTATTTCAGCCATATCATGGCGAAAACAAGCTACATTCAATGAAATGGTGATGATGATGTCCACTTTGTACTAGAGCAACACACTTAGTTGGATCTTTATAGTGCTAGCACACTGAAACAACAGTCCGCTGGCAATTATGTCGCTCCATTCGGACACATTATTCTGATTCTGAGCAAACCAGTCTTTGCTACTTAGTGGAGAAGAGCAAATATCAATTTTATGGTCTTTGGTTTCAATCGGAAATCGGAGTACACGGAGAAAACCACCGATCTGACCTACCGCAAGTCACTGACAAACTTGATCATATAATGTTGTATCGAGTACAACACCTTGCCTTGAGCGGCATTCGAACTCACAACGTTTGCATATGTAGTTATAAATTCAACTACCATACGATCACGACCACGACGACCCCTGCGTTATATATGCGTCCTTGATTACTTTAAATTGCCAGAGAGTTCAACACACGTTTTGTTCTCTATTATGTGACCATCTTAAAATTAAAGTTGAGCATCTTATCTATTAATCATCACCGTTTTGCCGTATGGCATTAAAGAATACTAGTAGTTGACAAATCGAAGAAATCTTGCCTCGCTTTTGTTGTTCGGTTAAATGCCGGTATTTATTCCACATGATTCATTTCGTATCTGCGCGGAACGGTCCCTCCGTACCGGAATATTGATCAAGGTAAATTTATACTTAAGTTGTACTTTAAGATTTACTCTACTTTGATTGGACGAGTAAAGTTATCTGAACATGACCTCTAATATGATTTCGTTAGTTCTTGATGTCGCATTATATCAGAAACGGGGGAACAATTAAAGATCTTAATTTGATTAGACTGGACTCAAATTACTGACAAACTTTATCACATAAAGTTGTATAGAGTACACCTCGCCACGGGCGAGAATCCAACACACAACTTTGGTCGTAAATATGCACTGTTTTCATACTACGGTATATAAATGACGGCCATAACGGTCATCGATGTGTGCACATCACGGTAAAAGCAATATGAATTGAATCCTTGAATAGATGTGTTTATTTTTAATTGTGAAATAAGAAAACAATAAAGGTTAAAGGAGTTCCAATTTTCACCGGTCAAGCAGCGCTTCAATAACATTAATCATTTCTACCCTTTACACAGGCTGTGTATTAGGCCACCCGAGCGTACAATTTTGACAATATTTATAATTAAATAAATTGCATGTTTTGACAGAATGTAACCATGTAGAAACAGAAAAAGCTGTGGTCATTGAATTCTTCCATTAATAACTAATAATTCTTCTACTTTTGATTAAAGTGTCAAGCCAAATTACAGTTACGCCTGCCTAGCATGTGGCCAACGTACAAATTTGATTTTAAGAAAGATAGAAAAAATAAACATCAATACACACGGGTCTATCTTAATTCTAAATGATTGCTTGATTTATGTTTTCTGAACATGATTTAGAAATATTGTCCTGCAAAATATCACAACAAAATTGGATAGCCTATTTAATATTAACTTTTATCTAAATCTTTACACATAAATGATGGGTTTGTTGTACTGAAATGAATCTGTTCACCATAAAGAATCTGCAATAACATAAAGCAATATAAAGTATACCATGATGCATTTGTATTAAGTTCACAGCATCCGGGAGCTTATATTGACATGCTTAGAACTTCATTTAAAGATTCGATATCTTAAAACAAAGTTATAACACAGTCTGTATATACTCAACAGAATAAAAGCAAACTTCTGTGAATACAAATAATACGACAATATGAATACAAAGATGTGTAAAGAGAAACACAAAATACATTCTATATCTGTTTTGTGGAGATTATTTTTCAAAGCAATACTTTCATGTTGTATCTATTCTGTCATACAGTGTTGATAGACAATATGACCGAACGAAATTCCCGACTCTCCGAGGACACTTGATAGTTCCGGTGTTGTATGTTCAATTTATCAGTTTTGGAACTCAGTGGTTTGAAAGCCCGATAGAGGCAAATGTTACATATGTTTGATTTACATATTAGGGCGTCTCAGTAACTAGTAATCGAGGGAGCGACAAAATAAAAGTTGGTGTAAGCCTATACACATGAACGTACATTTCTAAGAAAATATTCTTGAAATTACAAGTAGCAAATATAACATTTCTTAATATCAATTACCAGCTAATTTCAATTTAGAAGTATAAAGTGCCTAGTTTTCATATTAATAAGCAAGGAAATGAGAATTCGGTATGAACACACAAATCGAGTAAACATTATTATGGAAGATTTTATTGCAATTTCGTCTTCTGTTCAGGAAAAGATTGCATTTTAATTCTATCTGCAGGGTATTTACACTCGGGAAATTGCCAGCAATATTTACAAATACACCAATTGAGGGGAAAAAGACATTTCATATCGTACAATCAAGTACCAATATCTTTCTAAATCATGTTGCTGAAAAGGGTTGACTTTTTCCAGAAGGTCAAACAAAGCAGACAAATTATCATTTTGTATCTGGCAGCCAGTCACTCATTCCTCTGTTGTAAACAATTAGTGATTTTAGCGAGTTCCAATTCGTTTTTATCAAATAATTCATCATTAAATCAAATCTGTTTCTAATACCAACCATATTGATTTCACTTAAATTGACTATTATATATATAAATATATTTTGTCAATAATATGCTTGCATAGACATTTTATTTATTGTCCTTGTAAATATATACATAATCATTATCATGCCTCTGCCAAACATTAAGCAGGCTAAAAGTGTTGTAATTATATTTGAATCTCTATGCATGCGATTTCGAACTTTTTGAATGACGTTATGCCAGATAACAAAAAATTACATCAGATGGAAATAAGTAAAAAAAAACTGATAAAGACAAAATTTCTAAGTTAAATGTTGATTCTCGTTTTAACCTTTTCGCTAAAATGATTGACATTTCTGTTAGATGTGAAAAAACAGATTAAAAAAAAATGAATATATAAGTAGCGTTTTTGTTTGATTTGACATTATTTATAGGAGAATGTAAAAAGGCAAAATAAAAATAGACATAAAAATACCCCCCCCCCCCAAAAAAAAACCAAAAACAAAAGCAAAAATAAAACAAACAAACCCCCAGACAGATTCCTACAAATAAGTTTTATGTTTCTTTGTAGTGCGGTTATTCATAAATATAATTTTTAAAGAATTGTAAAATAAAAAGCAATCTCTCACAGTAACGAAAAAAAATATCAACCGGTAACAGGATACAGTTTTCGATTTAATAATTCTCTTTTTCAATTACGTTAAAAGATGTACTCTTAGAATTATTGTAGTATATTCGTCAATATGGTGGCACACGGAAGTAAATCTTTTTGCGGTAAAAGTCGTAAACGTAAAGAAGGAAAACATTTATATTCATTCTCCATCATTCCTAAGTATTCTTCGCTAATTCTCAAGGTATTAACTTCATCTGTAGCAATATATCAACGTCACCCACTGACGCTATTTTTCCTTAGAAAGCTTAGCGATCCGTTCTGTAGGTTACAATTATTTTGGATTTAATTTAGAAATCTCATTTGTTCCAGAGAAAATTCCTGGAATTAAAAGACATAAAACTCAGTGTTATTACACAATCTTCTCAAATCAATTTTTCTTTTATAATATATATTGAAGTTTATCTTTGATGTAGGTGATACCGCAGTAGATTATGTATTCTATAAGCAAGTGTAAAACTCATTAAGATTGTCAGTATAAAGCAGGATAAATAGGTTTTCACATGATACATCTATTGTCTTTAAATAATAAAATGCTAAGATTGAGTGACAAGTAAATTAATAAGATAGATATTGAAAAAAGTATATCTGTTATACGAGACATGTATTTCTTTAAGCGTGTTTTTGCTTATTACACTTTGAATTTCAACATATTTCAGGCTGCGGAGGGTTGTAGATCGGGCGACAACCTATTGTATCCCGCTACATTATATTTGTTTGGTATTTTCACCGGAATGTCTCCCTCGTCGGCTGCAAATGTTCTGCAAAACATTCAAATTGTCTTATTACTTTTATATAGTAAACAAAATATGCAAGGTATAATAACATTGCAATTGCTTATTTCTTTTACAGGAAATATATATTTATGTACGTAGAATGGAGTAATAATATATTCTTAAGTATAATGTTTTGCCAACGCCATCAGTTCAAATTTAATTCACACCATGAAAACAGAAGATGCAGACACACACCATGTGGGTTTCACAAGGACACATACCTTTAAAGTAATCAGAGAGAGAGAGAGAGAGAGAGAGAGAGAGAGAGAGAGAGTTAATAGTGGATACATTTTCCCCCATATTATGAATGTTGCACAATTACGTACTGTCCGTATACTTGTTTCATACGGACAGGGTCAAGCGTTGGCACAGCGTTGGCACAGCGTTGGTTAAATCTTTACAAATGCATATAGATATGTTTTGAGTTCGAAAACAACAATATTAACTAAAACACCTGAGATATGCACCTAAACTTTTTCGTTCGAATATGACGATATTCTCAACTTTCAAGTAATACCAGTGTGATCAGCCCCATCGGGTATATGCTATATCCAGTCTTAGCCAGTTGTGATTTGAAAATATTGTAATGAACAAGTAAAGATTGACATTATCAATAACTGAAACCATTCCTGGTTATTCCATTTTTCATTACTATGGAGGTAGTTGCAAAGTCAAATTATAATGTCTTGTATAAACTCTCCTCCCAATTGCAAGTCAGTGGTTCTCGAAGAAAGGGAGCGAACGTGGACTAACACATCCTCACAAGTCAGGATCTCTGTGTCCGTCTTTTCATAAAATCTTTGGACACAGTAACCCTGACTTGTAAGGATTGGACTCACAAGACAATGTATCATTCATCACATATTAAATAAAGCTTAAGCAATCAGCATTAGCCTTAACAAAGTAAGCTCTAAGATTTGAGACCAAGTGAGCAAAGTGCAAATAAATCGTACACTGTCAGAGAAATTACCAAAACCATTCCAACGCACAAGATATTTAAGACAACAAACACTGATGGACAAGACAGTCCCAATATTACTGATTGGGACAGAGAAATGTGGAGGATTTAATCTTGTTTGTGAAATTCAATCATCGCCGCATTTGATTCAAAAGTGAAGTAGAACAATAATAATAAACACACTATAAAAAGTGCGAATTCATAAAGATCAATTGATGTTTGCCAAAAAAAAAAAACTTTTAACACGGAGTACCAGGAAAAGTGCTAAACATTGAAAACTGTCTTCGTACCGAAAAATTAGCATCCACTTTCATATTTGTCCAGTTACGCAAGTCAAATGGGATCTTATAGTTCTTCACTTAAAATTCGTTTTTTTTTTTTATTATCCAAATGAAATAGAACTGATGAATCATGGGTAACTATTATATATAGACACCGTATTTAATGCTGATTTGTAGATAGCTAGGAATATAAAATATTATTTGTTTCACAGTTTACATCAATTTTATAATCCATTAGGTGTATATAATGAATCACCCTTCTTAAAATGGCGTAAATATAGTAATGTGTACTAAAATCTTGGACAAATATGCTGATTTGATTAAATCTTGATCAATGGAATACATTCCCTTGTAAATCAGAGTTTACTATCATGGTTTGTAATTGATCATTTCATTGTGGAGTTTATGCAAATTCTAAATGGAAGATGAAAACATAAAGAAAATGTTTCTGAAATGAGCTGACAATGACATGAAGTAAGTTATTAGATTTTGAAAACGAAAACTGAATGCGCTTATATTCTAGTTTTCGACTTTGATAAATAGGTGTACATATAAATATATATCTGTAGATGGAAACATAGGGAGATTGAAGCAATCATTACATGGAATATATCTTTAAAAAAAAAAACCAATTCTTAGAAACTTAAAAATCCATGAAATCACAATTTTAGCTGCTGAAATTATTGGATCTTGAGCTTGTGTGGAAATAAGTTTTCGCTCGATTAAAGTTAATAGTTTGTCTAATGGATAGATGGGAAAATAATGTGAGTTTACGTATTCTTGTCCTGTCACAAATACCATCAGTAATTACATTGATGTGGTAGAATAGACAGATAGATAAATTGTAATACGTACCGGACGCGATTAAAGAATAAATGGTAAAATATACCAATTAAGTCAAGTTTAAGATAGCATTACAGAATAATTTATCTGTACTCGGAGAGCTTTTAACAATATTTATCTCTTTGGTAGAAAATATAATTAAAACTGTTGTATACATAGATTGTTATAGATTGCCTTTTTTGGCTATTTTCATCATGATGTAATTAGTGAAGAAAAAGACGTGACAAACTTAGTGTTTTTGTAAATATTTGTTTGTTTACATGTCCTGTATATGCATAACTTACTGTTCTGTACCTGGTTGGAAATTTATTAGGAAATAAACGTTAGAGAACACCGAAGGGGCAATCAAATGGACAATCCAGAGAAACTGGCAACATAGGGTACACAAGACGAAGACAAACAAAAGAAAACCACAACACAATATGTATCGGACATAACTATATGTAAACGAACACAAATAACGTAAATAATACATGCTATCTCCTACAAACACCTGGAGGTAAAGCCAAACTGAACATCGCTTTTCATCTGGAAATCGCAACGGACATCACATCACGGAACTCAGAACGTACGGACACATACACATAATAGGACAACAGAAAAAACAAAAAAGATGAGCAACACATCACCACCAAACCTTCCAGAAACATTAAGGAAATAATACTCAGAAGAATCGGATGTGGCACCAAATGCATGCAACAAAAGAGACATTTTCCATCTTCATCACACTAGAAGGGTTTTGACATTGCACAAGACTTTGACAAACAAACTGAGCCATTTCGTCATAACGCCAGCAACAGAGAGTACGAGCAGGACCTACGAAGGAATAAAAACATAGATATCTATATTTGTGCGCATGCCGCATTTTTGGAATAACCATCATCAGGTACGCTCAAAGTTCAAAAGATTGGAAACCATCATCAGGTACGCTCAAAGTTCAAAAGATTTGAAATCATCATCAGGTACGCTCAAAGTTCAAAAGATTGGAAACCATCATCAGGTACTCTCAAAGTTCAAAAGATTGGAAACCATCATCAGGTACGCTCAAAGTTCAAAAGATTGGAAACCATCATCATGTACGCTCAAAGTTCACAAGATTGGAAACCATCATCAGGTACGCCCAAAGTTCAAAAGATTGGAAACCATCATCAGGTACGCTCAAAGTTCAAAAGATTGGAAATCATCATCAGGTACGCTCAAAGTTCAAAAGATTGGAAATCATCATCATGTACGCTCAAAGTTCAAAAGATTGGAAACCATCATCAGGTACGCTCAAAGTTCAAAAGATTGGAAATCATCATCAGGTACTCTTAAAGTTTAAAGATTGGAAACCATCATCAGGTACGCTCAAAGTTCACAAGATTGGAAACCATCATCAGCTATGCTCAAAGTTCAAAAGATTGGAAACCATCATCAGGTACGCTCAAAGTTCAAAAGATTGGAAACCATGATCAGGTACGCTCAAAGTTCACAAGATTGGAAACCATCATCAGGTACGCTCAAAGTTCAAAAGATTGGAAACCATCATCAGGTACGCTCAAAGTTCAAAAGATTGGAAACCATCATCAGGTACGCTCAAAGTTCAAAAGATTGGAAATCATCATCAGGTACTCTTAAAGTTCAAAGATTGGAAACCATCATCAGGTACGCTCAAAGTTCACAAGATTGGAAACCATCATCAGGTACGCTCAAAGTTCAAAAGATTGGAAATCATCATCAGGTACGCTCAGAGTTCAAAGATTGGAAATCATCATCATGTACGCTCAAAGTTCAAAAGATTGGAAACCATCATCAGGTACTCTTAAAGTTCAAAAGATTGGAAACCATCATCAGGTACGCTCAAAGTTCAAAAGATTGGAAACCATCATCAGGTACGCTAAAAGTTCACGAGATTGGAAACCATCATCAGGTACGCTCAAAGTTCAAAAGATTGGAAACCATCATCAGGTACGCTCAAAGTTCAAAAGATTGGAAACCATCATCAAGTATGCTCAAAGTTCAAAAGATTGGAAATCATCATCATGTACGCTCAAAGTTCAAAAGATTGGAAACCATCATCAGGTACGCTCAAAGTTCAAAAGATTGGAAATCATCATCAGGTACTCTTAAAGTTCAAAGATTGGAAACCATCATCAGGTACGCTCAAAGTTCACAAGATTGGAAACCATCATCAGCTATGCTCAAAGTTCAACAGATTGGAAACCATCATCAGGTACGCTCAAAGTTCAAAAGATTGGAAACCATCATCAGGTACGCTAAAGGTTCACAAGATTGGAAACCATCATCAGGTACGCTCAAAGTTCAAAAGATTGGAAACCATCATCAGGTACGCTCAAAGTTCAAAAGATTGGAAACCATCATCAGGTACGCTCAAAGTTCAAAAGATTGGAAATCATCATCAGGTACGCTCAGAGTTCAAAAGATTGGAAATCATCATCATGTACGCTCTAAGTTCAAAAGATTGGAAACCATCATCAGGTAAGCTCAAAGTTCAAAAGATTGGAAATCATCATCAGGTACTCTTAAAGTTCAAAAGATTGGAAACCATCATCAGGTACGCTCAAAGTTCAAAAGATTGGAAACCATCATCAGGTACGCTCAAAGTTCACAAGATTGGAAACCACCATCAGCTACGCTCAAAGTTCAAAAGATTGGAAATCATCATCAGGTACGCTCAAAGTTCAAAAGATTGGAAACCATCATCAGCTACGCTCAAAGTTCAAAAGATTGGAAACCATCATCAGGTACGCTAAAAGTTCACAAGATTGGAAACCATCATCAGGTACGCTCAAAGTTCAAAAGATTGGAAACCATCATCAGGTACGTTCAAAGTTCAAAAGATTTGAAATCATCATCAGGTACGCTCAAAGTTCAAAAGATTGGAAACCATCATCAGGTACTCTCAAAGTTCAAAAGATTGGAAACCATCATCAGGTACGCTCAAAGTTCAAAAGATTGGAAACCATCATCATGTACGCTCAAAGTTCACAAGATTGGAAACCATCATCAGGTACGCCCAAAGTTCAAAAGATTGGAAACCATCATCAGGTACGCTCAAAGTTCAAAAGATTGGAAACCATCATCAGGTACGCTCAAAGTTCAAAAGATTGGAAATCATCATCAGGTACGCTCAAAGTTCAAAAGATTGGAAATCATCATCATGTACGCTCAAAGTTCAAAAGATTGGAAACCATCATCAGGTACGCTCAAAGTTCAAAAGATTGGAAATCATCATCAGGTACTCTTAAAGTTCAAAGATTGGAAACCATCATCAGGTACGCTCAAAGTTCACAAGATTGGAAACCATCATCAGGTACGCTCAAAGTTCAAAAGATTGGAAACCATCATCAGGTACGCTCAAAGTTCAAAAGATTGAAATCATCATCAGGTACGCTCAGAGTTCAAAAGATTGGAAATCATCATCATGTACGCTCAAAGTTCAAAAGATTGGAAAGCATCATCAGGTACGCTCAAAGTTCAAAAGATTGGAAACCATCATCAGGTACGCTCAAAGTTCAAAAGATTGGAAACCATCATCAGGTACGCTCAAAGTTCACAAGATTGGAAACCACCATCAGCTACGCTCAAAGTTCAAAAGATTGGAAACCATCATCAGGTACGCTCAAAGTTCAAAAGATTGGAAACCATCATCAGGTACGCTCAAAGTTCAAAAGATTGGAAACCATCATCATGTACGCTCAAAGTTCAAATGATTGGAAACCATCATCAGGTACGCTCAAAGTTCAAAAGATTGGAAACCATCATCAGGTACGCTCAAAGTTCAACAGATTGGAAACCATCATCAGGTACGCTCAAAGTTCAAAAGATTGGAAACCCAAATAACTTAAAAAATCTTCAATCGTTTGTTCCCTATTTCGTACACTCCAACAAATGCAAACTAGAACTAAAGAATGAAGTTAGAAACGAGTATCAGCACTGTATACAGCATGATACACTGTGATTACTTAGACGATCTGTTTGTGAAATAAAACGTATATTGACCATTTATAATCTTCTAGGAGGATAACAGTAATACGTAATGAGTTGTGATCATTATGGAAGAAGCTACTGTGAGTGTGAAATGTAGAGAGTATTAATAGCACTGTTGCTTTGCTTTAATTTATGTATTGTTGGATAGTCTCTCATGCTTAATCACATCCATATACTTTCTTATTAATAAATAAAACAACACCATCTTCTTTTATCCCTGTAGGATACGGAATATACATGTTACCCATAACTTGCAGGGATTGACTATGTGGCTTATGTCAATCAAAATAAAGGAAAAAATAAACACCACTGAGAACCTATGATGACACAACAATCTGGTAGAGCTATTTCACTAAACACTAACAGAAAAAAACTAAAGTTATTGTCATTGGCAATCCTAGTATATTGAGACTAATTCTTATATTGGCAAAATATTATCAAGTAATCTCTGATGTGCACAATAGTTTCAACAAGGCACTACATGTCGGGAGTGGGGGAGTGACATCTGGGACAATAGACGATAGGAATGTGAACACATTTTGATCACCAACAGTATATCAATACATAGTGAAAATATCAACGGAGTTTACATTAATCAATGTTATGGTGTTTAACGCCACTTTCAACAATATTTAAGCTATATCGTGGTGGTCAGTTTTATTGGTGGAGGAAACCGGAGTACCCGGAGAAAACCACGACCTGTCGCAAGTCACTGACAAACCTTATCACCCAATGTTACATTAAAGGATCGCAAAGTTACACCAAATACAGTATCATTCCAAACTGTAAGAATATAGTGCATATAAACTATTGACTTGGAGAACAATCATTAACATCGCAACATCCATCACCGATCAATATTAAGCGATAGAGTGAACTTGGAAAAAATAAACCATGAATTTAAAATCACGTCGAGGCTTAAATTAAGATTGACATTTGAAGGTTCTATGTGTATGAACACCTAAGAGTAATTAATTCGGTATGATTTTTGCTATATAGCATTCCACTTTTTCTAGAAAGAATTAACAATAGCAAATTTCATTGTTGAACCTGAAAATTTAAATCCAACAGAATTGAGGAAGTCGTTTAAATACTAATTTCTAGTATATTGATTGATTGATTGATTGGTGTTTAATGCCAACTTGATCAGTATTTCAGCTATATCGTGGCGTGAAAATTTAATTATTAACTTAGACACCTACCCTTAGAAATACAACATTATTGTCTTTATATGTACAAATAAAGAAAACATTACAAGAAAATTTCCAGTATACACCTGTATATATTAGTGTATATAATTTATATAATATATCTGTATATACTAGTGTATATAATTTCTATAATATATCTGTATATACTAGTGTATATAATTTCTATAATATATCTGTATATATTAGTGTATATAATTTCTATAATATATCTGTATATACTAGTGTATATAATTTCTATAATATATCTGTATATACTAGTGTATATAATTTCTATAATATATCTGTATATACTAGTGTATATAATTTCTATAATATATCTGTATATATTAGTGTATATAATTTCTATAATATATCTGTATATACTAGTGTATATAATTTCTAGTATACACCTGTATATACCAGTGTATATAATTTCTAGTATATACCTCTATATACCAGTGTATATCATTTCTAGTATATACCTCTATATACCAGTGTATATAATTTCTAGTATATACCTGTATATACCAATGTATATAATTTCTAGTCCAGTATATACCTCTATATACCATTGTATATAATTTCTAGTATATACCTCTATATACTAGTGTATATAATTTCTAGTATATACCTCAATATACCAGTGTATATAATTTCTAGTATATACCTGTATATACCAATGTATATAATTTCTAGTACACTATATACCTGTATATACCAGTGTATATAATTTCTAGTATATATCTGTATATACCAGTGTATATAATTTCTAGCATTTACCTCTATATACCAGTGTATATCATTTCTAGTATGTACCTCTATATACCAGTGTATATAATTTCTAATATGTACCTGTATATACCAGTGTATATAATTTATAGTATGTACCTGTATATACCAGTGTATATAATTTCTAGTATATACCTCTATATACCAGTGTATATCATTTCTAGTATATACCTCTATATACCAGTGTATATAATTTCTAATATGTACCTGTATATACCAGTGTATATAATTTATAGTATGTACCTGTATATACCAGTGTATATAATTTCTAGTATATACCTCTATATACCAGTGTATATAATTTCTAGTATGTACCTGTATATACCAGTGTATATAATTTCTAGAATGTACCTGTATATACCAGTGTATATAATTTCTAGTATATACCTGTATATACCAGTGTATATCATTTCTAGTATATGTATATGTTATCTGGATGTGAATTGATTGATACCGAAAATATCAGCCTGCTGAGCCAGAATATGAAGTTTGGTGGCGAGTGAGCGAAGCGAACGAGTCACAAACTTCATATTCTGTCGAACAGACTGATATATTTCAGTATCAATCATATTCACATTCAGATGACATGTTTATCATCCTTAAATCAAACATAAACACGGATACATCTATATTTGTATTTTCGCGGGAAAAATCACATAATTCAAAATATTCAAAATACGCTTCCCAAAACATAGTTCATAAGTAGTTTACAAATATACCATTCATTTTTACAGGTTTATATAAATGTTAAGATTGTTGAATTTTTCCTTTAATGGTGATATTCATTGTTTTTTTTTTTTATTACAAACATCAAAGTCGGCAATTCACCGGTTTTGTTTAACAATGCCGTTCCGTTTTAGAAAACATAAACGTCACGACCTCGCTTATGACGTAAAAATTATGACGTCTCAACAGAGGTTATCAAGAATTGTGACAAGTACATTTTTGTAGGACGATGTTTGTTGATATTGCTGACACGACAGTTCCTAATTTGATATATGTTTAAAAAATAAAATGTTAACTAGCTAATGGTGTTGCTGAATTTTATTGACTTTTGTCATCTTCACAGGAATTATCGCTTAAATGTTGGGAGAATTTGGTGATAACTCCTGCTCACTGTTGATAAGTCCAGCTCAGCTCACGTGAACTTTGATACGAGTTTTGCTTATGGAGTCAGCAGGTAGATATAGCGGCAGGGAAGGATGATAAACCTGTATATACCAGTGTATATCATTTCTAGCATATACCTGTATATACCAGTGTATATCATTTCTAGTATATACCTGTATATACCAGTGTATATCATTTCTAGTATATACCTGTATATACCAGTGTATATCATTTCTAGTATATACCTGTATATACCAGTGTATATCATTTCTAGTATATACCTGTATATTACGAATTTAGTTTGTTACGCATATTTTCATTGGTTCTTCAACCCTGAATGTCAGCATATATTCGGAAAACAAATGGGGTATATATTTCAGTCCCCAAAAACGATTAAAACATGGACGACAAAACATTACGCTTCACTGAATCAATGGTATAATACGGAATAATAAATGTATTTTTACCAAGTTAAATGCTGTTTTTATACTCAAAACGGCTGCATGAACCAAAACATTTTACAACTGATAATTCCGTCACAAATATCTGATCGATTCAGCAAACTCCTATGTTCCACGGCTGTACCATAACAAATAAACAAAACATTGAGCCTTGAAAACTTTCGACGTCATGGGGCCACACCAAGGTATTATTTACACGTTGTTAACATTTAAATTATTGAAATTGTTTCGCAAACCCGTTGTTTTGTTATGTGATATATTAATGTTATATTTATAAAGCTTATACAATTTACTACATATGAAACTGTATTGATTTAGAAATTTAGTACAGTATTTTCCTTCTTGAGACACCCTATACATGAAATATGACGCGACACATATTTTGACGTCATTGAAGAATGACGTCAAAGGTACGGAAACGGACATCTAGAGATATGAAAAATGAAAATAAAAGAGGCAAATTTATTTAATACAGTTGGTTGTTGTATTTAAAAAAACCCCAATGGTTAAATCCGTAATATATCTGTTATTCAGCTATCAGACAGGGTATATAATGTGACATTCCCGGCTTATGATATATATTCCGTTCGGCTGCGCCTCAGGGAATATGGATCCTAAGCCGGGAATGTCACATTATATACCCTGTCTGATAGCTGAATAACATATAATATACCAGTGTATATCCTTTCTAGTATATACCTGTATATACCAGTATAATTCTATTCTTACTATAATTGATCAATAACTCGTAATCCGATTGGATATCGTTACTTATTCTACGTCATTCGAAAGGAATTTATAAATCAATATTTCCGTTTGCCGGACTACTTTTTTTGTAGCCTTACGGCGTAGGAATATGAAAAAAAAATAATCCACCAAGAATTATTAGTATTTAGCGTCGAAAACAAACACGATGTCCAAGAATAAGAATTGTAAGGATTAAACACTGTGTTTTTAGGAAATTATGTATGCATAAACTCCGGCAGCTCACTCACAAACTTTATATAAAGTCCTTCGGACTTTACTCAGTTTGTGAGTGAGTTTATGCATAGATAATTTCCTAAAAAGCAGTGTTTAATCCTATAGTATATAATTTCTAGTATATACCTACAGTTTCAATAATATAAATGTTAACAACATGTAAATAAAACCTTGGTGTGGCCCCATGACGTCGAAAGTTTTCAAGGCTCAATGTTTTGTTTATTTGTCATGGTACAGCCGTGGAACATAGGAGTTTGCTGAATCGATCAGATATTTGTGACGGAATTAACCGTTGTAAAATGTTTTGGTTCATGCAGCCGTTTTGAGTATAAAAACAGCATTTAACTTGGTAAAAATACATTTATTATTCCGTATTATACCATTGATTCAGTGAAGCGTAATGTTTTGTCGTCCATGTTTTAATCGTTTTTGGGGACTGAAATATATACCCCGTCTTTTTTCCGAATATATGCTGACATTCAGGGTTGAAGAACCAATGAATGTCAGCATATATTTCAGTTTCCCAAAAATGATAACAACATGGACGACACAAAATTACGCTTCACTGACTCAATGGCATACTACGGAATAATAAATGTATTTTACCAAATTAAATGCTGTTTTTATACTCATAACGGCTGTATCAACAAAAAATAATATTAAAACAGATAATTCCGTCACAAATACCTGATCGATCCAGCAAACTCCTATGTTCCACGGCTGTACCATAACGTGATGAACATCACAAATTTAAACGTTGAGCTTTGAAAACTTTCGGCGTAATGGGGCCACACCAAGGTTTTGTTTACATGTTGTTAACATTTAAATTATTGAAATTGTTTCGCAAACCCGTTGTTTTGTTATGTGATATATTAATGTTATATTTATACAGTTTATAGTTTTCCTTCATGAAATATGACGTCACACATATTTTGACGTCATGGAAGAAAGAATGTTAGAGGTACGGAAAGGGACATGCAGAAATACGAAAAATGGAAAAAAAAGACGCAAATTTATTTATTACAGTTGGATTTTGTATTTAAAAAAAAACCAATGGTTAAATCCGTAATATATCTGTTATTCAGCTATCAGACGGTATAAAATAATGTGACATTCCCGGCTTATGATATATATTTTCATCGTCGGGCTGCGCCTCAGGGAATATAGATATTAAGCCGGGACTGTCATGTTATATACCCAGCTGTCTGATAGCTGAATAACATATATTATTACATAATAGGTTTATTTAAACAATTTTAATGGCTATCATGCTGTCACCTGACATTCCGTAAAATTTAATATTGTTTGATTAAAACTCGTATTGACTCGCTTTCATTTTCACTTTCCATTGCATTATGTATGACGTCATAATGAAGTGATTAATTTCATATTGACTTGGTTTCACTTTCACTTTTCATTTTAATGTAATAAAACAATTACAGTCTTTTGTATCGGTCAATGCGAGTTTTTATGGACTTTAAAAACGATATTCACCTCAGCTAAAGGCTTCGGTGAATATCGTTTTTAAAGTCCATAAAAACTCGTATTGACCTCAACGAAAGACTATAATTGTATATTATCATACCTCATATATTAATAACCATAAATAGATTAATTTGATTGGACAATGGGTAAAAATCAGAACACGTGATCACACAGGACAAAAATAATATTCCGTGAAATAAATATCATATTCCACCCCTTCGGAAGCCTCGCGGGTTTTCCCGCCAGAGCTATCGTTCTTTAACAGGAAAAGTCAGAGGCACTCGGAACGCATCAATTGCAGGCGACCGTTACAATGTGGTTTTTAAATATCTGAGACAACGTTTCAATGGACTTAAAATATGTTTGCCAGCAGTATTTTACATATACATTTATGTGTTTTCTTGGTTTCATTCGGTATAATAAAACATTAATAGCATGCGGGTACAGGAAATATGAAATTTTTTTCACCCACGAGTAACATATTCTCTTGAGTGAATAAATTTTCATATTTCCCTCACCAGCATGCAATAAATGTATAATATACCAGTGTATATAATTTCTAGTATATACCTGTATATACCAGTATATACAATTTCTAGTATATACCTGTATATACCAGTATATATAATTTCTAGTATATACCTGTATATAAATAATAAAGCGTTATTAATATCCGTATTTACTTTATGTATTTATTGGTGGAGGAAACCGGAGTACCCGGATAAAACGACCGACCTACAGCAAGTCAATTACAAACTTTATCTCATAATGTTGTATCGAGTACACCTCGCAATGAGTGGGATTCGAACTTAAAACTTTAATGGTAATATGCACTGATTACATAGTTAGTTGTAAATCCAACTACTATGCGATTATGACCACCACGGCTCCGATTCCCATGCATAAATGAAAAATGATGTTTTAACACATTTAAGTCAGTAAGGTATCATTGATGCGAATAATGAATAAAATTACATTTAATTGGCGATAGAAAAAAATGTACAAATGAGACAAATAAATAAGCAGTTGTCACCAATTATTTGAATTTCCAATAAATTTGATAGATGTCATGCCATTGCAATTATTCCAGAATTTCATTAATTATCACAAACTGACATTTGTTGCCATGAATCATCGAAATTAGAGTATTTTTTGGAGAAGAATACATTTGGCTTTTTATAATCGTTAGAGAATACCGAAGGGACAATCAAAAATGGACAATCAAGAGAAACTGGCAACAAAGGGAACACCCCCCCCCCCCCTAAAACCAAAATAATATGTGTCGGACACCACGACACGCAAAAAACACAAATAACGTAAATAAGACATGATTCTTCATACAAAGACGAACCGAACATCATTTTTATGCGGAAATCGTAACTAACATCACAACATGGAACTCAGAATGTAAAGACACATACTATGACAGCACATACAAAAAAACAAAAACAAAAACAAACAATAAAAGAACAAAAAACACGAACCTCACAAAAAACCCGGGGGTGAACTCATGTGCTTGCGAAGGGTAAGCAGTTCCTGCTTCTTATAAGATACCCACCGTGTTACACATATATACAGTCAAATCCGGTAAAACTCCTGGCAGTGATAAAGGAAAGAAAACATATACGTAAAAAGTAAAAGATCAATATTATGAAAAGAAGGTTTACACATTGATGGCAATCAATTCCACCAATACCTGTATCAACAAAACAAACAATCACCTCTCACCTCAAATCGCTGAACATAAAACAAACCAAGACATACGATTTTGGCAATTCAGATCCGTGTTTTGGCAGGTACATAAATGTGGCGGGGTTAAATCTGATAATGAGATCCAAACCCTACCCTCTTGATGATTGCATCTCCAGTGGCAATACAGATAACAACTGTGCAACTATGCGAAATATATATGTCACCGGTCATTAAATACCACGAGTCTTTAGCTTTCCAAGAATTAAAAATATTATGTACCGGTTGTGGAATGACACAATGAAACTTGACAATGGATCACAAAATAAAACATGTCATCGAAACTTGTCAATGACCAAATTTACAAGTCAAATAACATGTATTTTCCGACATTTCATGTTTTAACATAAAACCTCACAACATTGAAAGTGGCATTGAAACAGGCGTCTGTTTTTGTGAATATATCAGGTTTATAAAAGGATATACACAAACTGGTAATATACTTTGCAAATTGTGTTTTCTTTGTCACTCATTACCAGAAAATACTTTAGTTTACAGAGGGTTGCTTTATGATTAAAACAGCGTATATGGTAAAGTTGTCATCAGTATATCTTATTTTGTTAAGTTGTGAATGAAAATTCTTCACCAGCACGGGTGAATTTACTTTGCGCTCATTTTGTATATTATGTGGAACCAAATTAAATCTACTGCGTTACCGAGGACTGGTCTCTTCTCACAGAACAACACAATTTGTCATTGCGAAATCAGCCGTCGGTGTATAGTGTCGAGTATTAAACAGATTGGAGCTATAGCTCAATTGTGTTTGATATAGGGGTAAGGATAGGGTTAGGGTAATGGTGTTTAACGCCACTTTCAGCAATATTTCAGTTATATCGTGGCGGTCAGTTTTATTTTTTTAGAGGAAACCTGAGTACCCGGAGAAAACCAACGACCTGTCGCAAGTCACGGACAAACTTTATCAGATAATGTTGTGTCAAGTACACCTCGTCGTGGGCGAGATTCGAACTCTCAACTTTAGTGATGATACAACAACCATGCGATCACGACCACGACAGCCCTCGTGTTTGATGTAAGAATGATCTTACCACACATACCAATGTTCTACCTTTTTCCGTGAAAGCTGAGATCTTTTGACGATTAAAGTATGAAGTGAGTTTTTTTAACTGAGGGAGTAAGATTTGAAAGAATTTCCAAGAAATTGTTTTAACGTTCATGATTTTTAATATTGATGTTTGGAATGTTTAATAGGACCGTCGTGGTCATGATCATAGTTGGATTTACAACTACCTGTGCAATTAGTTCCTTTCATCACTAAAGTTTTGAGTTCGAATCCCATTAATGACGAGGTGTACTCTATACAACATTATGTGATACAATTTGTCAGTGACTTGCAACATGTTGGTGGATTTCTCCTGGTACTCCGGTTTCTTCTAACAATAAAACTCACTACCACGATATAGCTGAAATATTGTTGAAATTGGCTTTAAGCGCCATAATCCTAACACTAACCTTTCCACGTTTTACTATTATTGACAGTTCTCACAACAGCTTCAAAATCGATATCTATACGAGAAGTACTGTAACTTGGATAAAAGGTCATACTAAATTCAATAAAATGTTATCCTGTAAATTATGATTTTTCTTTATTAAGTAATTATTCAAAACGATAATTAACGTTTATTGAGGTTTTTGTAACCTTTGTACTATTCAACTTTTGCCATTTCTATATTTATGCTTATTTCGCATGTCATGTTAATCCAAAACAAAGTCCAGACAACTACCATATTGTGGACGAAGATAGATAACTCTAGTCTGTACATAACAACAGAAAATGATGCTAACATTAAATTCGTAAATGAGTGAGTGAGTGATTGTTGTTTAACGCCAACTCAGCAATTTTTCAGCTATATCATGGCGAGAACAAGATAATTTACATTGAAATGATGATGTTCGCTTTGTACGAGACCTATACGTTTAGCTTGATCTTTATAGAGCCTAGATCACTGAAACAAAAGTCGGTGGATAGACATATTGCCCCAGGTACTCAAACACATTATCATGATTTCGAACCTACCAGTCTTTGCTCTTTCTCCTTAATGCTGCATGCTTTGCGGAGAAGCAACAAATGCCAATTTCATAGTCTTTTATTTGACTAGATCGGGGCTCGAATCCACGATCTACCGCACTCGTGGCGAGCACGCTAACCAATCCACCGCCGATGTGGGTTTCGTAAAAGAAACGTTCGCTTATTAAAAAAGAAAAAGAAAAAAAAGATCGCTATTTAATAAATTGTATATCCGATTAGATATATAATGCGCTGTTATTTTTAAACGGCAGCCGATAGTGACAGTGTGACTTTCATTAATATGAAAATAATAATAAAGCGAATGTCGTGGGTTCGATCCCCACATTGGCCATTCATTTTTGTCGTATTCATTGAGTTATTTACTAAATATTTCCTTGGAGCTGAAGAAAAAGTGTCTCAATTTGTAATTCATCAATTCGCTATTAAATATTAGGTCAACTCGACCTAGTATGCGACAAGGAGAAACTACCAATATTTCTCGTCAAATCTATTGCAAGTGCGTGTGAATTATTTACAAACGTGACAAATACAGTGCACGGAGATGATAAAAAGGCAAGAATATCTATCATGTTTACACAAAATGACAATAAACAAACAAAGCGTAAATCAAAATCTACGGTAAGCCGAGATCACAGAAGAATGGAGAAATACAACAATAAAACTGACAATAATAACCAATGTGATGACATAAGTGCCACAATGATACAAAATGAAAGGGTACAATTATTGAACATAGTGGATGATATAGATAATGAAATATGTGATATGGATGTTGATAAGAATATTGTACAATCTGAAAATACGCACAAAATTGAAGTTCAAATAAACAAAATTACAAATCATAATGAGCAATTGGCAGAAATCGTAACGGATAATTCTGTACCAGGCTCAAGCTAGCGACCAATTTCTAGCGACCACTAACCTAGCCACCAATAAGGCGATATGTCTCAAAACCAAAAAAATTAATAAGGGTAAATTGTACCTTTAAAGATTTCTAGCGACCAATAACAAATATATTACTGTAAATACACATTCAACACAATGAATCGACATCGGGGTATACAGGAAATATTTCTAGAGCCCCCCCGCCCACACAATACAAAGTTAACATTTGACACCCGACTGTGGACCTGATGTGCAGAATCCCACACATAGGCACTCAGGTGAGTGAAAGACCCGGGCGATACATTTTACGTTTTATTTCACATGTTCTCACGAACATAAAATATTTCTTTTCTTTACTGGACTAAATAACGAAGACATAAATATTTTTCGATTGGCGAGCTTACAAAAAACACTTTAAATAAACACAGATTGAAAAATAATTTACTTTCATGTAAACCGGTAAATAATTTGGACAGCGTTTTGTCAAACAATATAAAGTCATATGATTCCGGTTCACATGAAGACATCTCATCAATCTAAAAATAGTGTAATTATAGAACATTAGAAAAATATAACAGTAAGTTTTATGAAAAAATAAACAAAATTTAAATCCCGCATGTGCGTGTCACATTTATTTAATAAATAATATTATTATGTTTTATCTACATGTATTTATTTTTAAATTGTGTATTTAAAGGTGTCAAATCACCAATTTAATTCACCAATCAGAGCTTAGAAAAGTAGTCCTTCTTAAAGAAAAAAGTTCCTTTCGCTTTGTTGTATTTTGAAAAAAAAATAAATGGAAAGGTATAAACAATGGTAGATGCAGGTAAATATGTAAGAATTATTTTGAACCCAAATTTGGTTACATTTAGTTGTATTGGAAGGTCTTGATGAATGACCCATAAATACGGAAATTCCGGGAATGACATTGCTATTTGTAGAGTAGGGAATATCCCAGAGCATGGTACTTCACTGCATATCAAAGTTGATATTTGACACCCTTCTGTGGGCTTGAGGTGCAGAAACCAACCCAGGTACTTAAGTCAGTTAAAGGCCCGGGCAATACCTTTGAATTAAACCCCAAGTGGGATAGAACTTTGCCGTCCTTAATATATTTTTCATGGGATATTTATAGAGAGACCCCTCTCCACAAAGTTGATATTTGACACCCTGCTGTGGGCTTGAGGTGCAGAAACCCACCCAGGCACTTAAGTCAGGCAATACTTTGATCTAAATCCCAAGTTGGCAAGAACTTTGCCGTCCTTAATATATTTTTCATGGGATATTTATAGAGACCCCACTCCACAAAAAAAATATTCAAATATCAAAGTTGATATTTGACACCTTGCTGTGGGCTTGAGGTGCAGAAACCCACCCAGGCACTTAAGTCAGTTAAAGGACCGGGAAATACTTTGATCTAAGCCCCAAATGGGCAATAACTTTGCCGTTCTTAATATATTTTTCATGGGATATTTATAGAGACTCCACTCCACCAATAAAAAAAATTCAAATATCAAAGTTGATATTTGACACCCTGCTGTGGGCTTGAGGTGCAGAAACTCACCCATGTACTTACGTCAGTGAAAGGACCGGGAAATACCTTTGATCTAAGCCCCAAGTGGGCAGGACCTTTGCCGTCCTTAATATATTTTTCATGGGATATTCATATAGACCCCCCCCCCCCTCCACAATTTTTTTTTCAAATATCAAAGTTGATATTTGACACCCTGCTGTGGGCTTGAGGTGCAGAAACTGTTTATATCACTGTTTATAAACTTTCTTTTCATATCAATCAATGAAAATAATTGGTTTGCTGAAAGAATGTTTTTTTTTGGGATTCATTGGATGGAATTTGTATCTCATGTGAAGTTCCGTCAATTGCAGACACAACGTTAGGCATATCAGAACAATACCTTTCTTTTGCCACCAGACTGGGATGGTTGGCCACTGAATTTTACGATTACACACTTTCTATAAGTCTACCCATGTTGAATTTAAAACTCTGTCAACAGTTGAAACACTGACACCAAAGCATAAATGAATAAATAAATATTGCACGGACCGTGTTATTTATCTTAGTGAATCTTGAATCTCATGATCATCGATGAGCTATTGCAATTGACGAAGGTGGTCCATTGCTGAGCATGAGTAATGTAAAACGAAAAGTGACGACAAGCAAAATAAAGTGGAAATATTTTAAAATAACATTACTATCATTTGAAATATACATATGTATAAAAGTGTAGAAAAGTAGATGAATGGATTTGAATCTGAGGATCCCTAAAATTCACATCACATTTTCATAAATTATATAAAGTTTCCCCTTTTGCGCCCAAATTAAACTTTTAACTTCTATCACTTCCATTCTCTTAAATCAAAGGGACCTATCCATCCGGTGCCTTGAAAATGCGTTCTGTCGTGTGCATAAGTTATTGTTTGCATGATTGACAGACAATATTCATCATATTGTTTTCTAGCTTCTGAACTGTCGATGGAGAAAAAAATAAAATATTCTAGACAGGCAGCATATAGCCAGTCAATGGGGTTTGCAATTAATATTTCGCATGCACAATAGCGACCACACACCACAACGTGTGGAAAATAGAAATATTCTTCTGTGGTTTAAATGCGTACTAACTGCATTACATGTAAACTGTATGATTCTGTTTGATAAGTCCTTTAACTAGAACAGGAAAAACAGGTACACTTGAGTGAAATAGTGTTGTAATAAATGATCGTGAACGTGATATAAAAGTTTGGAAGAATTTCAAGGTATATTTCAAATGAGGTTGAAACAAGTCACCATTTGATATCAATTCGGTTGTATTTCATTTCGACGATTTTAATTACGGAAGACGAATCACAACCATATTTTTTTTTTAGCAATTGCAACTCAGCGGATTTTTTCATAACCTATAATAAAATGAAATAATATATATCACACTGTCGGAACAGTTCCAGCATTTAATAGAAAAATCGTAGAAATATGTAAATTCAATATCCCTAACACACATATAAATGACCCCTCCTGGCTTAGTTCAGGTACTTCAATAAAAGGCGACGGGGTTAAACTAGTATACAGTAGATTTTTCTAAGGCATTTCTATTATTTAATAAAAACAATAGAAAGCGAACATCGCACTATTTTTGCACGACAATCAGTCAATGATCGGGCGACCGTCGGCGATAAGGTATAAATAAGCCTTAAAGGGGCTATTGTTTTACCATGGGACAGACCAGTTTTGGGAGAATGGAATCATTTATTTTTCTTTACATATGAAATCAGAAATGTTCCATTCAATATCCAGTTTTACATAACTATTATACTGCTTGATTTTCCTTAGTCAGATTATTATTTTTCTCCCGAGTCTGGCAAAATTATTTATTTGTGCGAAAATTTAAATCAGAAATATTGAAAAACATATATAAATAAATTTGAAAAGCACCCCTCCCCCCCTTGAAGTATATCTGTAAATAGCGCTTGAGGAAAATATGTATTTTGTATGCAAACTGTAATGTCACTGTGAAACCATTATTTGGCCAGTGATATTAATTTTTAACTGTTTTAAACACCGAAATGAAAAAGAAAATAAATAAATAATAAAAAAATATATATCTAATCACTTACCCTCAATGAACAATTGAGGGCCGGGTGTCTCAATGAGTTAGGTAGTTGGATTACCTAACAACTCATACAAGCCTATCACCAATACGGCGTGGATTCGCGCCCGGTTTTGTAAATTACAAAAAAGGGTGCACTCGACTCGGAGCCGCAAGTGATAATGTTTATCAGTTGCTTGTCCATGATGGGTGGTTCTCTCCGGGTACTCCGGCTTCTTCCACCACTAAAACTGGTCGCCATGATATAGCTGAAATATTGCTGAAAGTGGCGTTAAACACCAAAAATCAAATCAAATCATCAAATCAATGAACAATTGAAGACAAATGTTGCAATAAGGTCTCCCTCAAAAGATCTTTACGTAAATTAACATTGTTTCGTTATGTTACAGGAAGAAACGTTCGTTTTTTATCGAGAAATCTCTATTAATGGAATCCAGTTAGCAAAGTTCGTATTATTAATTGGCAGAACATCATCAATATACCTGGGAGTGAGATTAAAGGCTTAAGCCTCTCTACTTTGTTTTGTCTTCGATAAACTCATAGGAGTATAGAAAAAGTTGGAGAGAAGAGGGGCATAGTTTGTTCCCATAGGGATGACTAGCTATTATTTGTTGAAAAATATGCCATTCGAACTCGACAAATATATGTTATCGATAAGGAACTCCAACATTTTGATGACTTCATTTTATGTGTAGCACTTTTTACCTTTCGTTTCGTGCTTGACAAAATAAGTTAATTCGTGATCCAATACTATAAACTTGTAACGTTGCCACCATTTTTTAAAGTAAAATGCGTTGTGAATAATTTACTTTAAAGAGGAAATGAAAGTGTAAAAGGTAAAAAATTCAAATATTTGGCTAGATGAAATATTCGAGAATTAAAATTATCCTCTTCTTTCAGTATCCACTTTTGATTGAGTGAGTGAGTGAGTGATGGTTGCTTAATGCCAATTCAGCTATTTTTCAGCTACCAGTATATTATGGCGAGAACAAGTTAATTAGCAATGAGATGATGATGAGGTCCGCTTTATTCTAGACCAACACGCTGAGTTTGATTTTTATATTTCTAGCTCACTGAAACAACAGTCCGCGGGTAGAAATGTCACTCCATTCGGACACATTATTCTAATTCCGAGCCAACCAATCTTTCCTCTTTCTCCGTAATGCTGCGTGCTTAGCGGAGAAGCAACACATACCAATTTCATAGTCTTTGGTTTGACCCGACCGGGGCTCGAACCCACGATCTACCGCACTCGAGGCGAGTACGCTAACCATTACGCCACCGATGCGGTGCTTTTGATTGATGTTACCACGTGAATATACTTTGTCACAGTATGATAGTAGTCTTCCTTTGACTGCATGCACAATTCTAGTCATAGTTATAGATAGTTCTTTTGTTGAACAAGTAGAAGAATATACCTGTCTAAATACAGATTCTTCTGAAATTTTGGTATCCAATATAAAGTAGATAATTCGCAATTTTCTTCATTTATCGGAATATTCAGTTCTTGGAAATATCAAGTTCTTCATATTGCTCGTTTGGCGTTAAACAACAATCACTCACTTCATTACTTATTTACCAAATCTTATTTCTTGTGGTTTTTGAATATTTTAATGATGTTTACCTATTTGAAATCAAGCATGTTTGTAGGCTCAACTGGCCAAAACGGCCAAGTGAAGTATTATCATTTAGTGTCCATCGTCTGTTATCCATAATTTTTCCATATTAATATTTAATCTTTTTCTTAGAAACTGCAAAACCAAATGCTTTAACTATTTTACGTTTTCAAGTTTTGGGACTATTTTGTAGCGCGTACATATATAATACATGTTTATATAAAACGCACATGGATCAACGCTTACCTCACCATGACCAGAACCAAAGGGTCATGTAAGGTATTATCATCACATTGCGTCTGTAAATCTTTAACATTAACAATGGAGGGATGTAGGAGAGGTGTGTATTCAGTACTGTCTTAACGCATGGGCACGCGGGGCAGTTGCACGGGGGCCCACGAGCATAGGGCCCCATGCTTATCTATGTATGTTGTGTACTGTATGCTTTTCCAAGGTTTAAACACTGACTTTGTTGGAAATACCAATACAATATATATATGTTTAATTTTATATACATTTACAGTTTTATTCCTATGAGTGGTTGTGTATGTGGTTGTGCACTGCTTTTCCCGGGGGCCCGTGATGCTGTTAAGACGGCCCTGTTTCTATTGTTTTTATCCAAAAAGCAGTAGAGCGGATCTACACATGTAAAATGCTACGTTTTTTTAGATATTTCAGCAGAAAAACAATACAAATTAATTTGTGAAGAAGGAAGCTTTTAAAGCACATCTATAAAACATGTATTTAAGGAAAATTGTTACTACGCTGATTATTAAATGAAAATAAAAACGACGATTGTGTTACATGACGTTTACTGTGACGTAACTTATCCGGAATATTTACACGTCTGCAATCGATATTACAAAAACCCTATGTCCTTTAAGTGTTTTAAAATAATCGTTTTTTCGCATTTGCTTGGTAAATTTTAACAAATGCAATAGAACAAAGACTGATCTTGGAAAAAAATTAACAGTCAATAGACTTTATCATTAAATACGATATTTTCATATGGCAAAGAATACAGGGATTGAACGTAGCAAGGAAAATCCCATAGAACTCGGAAAAAGGGGGGTTTCTTGCATATTTGGCCTTTCAATCTATTCGCACATTTAATTAGATGAAATTCAACACTTTGCCACGCATTTTTCTTGAAGAATAGGATATCCCCAATCCGCCGGTTCCTTCATTACTTGTATTGAACATCGTTATACCGTTGTTCTGCTCGGTTTTAGTGGTCACGATGCTACTTTCTCTTTAATGTGATCACGTGACCTCTGTGATTGATTCCTAACAATTTATTTTCATTTTGAGTATATTACACATAATATTATTGGTTTATGGCTTAAATGAGTAAAATAAATGCATTTTCGCGTGTCTTGAACCAAAAAGTAAAAACACGTTTTTTTGTATGGATTTTCAATTGATGGACAACCTTAACATGACTGCGCGGGTACTCCGGCTTCTTCCACCACTAAAACTGGTCGCTATGATATAGCTGAAATATTGCTGAAAGTGGCGTTAAAACACCAAAAATCAATCAAAAAATCAAAATCATTCGAAATAACCTCAATCAGGTTGTACACACCCTTGCGTAACCCGCTACACGGGTTTACCGTTGGCCCGGTGTGTACAACCTGATTCAGGTTATTTCTTCATGTACCAAGCAAAAATTGCGATCAATCCTTAATGGGTGATGTGATTTGACACTGATGAATTTAAGGATCCCATTTCTGAGAACAATAGTATACATTTATTGTCTGGGAATGAGGGGAATAGCAAGTTTATCGTCACTCGAGACCCAACTATTGCTCGAGGCGCAGCCGAGAGCAATAGTTCGTGTCGAGAGTGACAATAAACTTGCTATTCTCCGAGGATCTAGTCAATGTTTTATTATACTGAACCAACCACTACCTAACCGCTAAAGATTATAAAATCGTGACAATCATACCAGGAAGCATGCGCATCTCCTTATATGGAAAACCGCGGGAAATGTGATTAAAGTGCTATTCACCTGCCGGTGAATAGTCATTTGTGCTATTCACAGGTGAATAGTACTTTTCAGAAAAATTGAATGAAACTATGGAAATATATTTTTATTGCAATAAAATGTACATAGAAAAAAGTATGAGAAGTATAATAATAAGAGATTATTACATGACATTTTCCATATCGGCCCTGGTATTAGCCCGAGACTCCCATATCAATAAGGGTAATAACAAAATTACCGAACTCCGAGCAATCTTACAAAGGGAAAGTCAAAACTCATAAGTATATAAATAGACAAAATCAGTCAATAATCGGAATCCTGTGAAAACCGTAATGACCCTGACTTGGTACAGGCATTTCTAAAGAAATTGTGGGTTGAATCAGATTTTAAAGCGCCAAACCTCCCCCTTTCATTACGTCGCAAAGTTTCCGGCTGTTACTATAACAGTATTTATAACAATACTTGAACAAAACAGGTAAAACAGTTGTCATAACAGCATCAAACTCAGTGAAGTAAATGTCAAAGACACTTTTACGTCACACATTGATAAAAAAATATTTTTGACATTTTTGTTGACACCTTATCTTTATACATTTTCACTATTTGAAAATCCATCGTTTATAATCTTTTCTGCAGAGACGAAATATATTTCGACAAGATCTTGGTATCGGAATATAAACTTTTTAAGAGATCGAATAAGGCGAATTTTTTTTATAGCCCTGGTCCAGTAGCCTGTTTCTCAGATGAAGATGACGTTTCAGGAAATCAGAATAATTGCTACTGGCCCTTGTAGAACGAATCAATTGCGAGATGTAAGCACCATATGCAGGAGAAGCTGGTATATTGCTGCACATATTTGGAGAATTTATGATCTTAAAATTGAAGTCGTCCCGTTTATCATAAATATTAGTACTGATTTGACCACTGTCGTCAAATTCGAGGTATATGTCCAAAAATGATGCGGACGAAGCGGTATCTGTGGAGACCTTAACTTCCAGCTCTGGAGGATATATCAATGGACGAAATTCTGTAAATCTAGAATTATTGATAGATAAAACGTCATCAATTTACCTGTATGCGAAATTAAAGGCTCTAGCCTCATGAATCTTCTTATCTTTTACAAGCTTTTGAAGAAACTCCGACTCATATGAGTATAAAAATAAATCAGCAAAGCTGGAGGGCTCATATGGGTCGAGGGTTGATACCAGGGACGATATGGAAAATTTCATGTCATAATCTTTTTATCACACATTTTACATTGACCTTTTCCAAGCATTGACTTTTATATTGCAAAAAAATATTTTTAAGAGAGTTGCCTTTGTTCAACTTGCAAATATTTTTGTTTCGAGTCCGATTTCAAAAATATACCAAACAATGTCGATCTGTACAATGGCGTTAGAAACTGTTTGCAAAATCTACCCAAGACGTCGACATTTGAATGGAAATTCCTATTCGACACGACGTATACATTTGAGCTAATTATTCCGTTTTACGTTAAACTTTATTCCAATATGTTGAAATGTGTTAATTTTATTGAAATACGATCTTATGCATATCTTTATGCATCATCTTTCCTTGTACTTTGACAGCAAAGTATATAATCTTTGAGACCACTGCGCAGATACCGGAAGTTGAATACGGGGGCAAATACGGACATATGAGGGCAAATACGGATATGTGAGGGCAAATACGGATATGTGAGGGCAAATACGGATATTTGCCCCGTATGGCAAATAACCAACACCGTCTTTTAGCTATTATTGAACATGCAAAAACGAACATATTGCAACAAAATATGTGATAATATACAAGTATTCACTTTAACTCCTATAAATGACAGTACGCCAGCGATGCCTTCATCGCCCATACACTGGTATGAAATAAGATTAACATCAAAATAATATTTTGCCGACTAGCCCGCCGAGTATGATGGACGCCGGATTTATTAAATATACAATAAACTTTCACAGTGCAAAATTCATGTTATTCAATGTGTACCAAGAAAGCTCTTCCCCGTACCAAAGGCCAAGGTACGCTCAGGCAAAAACAGAGATAAACCTTAATATTATAAGGAAAAGGCTCTGGAAACCTGTGTTCTCGAGCAAAAATACCTTTCGACAGATCGTCTGCTAGGGACAACGCGAGAACTTGCGTCGATTTTGAATATGTGAAGCTTTCCTTACAAAATTATTTACAAAATAATTCCTATATATACGATTAAAAAATAAAATGCTCTCTAAAGCTAACAAACAAATACCGAATAACTCCAATGACCCATAAATTAAAATGAACTTTGACATGTACATCATGGAACGGCGGCTAGAAATGACTCTACCTGTGCAAACTAACTTAAATATCTCAATCGGGTCCACCCGATTGGTCACATTCACGGAGCATACCGTTAATACATACATTTTCCCGCTTTTACTACCGAACCGCGGGAAAATTCATGTATTCACTTTAACTCCTATAAATGACAGTACGCCAGCGATGCCTTCATCGCCCATACACTGGTATGAAATAAGATTAACATAAAAATAATATTTTGCCGACTAGCCCGCCGAGTACGATAGAAAACATTCAAATATAGGGGGAACTGATGGAGTAGAAAACTACAAACCAAGGTTTTTAGACACTTGCAGCCTTTTGTCAACTGAATCGACAACATATCCATCTTTACTACTGTCGCTCTTCCAGCGACCATGCCTTTTCCATACCCTGTCATTGATATCGGAATTGGCTGCTGCTGTCGCTCCACCCGATCTCATAGAGTGCAGACCGAGTTTTAATCCTTTAGAAACAAATCTCAATCTAGAAACAATACTCTCCCTAGCTGCAGTATAACTTAACTTCTTATTTTTGTAAATCAACTTGCAAGTACCTTTAGAACGAAAAATAGGCCTAAATATATAAAAGTCTGAATCTAAATTCATACCAGACAACTCAACATATCTGATAAACATAGAAAATGGACAAGCAATTGTTTCACCCTTAGCAATCAAAACCTCGTTCCCATTACGATATTGGTCGGTCTTACTTTTGCGAATAAAAAGAAATAAATACTCGCACTCAATCTTTACATCACTGCATAAAAGAGAACTGACTTCATCAAAACGTTAAAACCCCGCAAAGCTCAACACAATCATAGTAAGATCTCTTACAACCAACAAATCATTATTACCTAAGTGCATATTACAAAGTTCTAAAAGCATCTCAATTGAAACAGGATCTTTTTTCTGTTTCAATGGACGAACAGCCCTCTTGGCTGATTCTTGCAAAGACACTATATAAGAATTGTTAGTTGGATCGTTCTTATTACACATTCCATGTACCCATTTAATACTGTATATCATAGAGTTTATTGTATTGTGTGTAGCTCCAGAGTCCAGCAAATGTGTAATAAAAAGAGCAATATGCACGGACTGAGCTGGCAAAACATCGAAACTATGTTTCTTTGCGAAAGTAGACCAACGGTTAAAAGAATAATAATAAGATTTTGCAGTATTGTCACTTCTAGAGTTAATAATGTAACTTGACATATGTTCTATCAAAACATTGATTTCCGGAACCTCGGCAACACCAGCTTTCTGCACATCATCTTTAATTTGGTCACTCAAACGGATACCTACAAAACAGAAATTTAACAATAATAAATAACGAATTCATGGCTCGAAACGCAAAGCTAGAAAATTTAAATTCTGATGCGGCGTTCCAAATACGCCGTTTCTACCTTTCCCCCTGTGTGTTATGTTATAACCTTTGAAAACCTTGACATTCTTTATAAATGCCCTGAACTTAAAACCAGTATGTATAATTGGCCAAAATGGAGCCGATTTCCATTCCGGAACTACTAATGTACCCGTAGCGTTCTCTCTTATCAACTTGTTTACAGTTTCTATGACTAGACATGGCGGTGGAACTAACCAGTTATTATCTGATGACCAACTGAACCTAAACGCATCTATGCCACTAGTTCCGCTGCACCAAAATTTTGAATTAAAACTATCGCATTTTCTGTTATAGTTAGTTGCAAAACGGTCGAATGTATGCGGACCCCATTCTTTATCTAACAATATAAAAACCCATGTCTGTATACCCCAGTCATCGCAGTCGTTCATTCTACTAAGGCTATCAGCCTCTTTGTTACTCTCTCTTGGTATCCATTGTGATGATATTGAAATATCATTCTCTACACAAGTCTCATGAATATCCATACACTTATCATGTAAATAAGTGTTCTTACTTCCTACCCTTAGTATGGTTTCAACGTTTTTGGTATCTGTATATACTTTCAAGCTTACTCCTATTAAGCTTTCATCATTACTCTTTAACACCCGATTTACTGCTTCTAGTTCTCTCCAGGTAGAACTCATACATGCCTCTGGTGCATCCCATGCACCATAATACTTCACCTAACATCGATTCCCCCGCCTCCTTGGCTATATATCCACCATAGCCAACCCCAGAGGCGTCTGAAAACATGTTTGCCTTACATGCTTCAACAGTCAACTGACTAAAATATGAACCTTCAAAGTTCATCTTTTCTATATTTTCCAACCAGAATCTAAGTTCACCTTCTGCTTCATGAGTAAGCCATATAGGTGAATCCCAAGATAACCTATCCAATACGCAATCATAAGCGTATCTAGTCCTTAACCTTACCGACTTACCCAACACGGCTTGTGTTGAAATAAGCTGTCCTATCACTGAAGCCAGTAACCCAACAGGAATCACTCTAGTAGTTTGCAGATTACTACAAATGTATTTTAAACAAGAAAGAATCTGATCTATTCTGTCCCGAGTAACCCGAATTTTTCTTTCGACAGTATACCATATCAAGCCTAGCCAAATACTCTCTTGTACTGGATTCCAGTTAGACTTTTCCTCGGCAATAATAAAACCAAAATTAAAGAGATCATTTTTTACCACCAGACTGATATCTTTACATTTCTCAAATGTGTCAGCTCCACCCAGTCCAACGTCAAGATACATTATCATTCCAATGCTCTTTGATCGCCAGTATTTGATTAGTTCCCTAAGAACCTTTGAAAAAATAAAACCTGCTGTTGCCAAACCAAAACATAAAACATTAAACACGTAGAACTTGGATTTCCATTGAAAACCTAAGTACTTTATATCCATAGGATGCATCATAATATGGTGATATGCTGACTTAAGATCATAGGAAAACAAAAAATCTCCTTTGTAAAACATTTGTCTAGCTACAGTAGCATCTTCATATTTATATTTGAATTGATATAAATGTGGATTTATATGACGACAGTCTAATACCAATCGCAGCTTAGCTTTATTTCCTGCTACAGTTAACGGATTAACAACGTGTGGTTTTAATTCTACCCGAGAAATGCACCCTTTCATCAATAATTTGTCAATTTCATCTGAAACGAAACTTGTATTGTTCTTAGCTGACCTGTTATTATCTAACGATATGCTTACAGGTAGGGTTTTAAATGGTAACCTGTAACCTTGATCTATGACATTTAAAATGTACTGATTCGCCTCGATGCTTTTCCATTTGTCAATATGATTTCTCAAGCTATTGACAGGAGTTACTATGACAGATTTTAGTTGTAATGCATTATCCGTTTGATTACTAAAACCAAATTCAAACTTATTATTATCTGAAATACTTATCTTCTCACTCTTCTTGAGATCAGGACATTCCTGCTTCCAGTGACCCTTTACTCCACAATTGAAGCATCTGCCTGGTTTCTGTACTTGTGTAAATTTATCTGTTGCAGGTGTTACATAAGGGTGTGTTCGTTTCGTCTTCTTCGATTTCTCCGCTTTCACTTTTCTTTCTGCTCTTGACTCAGCCTTAAACAACTTTTCCTCGTCTTCCGAATCGTCTGCAAGCGGGTTTGCTTCGTACTCATGTACCACTCTCCATCCAAGATCCGAAGAGTCGGCGATTTAATTATTTTCTGTCTATAATTAAGAAGACTCATACCTTCTGCTAGTTTTTCCTTCGCTTTCGAAATTCCCTCCTGTGATGGGTTGTTCGCATCCAACACGTTATCAGCTTCTTTGATTTTGCTTAAACAATTTTTGTTGTGTTTAAATTGTTCCTCATTTCCCCTGCGTTTGAACTTATGTCCGTCCGACAGCGTCGCTTCAATTTTTGTAATTTGCGTTTCTGCTATCCTCTGTTGCTGGACCTGCACCTTTCCCATTTCATTAGAAATTAAATCCTTCAACTGAGACATTAATGCATTTTGACTTTGAGCCAGAGCGTTAACAACTTCATGCCTAATTTGTTGTTGAATGTCGGCGTCCGTTTTTGACATGTACACCATGGAACGGCGGCTAGAATTGACTCTACCTGTGCAAACTGACTTAAATACCTCAATCGGGTCCACCCGATTGGGCACATTCACGGAACATACCGTTAATACATACATTTTCCCGCTTTTACTACCGAACCGCGGGAAAATTCATTTATAGTCTTTTGTTGAGGTCAATACGAGTTTTTATGGACCTTAAAAACGATATTCACCGAAGCGATACAAAAGACTGTAATTGTTTTATTACATTAAAATGAAAAGTGAAAGTGAAAGTGAAACCAAGTCAATACGAGTTTTAATCAAACAATATCAAATTTTACGGAATGTCAGGTGACAGACAGCATGATAGCCAATAATTTTTTTTAAATAAAATCATTATGTAATAATATTATTTATTTATCAAAATAGTGTTGTTTCGTATATTCAAATCAAGTTTCATTCCAAAAGAAGTTTAAATAGTAATACTACACAATCAAATTAACGCTTTGTTGATTATAGGTTTTAAAACATTAAATAACAAAACCAGTTTTACTAGGATGTGATATTAAAGAATGTGTGGAGCATATTCCTACGCACAATAGGTATAACAATAGCCCTATTGTGCGGGAGCCATAAAAACCACTACTTTTAGTATCAAAACACCTACGTGTACGAAAATGTATTGGTTAAGAGTTTCAGTCTTTCTTACTGTGTATGGTTTTCTAGTTTCTGGACATAGATTAAGGATGGGGATTTGTCAAAATATTCCAGCAGTTCCGAATTTTTCTTGGGAGAGAGTAAGTTTAATTTAAAAATTAAGTTTTCGGTAGTAATTCTAAGTTAGTAACAACATGAAGTACTAATTTTGAATCGATGCAACTCATTGTCCTGTTGATGACTAATTATTGGCGTTTTGAGCCACTTTCAATAATGTTTCAATTCTACCGTTGCGGTAAATTTTATTTCCACAGGCACCTACGAAAAGCTTGAAGATACCAAAAAGTAATCAGCAACCGTCAATCGAAAAACAAACAATACATTCGTCAAATGAAAAGAACAAAAGGAATAACAATGATTTCCCAAACAATGCACATAAAATATTGATCGAGCAACACGAAACACACTAAAACATTGGGGTTAACTCCGATGTTTGTTCCGGGAGCGTTAGCAGTTCCTACTCCACTAGTGACGCCCGTTATGTTGCTGTCAAGCAACATTATCATCATCTGATATTGAAATCGTGTTGAACACCAGTATACACAAATAAGTAAAAAATTTATAAAACTACGTGCAAAACAAATGAGAGGAAATACGAACCGAACATTGTTTTGACGCGGAAATCATAGTGAACATCACAACATGGAACTGAAAACATGAAAACAGGTAAAATCACAACATGAACAAAACAAACATGATCTTAACGGAACAAAACCAAAAACAATGTACTTTCCACAAGTAATAGAGTACACCTCGACAATGTATGAATGTATTCCTCAAGCATGAACGGTGGTAGGCATTGAACATAAAGGTAAATGTAAATCCAACTATTCTATGTATTTGAAACATGAATACATGTTGTTCCATATCTGACGACGTTAGTTGCTCAAAAAAGTATATCGTTGGTCACCTTTTAATCTAATTTCTTTCCATGAATTTATTAAATTTTTAGCATGCTCACCACGAAGGTGGTAAATGTAGATCCAGATTTCAATCTACTAATCATACACATAAAAGATCGAGTAACACGACCCCACTAAAAACCGGAAGAGTAAGCAGTTCCTGCTCCACTATTGGTACCCTTGGTGGTAATCTAGTTACAAACTTAACGAAGAGCAATCCTTAGTTCAGTAGCTTCTTCGTTAGCAGCAACCCTCTATCAAGGAAATCGCGATAGGAACCACAAACTCTGGAATATCGTATCAACTGAGAGATATATACTCCATATACAGGTGCTGCTGGAATTTTGCTACGTATAATTGGAAAGTTCACAATGGAAAAATTGACATCATCTCTTTTGTCGATAAGTTTCGTTCGTAACCGCTCCTCACTGTCAATTTCGAGGTATGGGTCACGGTATGAAGCAGACCTATCTGTATCTGTGGTATCCTTTATTGCAAGCTCAATGGGATAGAGGCGATCAACGAAATCACCAAACCTAGAATTATTTAGTGAAAGGACATCATCTATATAGCGGAACGTGACATTAAAGGATTTGTAACATGGTTTTGTACAAGGTATGCATTTTTGAAAGGAGTAGTGAAAAGAGTTTCGAGCGAATGTGATGCATACCCTACGGTTTCTGCATAAATGGTAGAAGGTCATTTAGTGAAACATCGTGAAGCATAGGGAAAGTGTAATGACAGTATAATTTGTACTTACAGCGATAACGCTGAACAATTACTCACTTGGCATTGAACTACATTAACTCCACATGCGTCATCCAAATATATGAAATTACAAACAATTGTGTTGATAGGCGATGTAGTTCAAGCTGTAATGACATAGATAATTAGAGTTCCTATACTTTTAAGGCTAAGGGTGAATGGTTCCTTCAACAAATATTGCACAGCGTGGGGGCAGATGCTTGTGTTTCTGAAACGTATGGAGTGAACAAAGATGGAACAGTTGATGTTCATAAAAAACTACAAAATGAACTGTAAGTATACACAAGCTTACTAACATGAAGTTCCCCAGTTTAAAAGAACGAACTGAAAAAAAATAAGTTCTCCGTTTTAAAAAAACGAACTTAATAATAAAAATAAGTTCTGTTTAACACTTTCCCACTTGTACAAACTTTTGAATCTGTGCTCATTTCCTTTGACAGTGACGTCTAAAAACCCCCTTTTCCCCGCCGTTATATAATAAGCGCGTGAAATCTGAAACGAGCACTTGTTGTTCAATAAACAGGACGTGCTCGTAATAAAGGACGAAGTCCTTCTAACGGTAAGCTGTCCGATTTTTCCTTCTATATTGATAGCCAAAATCTGCTTACCGGAAGTTTAAAAAATAGATCAATTGATAATTTAGAAACGCAAAAGAAATCTATTTCAATGAAAAATTCCCAATTCTTTGATTATTTACTCTATGCAAAACCGAAATAAACTTGAAATAAAATTCTAATAAAAAATTTCTTTCTACGAAACTCCCGATGGAAGAGCGGCGTAGCCATAACAAATCGGCTACACAATTCATTCAAAATAAAAGATAATAGCCTCACCGGACGCAATTACGAACGAACGAAATAAAAAGTATGTTCCCTAATTGTTCCTTCAAAACATGAATTAAAAAAATGTTTTTATAAATAGATACCCCGCTAAATTACATGTGTTTTGGGAGAAAATTATTCATGCGCAGTTGTTGAATGTTGCAGACGACGGGTTTTCATATTTGTAAGCAGAAAACGATCGACCATTGCACTTGGAATCTATCGCTAAAATTCATTGAGGTACGCATATTTTGTTATCTTATGCCTGTAATTGGAAAGAATATGATCTCCTGGTTCTATGCATATGCAGAACACATTGAAATTAAAACAAAAACAGTCAATATAATACATTTTCCTGACCTTGATCTATCCCAAAATGTCAAAATCCGTGATGTACCCTATTCATTGAAGAGTCCAAGGAATTCCGAATGCAAACTGGCACACATTTATGGTATGAATAAAGGAAAGGTTTTTATGTCATGTGTATTATATACAAATGGATATGTGAACGTAAATGAATGAATGAATGCTCGTTCAATTTTAACAGTTGTCATTAAATAATTTACACTAGAAAGGTTATTATGATGTCGTTCGAAATTGTGTCCGGATCTAGGTCACAGAGTGACTAGAACGGGGTCATGAAAATCTGTTTAAAACCCGTAACAATGCATTGAATAATATATGGGCTATGATTCAAAAGGAATATTGGTGTTTAATCTGAAATATGAACATGCAATCAGCTTCATCAATTTGGTCAAAGGACTGGGAGCTATAAGGGCCAAAATCGGCCCCACCTCAGATGTCGATAAAATTTTCTCCAAAATGTATTCACAATATGTGCTTTTCAGAAATAAATACAGTTGCTTAATATGTGTATCTAATTCCTCCCAGCGGATCGACAAATTCAGGTAATGAAAAGCAATGAACGTCATTTTTTTCATTATACAGAACATACGTATCATTGTATTATAATGCATATCATTAAAAAAACAAAAACAAAAACAAAGCATAATAAAACTCAATAAACACAGCATAAATTTGACATAATATGCAATGTGGATGATTTCAGGAATAAAAACATGTTCCGAAACTGTATTATGAAATTAAAGTGAACGAATAGTAATGTCACAACGTCACCCATTTTCGACGGTCTCCTGTTTTCGGCGGTTTGTTTCACGTGATAAAATTTCTCATTATTTTGATCGCTTAATTTGTCAGAGGTTATATTATGATGCTGAAATTGCATGAATGATCTCATGAAATCTGATCTAAAAATGTCATATTAAATATAAGAACTACGTACCACATCTATTATTTCACGTTCAAATTGTAGTTTTTCGTAATTCATTTTTTCGTCACCTTAAATCTCATACAGACCAATTTTGGATTCATCGTCTGCTATGACATTGATAATGTACATATTGAGGTTAATATCAGGGGCGGATCCAGGATTTCAAGTTAGGGGGGACGGACTTAAAGAAAATTGCGCCGAGCGGAGGGAGGCGCGAAAATTTTTGGGGTATTTCGTGTGAAAAATCACGGTTTACCGCCAAAAAATTAATTTTTTTCCAATTTTAATTGGGGGGGGGGGGGGGGGGGGGGGGGGCGCCGGGTACGCCATCTGGATCTGTCCCTGGGGCATCTATTCAGAAACTTATTAACATTGATCGGTCGAAAACTGGTCGAAATTTTGGTATTAATCTTAAAGAAGTAATAGATATATTTATTTGGACAATAGAACTTTGTCATATTTTTTAAACACTTTTTTAACCGTACTTTATTCTTCACGACAACCAATGCGATGATATATTCCAGTACATTTTTACAGACAACCATCACAAATCTATAAAAAAAAAAATGTCCAATATTTAAAAACCGTTTTTTTTATAATATGGAAATATTTTGGGAAATGGTGTGAAGCAAAATATTTAATGTGTAACGATTTTAGCAAGGACCCTGTGAGAATTATTTTTGTTTTTTTGATAAACTGATAACAAACCTTGGAATCAGATATCCCATAGAAAGTGGTTGTCGATAGATAATTGTTTTACAATCAAGTATTTCATATATATTTATGATGAGAACAAGTTTACAACCGTATGATTAATCGTGTAGGTAAAATGTGTGTCGCTGCCATGAGTCTATGTATGATTGTTTTGATTGTCACTAGAAAAAGGGGAGATGGTAGATATTATTTTGCTTTGTGACAAACCAACAACAACACTCCTAATAAACTGTTGCTATCAAAATCTGCTGAAAGTTGTCTTTTACGTGTAAGGAGTGTGTCCTTTACATCCCGCGCTAAGGGATGTATTAAATGCGTTCCTCATAGCTGTCTGGTGTCCCTTTCACATAAAGTCGGCGTTTTCCTAGTGAAAGCCATTTGTTATTTTATTGATGTCAAATTCGCAGTCATGTTAGGATTCTAATAATAATAGGATATTATACATTATTATACAGCTATAATTTTAATCCAATCAAAAACAATATGGTTGTGATCGTCTTCCGTAATTAGAATCGTCAAAATGAAATACAACCGAATTAATATCAAATGGTGACTTGTTTCAACCTCATTTAAAATATACCTGGACATTCTTTAATACTTGTACATCACGTTCACGATCTTTTATTACAATACTATTTCACTCAAGTGAACATTTTGTTCCTGTTCTAGTTAAAGGACTTTATCAAACAGAATCATACAGTTTACATGTAATGCAGTTAATAAGCATTTAAACCACAGAAGAATATTTCTATTTTCCACACCTTGTGGTGTGGGGTCGCTATTGTGCATGCGAAATATTAATTGCAAACCCCATTGACTGGCTATTTGCTGCCTGTCTAGAATATTTTTTTTTCTCGATCGACAGTTCAGAAGCTAGAAAACAATATGATGAATAGTGTCTGTCAATCATGCAAACAATAACTTATACACGTGACAGAACGCATTTTCAATGCACTACATACACAAACTTGTGATCCATCATTTGTCCATTGGAGGTTGATTTAAGAGAATGGAACTGATAGAAGTTAAAAGTTTGATTTGGGCGCAAAAGGGGAAACTTTATATAATTTATGAAAATGTTATGTGAACTCAGTGGCCAACCATCCCAGTCTGATGGCAAAAGAAAAGGTATTGTTCTGATATGCCTAACGTTGTGTCTGCAATCGACGGAACTTCACATGAGATACAAATTCCATCCAATGAACCCCAACAAAAAACATACTTTCAGCAAACCAATTCTTTTCATTGAATGATATGAAAAGAAATTTTATAAACAGTGATAATCATAAATTCCACCAATATCAATAAAACAATTACCTTTCATCTTAACTGAACTTGAGCCGTCGTGGTCGTATGGTAGTTGAATTTACAACTACTTTTGCAATCATTGCTTATCACCACTTAAGTTGAGAGTTTGAACCCCATTCATGGGAGGTGTACTCGATAAAACATTATGTGATAAACTTTGTCAGTGACTTGCGACAGGTTTGTGGATTTCTCTGGGTACTCCAATTTCCGCCACAAAAGTAGTAAATGAAATATTTTTGAAAGTGGTGTTAAACACCTAACCTCCAATGGATAAATGATGGATCAAACGTTTGTGTATGTAGTGCATAACATAAAACACCTTCGGGTTATAATGTGAGAGCTATCTGTTGGATTGTGCCCATATCTACTCCTTTTGGATCAAACTATTTTACTTCATTTTAGAAGTAGCATCGATAGACCATTAAACGGCTACCTCCGTATCCCTGTAGTAATAACTATTTCAGTATCCCGGAAGAAAATATATAATCAATCATTGGGGGCTTATGAAAAAAAACTATTTTGGATGAAGTGGTGTTTATTTTATTTTTTTCTTACATTTGTATATAACTGTTACGTGCCGACATACCATCGTTTTTTTACGGCAACGATTGCTTCTCAAATATCAAAACGTCATCTAAGCGCTTGGAATATTTGAACATTTTTCCGTCGTTTTTCAAGAAATTTAACACCTCGTGAAACCAAAAAAATACTTTAACAGTATTTGTGTTTTATTTATCTTAATAATCTGGTAAAATATTTTTCTGGTGCACGACTGGTGCTTAATTTCTTCGAAAACCGTCCAAATATCGCGGGAAAAATTCCACGAAATACAGAAAACAAATAACGCTCATGACGTCACAATGACGTCAAATACGTATCGAGTTTGTTGGAAACAAGTTTTAACATCAAAAGTATGATCTCGTCTATAATACATCAAATATTAATCAAGTATTTTCTAAGATAATGATTCATTAAATATGGGGCCATATATGGCACTTATAGTCCCCAGTTCATTTTATGGCATTGACGCCGGATTGCATGCACTGAGTTTTTCTCTTGGTTTCAATGTACACAAACTGTATTTAAAATAAATACAATTATTTACAGAAACATAAGTTATTTACTGATGAATTTCATTACTTGAAATGAATCATGAAATGTACAGATTGTGTATATAATGGTCTCAGATATACAATCAGAAGAGTGAAAATATTGATTTTAAGGGTCTGACTGCGGTTATAAATAAATTAATATTTAACAACCTCCACAATCCTCCACCAACAAAATATTTTGATATAATCATTAACCCTCTATACTCAAAACAGCTGCTCAATTTGGTGTTGGTGGAAGACTGTGGAGGTATATAAAATAGCTAAAATGTACATTAAATATGTCGTTTGTCGTCCATTTTTAGCATTATCCGTCTAATTATGATGTCATTATGACGTCATAGCGCACCCAATTTCACGGAAAGTTACATTTTTTGAAAATTTGTTTATCTATCAATTAAATTAGTAAATTGTTTTTATTCTATGTCGAGCATTATTTTTTAATATAATGTGGGGCCAATTTTGCACCTTAACGCCTCTCCCTCTTTATTTTCAAATGCCACGGTCAATATCATCGAAATTGTTCGTAATTGCGTCCGGTGAGGCTAACGTGTACGGATCATCGTATCATTGAAATTTGAGGACTTCGTCCTTCAAACAGGTTGCCTGTCTCATATTATGACAGTTTGAATTAGATACGGGCTGTTTTTGTGTCATTTACACGAATGTTGGTCACGTAATTTTATATATGTTGATATATTTAATTACATTTTAAATATAAATATCATGGTGAAAACATACGGTCAAATGTTGTCATACATTGCGTAATCGGTTTACTTCCGATAAAATCTGTTAAACTAAGGTCTCACTCACCTAACCACGTCCATGCGTGCTATAGCTATTAAAAACATACTTCTAATTCCTTTTTTTGTAAGAAATGAAGAGGAAACCAGCAATTTCTCGACATTCTGAACAACAGATGAACGCTCATGCGATCGGACTCGATGAAAGGTGGACAACTTCATTTTGGAATATACCTAAAATAATTCTGAATGATACCGACCTTTATGTCTTCACCGGAAACGCTTTATCCAAAAGTAAATAAGTAAATTCTATTGCATTAAAGTCAACCTGCTGATTTTTATTTTTTGTAGTATGATAGAATGAAAAAAACACATAAAACTTCCGATTGCTTCGAATTCGGTTCAATAGTTCAAATAAATTTCAGAGAATGATAATACTAATAGTAAGTACTTTTTATTTAAAGTCGGAAGCATACATGTATATATATCTATATATATATATATATATATATATATATATATATATATATATATATATATATATATATACGTCTGAAAATTACACCAATCAGTGTTAGAATTAGATTTTTAGAGCTGTCAAATTTTTGTTCTTCCCTCGACGGGATTTGAACCCACACCATTGATACACTGCAGCACCATTTGTAAGATTCTTTGACTGTTTTGCTACATATTGTCCTGGTTGAATTCTAACTGGCAAGTTCCTTAAATCTTCAGGGAAATATTTCCTGTTTTGTCTAATAGTGCCACACATATATATTCCAGATCTGAGCAAGTCTAGGGCGAGTGGTATGGAGGTGAAATAACTATCAAAATATACATGGTGGTATTTTCCTCTAAGTCCCTCACTTAAATTCATCACTACATGATACGGCAATCCCTTTCCATCTGCTGGGTTATGACCTTTACCTAAGTAGACTTCAAATTGGTGACAGAAGCCTGTAAAAGTAAAAATACAATGAAATATGTGATCATTGTATAATATTTGATTATTTCCAATAATATATGCATGGAAAATGAAATGGTTAATAGATATAAGCATGCACCCAATCCAAAGATGTATTTTTGTTTGTTAATATGCCTCATAGTGATATCAAGATGAAAAACAACAATAAAGGTGTTGATCCTTTGCTATTTTTTACTGTGTGTAAATTGTGTTATTGTGTCATGCACACTCACTTCATAACCCCTTTTTCATGTCAGCCAATTGCTGTTACATTGACATTGTCTCTACATCTCCTGTTATTCCTTTATGTATTTTGGCAGTTACTACATTTCACTCTGGTACATTTTTTTCACTAAAAATGAATAATGCTATATACCTGAGGTGCTGTCACAACGCATCCAAACTTTAATGCCCCATTTTATTGGCTTGGATGGTATGTACTGTTTTGCAGAGAATCTTCCTTTGTAAGCAATCATACCCTCATCTATACTTTGGTTCTTCTTAGGTTGATATACTGTCAGGCATCGATCGGAAACAGAATCAAGAAGAGGTCTGACCTTAAACAGCTTATCTTGTGGATTTTCACGCCCTGAACCATTTGCATGCAAATACTGGTTAATTTTCTCATACCGTCTGACTGGCATGATTTCCTTTACACCTGCATTTCCAAGATACTTGTTACTATTCCACAAAAATGTGTAATCTGGAACTTGTGCAATTCCCATAAGGATAAGGATACCTATAAAATAATGAGGAAAGACTCCAAATTAATATTTTTATTGTTTTTTTTCTCTCAGTTATTCATGATGAATGTAACATATTTATAAATATTTAAAATTGTGGCAGTGTATTAAAACATAAATAAAAACAGCTGATGGATAAACATCAATGTGACAGCAATCAAAAACAAGACATCTGATCTATTTTAAAGCAGTAAAAAGTTATGTTTAGCCTACACCAAATCTATTTTAGGCAACACATAAATTTGGAAGATGGAATTTTTATAGCTAAAACTGCTAATATCAATTTAACGAATATCACATTATGTCAACATTCAAATATCTAAAAAAATGTTTGTCCACTAAAAAGATATTTAAAAGAAAACAATACGTATGTCACATCATAATTTCACATTCACATAGAAAGATTAAAAAAGCATAAAAAAACATCTGGAAAATTTAAAATTAAATCAATGTGGCACAATATGAATTTTATGATGAATACAGTGTTCAAAATTATTATCTAGTGGGCCGACTACACAAAAGTTTACTGAATCATCTTATGTCAGTCTCAATACATTTGGTGGTATTTACTGACCAAATAAGATACAGTCATCTGTCAAAAGTATTCGGAAATGTAAAACAAATCCCTATATAATCAACCAAAACCATATTTTTTCAAAAAATTATTGTGAAGTCATTTCTGGATAAATTTTAACATATTTTACACCAAAACATTCGGAATTGTCTATATTTTGCTTGTTTATTTGCTCATTATGTTTATATGAGTGGAGTGGTTTTTATTTGTACATAATTTTTCCATGATTTTTAATTTTTAGAATTTATTTTTAGTTGAAATATATAGGAAAATCAAAGTCAATTTTTATTTGTTGTGTTTAAATTATGTACAAATAAAAATCACTCATAACAACATAATGAGTAAATAAACAATCCAAATATTGACAATTCCGAATCTTTTGGTGTAACATTTGTTAAAATGGTTTTGGTATTTTTTACATTTCCGAATACTTTTGACAGATGACTGTACCTGCTTTTAACCTAATTAAAACTAAAATTAATCTTTGTTTTATACTGATATATGTATTTTTTACAATAGATTGTTGACCTAAATATTTCACTCGTGAATTAACTAACCTAGATATGCAGACATCTCCTCAAGAGTGGTGTCTTTCCATATGAGATCTGGCTTGTTCCTCTGACGTACGTGTGCAAAAGTATTCGTCTCGTCTACTAATGTTTGGATCAATTGATTAGAAAAAAAATCCTTAAAATAATCAATTTCTTTGGCGTCCATTGGCAACATCACTTGGGGTCCCGTCCGCTCTCTAAATTCTTCGACGTTCAAATTCTGTTCAACTTCTGACCATATAACAGTATCGGCATCTTCGATTTGGTCGTCATCTTCGGCTACAGTGAGATCATTGTCATCGACTTACTTATGGTTACTTATGGTGATTTTCCAGCTCAGCACCTACAGGTCCTCTTCGCCAGACTCTACACTTTCCACTTCCAAACATTCGCTGGTCACGTCACAGTCCCATTGAATGTCTGATTTGTAATTATTGAAATATAGGTCTTGATTTTTCCAATATCTATCCAGCCTATTCTTGAATGTATTTAGTGTCGGGGCATTTACTACTGTATCTGGTAGTTTATTCCATCTTCTTGATACCCTTAATGTAAATGCATACTTTCTCTTGTTTGATTTTACATGTTGGTGAACTATCTTGTTGGAGTTAATTCTAGAGCTGAATCTTAATCCAGTTTCATTTATCAATTTCAAGAATGAACTAGCCTCTCTGTCGTAGCATCCCTTAATAATTTTGTATACTTCAATCATATCCCCTCTTATTCGTCTGTAAGCTAATGTAGGTAACCCTAATTTGCTTAATCTTTCGGGATATGACAAGTTTTTCATTCCAGGGAATTGTTTAGTTACTCGTTTTTGGACACTTTCTATCTTTTCTATGTACTTCATTTTGTATGGTTCCCAGAGCTGGCATAGTCTAAATGAGTTCTGACTAGAGTTTTGTATATCACCAAAAATGACTTTGTATCTAAATACTTGAAAGTCCTCCTCATTGCTGCAAATATGGAAGTAGCTTTTTTGACTTTCTCACATAAATGGTTTTCAAATGTAAGCTCAGAGTCAATTATGACCCCTATATCTTTTTCTTGGGTTACTGTCTCAATATATTGTCCAAGTAATTTATATGTATTGGTTTCTTCGTTTTTACTTTTGCTAATCTTCATTTGCTTACATTTCTCAGGATAAAATTTGAGAAGCCACTTATCAGTCCATTCTTCTAGCTTGGTGAGATCATCTTGTAATATTTCCTTGTCATCTTCGCCCTTGATTATTCTGAATATTTTGGTATCATCAGCAAATAAGTATGAGTCCGATTCAACAGTGTCTGGTAGGTCATTTATATATATAACAAAGAGAATTGGTTCTAGTACTGAACCTTGCGGTATACCAGATTTTCCCATTCTGAACCAGCCCCATTTACCATGACTTTTTGTGTTCTACTTTTTAGGAAGTCTTCTATCCAGTTTAGTGTTGGACCTACTATACCATAACTTTTTATTTTTTCTAATATTCTCTTGTGTGGCACCTTGTCAAAAGCCTTCTGGAAGTCCATATATATGCAGTCTACATAATGGCCATTGTCTAAAGCTTCAGTCCATTTATCCAATACTTCCAGTAATTGTAGTGAAGTGGAACGGCCAGATATGAAGCCATATTGCCTTTTCGTGAATAAGTTTTGGCTTTTCATGTGATTTAATATGTGAGATCTTATTAGTTTCTCCATACTTTTACACACCACAGATGTGAGGCTAACTGGTCTATAATTGCTTTCTAGTGACTTATTTCCTTTCTTGAATATGGCACTTACTAATGCTGTCTTCCAGTCTGATGGTCGATTTCCTATTTCTAGTGATTGCTTGAATAAGGGTAATAACAAAATTACCGAACTCCGAGCAATTTTACAAAGGGAAAGTCAAAACTCATAAGTATATAAACAGACAAAATCAGTCAACACCCGGAAAATTGTGAAAACCGTAATGACCCTGACTTGGTACAGGCATTTCTAAAGAAATGGTGGGTTGAATTAGATTTTAAAGCGCCAAACCTCCCCCTTTCATTACGGCTCAACGTTTCCGGCTGTCACTATAACAGTATGTATAACAATACTTGAACACAACAGGTAAAGCAGTTGTCATAACAGCACCAAACTCAGTAAAGTGAATGTCAAAAACATGTTTACGTCACACATTGATAAAACAATATTTTTGACATTTTTGTTTTTGAGCACTTATCTTTATACATTTTCACTATGTGAAAATCCATCGCTTATAATCTTTTCTGCAGTGACGGAATATATTTCGACAAGATCTTGGTATCGGAATATAAACTTTTTAAGAGATCGAATAAGGCGAATCTTTTAATAGCCCTGGTCCAGTAGCCTGTTTCTCAGATGAAGATGACGTTTCAGGAAATCAGAATAATTGGTATAGTGGCTTTGTAATGGAGCTTGATATTTCCTCAAGGACTCTAGGGTGTAGTTCATCTGGGCCTGGTGATTTGTCTATTTTTAGTGTATTCAGCATTTTTAGAATGTTTTCTTCAGATATTTCTAAACTTGAAATTGGATTGATACTTTGATTTAATTTTAGGTTTGGAACATTTCCGTTCGTTTCTGTAGTAAAAACACTTAGGAAATACTTAGCTAAAATTTTAGCTTTTTCTTCGTCGATATCTGTTTTTGGTGATTTCGTATCTGCTGGGTTCATATGAAGATCACTGATACCGTCTCTAGTCTTAGATTTAGATTTGATATATTTCCATATTATTTTGGGGTTTTCCTTGGCTCTTTGTACCAGATCTTTTTCATATTTTTTTTCTTCAGTTTATTCACATGGCTCTTAACCTGGTTTCTCACTCTGTTGTACTTCTTCCGGATTTCAGGATCTCGACTGGTTATTGCCATCTTTGATAGTCTATTTTTTCCCCTAATTTTCTCTCTTGTTTTCTCATCCATTGGAAATGTGTTCCCTTTACCTATTTGCCTATATTTCCTTGTTGGTATATACATTGTCTCTAATTTTATTTATTATTTCGTTAAATTCATTCCAGTTCTGGTCAATATAATTTGTGTCACTTAATAATGATTCCCATTCCATCTTGTCTAAGCTTTCTCTAAATTCTTGGAATCTCCCTCTATTGTATAACCTAATATTTCTTTGTGAAATATTAATTTTTATATAACAGTTAAAATCAAATGGCAGCATACAATGATCACTCTTACCCAGAGGACTTGAGTATTATATGTTGTTAACCATCTGTTCCTCATTAGTAAGTATCAGGTCTAAAATGTTTGGCGTCTGCGTGCCCTTCCATCTTGTCGGTTTGTTAATATGTTGGAATAGAAAACAGTCTTGCACAGTATCAACAAATTTGTATTCTGGACTATCTGTTTTGTCCCCTCTCGAGTTATAGTTTTCCCAATCTATGTCAGGATAATTAAAATATCCCATGACTAATATATAGGTGAATCCTTTATTACTAGCTTCCACTAGTAATTCTCTTAATTTACTATTGTGCTCTATTGATCTTTCTGATGGTGACCTATATATAATGCCTATTAATAACTTGTCGTTGTTATTAAGTTTTATCTGTACAAATAGGTTTTCTTCAAAATTAGACTCCATTTGCACCTCATTCCCATTTAACTCTTTATTTATGTACAGTAATAGTCCTCTCCCATTGTCCTTTTCCAAGTTCTTTCAAATCATTTTGTAATTTCCAACTTCTGTTAGCGAGTACTCTGCTAAATGTGGTTTATATCTACTGTTCTTTGGTTTCACTTCTGTTATTCCAATTATGTCAAGTTTTTTTTCTCTCTAGCCCTAACAATCAGTTCTGTGATTTTATTTGTCAATTGATCTGCATTTGTATATACACATTTTAAAATAGGTAACACTATAGTTCTATTTACATCATCGCCGTTAAAATTAGAACCTGTTGAACTATTTACATTTCTATTTATATTTCGTGACTTCACTTTTTGATTTTCACTATCCGTCTTGCCCAAGGTGGACCTCTGACCTTGTACATGTAGTCCCGCGAAACATCACTGATTTGTTGTCTTTTTGCCTCTGACCAGAGCTTTTTTTCCTTTTCCCATTCTGTTTGAGTAAGGTCATTACTTACACTGACATTTTCATATTTTTGGTTTTGTTTTGCATAATGGAAGTTTTTGAATAATATTATCTTCTGATTTGTATGTTCAAGAGTTGCTAGTAATGGCCTAGACGGTTTTTTACTATCGTAGCGACCTAATCTCTTGTAGTTTTTTTTTATAGCGTCCCCTTCCAATTGTACTTTACTGTCTATAAACATTTCTTTTATCTGCCTTAAGTCAAGTTCTCCTCTTTCTTTCTTTTCATCTGATTCACTTTCTTGTAGTCCAAAGATAACAATGTTGTTTTCTCTTTTCTTTCTTTCATTTATTTCATCCACTACAACAGTTGTCATTTCTACCTTATCCACTCTCTTACCCGATTCTGAGGCTGCTACTTCTGCATAGGATGTTATTTGATCTTGAGCGTTTGCTAGTTCATCTTTTACAATGTCTCTGACCTTGGACTCATCACACTTTGTGTCTATCTTTTGTTCAATCACATTTAGCCTAGACTCAAACATTTGTATGATTTTATTACACATATTTTCGATTTTCAACCCTGTTGTGATATTCTCTTCTACATTAGCTTTACATGGTGTACAGAACCACATCGAGTCAGATTTAGTCATTACTTCATATTCACCTTTTGTTTTTTTCAAGCATTTAATGCAGAAATGATCCCTACATCTTTGGCATTCTAATAGTCTTGCGTCTGGTTCTGAAAAGACCTTGTCGCACTCTTTACATGTCCAAGCATGATTTCCTGCTCCTTTGCTTATACTGCCGGATCTACTGTTTCTTCCCGCCATTGTTCTGCTTCATCGTCACTTACAACTGGCACTTCAATGTCTGATCCGTTTTCAGCATCACTTTCATCATCTGCATTATCCTCGGACAAACTTTCCTCTCCATTTGAATCCACAGATTATGCGTTGTTGGCAAAATTTGTTAATTGATGCCAAACGTCCCAGACGTTTGACCTGGACGTCGCCATGTTTATTTACATCGTCTGCACATTGACACACCACATGAATATTCATAGGTATTATACGCTATTTATATCACACTCAATTTTCCTATTTTGAAAATAGAAAATTTGGCCTCTGTAATTTCGTTAACTGGTACAACCATTGCAACATACCATCTTAATTCCTCGGTATTTATGTTGAAAACAAGTATGTAACGAAATGCGTAGAATGCGTAGGTGAGGAGGAAAGGGGTATGCGTTAAGAGCGTAAGTGAGAGGGAAAGGGATATGCATAAATAGCGTAGAAGAGTGGAAAGGTATTAAAAGAAAGAACTTGATAAAAAAATCAAGAAGTTCCCTAGTTTAAAAGGACGAACTTAATAAAATAAAGTCTTCCAGTTTAGAAAAACGAACTTAATAAAAATAAGTTATGCAGTTTAAAAGAACTAACTTAATAAGAATAAAGAAGTTTTCCAGTTTAAAAAGAAAAACAAATACCCGTATGCTTTATATGGTTTATTGGCTATATTTTTTACTGGAATTTAAAGTTCCTAAATAATGTAAATATTAATATAATATAATAATAATCTTTATTGCAATACAATACAATACAACATTACAAAACATATACATGAACAACATAAAGAAATGTCATATATTCATAGTTAAAGTTATTCATTGACCAATGTGAACCTCATTTTCGCAATTCTAACGATTGCTTTATATAGTCAACAACACTGGGCAAAAATTCTTGATCAGGAATTAATATAATTTTTAATTGGGAAAAAAAGTCCAGTTGGTCGAAATTAGCATGATACTTTTTAATATTATTTATTAAAACATTTCTAAGATTATTATTTATTTGGCATCTCATCATCTAGTACTTTACAAGTTTTACAGAGTCTTTGATGTCTGGCAATTGTTTTGCATCTGCCTAGTTCAATTTCTAATGGATGATCACTCGTTCTAAATTTAGTTAAAAGTTGTCGATTTTTTGTAAGTTTTAAATAGTCTTCTAGTTTAATGTCTGTTTTTAATTTACTATATAGAAACAGTTTTGAACTATCATCTAAGTTTGATATTTTCTCAAGTATTTTTTCTTCATATTTTTCTTTTATAGTTTTTTTTAAATGAATTTTTAGATGTATCCTTGACAAGTAAAAATGGTTTGTTAAAATCTTCAAAATTATTTTTATTAAGTTCTACTTCTTTAAATGTAAATATTAATAAAGCTAAGGTACTCCTCCTGAAAGTAAAGGTGACCTTAGCAAATTTTGGCTTTCCTGTTTAGTCCATTTGATTTGATTGCTCCACAAAACTTATTAGGCTTTGCAATCTTTTGACTTTGAGCGTACCTGATGAAGGTTATTCCAGAAACGGGTCATGCGCACTAAATTTGATGTCTACGTTTATATTTCAATTGCCGAATTAGCTAGGATGACAAACTATCACCAGCTGCAATATACACTTATTGAATGTGTACGAGGGTAATAGCACTTTTATTGCTCCCAATGTACCAACTATTGTCCGAGTCAATGCCGAGGACAATAGTTGGTACAGAAGGGATACTAAAAGTGCTATTACACGAATATCTAGTATATTAGTGTTTTATTATACTGAACAACTGTGCAATTCAAAATTCTAGCGGCACCTTCTATCACATTTTTGGTAGCTTTCGCGTCTTTGTCATCAATACTTTTCAAAATATCATTGTTTTCGAGCGCAGCAAACCTGCTTTCCTCTGCCATTGCTTACTTGTCGTCTACCGTCTCGGGAGTATAACTCACACAATGAAAACTCGCATGCCGTCATTTAATTTAACCAATGATATGAATAATTTAGAAAAGTCTGGAAAATATGATTGCTGAAAAAACTATTAACCGGAATCACCGGAGGAATAGTCATGCAGTTGATTTTAGGATGCAACAGCAAAACTACTGTCATGTTGTCACAAAGCAAAAAAGATACTGAAGTATAATAATATTAACCTATGACCCTGACAGTAATTAATCTTAAATAATGTGTAGCTCACACTAAAATCACACGTTATCACTGATTGGTTAGTTAGGTTATACTATGAGGTAAAACAAAACTACGGTCACAAAATGAAAAAGCCGACGAACAGCACACTTCTACATTCATTATATTAAACCAAGCAGTGTTAGAGTTAGATCTTTGAGCTGACAAATTTTTATTCTTCCCTCGACGGGATTTGAACTCACACCATTGATACACTGCAGCACCGACCGCTTAGCCTTATGTCCAACGCACTAGAACACTCGGCAACATCTGCTATAGAAAAAAATAGTTTCAATATTCTAGGTGTTACCTTGTCTCGTAAGGAAAATCTAAAGATAGACATAAAACATGTGTCTAAGCGTGTGTAGATGGTACATATATACCTAATATTATAATTTGACAGCAATCTAATTCAGCAATTTTTAATATATTGTATACGATGAGGAAAAATTCATCATACAATCACAGGAAATAAAGTATACTTTTGTACATTATGGTGTGAGGAGAGTTAGGTGTTCGTTTTGTTGATATTGGTGGAATTGTTGACCATTGCTGTTTAAACCTTCTTTCCATTACTATATAAGAAGAGAGGTGTGAAAAACAAAAGAATATCACACAGTCGAAACAATTCCAAAACCCAATAGAAAAATTGTAAAGGCAAAATCGATACCCCTAACACACATATTCATGACCACTCACTTTCCTGGCTTGGCACATGAACCTCAATAGAAAGTAAGTTACACTAGTTTTATGGGGCCAAACCTCAATTATATTTCCTTTATTTTTTTAGGTCAGGCTTATTTGAAGATGTGTATATAGGAGTTAACGTACCAAATAGAACAAATCCAGGTCAATTTACATTTAATCCAAAGGATACGCCCTGTAAGGATATAAAATGATCTCCAATGTATTCTAAGATTATTTCTAATCATGTTTCAGGTACATGCATATTTATAGCATATATCTACATGTTTATACCATAAAAGAGTGGTTATGGCGTTTAACGATACAATATTTCAGCTATGTCGTGGCAATCAGTTGTATTGGTGGAGGAAACTGGAGTACCTGGAAAAAACCATCGACCTACCGCAAGTCACTGACAAACTTTATCACACAATGCTGTATCGAGTACACCTCGCCATGAGCGGGATTCGAACTCACAACTTTCGATGTGATAAACATTGATTGCACAGGTAGTTGCAAATACAATTACCAGAAAAATGATTAATGTGTATAATAATAGTTTTAAGAAATACACATAAAATAATATACAAAATGATATAAAATACATAAAGATAATATAAAAGATGATAAATAAATATTCATCAAAAAATATATCAAAATTTGAAGGCCTTCGATTTTCCACTTGAAATTAAAAGCCAGAGAACTTTTAGACAACACTGCATTGGACAACATTAAGAAAGCCACATTATTGCTGTTTATTACATACTTAGTTCAAATAAAGGCATTTTTGTATGACCAATATCACCGGAAGTAAACTGTCCATATTTTCACACCCCGGGAAAATAACCGGTTTTTGGAAACTACAAGATCATTTCCAAATCGAGACCCATATTGCCCGGGCCAATATGGGCCTCGACTTCGTCTCAGGCCAATATGGGTGTCTCTTTTCTAGATGTTGGAAGTATGTAATAAATAGTTTAATACATGGGCATTTAATCAATGTTATATTCCACCGCATAATATTAATGGTGTCATATCATTCCTCAGTACATTTTATGACATAAGAAGAGTTTGAAGATATCAAAGGGGTAATCAGAATCCGTATATCGAAGAAGAACAGACAACACAATGGACAAGAGAAAAAGTACAAAAAGACAAACAACGATCTAAAAATATTACACATAAAAAACTAAATATCGAGTAACACGAACCCCACCCACTTAAAACCGGGGGTGAAATCAGGTGCTCCGGAAGGGTATCCATTCCATGCTGCACTAGTGGCACCCGTCGTGTTAATCTAGTTACAAGCCCGGTGATAAGCCATGAATGAGGAAAGGACCGGGAAGTGCTTACGACAAGTGGAACATATCCGTGGGCATTTGTGACACAGCTATTCCTTAACGGTCAACCAAGTCATGGTGGCGACCGTATAACTTTCGAAGTGATGTAGTTATATAAATGTGTGTAAGTTGTGTCGAATTTGTATCTGTTTCTTTTATTTTTCTATAAGATTGTGGAACGATTCTGACATTGTGGTTTATTTTATTTTTCGTTTTATTTTATGAGTATATTACATCTTACAGCTTTAGGAATTCCTATGGTTATTGCTTATTTTGAAGATGACCGTTATTTAGTCACATATTCCTGTTTAAAAATGCGGCTGTTAGGAGCAGTTTGGGGTAAGAATATATTAAGCTTATTATTTGTTCGAAAAAGACAGAATACATACAAAATCCTACATCTAACAATACAGCATACATACATAAATCATACCTCTAGCAAGACCGCATACATACACAGATCTTACCTCTAACAAGACCGCATACATACACAAATCTTACCTTTAACAAGACCGCATACATACACAAATCCTACCTCCAACAAGAGAGCATACATACACAAATCCTACCTCTAACAAGACCACATACATACACAAATTCTACCTCTAACAAGACATCATACATACACAAATCCTACCTCTAACAAGACCGCATACATACACAAATTCGACCTCTAACAAGACAGCATACATACACAAATCCGACCTCTATAAAGACCACATGCATACACAAAATATGCCTTTAATAAAACCGCATACATACACTAATCCTACCTCTAACAAGATAGCATACATACACAAATCCGACCTCTAACAAGACAGCATACATACACAAATCCGACCTCTAACAAGACAGCATACATACACAAATCCGACCTCTAACAAGACAGCATACATACACAAATCCGACCTCTAACAAGACAGCATACATACACAAATTCGACCTCTGACAAAACCGCATGCGTACACAAATCCGACCTCTAACAAGACAACATACATACACAAATCCGACCTCTAACAAGACAGCATACATACACAAATCCGACCTATAACAAGACAGCATTCATACACAAATTCGACCTCTAACAAGACAGCATACATACACAAATCCGACCTCTAACAAAACAGCATACATACACAAATCCGACCTTTAAAAAGACAGCATACATACACAAATCCGACCTCTAAAAAGAACTGTAGTATTCGACTACGTCTCATCTTATATTAGGCCACGTCTCATCTTATATTCGGCCAATAGAAATGGGTCAATATCCTGTTGTAGTTCTTGTTAATCCCTGAGAGTTCAGCCGTTGGCGTATCATGGGCCAGGTTCATAAGTTCCTTCCGGTATACTCCCGGTTCTACTATCTGGTACACCACTTTCTATTCATCTTCCACAGCCACATCTGGAAGTCGCCATATACGCATCAATGCTTCATCTTTCATGAATTAATAAACAGGAACGTTCTCTGATTCCTCTATTGAGAATGACTTAGAACAAAGTAGTGCGAGCTCTTGATCTTCCTTATGCGCACTAATAAGCCGTTCGTTTCCTAGTTAGAGGGTCATTACTGCCATCTCTTACTTTTTATTTAAGAACAGGACCATCACTCATTACCATTTGGTCCTGGATTTTATCAAGATGGGATTTTTGGTACTCATCTGCATCTAGACAGGATTTTTGGTCCATGTCTGTAGAATACCTAGACATATCGCCATCGCTATGCAAAAAGTGATCGTTGACATCAGTAAAAATGTGTCTCTTAATTCAACATCACTTGTTTCTGTGTTACCATCTTGTAATAAAGTGTCCTCTTCTTCGAGTTTCTTTCACATGGTTCTAGTAACCGCACAAGCAGGAAAAACTTCTGTATTTTCTAATTTGTTATCTTCGTACCTATGTTCATTGGAGACTATATTGGGTCCATTATAACCTAGTCACCAGCCAAGTTGTTACCAAGTAACAAGGAAATATCCTCCACAGGAAGTGTAGGTCTCATCCCAGCTACAACCTGACCAGAAACAAAGTCTGATTTTAAATTAATATGATGAAGGGAATACTATAAAATCCTGGGTCTACCCCCCCCCCCCTCCCCCTGTAACACCACATATGCTCTAACATTAAAGTTTAGGAAGCTCCCTTATCACGCAATGTTTTAATGGGTTGTAGACTGGTTTCATCACCTATCAGTTATACAAATCCTTTAGTTATAAAGGGCATATAATCCTCTATAATATCAGACTGAGATTTTAATACCCTTAAATTAGGTTTTTCAATTACAATGGGCATAAGTGGGTCTCTTAAAGCTTTACAGGCTATAGAGCCATGCGTTTTATTCTCATTTTACCTTTTAAGAGCCCAACATTCTGAAACAATGTGTCCCTTTTTCTTACAATAGGAACAAGCTGGTATTGATTTAGGTAATTCCCCCTTTTTATTTTAGGTCTGTAACTATTTCTATTTTTCTCCCAAGAACCTGATTTTGGTTTATCAAAACGGTTATAAGAAGAAGACCGATTCTGAACATAATTCAAATTTGGGACACTTCCAGCACTTTTATTTTTCAAAAGATAAATAAATTTATGTGTTAGTTCATAATCATCTGCCATAGTGCTATCTTCTACTAAGCTGGAATCTTAATGTTCATCTAGGTAAGTCTTAATATCTGAATGAACGCATTGTTCAAATTCTTCAATACAAATTATTTGCCTTAATTTATCAATATTTTTAGTTACTATTTTGGTAGTGAGCCATTTGTCAAACAAATGTTCTTGTTCACGGGCAAATTCAGCCTGAGTCTGATCATCCCATTTTTTACAACTCGGTACCAATTCATATGCTTTCAAAATGGCTTTTTTCACTTCATTATAATCTGAACTTGTTTCTAAATCAAGGGACCCGTAAATTCCACGGGCTTTCCCTATCAGGAAACACTGTAAAGTAAGGTCCAGTATTCATTGTGCCAAGCCAGACTTTTAGCCATTTTCTCAAAATTGACAAAATATTTGTCCACTTCTCTCTCCAATAAAGGTGGAACAAATTTGAGGTATTTCGTAACATGAAATTTATTTTGTACTGAAGGTTACAGCAAAGGCACTGTCTCCTCTTTTTCTTTAGAAAGCCTAAATTGTTCAAGTTCAAGTTCTTTCATTTTTCCATTTGTCTTTGTATTTCTTCATTTCTTCTTTTTTTTCTTGCATTTCTTCAGCGCTCTTATTTTTTCTTGCATTTCGATTTCTTTCATTTTTACAGCATCAACCCCAAAATTTCAACCAATTCCAAAGCATCGTCATCAAAAATTTCCTCATCTACTAAATGTCTAACAATAATTTTACGGGTTTCATATTTTAACATGGCAGTTTTATTCTCCAAATTCAAATGTTTTCCTAGCAGTAACAATTCCGATTTTTTTTGTGCGACAAGCATCATTTGGATTGTTGTTTGTAATAAATAAAAACTTCAGGAAAATATAGACTTATATCAATAATTTGTCTCACAAATAATCGTTATCACGGACGAGTCCACAATTTCTGATACGTAAAGTTTTTCTAGAATATTCTAGTAACAGAAAGAAACAACCAACAATCAATTAAGTTTCTATACTTTAATATAATAACAGAAAATACTTCATAATAATATACAATTATTATACTTCGTGTAAGTTTCTGTAGTGATATTTGGTACTGTAATATTTTGGCATATTACCTGGACAATTAGACACTCAGTATAATAAGGATATTAATGTGGTCTTGTCCAGGTAATATGCCAAACTATTACCCAGGTCTGAGAGACATATTACCCTCCCCTTCGGTCGAGTAATGTCTCTCAGACCTAGTTATTGTCCAGGTAATATGCCAAAATATTACTCAGGTCTGAGAGACATAGTACCCTCAGGGTCGGGTAATATGTCTTTCAGACCTGGGTAATATTTTGGCATATTACCTGGACAAGACAACATTATTATATAATTATAATTTCTAATTAATAGATTAACAACTGGCCTGTCAATGTTCACAAGTAAATCATTTAGAATAAATGTTCTTGTTCTTTCTTGTATATTAGTTCGATCTTTTCCTATGAAAATGGATTCATGTTGAATTAAAATATCCTTTAGTTCTAATGCACAAAGTTATCAAATATTGTCCGTTGAAATTGTTAACAGGACAATGTTCAAGTCACGTGACTTCACTAAGTCAATATATAGCAAATAGTTCATGACACTGAGGATCATATGGCAGTATATGGACCGGTTCATATACTGCCATATGACCCGAAGTGACATAAACTATTTGCTATATTATACTTTTTATCTAAAATAATAATGCAGGTACCGTTCCGGAACCGAATCGAAAACGAGGCAGTCCAGTCCCGGTTCATATAACGTTATATTGACCGGCTGCGCTAACAAAGACAAATAGGGAAAATAAAAACGTAAAGTATAATATATCCAAATACAATGCTATAGATTCCATCTGTTATATAAATCATAAATTTCAGACTGGCTGCTCTTAAATTTGCTGCTCTTTATATACTATTTTAATGCAATTCTCTAGAATGCTCAGAATTAAACATGTTTCCTTAAAGTTGAATGTGTAGAAATATCTAGAACATATCAAAACTCAAGGTCAAAATTAAAAACTTTTTAACAACTTGACCTTTCTTTTAATACCTATTTGCATTGATGATGTAATATTATCAACAACAACAATTATCTTATGAACAAAATAATATATCATATTTATTATATATATGTCGTGTACAAGTTGTGATTTTGTACATGTTATAACATGTACAAAATAATTGTACATGTTATAACTTGAACAATGCAAAAATACAAGTTATAACATGTACAAAATTAGGTCGTACATGTTATAACATGTACAAAATATTGCTTGAAAATGGCTTTAACTTGTACAATATATGAAAATAATCTTAAATCTGAAGTAATGAAGAGCAATAATCAAAAGCAAAAGAAACATAATATACAGCATGCATACATTACTACATTTTGTACTTTACCATTCCAGAAACCAGCTGTGCTTACTTGTTGCTACACGACAAAGACATATGACACCTAGAGTTGCACATAACTTTCAACCTTCGACATTTACACCTACCAGACTTACAATTTCTTTTCTTACATTGACAATGCACAAAATCTTGCCCTCCACTCAACGATTTCTTACTCACTATCTCTCTCACACTCATATCACTCACTGGGACTTCAGACACATCTAAAGTGGCATTTGCAACAAATTGAACCTGATTTCTACACATATATCCTTTTATTTGTCCAACTTTAGTACCAATCTTATAACCACCATGTTCATTTACATTCATCACTACACCTTTTATGTTTCTCTCGTCGGCAGGGCCCCTATCAACAGACGGAATTGGAATGATAACATTGTCACCCTTGGAGAGGACAGTTAATTTTGTTTTGTGTTCTTTGTCAAGGAATCGGCTTGCACCTGTTGGCCAGATAGAACCCTCTTTCGTGCCCGTTTGATGTCAATATTTGCAATTTCAGAAAAACTCTCACTAGAATCAACAGGAGGAAAATAACTACCAGAAAGTGCCCTCTTACGAGGATTTATGCAAGAAGGTGTCATGGCGATACCAGCTTCATTAACACAGCTTAATTCAATGACCATGGTTTCTGTTTCTAATTCTATTATGGTGGGTTCATTGTTGTCTGTTGAATTATGTGCAGTCACCTGACCATCAGTGTCAGTGTTTGTGTCAGTAATATTATCCGTCTCGGACATTGTAGCGTCAGTTTCAATCTCAGTGTCAGTACTATGTTCTGTCTCGGAAATAGCGGTGTCAGTGTCAGTATTGTCAGTGGATACAGAATTTGCTTCAAATATTGCTTGTAAGTCTTCTTCTGTTTGAATATCTGGAAGAAGATCTCTGGGAACTGACGATGAGCTCAATCCTATCACACGATGGTATGATCTATTTTTCGGAAATTGGATAAATCTTATTCCTTCAGACCATTGTGTAGAATTATTCTCACTGAGCCATGTTGCAAGCATTTCTTTTACATCAGCATTCGCCCTTTCCACGGAACCCTGGCTTTGTGGGTAACGTGGTCTACCATGAACAATTTTCCTCTCCTTTGAAAACAGGGTATTGTTTGCAGATGAATTTTTTGTCGACATATCAAGAATTGCATTGTAAAATCTGTCTTGGGTATCCACTTGCATCTTAACTCTTTACCACTATGAAAGTAAATCTATTGTCTTCTGAGTAGAAACTCACAATTATTATTCACCAGGTGAGAATACTAAATAATATTCATTGACTACAGGTGTGTTTTAAAAGTATTAAATAATTATAAAAACTGCTCAACTTATCATTAACTGTATCAAAAAGATAAAAAAAGAGCAAAAACTAAAACAAAATTAATAAAAAATATAAAATTGATGATAATAAGACCCCAGGTTAATGAAATGTTGTTGTGATAATGGAAGCGTATCTTTTGTTCTTTATTTTCAAATATTGTACAAGTTAAAGTCATTTTTAAGCAATATTTTGTACATGTTATAACATGTACAAGCTACTTTTGTACATGATATAACCTGTATTTTTGGATTGTTCAAGTTATAACATGTACAGTTTTCTTGTACATGTTATAACTTGTACAAAATTGCAACATGTACACGACATATACATAACAATATTCGATTGATCAGACAATTCTTTTTTATTTATATTGTAGAGGGAGCATACATATTTACAAAAGAACGTAATGGATTATCATACTCAGCTATGGCGAGTCTTTCCGCAACACTTAATGATTTAGGTATCAACACAAAATATCTTTCTCGGATTAACCAAAGCGACGACACATGCGATGAGCATGACAGGGACAAAGCAAAAGACCAAGCAAATGATGATTTTGAAGAATAAATTGGAAAAAATGAAAAGTGAAATTGATTTGTTTATTACTTTATTACTAAATATTGATATTTCTAAATATACTATTAGCACTATATCTCCTGATTTAATAATCTACTTTCAACTCTTACATGGATTGTATTTCCTTGATCTGTAAATAAAACATTGTTCTACTGTAGATTAAAATAACATTGTACCTGTAGAGCTGTAGAATACAATAACACCATTCCTTATTAGATATAGCTGTTAATAAACATGGAAGCATATTGTGTTAGTATAATCTTTACATCATAATTTAGAAGCAAATACAAATAATGTCATTCAAGCTGTTTGAATCCTTATTTTAAGTAAAGCAAATTGTTTTTATCCAAGTTCGGTTTTATTATATGCAATAACTAATAAAGAATTAGATAATGACTCAACGTTCTTTATAACAACGATGTTACCTCTGTTCCCTCACACGTTACAAACACTTAAGTGACCCCAACAGTTTACAAAGATGGACTGTTTGGGCCCATAATACTATTTAACGCTATTTAACTATGTTTGTTTCCCATATTACAGTATTGTTTACCTGTTTATTCGAATGTTTAAGTCCAATAAACAAATGGCCAGGGTTTGATTTAATAAATATGTTTACCCCTACAACACGTTATTGAGACTTATTGGTGCGTCGATTGAATATTTAACTTTTATGTTAAAAAATAAACGGCATGTTCGCATTACTCCATTATAAAAGATGCATTGTTTGTAGTTTCATTATTATTGAACAAAAATACTTATAAATATTGAAATTATGTATCATTATGGATGAACTCATATTTTACAATCCGCATCGGTGGTGTAATGATTAGCGTGCTCGGCCTGTGTCTGGTAGATCGAGGAATTCGAGTCTCGATTGGATCAAACCAAAAAAGATATAATTGGTTGGCTCGGAATCAATAAATGTGTCAGAATGGAGCGACATGTCTATCCGCAAACTGTTGGTTCAGAGAGGTAACACTATCAAAATCCAACCAAGTGTGTTGTTCTAGTACAAAGAGGACTTCATCACCATCATCATCTGATCGAAATGTAAATTGTTCCCGACATAATATAGCTAGTAAAAAGTTTGAATATACCAAAAGGGTAATCAGAAGCCAGAAATGGAAGAAGGACAGACAATAAATATAATCCCCAAAGGAAAAGGACGGACACAAGGTCAAACAACGGTCTATAAAACATTACATGGAAAAAAGAGGAGTTTGAATAGATACCAAATGGGTAATCAGAATCCGCAAATCGAAGAAGAACAGACAATACAATGGCCAAGAGAAAAAGTACAAAAAGACAAACAATGATCTATAAAACTTATGCATAAAATAACAAATCGAGTAACACAAACCCAACTAAAAACCGGGGTGAACTCATGTGCTCTGAAAGTGTAGCAGTTCCTGTTCCACATGTGGCTCCCGTCATGTTGCTCTTGTTACAAACACGATGACGTCAGAGATGATAGGCTCTGTTGTAAATCCTAATACCATACGACGACGATGGTCTCTTATACTATCTGGGGTAATGTCGATTATTATAAATGATTCAAATTTTACGTGGACAGTTTCAGTTTTCAGAATTAAACAAACTCTTTTTCTTTTGTTAAAACTTTCTGATGAGACGTACAGTGAAAAGTTTGAAGATGCCAATGAGAAAATAAGTTGTAAATCGAAGGATTGGCAATACAATGCCCAAAAGAAAGAAGAAAAAATCAATACAGACAAGCAAGTTTTATAATAATTTCACAAATCTAGTTAAAGTTTTTATTTGGTGACAGCTTATTTGAGTCAGTGCCGAACTCTTGACTAGGCCAGGTGAAATATTATATTTTGGAGGTTCACATTGAATGCTTTTCATAATTTACATGTACATTTAAGGTTTGTTTGATTATATATGTATGTCGTATATAACATATGGGTTTGGGTTTATGGTATATAACTCCACTTTCAATAATATTTCAGTTATATCAATGCAGGAAACCGGAGCACCCAGAGAAAACCATCAACCTGTCGCAAGTCATTGACATACTTTATAGCATAATGTTGTATCGAGTACACCTCGCAATGAACTGTGTTCGAACTCACAACTTAAGTGGTGATAGGCACTGAATGCACAGGTAGTTGTAAATCCAACTACCATAAGATCACGACAACGACGCCCGCTCCCCCCGTATATAATATAGTAGTGAAACTATAACAATATGTCTAGTACTAATATATATATATAGTATGTGCATTGTACATGACTGAGACGTCTGTGTGTAATTTAATGTTGCTATTTTAATTTATTTTGATGTTTTTTTACATGTAGTTTTTATTTGTGTTTGATTTTTAATATTTCGATTTAATTGGTTTACAAATATTTCATACTCCATACATATGTTGTATTTTTCTAAAGTCTCTGGAAAAACCTCAGTGTTGAAGTTACATTTATGCTATTACATGAACTAATTTTCTGCAGCATATAAATATCAAAACAATGTACACTTTTTATGTATGCTTGTTTTATTGTTTATGCATTTACTAGTTACATTTTTACCCATTTAATGGTAGTGTAATAGAGCTGTCCTAAAAGTGGGAAATAATACTGGAAGAATTAATTTCTAAATCTCTTAAAGCTTCAAAGGAATTCCATATGCCATTTGTCAATTGAATGTTTACTGAGAATTAAAAAAAAATAATCCGTACTTAATTAAACTAACATTACCTGTAATTTATCGAACCGGTTTGAAAATATAAACTAAGACGGTAGCTCCCTCTAAAGTAAACAACTCAAACCTCGAAGCATTAATGGACCATAAACCATCTGAATTACCATCCGAAAATACACTAGAAACACCTGGCAGATCTAAAGACCAGCACCTAAAAGTCCGGAAGATCTGCCAGCAACTCCAAAACAACAAACACTAGAAGAATGTTTTTCTTAATTTCCTACTCCAATTCTTAATGATTAAGAAAAAAACTTGCAAAGAATTTCTTTTTAAAGGGGCATTATCTGCCAAAATCGTAAATTGTTGTTACCCATAAAAACTATCAGATATGATTGATGCTTTAATAAAACATGTTTCTGTAACTTATAAATGTTATGAAATGTACGCGCATCGGGGAAAAAAGGTGCAACTGCTCGTGTTTTGAAATCGATCAAGAAATGGACACCATCTTATTAATTATCGGCATTGTTTACGGAGTTTGCCGAATCGTCATTAAATCAAAACAACAATGCACTTATTTCTTATTTTCTGTGAATCTGCTTTTAGTCGGCGTTAATTACGGACAAAGAACCATGCAAGTTTGCAGTTAATAAGCAACAAAATACAAATTATTCGTTTTTACCTGTCACTAGTAAAGTCAGTTGCATACGGAGAAAGCGAGGTAAAATTATTTGCTTGCAAGGAAATAAGAAATCGATGGTAATTTTCGTTCTCAAAAGGCGAAAAGTGGTACGATAAGCTGGGGTTTCAATCAAAGGTATTGGCCGGGCCTTTAACTGACTGAAGTGCCTGGGTGGGTTTCTAGATATATTTGCTGCATGCCCCGATGTCGATTTATTGTGTTGGCTATGCATTTACATTGATATATTTGTTATTGGTCGCTAGAAATCTTTAAAAGTACATTTTACTCTTATTAATTTTTTTGGTTTTGAGACATATCGCCTTCGCTAGCTTAGTCGTCGCTAGAAATTGCTCGGTAGCTTGCGCCTGGTTGTTTAATGTGAAATATTTACCTTTATTTCATCATTTTAAAGCTATCTACCAATTTCCAAAACATATTTTTTTGGTTAAAATCGTAGCTAATACCTCTTTAAATTAAGAACGGTCAAGTTAAATTAAGATTATTTTTTTTAAATTAAGAAAAGTCAGTTATATTTATGCGTCTTTCATTAATATGATGAAATTTAACAATTACAACCAAACAATTTATAACAAAAGCGAAACAAATTAAACAGTTCTCTAAATGCTCTTTTTATCAATAAAAAAAAATGTCCTGCCCTTTGTCGACACCCTGCTCCTTTCAAATTCTAACTGGAGCACTGGATTATATATATACGAAGACAAACTATCTTATAAAAATAATGCACTATATTTATCAGCGATGACATTCCTGCACATTTTGTTGCCCCTTTTCTGCAAATTGTAACAATTAATTATATTTGTGTCTAATCCACAAACTTAAAATATGAAATAGAGGTAAGAACAGGTATTCATTCGCCGAATTAGGTGGAGGACAGTTTCTTAGCAGATATCCAGTCAACTACATACTTCAAACTCTGCTCTCTCGATACCGATTTTCAGCTTACGGCGTAGTGAAATAGAAAAGTTACAGTATTCCATTGAACGCTATGAACAGTATACTTCTGCGACGAGTTCGAGATTGAATTACACCAGCAGCATGTGTCACACATTTGCTGCCAGGACCGAATTGTAGTGTTAGAGTTTATGACGTTAGATTTAACAGAATTCTATTTTCATTTAAAACAACGGTGTAGAAAAAGGTGTGGAGTTTTTTTTTAGGTAATGGTTGGTTGGCAAAGTCTGGGTACCCATACAAGTTTGGATTTCTACCTGATTATAGAACAACTGCTTTTCCGCAGTTCGATTTGAAAAAATATTATGACCTTTGTCCAAAAGTTGTTTTTTGTTTGGTCAATAACATAATGTCTGTAAAAAAAATCGAAAATAGCCGATTTTGTTTAGATTAAAACGGAGACATAATAATTCGGTCCGGAGGTTTTAAACATAGATTGATTCATTGATATGTACCCACTCTCTCCATCTCTGAATAGCTTTTCTCAAGTCCAGGGTATTATAGTATTATAACTGAATAGTACATAAATACATGTCTTAAATTTGTAAGGGTCGAGTTGATTATTTTTAAGAATCTACAAGTTGGAGTGTATTCTATAACATAATACATTTCCATATGCAACAGTATTTTCATTTTATATTTTTACTCTTTTAATAAGCCACAATTAACAAACAATTAAGCAATACAATTTTATCGGCATTCGTGCTTTCGATTCTCGTTTATATTTAGATATTTCAATGTCTTTCAAGTGAAAAGAATCGTCTATATTTAGATATTTCAAGGTCTTTCAAGTGAAAAGAATCGTCTATATTTAGATATTTCAAGGTCTTTCAAGTGTCCCAAATGTTCACCTATGGTATGGTCTGTCTGATTTGTTATACTTGCGGTCGTTCGTTAGTTGTTTTTGTATTGCGAGAATATATTTTAAAAGTTCACGTACTCGTCAGTTCTGAACATAAATTTTGCCAGATCTGAAATACTTGTATCGTATTTTTTATATTATTGATCAATTGCTTTTTTAAACAAATTGTTGATAAAGGGCGAAGCCCTTTTAACTATAGGCTATGCAATTTTTGGTAATAAGTCATACTCCTATATTCAAAGCCAAATATCTTTTCACCTGAAGCATGAAATTATAGAACAAAGTGGTATTTAAAAACAAAATAGAAATTATTTCAATAATAAATTCGCAAATCTGTAACCATTGCAAATCTTCTCAATTAAAATAAACTTAAAAGCAAATTATAATATCAAAATTGCGTGCTACGACAAATGATCGTTTACAGTGTACATGAATGACGTCATTTTCTAGTGTGCAATACACATATTGCATTTCGTCCGCTTCGGAGAGGAAAGAAACATGAAATTGCATGCACTTCTTGGTCATCCTGTCTCTGAATAGTTTGTGAGCTGGTGTCAAACATTGAAGAACAGCTCTGCATCGTTTTTATGTATACAGGAAACCTATATCATCTCCACGATCTCGCAACATTCAAAAATATATATCGCCTCCTCTGCCTCTTCCTGAAGAGGAGGGGGCATATATTTTTGGAATGAAACAAGTGCCTGTGTCTCGCAATTTGAAAGTGATTAAAAAGATGTGTACATTTGAAGTGCATTTGTGTATGATTTCGCACTCTGGACTGATTTTGTCAGGTAAGCCTTTTAACACATTTTCCATGGTAAGGTTAAACATATTGCAATTGCGTCTGACCCTCACTCCCCTTTTCACTGCCACGCATGCTTTTTTTTTTCTCTCTCACCATTTTTTCCCCATGATCTGTGATTGGGGTATTTTTTTTTATTCTCGTGACCCTCGATTTATGTCTCTTATTGATTCACCGTGATTTGTGAAATTCTCAAAAATGGCAAATTTTAATTTCCGTGAATCGTGATTTGGATTTTTTTTATTTTCTGTGATTAGTGACCAGAACCCCCACCCTTTTAAAGTTTTCGTCTATGGAAAAGGTGTTCAAAATACATGTAGATCTAAATTTACAAACATTTTTTTCTTCAATTTTCATCTGTATTTTAGGAGGCCTTTGCCTCTCATGCCTCCCTCTTAATTGTCATTATCATCAAATAGGCTTCGCCCTTACACAGGTTGTGCCTGTCTCATATTATTTTTTTTAACAAAGATTATTATCAAGAGTCATATATACTAATTATAGAACATATTAGTGTGGTCACCGTAGCCGAGTGGTTAGATGGAAGTTTTAAAAGTCAAAGTAGGTGGTTCGATACCCGAAAGTCCCAAAATATGTATCTCACGATTTTAAGCCTAAAACAGTAAAAGGTTAAAGTTCATATATTCAAGAACAAAAGAATAAACTGTAGATTCTAAAAAATAATCCACTGTTCGAACAATAGTGTGACATCAGACAAATGTATTGTTTATTGATCATGCGCGATGTCAATGTGATAAAAGGGAGATAATCATGAGGTCTGAAAAATCCACCATTTGCAATTACAGGACTAAAGTTGATGACGAAAAGAAGACGAAAACAGTGTTACAGATTTAATCCATATTAAATATTTATTCTAATGTCTAGTTTTTATGCTATGATTTCATCCCGTCACGTAACTGGTTTAAATTAACGGTGAAAATGTAAAAGTTTAAGTAAACAGTCTTGATACCATCACTGAAAAAAACACTAATGTAGTCAGTTCGAATCTCACCTATACGAGGTGTACTCGATGTAACATTATGTGATAGAGTTTGTCAGTGACTTGCGACTGGGCGGTGGTTTTCTCCGGATAATCCGGTTTCCTCAACCAATAAAACTGACCGCCACGATATAACTGAAATATTGTTGAAAGTGGCATTAAACACCATCAAACAAACTGAAATATTTTCCACTTGATGTTCAACAACACTCAATCAACCATACCTTAATGGGGAATATGGGTCGTCATGGTCGTGATCGCATGGTAGTTAGATTTACAACTGCCTATTCAATCAGTGCCTACCACCACTAACATTGTGAAGGCGAGGTGTACTCGATACAACATTATGTGATAAAGTTTGTCAGTGACTAGCGACTGGTCTGTGGTTTTCTCCGGGCACTTAGATTTCCTCCACCAATAAAACTGGCCGTCACAATATAACTGAAATATTGTTAAAAGTGGTTTTAAGCACCATAACAGGGGATATCTTCTAATTCACAGACTCTCTGTAGATATTAATCCAAATAGAGTATGATCATCACCACTGAGGCACTTTTATATATGATTACAACTTAACCCCATCTTTAACAACTATTTCAGTTATATCGAGAGGTCAGTGTTTTAGTGGAGGAAACGGAGTACCAGGGAAAAACACTTGTTTTCGCAAATCATCCCTTCATATGTCTAATTCAAAACAACTATTCAGTTAAACTCAACTCAGATATTTTATTGTCTTCTAAACTGTTTTACAATTTGGGACCAATAAGTGATATAGTAAATCCTACATAAATAATGATTACATCTAGTGGGTATATACAATCAAAGGTCTCTTGTTCTCTGTTATTTTAACTGTTGAAAAAAGTAGTATCTTTTCGGGCTACCAAATTGGTCAAAATTTAATCGAGAGGCCGTCGTGGTCGTGATCACATGGTAGTTGGATTTACAACTACATATATATTCAATGCCTATCATTTTTATTCGTAATTCAGAGCTTCCCGCACACAGTTATAACGCTTTGTCCCGTTTTCGCCCCACCTCCTTTAGCTGTATTACATGTAGAATTGACCCGCGTGTCTGATTCCAATAAATGACTGGTATTCAATGTTCCAACACGACACAATTTCCACAGCAGATACCTTGTATACAAAATGCCGCGTAAATTATGAAACCAGTTTATGCCATAACAAGCAACACAGAAATAAGTTATGGCGAAACTTTTAGCTTTTTGAGGTATAAAATATACATATTGGAAAATAATATTTGTAGTAAAATCTACAATGTTAAAAAAAGTGTTTTTTTCGGTCGTTCAATACAAAATTATGTTTATATCATTTTAATAGCAACACAAACATAAAAATCCTGCAGATAAAAGTCAGTTTTCACATCACTCAATACTGTTAATATTTATTACTGTTGTATTACGTCAAATGAAACAAGTTATTAATAAAAACATACTGTATGCATATTTTAAATGTATTATCGCTTGTAAATGTTCTAAGTTGTTATTCTGTAAAATGATCCCATAATTCATTCTGCAGACTATAATTACTCAGCAACCAGAACTGCTCGAGAAGTAGAAAATAGTATGATTTTCTATTTTTGTGGTGAAACACCTGAAATAGCAATGAAACGTGTGAAAAAATATATTTCTGTATTGTGTAGATATGAAATGTGACACATTCAATGTTTTTTTAACGAACGTAGACTATATATACGGCTTATCTCGCTTATAGACAGCATTGTTTGCTCGAATTCTATTAGACTAGAATATCTCCATGTTTTGACCATAGAGGTATTATACCTCTATGATTTGATCAAATTGTTGTATTTGTTAAATCTCAAAACCATATAAACTTTTGCTACTATTTAGCACTCGTCGTTCGACAATTTGTTATCCAAGTTTCACCGTTCAATCTACACAGAAACAACTTGGTAGAAATGTCGACGGTTAGCACCTATAACATTCTTTCGTTTTGTACTTATTGCCAGTGTTGTTTTCTGATCTTTTAAATTTTTGCTTCTAATGTCGTCTTGCAAAAGTTGTATCCGGAGAAAATCACAGAGCTTTCCCAAGTCACTGAAAAAGTACACCTCGTCAGAACTTGGAGTCGAACTTTCAACCTTTGTACCATGTGAAAGGCGCTGGTCGTGGTACCGTATGATACATTGCCAGGTGAAAGACACTGGTCGTGGTACCGTATGACATATTGCCATGTGAAACACACTGGTTATGTTACCATATGGCGCATTGTCATGTTGCACTGGTCGTAGTACCATATGGTGCATTGTCATGTTGCACTGGTTGTGGTACCGTATGACACATTGCCAAGTGAGAGGCACTGGTCGTGGTACCGTATGGCACATTGACAGGTGAGAGGCACTGGACGTGGTACCGTAAGACACATTGCCAGGTGAGAGGCACTGGTCGTGGTAGCGTATTAATTGAGATATTTATCAATTATTTCTTTGGAGCTGAAGAAAAAGTGTCTCAATTTGTAATTCATCAATTCGCTACTTTTTTCCGTTTTGATTTTCACTACACTTCTGTGTATTTCAATAGAATTGCTAAACTATCTAATTTCTTTTAATCATAAACGGTTAGAGGAAAGTGTTGGGTCGATTTCAAAAAGCAATTCGTCTCCAACTTGAAGTTGTATCAACAGGCAGCATCCATCATTGCCTAGAAAGTGAGCTGAAATATAACTATGGCTATTTTCTTCATATAAATTGTAAGGGCCGGTTAGCTCAGTTGGTTAGAGCGTCGTGGGTTCGATCCCCACACTGGCCATTCATTTTTGTTGTATTAATTGAGATATTTACCAATATTTCTTTGGAGCTGAAGAAAAAGTGTCTCAATTTGTAATTCATCAATACGCTACTTTTATCCGTTTTGATTTTCACTACACTTATGTGTATTTCAATAGAATTGCTAAACTTTCTAATTTCTTTTAATCATAAACGGTTAGAGGAACGTGTTGGGTCGATTTCAAAAAGCAATTCGTCTCCAACTTGAAGTTGTATCAACAGGCAGCATCCATCCTTGCCTAGAAAGTCAGCTGAAATATAACTATGGCTATTTTCTTCAAATAAGTTGTAAGGGCCGGTTATCTCAGTTGGTTAGAGCGTCGTGCTAATAACGCGAATGTCATGGGTTCGATCCCCACACTGGCCATTCATTTTTGTCGTATTAATTGAGATATTTACCAAATATTTCTTTGGAGCTGAAGAAAAAGTGTCTCAATTTGTAATGCATCAATTCGCTACTTTTATTAGTTTGATTTTCACTACACTTTTGTGTATTTCAATAGAATTGCTAAACTATCTAATTTCTTTTAATCAGGAAAACGTTGGGTCGATTTCAAAAAGCAAATCGTCTCCAACTTGAAGTTATATCAACAGGCAGCATCCATCCTTGCCTAGAAAGTCAGCTGAAATATAACTATGGCTATTTTCTTCAAATAAGTTGTAAGGGCCGGTTAGCTCAGTTGGTTAGAGTGTCGTGCTAATAACGCGAATGTCGTGGGTTCGATCCCCACACTGGCCATTCATTTTTGTCGTATTAATTGAGATATTTACCAAATATTTCTTTGGAGCTGAAGAAAAAGTGTCTCAATTTGTAATGCATCAATTCGCTACTTTTATTAGTTTGATTTTCACTACACTTTGTGTATTTCAATAGAATTGCTAAACTATCTAATTTCTTTTAATCAGGAAAACGTTGGGTCGATTTCAAAAAGCAATTCGTCTCCAACTTAAAGTTATATCAACAGGCAGCATCCATCCTTGCCTAGAAAGTCAGCTGAAATATAACTATGGCTATTTTCTTCAAATAAGTTGTAAGGGCCGGTTAGCTCAGTTGGTTAGAGCGTCGTGCTAATAACGCGAATGTCGTGGGTTCGATCCCCACACTGGCCATTCATTTTTGTCGTATTAATTGAGATATTTACCAAATATTTCTTTGGAGCTGAAGAAAAAGCGTTTCAATTTGTAATTCATCAATTCGCTACTTTTATCCGTTTTGATTTTCACTACACTTTTGTGTATTTCAATAGAATTGCTAAACTATCTAATTTCTTTTAATCATTAAAGGTTAGAGGAAAGTGTTGGATCGATTTGAAAAAGCAATTCCTCTCCATCTTGAAGTTGTATCAACAGGCAGCATCCATCCTTGCCTAGCAAGTCAGTTGAAATATAACTATGGCTATTTTTTTTTAGAAAAAACTGGAATCGAGCACAGCCCCGGTAGGATGTTGTTTACATCTCGGTGATGAAATTGTGTTGATTTGGACATATTTATGGATATATAATTCATATTGAAGGTACAGTCTATGATATTTATACGTCCGATTACAGATTTAATTGTTGTTTAATCTCTATATTGTCGTTTAATCCCCTAAACCGACGATCGAGTCGTTCGGTGAAGGGGGGAGAGAAGGTGCGCTCGACTGTTAAAAATTGGGCTATACTTGCTTGACATTTTTTGAAAAATGACGGTCGGAGGAAATATGCGTCTGGGTTTTGGACGAAAAGTAGACAAAAGAACAGGAGAGAAAGAAAATTATGTGACGGGATATTAACAATACTCAAAGGAATGTACAATACGCATCAATTATATATCGACAGAGAGTATTAGAGCAATTTCTGTTGTAAAAGCTGTAGAAGAGATAACTGGGTTGAACTCAGTGTTAGCAGTTGTAAGAGATTCCAATTCGTACAATGTTACACTGGATTCAAAAGAAAATACGATGAAATTATTGAATGGAGTTGAAATCGACGGTAAGGATTATGATTGTTCTTTGGTTTTTTCCAACAATACAGTTGTATCGTTCATGTACATCCCAGCCTTTATTGAAGATGATGAAATAGTAGATAAATTAAATGAAAAAGGAATAAGGGTAGTTTCTCCGGTTTATAGAAGAGTAATTCCCGGAACACAGGTAGCTGATGGGACACGTTTTATGAGATGTGTCTTTCCGCCGAACGTAGTAGCGTTACCATGGACTATGCCATTTAAGGTCGGAAAAGACACTAAGTATTACAAATGTGTGCACAACAATCAAACGAAGGTATGCTCAGGTTGTCTATCGCCTGAACATATACACAAGGAATGTCCATATTTAGTTTGCAATGGTTGCGGTGTTCAAGGACATGTCGAGAAAAGATGTAAGGCGAACAAATGTGATTATTGCCATGAACTACCTCTTAAATGTAAATGTAGCCGTTCTGACCATACAACAGAAAGACAAAGAAGAGAAAACATAAGCAAATGTCCAGATTGCAATACCATTAATTGCGTTTGTAAATGTAAACACTGTTGGAAAAACGAATGTGTTTGTACGTGCACGTATTGTCATAGAGAACCGTGTGTCTGTCCTTGTTCAAACTGTGGCAAAGATACGTGTGAATGTGTATGTGAGAAATGTGGAAGTATGAACTGCAGCTGTTGGGATAAATTGTCCTTAGATGAAAACGAAGTAAACGACGATGAAGACACTGAAATAGAGATAATGAGGCCAAAAAGGGGGTTAGACCAGAATGACAAAACAAATCAAACCCCGGTTAATGAGAAAAGTGGAAATAGTGAAAGTAAAAGCAAATCAGAGGAGGAAGCAGAAAGAAAGGAAAGTGTAAATATCGAAGCTGTCATTAACACAGATAACGTACAAAATGAGACAAGGAAACGAAAAATTTCAGAAAATATATGTAGCAACGAAGACGAGAATGAGGATACAGAAATGAATGGTCAACATAATGAATGTGAAATACTTTCCCTCTTGTAATGAAATCAGTTCACACATTGGAGACGGAGACGAAAATACAGGAAGCAAAAAGATTAAAAAGAATATTGACACTCCGTGTAAAGATGTCAGTTGTGATGAGTTAGAATTCGAGGATTTCGATATTGAAGAATGGGAAAGAAAAAATAGTGTTTTAGATGATAGGAAAACACCTGATGATCAGAAAAGTGAGGTATTAATCGAGTCTTTGCAAAGTGTTGGTGATGAAAACATGGATGAAGAAGAGGAAGTGAAAACTATGTCAAGTAGTGATGATACTTTTAACATGTCTGCGAAAGAACTCAGAAAATTAAAGAAAAAAGAAAGAAAAGTAGCAAGACGAGCGATGTTGAAAGTTACACCGAATGTGAATATTTCTAGAAGTTCTCGGGTCACCGATAATAATAAATAATAATGTATAGAGTACTTTGTAACTTAATGTTTTTCATAATGGTGGTGATATGTTCGTTTAATTGTAACGGCTTGAAACAAGTGAATAATTTTCAGAATTTTGTTTCAATGTTAAATGATAGAAGAGTTAGTTTTGCTTTATTACAAGAGACTTTCTGGGATAAAGCATATATTGATGGAATAAAAGATATGTTTGAAGGTAAAATATATGAATGTAATGGAACTAATGGAAGACAAGGGGTAGCAATAATGGTATCAAATGAATGTAAAGAAAAAACAAAGTTAGTTTACAAAGATAATGAAGGACGGTTTATACATGTTACATATGAAACTGATAATCAAATATTTAATATTGTTTCAGTTTATGCCCCAAACAAATACTTAGAAAAATCAAAATATTTAAAAATTATTAAACAATATATAGAAAACCTAGAAAATATAATTATTGGTGGTGATTTTAATACAACTCTTTCAAATTTAGATAAAGGTAGTAAATCAAAGCATAGTTCAGATGAAGGATACAGGTCATTGAATGATATGATTAATAATTGTAATATATATGATATATGGAGAGCAAGAAATGAATGTAAAAGGGTTTTTTCATGGAAAAGAATATGCAACAATATACTACAACAAAGCAGAATAGATTATTTTTTGATAAGCAAATCCTTGTCACCCAATGTACAAAATGTGTATTATAATGAAACCAGTCTTAGTGATCATACATATGTATTTATGAATTTTAGCTGTTGTGTTGTGGAAAAAGGGCCAGGATTACGGGTGCTAAATAATACTGTATTGTCCAATGAAATATATGTAAAAAGAGTAAAAGAGATTATTGTTGATTCTGTAAACTGTGAAATGTATGATAATGAACCACTTATTTGGTGGGATAACTTGAAGTATCAGATTAAAAGATATTCAAAATTATTTTCTTCCAATTTAGCAAAAGAAAAGAGGAAAGATTTTTTTTATATTCAGAATAAAATACAAAGGTTATGTGACGCACAAGCAAGAGGTATTGTAATAGATGTAACCAAATTGGAAAATTGGAAACTAGAACTAAGTAAATATGAAATAGAACAAAGTAAAGGTGCTATATTGAGATCTAAAGCCATTTGGGCTACAGAAGGTGATAAAAACACAAAATATTTTCTAAATCTAGAAAAATACAAACAAGAGACTAATTCAGTCAAAGAACTATTTAATAAAAATGGTGAAGTTGTAAATGATACTGATAGTATTTTTGATATTGAATAGGATTTTTACAAAGATTTATATTCTAGTGTTCAAATAGAGAATGACAAAATAGATGAATTTTTAGAACATGTAAATAAAAAAATTGATGAAGATGACAAGAATATGTGTGACTCTGATATAACATCAGATGAAATAATAGAAGCTTTGACAGCAATGTCTAAGAATAAACGCCCTGGATCTGATGGGCTCACAACAGAGTTTTATTGTACATTTTATGATTCTCTTAGAAATATATTACCTAAGATTTTTAATGCTGCATATGATGAAGGTGTTTTATCAAGATCAATGAAGTCTGGTGTAATTAGCTTAATTTATAAGAAAAAAGGTGATAGAAGATGTATTAGAAATTATAGACCAATATCTTTATTACAAGTGGACTATAAAATTTTAGCACGTATAATGGCAAATAGGTTTAAGAAAGTTCTACCTAAAATAGTGTCTGAAAATCAAACTTGTTGTATAGTTGGGAGAGACATCTCCAATAGCATAGCAAATGTAAGAGATTTAATAACTCTTGTTGAAAATGATAATTTAGAGGGGTATATTATAAAAGCTGATCAAGAAAAAGCTTTTGATAGGCTAAGCCATGAGTATATGTTTACTGTTTTAGAAAAATTTGGATTTGGAGATGTGTTTGTAAAGTGGATTAATATATTTTGAACCGTAATGAGAGCGGGAGGTTTGGCGCCTTAAAATCTGATTCAACCCACCATTTCTTTAGAAATGCCTGTACCAAGTCAGGGTCATTACGGTTTTCACAGTTTTCCGGTTGTTGACTGATTTTGTCTGTTTATATAATTATGAGATTTGACTTTCCCTTTGTAAGATTGTTCGGAGTTCGGTAATTTTGTTATTACCTTTATTTATAGTGAAATAAATAGTTCAGTAAAATATAATGGTTTTTTAACCAAATATTTTTCTATTAAAAATGGTATTAGACAAGTCTACCCAATAAGTGCCTTATTGTATGTTTTGGCAGCCGAGCCGTTACAATGTATCATCAGTGATAATAATAATATTTCTGGAATTAGTATTCCTTTATCTGATAAGGTAGCAAAAATGTTTCAACATGCAGACGATACTACAGTCACTGTATCTAATAAGCAATCAATTGATGAAGTATTTAATGTATTAGAATTATATGGTAAATGTTCAGGTGTTAGAATTAATAAAAGTAAATCAGAAATAATGCCCATTGGCAAAGGATGTATAACTGAAAGTGAACAACAACGTTATGGTTTAAAAATCTGTGAAAATGAACTGTTATTACTTGGTGTATTTATTGGTAAAAACCAATCTCAATGCAACGAATTGAATTGGAGGGGGAAAATAAATAAGATCAAAGCTTTGCTTAATATGTGGCTGCAGAGAAAATTGACAATACAGGGTAGAGTAAATGTCATTTCATCATTATTTATGTCTAGATTGTGGTATACGTTATTTGTCACATCTATGCCTGACTGGGCGATAACAGAAATTAAGAACATTTGCGTTAATTTTATATGGAATAACGGAGCACATCTTGTAAAATACAATACCATTATATGTGGAAAAAGTAAAGGTGGTTTACAATTGCCAGACATAAAATCAAAATTAATTGCTTTCAGGTTGAAATTTTTAGCTAGATTTTTAAATGAAGAGTATCATGTTTTATGGAAAGACATTTTTAGATATTTTATTCATAATATATTGAATATGAAATTGCGAGAAGAAATTGTATATATGTCATTAGAGAATAAATATTTGTATTGTATTCCAGTAGTGTATAGAGAAATGTTGCAATCGTTGAGTGCTATTAAAGAATCTATATCTTTTAATTACAATGTTACAGATATATACCATCAACCATTATTTTGTAATTCTGAAATATTGATATCTGGAAAAACAATTTTATGGAATGATTTTATAACAGCTGGCATAACTCAGTTAAAAGACATATGTTATGAAGTAAAAACTGGCTTCTTGCCAGACAATGCAATTGTAGAAATGGTTACAAATGTAGACGAAGACATTAGTCAGGACAATATTGTAAAACGTTATAATGCATTAAAGTGTGCTTTACCAGAAAAATGGACTCAAACTATACAAACTAAACTATATACTAGAACTGAGAAAATTGTAATTGACATTAATGTAAACATGAACAGTAAATTAGTAGACTTTAAAATGTGTACATCAATGCAGTTGTATTGGCTTGTAATAGAAAAAATGTGTCAACTTCCAAAATCTATAGATATATTTCAAACAGATGAAAGTATAATATGTAGTATGTGGAAAGGGGTTAATATGTACTGGAAGCCATCAATTATGATTGAGCTTGATTTCAAAATAGTTCATTATTGTATATTCACAAATGAACGGTTGTTAAAAATGAAATTGATTGATAATGATTTGTGTGATATATGTAGTAATGAAATAGAAGATATCATGCACTTATTTGTCAAATGCACTGAACTTTATAACTTTCATAAGTATGTTAGCAAACAAGTAGAAGAACTTTTTGAAAATTGTGATTCTGATCAAATGAATTATATAGTGTATGAAGAAATATTCATCCTTGGACTTAATAGGACAATCAAAGGTGTAAATGTGAATTTTATTAATTTTATGTTATCAGTTGCAAGATATTGCGTGTTTAGAAGGAGAAACCTTGTGAAAAACAATATGAACAGTATTGACATTATCAGACTTTTTAAATATACGTTGAAACATTATGTAGTGTATTTCTATGAATATTTATGCCAAATGAGGAAAATGAGAAGCATTTTTGACAGACATTTTCTCCAAAATAATACAATTGTACAAGAAACAAACAATGTAATTCTATTCAATCTGTGATATGTTCTTATTATTCATGAAATGCTGAATCTGTGATATAATGTATACTATTCTATAATATGTGATGAAAGATTTTAATAAAGATAAAAAAAAAAAGAGTGTCGTGCTAATAACGCGAATGTCGTGGGTTCGATCCCCACACTGGCCATTCATTCTTGTCGTATTAATTGAGATATTTACCAAATATTTCTTTGGAGCTGAAGAAAAAGTGCTCAATTTGTAATGCATCAATTCACTACTTTTATTAGTTTGATTTTCACTACACTTTTGTGTATTTCAATAGAATTGCTAAACTATCTAATTTCTTTTAATCAGGAAAACGTTGGGTCGATTTGAAAAAGCAATTCGTCTCCAACTTGAAGTTATATCAACAGGCAGCATCCTTCCTTGCCTAGAAAGTCAGCTGAAATATAACTATGGCTATTTTCTTCAAATAAGTTGTAAGGGCCGGTTAGCTCAGTTGGTTAGAGCGTCGCACAATATATTTACCAATACTAAATTAATGAAAATGAAACTGATAGATTATGAAGAATGTGAAATATGTGAAAATGAAATAGAAAGTATTACACATTTGTTTATTTCTTGTGAACAACTTGTAGAATTTCATCAACACATTCAAGAAAAAATTGAAATTTTGTTTGAGAACTGTAACTCAGATAAGATGACTTTGGTAGTATATGAAGAAATATTTATGTTTGGACTCACAAATACAATGAAAGGTGTAAATGTAATATTTCTAAATTTCATGTTATCAATTGCTAGATATTGTGTATTACGAAGGAGAAATTTAGTTAAAAATGGACAGAATAATATTGACTTGATTAGACTATTTTCATATACTTTAAAACATTATGTTGTATATTTTTATGAATACCTATGTAAATTAAAAGATATGAGAAAAGTGTTTGAAAAGAACTTTCTGTCAGATAATACTATCGTACAAGAAACAAATGGTGTAATTGTTTTTAATATGTAACTCATTAATTAATTTAGGAGTAAACTTCGAATTACATAAATAGAATTATAACTGTAATATAATTATGTATTAGAAATTGTTTTTAATGTAATGTATATGAATTATTTTAAATAAAGATAAAAAAAAAATAATTAGAGCGTCGTGCTAATAACGCGAATGTCGTGGGTTCGATTCCCACACTGGCCATTCATTTTTGTCGTATTAATTGAGATATTTACCAAATATTTCTTTGGAGCTGAAGAAAAAGTGTCTCAATTTGTAATGCATCAATTCGCTACTTTTATTAGTTTGATTTTCACTACACTTTTGTGTATTTCAATAGAATTGCTAAACTATCTAATTTCTTTTAATCAGGAAAACGTTGGGTCGATTTCAAAAAGCAATTCGTCTCCAACTTGAAGTTATATCAACAGGCAGCATCCATCCTTGCCTAGAAAGTCAGCTGAAATATAACTATGGCTATTTTCTTCAAATAAGTTGTAAGGGCCGGTTAGCTCAGTAGGTTAGAGCGTCGTGCTAATATCGCGAATGTCGTGGATTCGATCCCCACACTGGCCATTCATTTTTGTCGTATTAATATACAATATTGGTCTGTTGACGGTAAATATAGAATTTATTTGACAAGGCTGAGAAACGGGGTGAAAGACGAGGTTCTAGGGAGTCTTTCTCCCCGTTTCGCGCCGAGTCAAATAAATTCTATATTTACCGTCAACAGACCAATATTGTATTTATCCTGCAATCCACGATGTCCTAAAAAATAATCTTAACTCGTAAAAATGCATTTTTTAATGCAACGGAATCCTCACTATTTGGCGTAATAAAATACCAGATTTTTTTTGCTGACAAAAATTCGCGAACAAATAGTTCTCAAAAGGAAGTGAAATAACTTTATTTAAGTGAAGATTTATTGATTAAGGTGAAAATCTATATAGAAAATTGATAGTTTAGAACCTGAAATATATATATTTAATATGTTTTTCATAGATATGAAAACACATTAATTTAGCGATCATACGTCACATGCGGTCATACTTAAATACGCCTGCAGTAGTAACCAGGTAAATATATACGCCTGTGTGAAAAGGTATACGCCTGCAACTATATGGTTCACTTTTATTTTTATTTTTTTATATCAAATAATAAACATCCGATATATTCCTTTTACTAGTTTATATTAAAAAAAAATAAATAAAAAAGAACCATATAGTTGCAGGCGTCCACCTTTGTATGACACACAGGCGTATATATTTGCCTGGTTACTACTGCAGGCGTATTTAAGTATGACCCACACAGTTTGTAAACATGTGAAAGCAATACACACATACATGTATAGACGATTCGAGCATGTTTTAAGTAAACTAGGTAGAGTAGAGAAAACAGAAAGATTAATCATTTATCTCAACAAACTGAACTGATTCACGGAAATGTATTTAACAACGATGTCAAACACTCAAATGCTCAGTTATTGGGATATTTAGTCATTTGTGAAAATTGTGTACACATTCACCATTTGTTATGGATGACCATGCCGTAAAACATAGAACTAATTTGACTTGACATATTTGTATTGGAACTGTAAAAAAGAACATCGGGATTGCTTCCACACGAAACATCAGAAGTGCTACTGGCTGTAGAATTTGTGGAGGTTTTACGAGGTAAGTTTGCTGAAAAGCATTTCTGTTAGTTTCACTTTCAGTGTTGCTGAGGATGTTTGATATTTTCTTGTGTCTTTCCTCACTCAATGTTGAGTAATTATTAATAAATGCCACATTGTTATGCCCTGATATTTGCATAATATCTATCCCCTCCACATTGTTTTCTCTTAACTTCTGGACGAGATAAGATATTTTCTGGCACTGATTGATTAATGTCTAATTTGCAACTATCCTTCATTTTTTTCATGAGACTGGAAAGTTTTCTTTCATGCACTTTTCTACCTGTTTCTAAAGCTCGTACAAATAAATTATGTATTTTGCGACAATGCAAGTATATAAAGGAGGAGAAGCTAATACCAATCCTCTGGACTTTACATAGGTTTCAATGGAAAATTGGAATTTATCTTTATAGAATAAAATAAAACTTTCATATATACATGGTAAATTGATGAAAATCAAAATAGAGATCTGATTTAGTGTCAACAAGCACCAGATATGATTTTAATTACTATATTTAACTTCTGTTTGTATATCATAATCAAATGAATTAATATGCATTGAAGTCTACATGTATGTAGAATCCCCACCAACTATTTTCTTCATATCAAATTTGCTATTATTAAACCATAATCCATTGATTGGTAAATTACATAATGCGATGTCACTAAGGAACCAAGAATATTATGGACATAGGTGTTGTGACCAGAAAAATATTAGAGTGAAGGATATATTTTTCTGGAATGAACAATATTTACATGATAATGTTGGTTGTTGCGAGTAATGACTAATGTGCGAATATATTTTCTGAGTCGGATCATACAAAAATGCATTATGAAAGCTTGAAGTTTCAAATATTCAAACATTGCTAATTTAGTCTGCATTTTGTTCCTTTTTTCTTGTTATTTTATTAGTAAATATATAATAACATGTATTTTAATTATAATCAATGCTATATTAATGTCTTTCAGATGAATGGCTGGATTAATGGTTTAACAGTGTACAATGTACATGTGATGTTTGAAATAAGTGCAAAGACTATATATGAAAGAAATAATTGCATAAAAACCTATGAACGTTTTATAAAGATCTGATTAAACAAAGGACATTTTTCAAGAACTATCACTCAGTTGTTGCATACAGGCCAGGGGTATGTGAATCAGTTTCAAATGGAATTGCACAAAATAAAAAATGTACTGTAATCCTGATCAACAGTGAGTAGAATTCCAGCAGATAAAACACTAGTTTCAACTGACAAATCATACAACTTTGTTGGAATTTTGCAAAAGAAAAAAATGTTTTAAAAAAAGATGCAAAATGATTGGAGGAAGTGACTGAATACAATTATTCCAAATGGTTAAAACAAATTATATAGATATTTTGTGGTGTCATAAAGAATTCAGAATATAAAAAATTATCTATAATTTTAAAGTGACTTGATGCAATAGCAGGAATATGTGTTATTTTCACCTTGAAGAAATCTACTATCTGATATGTTGAAGTAATTGATGTGAATTAATTGAACATTTAATATGAAGAAATTTTATAATAAAATATATGTAGTACTAGTAATCTTAGAGTTTGATGTTCAAACTGTACTGAGTTATTTAACCATATAAGTGTGTTTAGTAAAGATTGTGGTGTGTGACTGCCCAGAACATTTCTGTTATAAAGGATGTTAATTTCCTCATCTGTTGGAGGCAAGACTTTGGTTTATTCCCTTTGTCCTGTAGTTTTAGTTGCTTTTGTTTTGTTTTCAAAGCTTCCCTGTCAAGTTATAAATGATTCGGATTTGTTTAATTTATTTTATTTTTATTTTATTTTATATGACAGTGTCCGTCCACCTATCAAAAGTACAAGTGTGTTGAAGTTACCGAGTGTAAATTGTACATGCGCGTAGACGATACCAAAAATTACAAGAGAGACAATCCAGAATACAGAATTTAAGATCTTTGTTTTGATTTTTATTGACTTCTAGGATTTTTTTTATCGTAAAATATGTATAAAAAATATGAAATTTTAGAATTATTACTTTCATTTTGTCGATTTGTAAATTTACAAATAGTGAGAACGAAAACATTTATTAGAAAAAGACGACGTCGATTATTGACATTGGTTACGGTTAATATTTTAACTCCTTCACAGGAGAGCAAAAACACAAAAAAGTAGTTCCGGAATCTATGGGCGGGGCTTAAAAGTTTATTCGTAGGTTTAACAGTTTATTCGTAGGCTTCAAAAGTTTATTCGTAGGCTACGAATAAAGCAAAAATTTATTCGTGTGGTATATTTGTACAGCAAATGTACTGATTGCAGGATAAATTGAGATATTTACCAAATATTTCTTTGGAGCTGAAGAAAAAGTGTCTCAATTTGTAATGCATCAATTCGCTACTTTTATTAGTTTGATTTTCACTACACTTTTGTGTATTTCAATAGAATTGCTAAACTATCTAATTTCTTTTAATCAGGAAAACGTTGGGTCGATTTCAAAAAGCAATTCGTCTCCAACTTGAAGTTATATCAAAAGGCAGCATCCATCCTTGCCTAGAAAGTCAGCTGAAATATAACTATGGCTATTTTCTTCAAATAAGTTGTAAGGGCCGGTTAGCTCAGTTGGTTACAAAGGAGAGAGTAAGTACACGCACGAGACCGGACGTGTTTTGATGAGCTAAAGAAAGTGTGTGCTTAAATTCATGTTTATACTAAACGGATTGGAAAACCAGCTGGATATTAGTGACAATATGGAATAATATTCACTTTCTGTAAGTCATATTTACAAAAACTGTAATTTAAAAGCATTTTGTCTAGTGTATTTACTTTTCACTCTCCGTTGAGGGTCAGGACGGGAGCCCGACTTTCTACGTAAAGCTATTGCTTGTACAAATGGATCATCTCCCCAAAACATTATTGTGCTCAATGAACACTGTAGTAGAACAATATATAGAATTTTCATGGGCATCACAAGAACAAAACGGCAAAATGAAAATAACTTTGACATGGACTAATGTAGAAAAGAAACGTAACAAATCCAAAGCTACACGGAAACGTGATCGTAAGAGACATGCACAATATATTGAACAAAAGAAAGTAACTGAAAATAATAAGGAACCAGAAATAAAGGAAACGAACACAAACAATATTGAGTATAGTTCATCAGAAGACGATAGTGATAGTACCGATAGTGAAATGGATACAATTCAAAATATAATGACCCCGTGTAGTACCCCATCTCAGGTAAATAGAGAGGACGAAAATCAATCGATAAATACAACAAAGGATATACCAGTAGTGGACAATCAAGTTTGTAAAGAAGTTATCACGAGTGATACAATAAAAAAAGTTGTACAACCATTTAAAGTACATGACAATATACAAACTGAATGTGTTAAACCCAATACACAAGTGAGCGATCTGCCTAAAAGGAGAAGATGATTTTTCTCTAAGATAGTGATAAAAACAACAGATGGATACCAGGATACATTAATAGGAAAATTACCAAGAACACAAAATCTGATTGTTCACATTATTTCCAAAAATATAACTGAAATAGTTGAGCCGTCTATTCGAGAATGGAAATATTTTATGAAAAATGTAGACGAGGACTTCAAAGATGTTGAAGAGACGGACTTCATGGACGATGGAGTAAGAATTGCTATTCAAAAGATGGAACACTTTATAGAACAAAGAACACTGAAAAATAGGAAATAACTTTTAATATTTGTGTGAAAGATGTATGAATGATTCTCGTTTATTTGAATTTGAAAATGAACAGTAAATTTCTAATTAGTCGAATCCAAAATGAATAAAGTAGGATTGGATACCCATCCGGAATTATTTAATTTTAGGAACAATGAAAAACGGAAAATATACAATGGACATTATTCATATCCATATAAAATGATGTATGAAATGTGTATGATATAAAGTTTCTATTTTAGATTTTACTTAAATCCTAAAAAAAACATTAAAGAAAAATATGATGTATACTGTGACAATATAGATGTATGAAAAATATAGAATATGACTGTGATATGTAATTACATGATGAATGAATTGTAATAAAGATAAAAAAAAAAGAGCGTCATCAAATAAGTTGTAAGGGCCGGTTAGCTCAGTTGGTTAGAGCGTCGTGCTAATAACGCGAATGTCGTGGGTTCGATCCCCACACTGGCCATTCATTTTTGTCGTATTAATTGAGATATTTACCAAATATTTCTTTGGAGCTGAAGAAAAAGTGTCTCAATTTGTAATGCATCAATTCGCTACTTTTATTAGTTTGATTTTCACTACACTTTTGTGTATTTCAATAGAATTGCTAAACTATCTAATTTCTTTTAATCAGGAAAACGTTGGGTCGATTTCAATAAACAATTCGTCTCCAACTTGAAGTTATATCAACAGGCAGCATCCATCCTTGCCTAGAAAGTCAGCTGAAATATAACTATGGCTATTTTCTTCAAATAAGTTGTAAGGGCCGGTTAGCTCAGTTGGTTACAAAGGAGAGAGTAAGTACACGCACGAGACCGGACGTGTTTTGATGAGCTAAAGAAAGTGTGTGCTTAAATTCATATTTATACTAAACGGATTGGAAAACCAGCTGGATATTAGTAACAATATGGAATAATATTCACTTTCTGTAAGTCATATTTACAAAAACTGTAATTTAAAAGCATTTTGTCTAGTGTATTTACTTTTCACTCTCCGTTGAGGGTCAGGACGGGAGCCCGACTTTCTACGTAAAGCTATTGCTTGTACAAATGTACAAATGGATCATCTCCCCAAAACATTATTGTGCTTAATGAACACTGTAGTAGAACAATATATAGAATTTTCATGGGCATCACAAGAACAAAACGGCAAAATGAAAATAACTTTGACATGGACTAATGTAGAAAAGAAACGTAACAAATCCAAAGCTACACGGAAACGTGATCGTAAGAGACATGCACAATATATTGAACAAAAGAAAGTAACTGAAAATAATAAGGAACCAGAAATAAAGGAAACGAACACAAACAATATTGAGGATAGTTCATCAGAAGACGATAGTGATAGTACCGATAGTGAAATGGATACAATTCAAAATATAATGACCCCGTGTAGTACCCCATCTCAGGTAAATAGAGAGGACGAAAATCAATCGATAAATACAACAAAGGATATACCAGTAGTGGACAATCAAGTTTGTAAAGAAGTTATCACGAGTGATACAATAAAAAAAGTTGTACAACCATTTAAAGTACATGACAATATACAAACTGAATGTGTTAAACCCAATACACAAGTGAGCGATCTGCCTAAAAGGAGAAGATGATTTTTCTCTAAGATAGTGATAAAAACAACAGATGGATACCAGGATACATTAATAGGAAAATTACCAAGAACACAAAATCTGATTGTTCACATTATTTCCAAAAATATAACTGAAATAGTTGAGCCGTCTATTCGAGAATGGAAATATTTTATGAAAAATGTAGACGAGGACTTCAAAGATGTTGAAGAGACGGACTTCATGGACGATGGAGTAAGAATTGCTATTCAAAAGATGGAACACTTTATAGAACAAAGAACACTGAAAAATAGGAAATAACTTTTAATATTTGTGTGAAAGATGTATGAATGATTCTCGTTTATTTGAATTTGAAAATGAACAGTAAATTTCTAATTAGTCGAATCCAAAATGAATAAAGTAGGATTGGATACCCATCCGGAATTATTTAATTTTAGGAACAATGAAAAACGGAAAATATACAATGGACATTATTCATATCCATATAAAATGATGTATGAAATGTGTATGATATAAAGTTTCTATTTTAGATTTTACGTAAATCCTAAAAAAACATTAAAGAAAAATATGATGTATACTGTGACGATATAGATGTATAAAAAATGTAGAATATGACTGTGATATGTAATTACATGATGAGTGAATTGTAATAAAGATAAAAAAAAAAAAAGCGTCGTGCTAATAACGCAAATGTCGTGGGTTCGATCCCCACACTGGCCATTCATTTTTGTCGTATTAATTGAGATATTTACCAAATATTTCTTTGGGGCTGAGAAAAAAGTGTCTCAATTTGTAATGCATCAATTCGCTACTTTTATTAGTTTGATTTTCACTACACTTTTGTGTATTTCAATAGAACTGCTAAACTATCTAATTTCTTTTAATCAGGAAAACGTTGGGTCGATTTCAAAAAGCAATTCGTCTCCAACTTGAAGTTATATCAACAGGCAGCATCCATCCTTGCCTAGAAAGTCAGCTGAAATATAACTATGGCTATTTTCTGTAAATAAGTTGTAAGGGCCGGTTAGCTCAGTTGGTTAGAGCGTCGTGAGAGGAGGAATAAAGCACAGCCCATGTAAAGGAGGTGTGAAATGTCGTAGATGAACTTTCGTTGATCATTTCGGATTAATCACTTGATGATTCATATCAAAGGTACTGTGATGAACATTTATCATATTATGAACAATATATAATTGCAGTTGTCTGATTAGAACGTTTAAACCCCTACACCAGCGGTTTAAAATCGTTAGGTGGAGGGGGGTTGATTGATTGGGTGCGTTCGACTGGTTGTTATTGTTTTGGGCTGTACTTGCTTACATTTTTCCAGAATGGCGGAATCGGAGCAAAACCGAATTAGAAGAAATGTTAATAATTTACACAAACAGAGTTATGTAACTAATAGAAATTCATACACTAGAGATAGTACAATAAGAATAGAAGGTTTACAAATAACAAAAGGAGAAGCAATAAAAGTAATAGAAGAAACAGAAGCAATAACAGGTCTAAACACGGTTCTAGCTGTAGTAGATAATGTTGATAGTGGAACATGTGATATCACTCTTGATTCTAAAGAGAACGCCGTCAAATTATTACACGGTATAGAAATTAATGATGTAGAATACAATGTTAGCTTAATATTTTCTGACACTACTGTTGTTTCATTCATGAAATTGCCTTCCTATATTGAAGATGAAGAAATTATAAGCAAACTACAAGCAAAGGGAATAAAACTAGTCTCACCTGTATATAGAAGAGCTATTCCAGGTACACAGGTTGCAGATGGAACCCGCTTCGTGAAATGTGTTTTTCCACCTGGATTTGTGGCACTGCCATGGACTATAGGATTTAAACAGGGATCAACAACCAAGTATTATAGAGTGGTGCATAACAATCAGACTAAGGTATGTTCATTGTGTATGTCTGCCGAACATGTCCAAAGACAATGCCCACACTTTATATGTAAAAGATGTGGAGAACAAGGTCACACAAAGAGGCGATGCCATACAAAAGAGTGCATAAGATGTAAAGAATTTCCATTGAATTGTAGATGTTGTGAAAATGATGAAAGCGATGAAACCAGCTATGATGGACGGTGCCATTATGATGATCATAATGGTGATAGACATGGTAATGATGGGATTGGCAATGGTTATGGTAGAAATGGATTTGGAGCCCCGAAAGGCAGTGAACATGGCAGAAGAAAAGAAAAGGAAGATCAAGAATGTGACAATTGCGGTAAAATTAACTGTATGTGTAGTAGTTGCTTTGCATGTGGTAGAGATAAGTGTATTTGTCTTTGTACTAAATGTGGTCATTTCCCTTGTGAGTGTAATGATAACTGTATGTATTGTGGTAATGATCCATGTATTTGTATATGTCAGGATTGTAGCAACAATCCATGTGAATGTATATGTCAAAAATGCAATACAGCCACATGTGACTGCTCAAATGCTAATCTTGATGTTGACACTGAAGTAACAATAACAGCGATAAATGTAGATGAAGATACAAATAATGATAAAAGCAATGATAAGGATACTTTTGTGAAAGCAAATGAAATATTGGTAGAAGCTGTTGTGCACACTGAAAATATTTCAAGTGTTGATAGAAAAAGAAAATTGTCTGACTCTAATGAAACAGAACAATTGGTTGTAGAAAATAGAGAGGTAGCTGGAGATGATATTGAATGTATCACTTCAGTTGATGAGGTAGTCAACGAGAAGGAGAGGAAAAACAAAGAGAAAAAAAAGGCCCGAAAAGATAATATAAATGAGATCTCCTTAGACAATTCAGATGAAGATGATAGCACCTTTAGTGGTGATAACATAATCACTACTGGAGGTGATATAGAAAAATCACCTGATCCACATGAGATAGTAATGAACGAAAAATCGCCCTTAAAGGTGATAAAAAAGGGTATTATTGGAAATAAAACTGTTGATGGTGAAACCACCACAGGTGATGAAATGGATATAGATGATTCGTTAGTCTTAGACATACAGGAAGATATGGAAGAAGGGAGTAAAAACATAAGCGGTACTTTATCGACACAAAACACAAATATTAATCTGAGTACTAAACAAATAAGAAAAAATAAGAAAAAAGAACGAAGGGCTGAAAGGAGATCTAGCATAAAAGTTATACCAAATGTAAATGTAAACAGAAGTAAGCAAAGTATAAATGAAAAATAAAATGGATATATTAATATATTTTTGTCTTCTAGTAGTCAGTATGGTTCTATTATGTTCATTTAATTGCAATGGACTTAAAAATGTTGATAATTTTCAGAATTTTGTATCTGTACTTTATGAAAAGAATATTAGTTTTACAGTGTTACAAGAAACATTTTGGGACAATGATTATGTAGAAGGAATAGAAGATATGTATGAAGGTAAAATATATACAAGTAATGGTATAAATAGTAGACAAGGTGTTGCTATTATGGTTAACAATTTATATAAAGACAAAACAAAATTGGTACATAGTGATAATAATGGTAGATTTATACATATTTCATATGAAGATGAATATAAGTTTTATAATTTTATATCTATATATGCACCAAATATATGTTCAGAAAAATGTAATTTCTTTAAGTTTATAAAGAATTATATTGAAAAGTTAGATAATTTAATAATAGGTGGAGATTTTAATACATCATTGTCTAATTTAGACAGAGGTTATCAATCGAAACATATAGTGGATGAGGCTTACTTAGAAATGTATGATATAATGAATAAATGTAATGTATATGATGTATGGAGATGTCGAAATAAAACAAAACGAATTTTTTCATGGAAAAGATTGTCTAATGATGTATTACAACAGAGCAGAATTGATTATTATTTAATCAGTAAAGATCTGTCAAGCAATGTACAAAATGTATTTTATAATGAAACTGCATTGAGTGATCATACTTTTGTAATTATGAATTTTAATTTTTGTAATATAGAAAGAGGACCAGGAATATGGGTCCTGAATAATTCTCTTTTATCAAATGAAGAATATGTAAAAAGAGTAAAGGATATTATATCAGAAGCTGTAGAATGTAAGTTGTATACTACAGAACCTCTGGTATGGTGGGATAATCTAAAGTATAAAATTAAAAAAATTTCACAAATTTTTTCTGAAAATTTGGCAAAAGAAAAAAGAAAAGAATTTTATTATATACAAAATAAAATGCAAAGATTATGTGCTATGCATGCTGATGGTGTAAATATAGATATTACCAAATTAGAAAATTTAAAGTTAGAATTAAAAAATTATGAGTTAGAAAAATGTAAAGGTGCAGTCCTTAGGTCAAAGGCCATATGGGCGACTGAAGGTGATAAAAATACTAAGTTTTTTCTTAATCTTGAAAAATATAAACAAGAAAGTAATGCTGTAAAAGAATTAATAAATGAGCAAAATGATGTAATTAGTGATACAGATAGTATTTTAGAAATGGAATATACATTTTATAAAAAATTATATTCATGTGTAGATGTAAATGTTGATAAAATGGAAGATTTTCTTCAATCTGTAAATAATGAAATAGATGATGATGATAAAATTATGTGTGATACAGAAATATCATATGATGAAATAATTGAAGCTTTAGTGAATATGTCAAAAAATAAAAGTCCTGGATCAGATGGTCTAACCACAGAATTTTATTGTAAATTTTATGACTGTTTAAATCATATACTTTTTAAAATATTTAATACTGTATATGCTGAAGGGAAATTATCTAGGTCAATGAGAGCTGGTATTCTCAGTTTAATATACAAGAAAAAGGGTGACAGAAGAGTATTAAAAAATTATAGACCGATATCTTTGTTACAAGTAGATTATAAGATATTAGCCAGAATTATGGCAAATAGATTTAAAAAAGTTTTACCCAAAATTATATCAGAAAACCAAACATGTTGTATCATAGGTAGAGATATTTCAAATAACATTGCAAATGTTAGAGATGTAATTACACTAGTAGAAAGGGATGAACTTGAAGGTTATGTAATAAAAATAGATCAAGAAAAGGCCTTTGATCGTGTGAGTCATCAATATATTTTTAATGTCTTGAAAAAATTTGGATTTGGTGATGTATTTATTAAATGGATTATGATTTTTTATAATAAGATAAATAGTACTGTAAAATGTAATGGTTTTTTAACCAAATATTTTAGCATTGAAAATGGTATAAGACAAGGATTTCCTATTAGTGCTTTACTTTATGTGTTAGCTGCTGAACCTTTACAGTGTAATATTAAGATGAATAGTAAAATATCTGGAATTCAAATTCCAAATTCAGACAAAGAAGCACTCATTTTTCAACATGCAGATGACACTACCTTAACAGTGTCAAATAAAGAATCTGTTGGAGAAATTTTTAAAGTTTTTGAAAAATATGAAGCTAGCTCTGGAGCAAAAATAAACAAACAAAAATCAGAAATACTGCCAATTGGAATAGGTACTATTTCAGATACCGAAAAAATAAGGTATGGTTTAACAATATGTGAAAAAGAGATATTATTACTCGGTGTATATATTGGCAAAGATCAAATTGTATGTGATAATTTAAATTGGAGAGAAAAGGTTGCCAAAATTAAAACATTATTAAACATGTGGATACAGAGACACTTAACAATACAAGGGAGAGTACATGTTGTCTCTACCCTATTAATGTCCAGAATATGGTACACATTATTTGTAACATGTATACCCGATTGGGCTCTACGTGAAATTAAAACAGCATGTGTCAATTTTATATGGAACAATGGTTCACATTTAGTAAAATATAATACTATTATTAATGAAAAATGTAATGGTGGTTTGCAATTACCTGATATTGTATCAAAAATAAATGCATTTAGACTCAAATTTATGATACGATTTTTAGATAATGACTGTAATGTATTATGGAAATATATTTTTAAATACTTTTTATCAAAGATATATGATATGAAATTAGGGGATGAAATAATATATATGACATTACCAGATAAATCTATGTTATGTGTTCCAAACATTTACAGAGAAATGCTGAAATCTTTTAATAATATCAGAGAACATGTTATTTTTCAACATAGTATTGAAAACATTTATGATCAACCATTATTTTATAACCCTGAAATATTACATTGTGGAAAGATTATCATATGGCATGATTTTATAAAAGCTGGTATAGTACAATTGAAAGATATATGTTATGAAGTCAAGACAGGTTTTTTACCAAACAATTGTTGAAATGATATGTAATATAGATAGTGATTGTGATAGTAATGATATTGTAAAAAGAATAGATGTACTTAAGTCTGCAATACCAGAAGATTGGACTAAAACTATTCAAACTGAAATACACAACAGGAAAAACAATAGAACTGTAGATATTAATGTAAATAGAGATAGTAAAATATTAGATTTCAAATTATGTACAACAAAACAATTGTATGTGATGGTTGTAGAAAAGTTATATGAATTACCAATATGTTATGAGAAATGGAAAGAAATTTTTGATATAGAAGAAACTGAATTATATAGAATATGGACAATTGTTAATTTCCATTAGAAACCTTCTAAAATGATAGAAGTAGATTTTAAAATTGCACATCACAGTATATTTACCAATACTAAATTAATGAAAATGAAACTGATAGATTATGAAGAATGTGAAATATGTGAAAATGAAATAGAAAGTATTACACATTTGTTTATTTCTTGTGAACAACTTGTAGAATTTCATCAACACATTCAAGAAAAAATTGAAATTTTGTTTGAGAACTGTAACTCAGATAAGATGACTTTGGTAGTATATGAAGAAATATTTATGTTTGGACTCACAAATACAATGAAAGGTGTAAATGTAATATTTCTAAATTTCATGTTATCAATTGCTAGATATTGTGTATTACGAAGGAGAAATTTAGTTAAAAATGGACAGAATAATATTGACTTGATTAGACTATTTTCATATACTTTAAAACATTATGTTGTATATTTTTATGAATACCTATGTAAATTAAAAGATATGAGAAAAGTGTTTGAAAAGAACTTTCTGTCAAATAATACTATCGTACAAGAAACAAATGGTGTAATTGTTTTTAATATGTAACTCATTAATTAATTTAGGAGTAAACTTCGAATTACATAAATAGCATTATAACTGTAATATAATTATGTATTAGAAATTGTTTTTAATGTAATGTATATGAATTATTTTAAATAAAGATAAAAAAAAATAAAAAAAAAAAAAAGTTAGAGCGTCGTGCTAATAACGCGAATGTCGTGGGTTCGATCCCCACACTGGCCATTCATTTTTGTCGTTTTAATTGAGATATTTACCAAATATTTCTTTGGAGCTGAAGAAAAAGTGTCTCAATTTGTAATGCATCAATTCCCTACTTTTATTAGTTTGATTTTCACTACACTTTTGTGTATTTCAATAGAATTGCTAAACTATCTAATTTCTTTTAATCAGGAAAACGTTGGGTCGATTTCAAAAAGCAATTCGTCTCCAACTTGAAGTTATATCAACAGGCAGCATCCATCCTTGCCTAGAAAGTCAGCTGAAATATAACTATGGCTATTTTCTTCAAATAAGTTGTAAGGGCCGGTTAGCTCAGTTGGTTAGAGCGTCGTGCTAATAACGCGAATGTCGTGGGTTCGATCCCCACACTGGCCATTCATTTTTGTCGTATTAATTGAGATATTTACCAAATATTTCTTTGGAGCTGAAGAAAAAGTGTTTCAATTTGTAATTCATCAATTCGCTACTTTTATCCGTTTTGATTTTCACTACACTTCTGTGTATTTCAATAGAATTGCTAAACTATCTAATTTCTTTTAATCATAAAAGGTTAGAGGAAAGTGTTGGATCGATTTGAAGAAAGCAATTCCTCTCCAACTTGAAGTTGTATCAACAGGCAGCATCCATCCTTGCCTAGAAAGTCAGTTGAAATATAACTATGGCTATTTTCTTCAAATAAGTTGTAAGGGCCGGTTAGCTCAGTTGGTTAGAGCGTCGTGCTAATAACGCGAATGTCGTGGGTTCGATCCCCACACTGGCCATTCATTTTTGTCGTATTAATTGAGATATTTACCAAATATTTCTTTGGAGCCGAAGAAAAAGTGTTTCAATTTGTAATTCATCAATTCGCTACTTTTATCCGTTTTGATTTTCACTACACTTCTGTGTATTTCAATAGAATTGCTAAACTATCTAATTTCTTTTAATCATAAAAGGTTAGAGGAAAGTGTTGGATCGATTTGAAAAAAGCAATTCCTCTCCAACTTGAAGTTGTATCAACAGGCAGCATCCATCCTTGCCTAGAAAGTCAGTTGAAATATAACTATGGCTATTTTCTTCAAATAAGTTGTAAGGGCCGGTTAGCTCAGTTGGTTAGAGCGTCGTGCTAATAACGCGAATGTCGTGGGTTCGATCCCCACACTGGCCATTCATTTTTGTCGTATTAATTGAGATATTTACCAAATATTTCTTTGGAGCTGAAGAAAAAGTGTCTCAATTTGTAATGCATCAATTCGCTACTTTTATTAGTTTGATTTTCACTACACTTTTGTGTATTTCAATAGAATTGCTAAACTATCTAATTTCTTTTAATCAGGAAAACGTTGGGTCGATTTCAAAAAGCAATTCGTCTCCAACTTGAAGTTATATCAACAGGCAGCATCCATCCTTGCCTAGAAAGTCAGCTGAAATATAACTATGGCTATTTTCTTCAAATAAGTTGTAAGGGCCGGTTAGCTCAGTTGGTTAGAGCGTCGTGCTAATAACGCGAATGTCGTGGGTTCGATCCCCACACTGGCCATTCATTTTTGTCGTATTAATTGAGATATTTACCAAATATTTCTTTGGAGCTGAAGAAAAAGTGTTTCAATTTGTAATTCATCAATTCGCTACTTTTATCCGTTTTGATTTTCACTACACTTCTGTGTATTTCAATAGAATTGCTAAACTATCTAATTTCTTTTAATCATAAAAGGTTAGAGGAAAGTGTTGGATCGATTTGAAGAAAGCAATTCCTCTCCAACTTGAAGTTGTATCAACAGGCAGCATCCATCCTTGCCTAGAAAGTCAGTTGAAATATAACTATGGCTATTTTCTTCAAATAAGTTGTAAGGGCCGGTTAGCTCAGTTGGTTAGAGCGTCGTGCTAATAACGCGAATGTCGTGGGTTCGATCCCCACACTGGCCATTCATTTTTGTCGTATTAATTGAGATATTTACCAAATATTTCTTTGGAGCTGAAGAAAAAGTGTTTCAATTTGTAATTCATCAATTCGCTACTTTTATCCGTTTTGATTTTCACTACACTTCTGTGTATTTCAATAGAATTGCTAAACTATCTAATTTCTTTTAATCATAAAAGGTTAGAGGAAAGTGTTGGATCGATTTGAAAAAGCAATTCCTCTCCAACTTGAAGTTGTATCAACAGGCAGCATCCATCCTTGCCTAGAAAGTCAGTTGAAATATAACTATGGCTATTTTCTTCAAGTAAGTTGTAAGGGCCGGTTAGCTCAGTTGGTTAGAGCGTCGTGCTAATAACGCGAATGTCGTGGGTTCGATCCCCACACTGGCCATTCATTTTTGTCGTATTAATTGAGATATTTACCAAATATTTCTTTGGAGCTGAAGAAAAAGTGTCTCAATTTGTAATGCATCAATTCGCTACTTTTATTAGTTTGATTTTCACTACACTTTTGTGTATTTCAATAGAATTGCTAAACTATCTAATTTCTTTTAATCAGGAAAACGTTGGGTCGATTTCAAAAAGCAATTCGTCTCCAACTTGAAGTTATATCAACAGGCAGCATCCATCCTTGCCTAGAAAGTCAGCTGAAATATAACTATGGCTATTTTCTTCAAATAAGTTGTAAGGGCCGGTTAGCTCAGTTGGTTATAGGGAGACTGTAAACACGCACTAGACCGGACGTGTTTTGATGAGCTAAAGAAAGTGTGTGCTTACATTCATATTTATACTATACGGATTGGAAAACCAGCTGGATATCAGTGACAATATGGAATAATATTAACTTTCTGTAAGTCATACTTACAAAAACTGTAATTTAAAAACATTTTGGCTAGTGTGTTTACTTTTCACTCTTCGTTGAGGGTCAGACGGGGAGCTAGACTTTCTACGTAATACTATTTCTTGTACAATGGATCATCTCCCCAAGACATTATTATGCTTAATGAACACTGTTGTAGAACAATATATAGAATTTTCATGGACATCACAAGAACAAAACGGCAAAATGAAAATAACTTTGACATGGACAAATGTAGAAATGAAACGTAACAAATCCAAAGCTACACGGAAACGTGATCGTAAGAGACATGAACAATATATTGAACAAAAGAAAGTAACTGAAAATAATAAGGAAACCGGAATAAAGGAAACGAACACAAACAATATTGAGGATAGTTCATCAGAAGACGATAGTGATAGTACCGATAGTGAAATGGATACAATTCAAAATATAATAACCCCGTGTAGTACCCCATCTCAGGTAAATAGAGAGGACGAAAATCAATCGACAAATACAACAAAGGATATACCAGTAGTGGACAATCAAGTTTGTAAAGAAGTTATCACGAGTGATACAATACAAAAAGTTGTACAACCAATTAAAGTGCATGACAATATACAAACTGAATGTGTTAAACCCAATACACAAGTGAGCGATCTGCCTAAAAGGAGAAGACGATTTTTCTCTAAGATAGTGATAAAAACAACAGATGGACACCAAGATACATTAATAGGAAAATTACCAAGAACACAAAATCTGATTGTTTACATTATTTCCCAAAATATAACTGAAATAGTTGGGCCATCTATTCGAGAATGGAAATATTTTATGAAAAATGTAGACGAGGACTTCATGGACGATGGAGTAAGAATTGCTATGCAAAAGATGGAAATCTTTGTAGAACAAAGAACACTGAAAAATAGGAAATAACTTTTAATATTTGTGTGAAAGGTGTATGAATGATTCTCGTTTATTTGAATTTGAAAATGAACAGTAAATTTCTAATTAGTCGAATCCAAAATGAATAAAGTAGGATTGGATACCCATCCGGAATTAATTAATTTTAGGAACAATGAAAAACGGAAAATATACAATGGACATTATTCATATCCATATAAAATGATGTATGAAATGTGTATGATATAAAGTTTCTATTTTAGATTTTATGTAAATCCTAAAAAAAACATTAAAGAAAAATATGATGTATACTGTGACAATGTAGATGTATGAAAAATATAGAATATGACTGTGATATGTAATTACATGATGAATGAATTGTAATAAAGATAAAAAAAAAAGAGCGTCGTGCTAATAACGCGAATGTCGTGGGTTCGATCCCCACACTGGCCATTCATTTTTGTCGTATTAATTGAGATATTTACCAAATATTTCTTTGGAGCTGAAGAAAAAGTGTCTCAATTTGTAATGCATCAATTCGCTACTTTTATTAGTTTGATTTTCACTACACTTTTGTGTATTTCAATAGAATTGCTAAACTATCTAATTTCTTTTAATCAGGAAAACGTTGGGTCGATTTCAAAAAGCAATTCGTCTCCAACTTGAAGTTATATCAACAGGCAGCATCCATCCTTGCCTAGAAAGTCAGCTGAAATATAACTATGGCTATTTTCTTCAAATAAGTTGTAAGGGCCGGTTAGCTCAGTTGGTTATAGGGAGACTGTAAACACGCACTAGACCGGACGTGTTTTGATGAGCTAAAGAAAGTGTGTGCTTACATTCATATTTATACTATACGGATTGGAAAACCAGCTGGATATCAGTGACAATATGGAATAATATTAACTTTCTGTAAGTCATATTTACAAAAACTGTAATTTAAAAACATTTTGGCTAGTGTGTTTACTTTTCACTCTCCGTTGAGGGTCAGACGGGGAGCTAGACTTTCTACGTAATACTATTTCTTGTTCAATGGATCATCTCCCCAAGACATTATTATGCTTAATGAACACTGTTGTAGAACAATATATAGAATTTTCATGGACATCACAAGAACAAAACGGCAAAATGAAAATAACTTTGACATGGACAAATGTAGAAATGAAACGTAACAAATCCAAAGCTACACGGAAACGTGATCGTAAGAGACATGAACAATATATTGAACAAAAGAAAGTAACTGAAAATAATAAGGAAACCGGAATAAAGGAAACGAACACAAACAATATTGAGGATAGTTCATCAGAAGACGATAGTGATAGTACCGATAGTGAAATGGATACAATTCAAAATATAATAACCCCGTGTAGTACCCCATCTCAGGTAAATAGAGAGGACGAAAATCAATCGACAAATACAACAAAGGATATACCAGTAATGGACAATCAAGTTTGTAAAGAAGTTATCACGAGTGATACAATACAAAAAGTTGTACAACCAATTAAAGTGCATGACAATATACAAACTGAATGTGTTAAACCCAATACACAAGTGAGCGATCTGCCTAAAAGGAGAAGACGATTTTTCTCTAAGATAGTGATAAAAACAACAGATGGACACCAAGATACATTAATAGGAAAATTACCAAGAACACAAAATCTGATTGTTTACATTATTTCCCAAAATATAACTGAAATAGTTGGGCCATCTATTCGAGAATGGAAATATTTTATGAAAAATGTAGACGAGGACTTCAAAGATGTTGAAGAGACGGACTTCATGGACGATGGAGTAAGAATTGCTATGCAAAAGATGGAAAACTTTGTAGAACAAAGAACACTGAAAAATAGGAAATAACTTTTAATATTTGTGTGAAAGGTGTATGAATGATTCTCGTTTATTTGAATTTGAAAATGAACAGTAAATTTCTAATTAGTCGAATCCAAAATGAATAAAGTAGGATTGGATACCCATCCGGAATTAATTAATTTTAGGAACAATGAAAAACGGAAAATATACAATGGACATTATTCATATCCATATAAAATGATGTATGAAATGTGTATGATATAAAGTTTCTATTTTAGATTTTATGTAAATCCTAAAAAAAACATTAAAGAAAAATATGATGTATACTGTGACAATGTAGATGTATGAAAAATATAGAATATGACTGTGATATGTAATTACATGATGAATGAATTGTAATAAAGATAAAAAAAAAAGAGCGTCGTGCTAATAACGCGAATGTCGTGGGTTCGATCCCCACACTGGCCATTCATTTTTGTCGTATTAATTGAGATATTTACCAAATATTTCTTTGGAGCTGAAGAAAAAGTGTCTCAATTTGTAATGCATCAATTCGCTACTTTTATTAGTTTGATTTTCACTACACTTTTGTGTATTTCAATAGAATTGCTAAACTATCTAATTTCTTTTAATCAGGAAAACGTTGGGTCGATTTCAAAAAGCAATTCGTCTCCAACTTGAAGTTATATCAACAGGCAGCATCCATCCTTGCCTAGAAAGTCAGCTGAAATATAACTATGGCTATTTTCTTCAAATAAGTTGTAAGGGCCGGTTAGCTCAGTTGGTTATAGGGAGACTGTAAACACGCACTAGACCGGACGTGTTTTGATGAGCTAAAGAAAGTGTGTGCTTACATTCATATTTATACTATACGGATTGGAAAACCAGCTGGATATCAGTGACAATATGGAATAATATTAACTTTCTGTAAGTCATATTTACAAAAACTGTAATTTAAAAACATTTTGGCTAGTGTGTTTACTTTTCACTCTCCGTTGAGGGTCAGACGGGGAGCTAGACTTTCTACGTAATACTATTTCTTGTTCAATGGATCATCTCCCCAAGACATTATTATGCTTAATGAACACTGTTGTAGAACAATATATAGAATTTTCATGGACATCACAAGAACAAAACGGCAAAATGAAAATAACTTTGACATGGACAAATGTAGAAATGAAACGTAACAAATCCAAAGCTACACGGAAACGTGATCGTAAGAGACATGAACAATATATTGAACAAAAGAAAGTAACTGAAAATAATAAGGAAACCGGAATAAAGGAAACGAACACAAACAATATTGAGGATAGTTCATCAGAAGACGATAGTGATAGTACCGATAGTGAAATGGATACAATTCAAAATATAATAACCCCGTGTAGTACCCCATCTCAGGTAAATAGAGAGGACGAAAATCAATCGACAAATACAACAAAGGATATACCAGTAATGGACAATCAAGTTTGTAAAGAAGTTATCACGAGTGATACAATACAAAAAGTTGTACAACCAATTAAAGTGCATGACAATATACAAACTGAATGTGTTAAACCCAATACACAAGTGAGCGATCTGCCTAAAAGGAGAAGACGATTTTTCTCTAAGATAGTGATAAAAACAACAGATGGACACCAAGATACATTAATAGGAAAATTACCAAGAACACAAAATCTGATTGTTTACATTATTTCCCAAAATATAACTGAAATAGTTGGGCCATCTATTCGAGAATGGAAATATTTTATGAAAAATGTAGACGAGGACTTCAAAGATGTTGAAGAGACGGACTTCATGGACGATGGAGTAAGAATTGCTATGCAAAAGATGGAAAACTTTGTAGAACAAAGAACACTGAAAAATAGGAAATAACTTTTAATATTTGTGTGAAAGGTGTATGAATGATTCTCGTTTATTTGAATTTGAAAATGAACAGTAAATTTCTAATTAGTCGAATCCAAAATGAATAAAGTAGGATTGGATACCCATCCGGAATTAATTAATTTTAGGAACAATGAAAAACGGAAAATATACAATGGACATTATTCATATCCATATAAAATGATGTATGAATTGTGTATGATATAAAGTTTCTATTTTAGATTTTATGTAAATCCTAAAAAAAACATTAAAGAAAAATATGATGTATACTGTGACAATATAGATGTATGAAAAATATAGAATATGACTGTGATATGTAATTACATGATGAATGAATTGTAATAAAGATAAAAAAAAAAGAGCGTCGTGCTAATAACGCGAATGTCGTGGGTTCGATCCCCACACTGGCCATTCATTTTTGTCGTATTAATTGAGATATTTACCAAATATTTCTTTGGAGCTGAAGAAAAAGTGTCTCAATTTGTAATGCATCAATTCGCTACTTTTATCCGTTTTGATTTTCACTACACTTCTGTGTATTTCAATAGAATTACTAAACTATCTAATTTCTTTTAATCATAAAAGGTTAGAGGAAAGTGTTGGATCGATTTGAAAAAAGCAATTCCTCTCCAACTTGAAGTTGTATCAACAGGCAGCATCCATCCTTGCCTAGAAAGTCAGTTGAAATATAACTATGGCTATTTTCTTCAAATAAGTTGTAAGGGCCGGTTAGCTCAGTTGGTTAGAGCGTCGTGCTAATAACGCGAATGTCGTGGGTTCGATCCCCACACTGGCCATTCATTTTTGTCGTATTAATTGAGATATTTACCAAATATTTCTTTGGAGCTGAAGAAAAAGTGTCTCAATTTGTAATGCATCAATTCGCTACTTTTATTAGTTTTATTTTCACTACACTTTTGTGTATTTCAATAGAATTGCTAAACTATCTAATTTCTTTTAATCAGGAAAACGTTGGGTCGATTTCAAAAAGCAATTCGTCTCCAACTTGAAGTTATATCAACAGGCAGCATCCATCCTTGCCTAGAAAGTCAGCTGAAATATAACTATGGCTATTTTCTTCAAATAAGTTGTAAGGGCCGGTTAGCTCAGTTGGTTAGAGCGTCGTGCTAATAACGCGAATGTCGTGGGTTCGATCCCCACACTGGCCATTCATTTTTGTCGTATTAATTGAGATATTTACCAAATATTTCTTTGGAGCTGACGAAAAAGTGTTTCAATTTGTAATTCATCAATTCGCTACTTTTATCCGTTTTGATTTTCACTACACTTCTGTGTATTTCAATAGAATTGCTAAACTATCTAATTTCTTTTAATCATAAAAGGTTAGAGGAAAGTGTTGGATCGATTTGAAAAAGCAATTCCTCTCCAACTTGAAGTTGTATCAACAGGCAGCATCCATCCTTGCCAAGAAAGTCAGTTGAAATATAACTATGGCTATTTTCTTCAAGTAAGTTGTAAGGGCCGGTTAGCTCAGTTGGTTAGAGCGTCGTGCTAATAACGCGAATGTCGTGGGTTCGATCCCCACACTGGCCATTCATTTTTGTCGTATTAATTGAGATATTTACCAAATATTTCTTTGGAGTTGAAGAAAAAGTGTCTCAATTTGTAATGCATCAATTCGCTACTTTTATTAGTTTGATTTTCACTACACTTTTGTGTATTTCAATAGAATTGCTAAACTATCTAATTTCTTTTAATCAGGAAAACGTTGGGTCGATTTCAAAAAGCAATTCGTCTCCAACTTGAAGTTATATCAACAGGCAGCATCCATCCTTGCCTAGAAAGTCAGCTGAAATATAACTATGGCTATTTTCTTCAAATAAGTTGTAAGGGCCGGTTAGCTCAGTTGGTTATAGGGAGACTGTAAACACGCACTAGACCGGACGTGTTTTGATGAGCTAAAGAAAGTGTGTGCTTACATTCATATTTATACTATACGGATTGGAAAACCAGCTGGATATCAGTGACAATATGGAATAATATTAACTTTCTGTAAGTCATATTTACAAAAACTGTAATTTAAAAACATTTTGGCTAGTGTGTTTACTTTTCACTCTCCGTTGAGGGTCAGACGGGGAGCTAGACTTTCTACGTAATACTATTTCTTGTTCAATGGATCATCTCCCCAAGACATTATTATGCTTAATGAACACTGTTGTAGAACAATATATAGAATTTTCATGGACATCACAAGAACAAAACGGCAAAATGAAAATAACTTTGACATGGACAAATGTAGAAATGAAACGTAACAAATCCAAAGCTACACGGAAACGTGATCGTAAGAGACATGAACAATATATTGAACAAAAGAAAGTAACTGAAAATAATAAGGAAACCGGAATAAAGGAAACGAACACAAACAATATTGAGGATAGTTCATCAGAAGACGATAGTGATAGTACCGATAGTGAAATGGATACAATTCAAAATATAATAACCCCGTGTAGTACCCCATCTCAGGTAAATAGAGAGGACGAAAATCAATCGACAAATACAACAAAGGATATACCAGTAATGGACAATCAAGTTTGTAAAGAAGTTATCACGAGTGATACAATACAAAAAGTTGTACAACCAATTAAAGTGCATGACAATATACAAACTGAATGTGTTAAACCCAATACACAAGTGAGCGATCTGCCTAAAAGGAGAAGACGATTTTTCTCTAAGATAGTGATAAAAACAACAGATGGACACCAAGATACATTAATAGGAAAATTACCAAGAACACAAAATCTGATTGTTTACATTATTTCCCAAAATATAACTGAAATAGTTGGGCCATCTATTCGAGAATGGAAATATTTTATGAAAAATGTAGACGAGGACTTCAAAGATGTTGAAGAGACGGACTTCATGGACGATGGAGTAAGAATTGCTATGCAAAAGATGGAAAACTTTGTAGAACAAAGAACACTGAAAAATAGGAAATAACTTTTAATATTTGTGTGAAAGGTGTATGAATGATTCTCGTTTATTTGAATTTGAAAATGAACAGTAAATTTCTAATTAGTCGAATCCAAAATGAATAAAGTAGGATTGGATACCCATCCGGAATTAATTAATTTTAGGAACAATGAAAAACGGAAAATATACAATGGACATTATTCATATCCATATAAAATGATGTATGAAATGTGTATGATATAAAGTTTCTATTTTAGATTTTATGTAAATCCTAAAAAAAACATTAAAGAAAAATATGATGTATACTGTGACAATGTAGATGTATGAAAAATATAGAATATGACTGTGATATGTAATTACATGATGAATGAATTGTAATAAAGATAAAAAAAAAAGAGCGTCGTGCTAATAACGCGAATGTCGTGGGTTCGATCCCCACACTGGCCATTCATTTTTGTCGTATTAATTGAGATATTTACCAAATATTTCTTTGGAGCTGAAGAAAAAGTGTCTCAATTTGTAATGCATCAATTCGCTACTTTTATTAGTTTGATTTTCACTACACTTTTGTGTATTTCAATAGAATTGCTAAACTATCTAATTTCTTTTAATCAGGAAAACGTTGGGTCGATTTCAAAAAGCAATTCGTCTCCAACTTGAAGTTATATCAACAGGCAGCATCCATCCTTGCCTAGAAAGTCAGCTGAAATATAACTATGGCTATTTTCTTCAAATAAGTTGTAAGGGCCGGTTAGCTCAGTTGGTTATAGGGAGACTGTAAACACGCACTAGACCGGACGTGTTTTGATGAGCTAAAGAAAGTGTGTGCTTACATTCATATTTATACTATACGGATTGGAAAACCAGCTGGATATCAGTGACAATATGGAATAATATTAACTTTCTGTAAGTCATATTTACAAAAACTGTAATTTAAAAACATTTTGGCTAGTGTGTTTACTTTTCACTCTCCGTTGAGGGTCAGACGGGGAGCTAGACTTTCTACGTAATACTATTTCTTGTACAATGGATCATCTCCCCAAGACATTATTATGCTTAATGAACACTGTTGTAGAACAATATATAGAATTTTCATGGACATCACAAGAACAAAACGGCAAAATGAAAATAACTTTGACATGGACAAATGTAGAAATGAAACGTAACAAATCCAAAGCTACACGGAAACGTGATCGTAAGAGACATGAACAATATATTGAACAAAAGAAAGTAACTGAAAATAATAAGGAAACCGGAATAAAGGAAACGAACACAAACAATATTGAGGATAGTTCATCAGAAGACGATAGTGATAGTACAGATAGTGAAATGGATACAATTCAAAATATAATAAACCCGTGTAGTACCCCATCTCAGGTAAATAGAGAGGACGAAAATCAATCGACAAATACAACAAAGGATATACCAGTAATGGACAATCAAGTTTGTAAAGAAGTTATCACGAGTGATACAATACAAAAAGTTGTACAACCAATTAAAGTGCATGACAATATACAAACTGAATGTGTTAAACCCAATACACAAGTGAGCGATCTGCCTAAAAGGAGAAGACGATTTTTCTCTAAGATAGTGATAAAAACAACAGATGGACACCAAGATACATTAATAGGAAAATTACCAAGAACACAAAATCTGATTGTTTACATTATTTCCCAAAATATAACTGAAATAGTTGGGCCATCTATTCGAGAATGGAAATATTTTATGAAAAATGTAGACGAGGACTTCAAAGATGTTGAAGAGACGGACTTCATGGACGATGGAGTAAGAATTGCTATGCAAAAGATGGAAAACTTTGTAGAACAAAGAACACTGAAAAATAGGAAATAACTTTTAATATTTGTGTGAAAGGTGTATGAATGATTCTCGTTTATTTGAATTTGAAAATGAACAGTAAATTTCTAATTAGTCGAATCCAAAATGAATAAAGTAGGATTGGATACCCATCCGGAATTAATTAATTTTAGGAACAATGAAAAACGGAAAATATACAATGGACATTATTCATATCCATATAAAATGATGTATGAAATGTGTATGATATAAAGTTTCTATTTTAGATTTTATGTAAATCCTAAAAAAAACATTAAAGAAAAATATGATGTATACTGTGACAATATAGATGTATGAAAAATATAGAATATGACTGTGATATGTAATTACATGATGAATGAATTGTAATAAAGATAAAAAAAAAAGAGCGTCGTGCTAATAACGCGAATGTCGTGGGTTCGATCCCCACACTGGCCATTCATTTTTGTCGTATTAATTGAGATATTTACCAAATATTTCTTTGGAGCTGAAGAAAAAGTGTCTCAATTTGTAATGCATCAATTCGCTACTTTTATTAGTTTTATTTTCACTACACTTTTGTGTATTTCAATAGAATTGCTAAACTATCTAATTTCTTTTAATCAGGAAAACGTTGGGTCGATTTCAAAAAGCAATTCGTCTCCAACTTGAAGTTATATCAACAGGCAGCATCCATCCTTGCCTAGAAAGTCAGCTGAAATATAACTATGGCTATTTTCTTCAAATAAGTTGTAAGGGCCGGTTAGCTCAGTTGGTTAGAGCGTCGTGCTAATAACGCGAATGTCGTGGGTTCGATCCCCACACTGGCCATTCATTTTTGTCGTATTAATTGAGATATTTACCAAATATTTCTTTGGAGCTGAAGAAAAAGTGTTTCAATTTGTAATTCATCAATTCGCTACTTTTATCCGTTTTGATTTTCACTACACTTCTGTGTATTTCAATAGAATTGCTAAACTATCTAATTTCTTTTAATCATAAAAGGTTAGAGGAAAGTGTTGGATCGATTTGAAAAAAGCAATTCCTCTCCAACTTGAAGTTGTATCAACAGGCAGCATCCATCCTTGCCTAGAAAGTCAGTTGAAATATAACTATGGCTATTTTCTTCAAATAAGTTGTAAGGGCCGGTTAGCTCAGTTGGTTAGAGCGTCGTGCTAATAACGCGAATGTCGTGGGTTCGATCCCCACACTGGCCATTCATTTTTGTCGTATTAATTGAGATATTTACCAAATATTTCTTTGGAGCTGAAGAAAAAGTGTCTCAATTTGTAATGCATCAATTCGCTACTTTTATTAGTTTGTTTTTCACTACACTTTTGTGTATTTCAATAGAATTGCTAAACTATCTAATTTCTTTTAATCAGGAAAACGTTGGGTCGATTTCAAAAAGCAATTCGTCTCCAACTTGAAGTTATATCAACAGGCAGCATCCATCCTTGCCTAGAAAGTCAGCTGAAATATAACTATGGCTATTTTCTTCAAATAAGTTGTAAGGGCCGGTTAGCTCAGTTGGTTAGAGCGTCGTGCTAATAACGCGAATGTCGTGGGTTCGATCCCCACACTGGCCATTCATTTTTGTCGTATTAATTGAGATATTTACCAAATATTTCTTTGGAGCTGAAGAAAAAGTGTTTCAATTTGTAATTCATCAATTCGCTACTTTTATCCGTTTTGATTTTCACTACACTTCTGTGTATTTCAATAGAATTGCTAAACTATCTAATTTCTTTTAATCATAAAAGGTTAGAGGAAAGTGTTGGATCGATTTGAAAAAAGCAATTCCTCTCCAACTTGAAGTTGTATCAACAGGCAGCATCCATCCTTGCCTAGAAAGTCAGTTGAAATATAACTATGGCTATTTTCTTCAAATAAGTTGTAAGGGCCGGTTAGCTCAGTTGGTTAGAGCGTCGTGCTAATAACGCGAATGTCGTGGGTTCGATCCCCACACTGGCCATTCATTTTTGTCGTATTAATTGAGATATTTACCAAATATTTCTTTGGAGCTGAAGAAAAAGTGTCTCAATTTGTAATGCATCAATTCGCTACTTTTATTAGTTTGATTTTCACTACACTTTTGTGTATTTCAATAGAATTGCTAAACTATCTAATTTCTTTTAATCAGGAAAACGTTGGGTCGATTTCAAAAAGCAATTCGTCTCCAACTTGAAGTTATATCAACAGGCAGCATCCATCCTTGCCTAGAAAGTCAGCTGAAATATAACTATGGCTATTTTCTTCAAATAAGTTGTAAGGGCCGGTTAGCTCAGTTGGTTATAGGGAGACTGTAAACACGCACTAGACCGGACGTGTTTTGATGAGCTAAAGAAAGTGTGTGCTTACATTCATATTTATACTATACGGATTGGAAAACCAGCTGGATATCAGTGACAATATGGAATAATATTAACTTTCTGTAAGTCATATTTACAAAAACTGTAATTTAAAAACATTTTGGCTAGTGTGTTTACTTTTCACTCTCCGTTGAGGGTCAGACGGGGAGCTAGACTTTCTACGTAATACTATTTCTTGTACAATGGATCATCTCCCCAAGACATTATTATGCTTAATGAACACTGTTGTAGAACAATATATAGAATTTTCATGGACATCACAAGAACAAAACGGCAAAATGAAAATAACTTTGACATGGACAAATGTAGAAATGAAACGTAACAAATCCAAAGCTACACGGAAACGTGATCGTAAGAGACATGAACAATATATTGAACAAAAGAAAGTAACTGAAAATAATAAGGAAACCGGAATAAAGGAAACGAACACAAACAATATTGAGGATAGTTCATCAGAAGACGATAGTGATAGTACCGATAGTGAAATGGATACAATTCAAAATATAATAACCCCGTGTAGTACCCCATCTCAGGTAAATAGAGAGGACGAAAATCAATCGACAAATACAACAAAGGATATACCAGTAATGGACAATCAAGTTTGTAAAGAAGTTATCACGAGTGATACAATACAAAAAGTTGTACAACCAATTAAAGTGCATGACAATATACAAACTGAATGTGTTAAACCCAATACACAAGTGAGCGATCTGCCTAAAAGGAGAAGACGATTTTTCTCTAAGATAGTGATAAAAACAACAGATGGACACCAAGATACATTAATAGGAAAATTACCAAGAACACAAAATCTGATTGTTTACATTATTTCCCAAAATATAACTGAAATAGTTGGGCCATCTATTCGAGAATGGAAATATTTTATGAAAAATGTAGACGAGGACTTCAAAGATGTTGAAGAGACGGACTTCATGGACGATGGAGTAAGAATTGCTATGCAAAAGATGGAAAACTTTGTAGAACAAAGAACACTGAAAAATAGGAAATAACTTTTAATATTTGTGTGAAAGGTGTATGAATGATTCTCGTTTATTTGAATTTGAAAATGAACAGTAAATTTCTAATTAGTCGAATCCAAAATGAATAAAGTAGGATTGGATACCCATCCGGAATTAATTAATTTTAGGAACAATGAAAAACGGAAAATATACAATGGACATTATTCATATCCATATAAAATGATGTATGAAATGTGTATGATATAAAGTTTCTATTTTAGATTTTATGTAAATCCTAAAAAAAACATTAAAGAAAAATATGATGTATACTGTGACAATATAGATGTATGAAAAATATAGAATATGACTGTGATATGTAATTACATGATGAATGAATTGTAATAAAGATAAAAAAAAAAGAGCGTCGTGCTAATAACGCGAATGTCGTGGGTTCGATCCCCACACTGGCCATTCATTTTTGTCGTATTAATTGAGATATTTACCAAATATTTCTTTGGAGCTGAAGAAAAAGTGTCTCAATTTGTAATGCATCAATTCGCTACTTTTATTAGTTTTATTTTCACTACACTTTTGTGTATTTCAATAGAATTGCTAAACTATCTAATTTCTTTTAATCAGGAAAACGTTGGGTCGATTTCAAAAAGCAATTCGTCTCCAACTTGAAGTTATATCAACAGGCAGCATCCATCCTTGCCTAGAAAGTCAGCTGAAATATAACTATGGCTATTTTCTTCAAATAAGTTGTAAGGGCCGGTTAGCTCAGTTGGTTAGAGCGTCGTGCTAATAACGCGAATGTCGTGGGTTCGATCCCCACACTGGCCATTCATTTTTGTCGTATTAATTGAGATATTTACCAAATATTTCTTTGGAGCTGAAGAAAAAGTGTTTCAATTTGTAATTCATCAATTCGCTACTTTTATCCGTTTTGATTTTCACTACACTTCTGTGTATTTCAATAGAATTGCTAAACTATCTAATTTCTTTTAATCATAAAAGGTTAGAGGAAAGTGTTGGATCGATTTGAAAAAAGCAATTCCTCTCCAACTTGAAGTTGTATCAACAGGCAGCATCCATCCTTGCCTAGAAAGTCAGTTGAAATATAACTATGGCTATTTTCTTCAAATAAGTTGTAAGGGCCGGTTAGCTCAGTTGGTTAGAGCGTCGTGCTAATAACGCGAATGTCGTGGGTTCGATCCCCACACTGGCCATTCATTTTTGTCGTATTAATTGAGATATTTACCAAATATTTCTTTGGAGCTGAAGAAAAAGTGTCTCAATTTGTAATGCATCAATTCGCTACTTTTATTAGTTTGTTTTTCACTACACTTTTGTGTATTTCAATAGAATTGCTAAACTATCTAATTTCTTTTAATCAGGAAAACGTTGGGTCGATTTCAAAAAGCAATTCGTCTCCAACTTGAAGTTATATCAACAGGCAGCATCCATCCTTGCCTAGAAAGTCAGCTGAAATATAACTATGGCTATTTTCTTCAAATAAGTTGTAAGGGCCGGTTAGCTCAGTTGGTTAGAGCGTCGTGCTAATAACGCGAATGTCGTGGGTTCGATCCCCACACTGGCCATTCATTTTTGTCGTATTAATTGAGATATTTACCAAATATTTCTTTGGAGCTGAAGAAAAAGTGTTTCAATTTGTAATTCATCAATTCGCTACTTTTATCCGTTTTGATTTTCACTACACTTCTGTGTATTTCAATAGAATTGCTAAACTATCTAATTTCTTTTAATCATAAAAGGTTAGAGGAAAGTGTTGGATCGATTTGAAAAAAGCAATTCCTCTCCAACTTGAAGTTGTATCAACAGGCAGCATCCATCCTTGCCTAGAAAGTCAGTTGAAATATAACTATGGCTATTTTCTTCAAATAAGTTGTAAGGGCCGGTTAGCTCAGTTGGTTAGAGCGTCGTGCTAATAACGCGAATGTCGTGGGTTCGATCCCCACACTGGCCATTCATTTTTGTCGTATTAATTGAGATATTTACCAAATATTTCTTTGGAGCTGAAGAAAAAGTGTCTCAATTTGTAATGCATCAATTCGCTACTTTTATTAGTTTGATTTTCACTACACTTTTGTGTATTTCAATAGAATTGCTAAACTATCTAATTTCTTTTAATCAGGAAAACGTTGGGTCGATTTCAAAAAGCAATTCGTCTCCAACTTGAAGTTATATCAACAGGCAGCATCCATCCTTGCCTAGAAAGTCAGCTGAAATATAACTATGGCTATTTTCTTCAAATAAGTTGTAAGGGCCGGTTAGCTCAGTTGGTTATAGGGAGACTGTAAACACGCACTAGACCGGACGTGTTTTGATGAGCTAAAGAAAGTGTGTGCTTACATTCATATTTATACTATACGGATTGGAAAACCAGCTGGATATCAGTGACAATATGGAATAATATTAACTTTCTGTAAGTCATATTTACAAAAACTGTAATTTAAAAACATTTTGGCTAGTGTGTTTACTTTTCACTCTCCGTTGAGGGTCAGACGGGGAGCTAGACTTTCTACGTAATACTATTTCTTGTACAATGGATCATCTCCCCAAGACATTATTATGCTTAATGAACACTGTTGTAGAACAATATATAGAATTTTCATGGACATCACAAGAACAAAACGGCAAAATGAAAATAACTTTGACATGGACAAATGTAGAAATGAAACGTAACAAATCCAAAGCTACACGGAAACGTGATCGTAAGAGACATGAACAATATATTGAACAAAAGAAAGTAACTGAAAATAATAAGGAAACCGGAATAAAGGAAACGAACACAAACAATATTGAGGATAGTTCATCAGAAGACGATAGTGATAGTACCGATAGTGAAATGGATACAATTCAAAATATAATAACCCCGTGTAGTACCCCATCTCAGGTAAATAGAGAGGACGAAAATCAATCGACAAATACAACAAAGGATATACCAGTAATGGACAATCAAGTTTGTAAAGAAGTTATCACGAGTGATACAATACAAAAAGTTGTACAACCAATTAAAGTGCATGACAATATACAAACTGAATGTGTTAAACCCAATACACAAGTGAGCGATCTGCCTAAAAGGAGAAGACGATTTTTCTCTAAGATAGTGATAAAAACAACAGATGGACACCAAGATACATTAATAGGAAAATTACCAAGAACACAAAATCTGATTGTTTACATTATTTCCCAAAATATAACTGAAATAGTTGGGCCATCTATTCGAGAATGGAAATATTTTATGAAAAATGTAGACGAGGACTTCAAAGATGTTGAAGAGACGGACTTCATGGACGATGGAGTAAGAATTGCTATGCAAAAGATGGAAAACTTTGTAGAACAAAGAACACTGAAAAATAGGAAATAACTTTTAATATTTGTGTGAAAGGTGTATGAATGATTCTCGTTTATTTGAATTTGAAAATGAACAGTAAATTTCTAATTAGTCGAATCCAAAATGAATAAAGTAGGATTGGATACCCATCCGGAATTAATTAATTTTAGGAACAATGAAAAACGGAAAATATACAATGGACATTATTCATATCCATATAAAATGATGTATGAAATGTGTATGATATAAAGTTTCTATTTTAGATTTTATGTAAATCCTAAAAAAAACATTAAAGAAAAATATGATGTATACTGTGACAATATAGATGTATGAAAAATATAGAATATGACTGTGATATGTAATTACATGATGAATGAATTGTAATAAAGATAAAAAAAAAAGAGCGTCGTGCTAATAACGCGAATGTCGTGGGTTCGATCCCCACACTGGCCATTCATTTTTGTCGTATTAATTGAGATATTTACCAAATATTTCTTTGGAGCTGAAGAAAAAGTGTCTCAATTTGTAATGCATCAATTCGCTACTTTTATTAGTTTGATTTTCACTACACTTTTGTGTATTTCAATAGAATTGCTAAACTATCTAATTTCTTTTAATCAGGAAAACGTTGGGTCGATTTCAAAAAGCAATTCGTCTCCAACTTGAAGTTATATCAACAGGCAGCATCCATCCTTGCCTAGAAAGTCAGTTGAAATATAACTATGGCTATTTTCTTCAAATAAGTTGTAAGGGCCGGTTAGCTCAGTTGGTTAGAGCGTCGTGCTAATAACGCGAATGTCGTGGGTTCGATCCCCACACTGGCCATTCATTTTTGTCGTATTAATTGAGATATTTACCAAATATTTCTTTGGAGCTGAAGAAAAAGTGTTTCAATTTGTAATTCATCAATTCGCTACTTTTATCCGTTTTGATTTTCACTACACTTCTGTGTATTTCAATAGAATTGCTAAACTATCTAATTTCTTTTAATCATAAAAGGTTAGAGGAAAGTGTTGGATCGATTTGAAAAAAGCAATTCCTCTCCAACTTGAAGTTGTATCAACAGGCAGCATCCATCCTTGCCTAGAAAGTCAGTTGAAATATAACTATGGCTATTTTCTTCAAATAAGTTGTAAGGGCCGGTTAGCTCAGTTGGTTAGAGCGTCGTGCTAATAACGCGAATGTCGTGGGTTCGATCGCCACACTGGCCATTCATTTTTGTTGTATTAATTGAGATATTTACCAAATATTTCTTTGGAGCTGAAGAAAAAGTGTCTCAATTTGTAATGCATCAATTCGCTACTTTTATTAGTTTGATTTTCACTACACTTTTGTGTATTTCAATAGAATTGCTAAACTATCTAATTTCTTTTAATCAGGAAAACGTTGGGTCGATTTCAAAAAGCAATTCGTCTCCAACTTGAAGTTATATCAACAGGCAGCATCCATCCTTGCCTAGAAAGTCAGCTGAAATATAACTATGGCTATTTTCTTCAAATAAGTTGTAAGGGCCGGTTAGCTCAGTTGGTTAGAGCGTCGTGCTAATAACGCGAATGTCGTGGGTTCGATCCCCACACTGGCCATTCATTTTTGTCGTATTAATTGAGATATTTACCAAATATTTCTTTGGAGCTGAAGAAAAAGTGTTTCAATTTGTAATTCATCAATTCGCTACTTTTATCCGTTTTGATTTTCACTACACTTCTGTGTATTTCAATAGAATTGCTAAACTATCTAATTTCTTTTAATCATAAAAGGTTAGAGGAAAGTGTTGGATCGATTTGAAAAAAGCAATTCCTCTCCAACTTGAAGTTGTATCAACAGGCAGCATCCATCCTTGCCTAGAAAGTCAGTTGAAATATAACTATGGCTATTTTCTTCAAATAAGTTGTAAGGGCCGGTTAGCTCAGTTGGTTAGAGCGTCGTGCTAATAACGCGAATGTCGTGGGTTCGATCCCCACACTGGCCATTCATTTTTGTCGTATTAATTGAGATATTTACCAAATATTTCTTTGGAGCTGAAGAAAAAGTGTCTCAATTTGTAATGCATCAATTCGCTACTTTTATTAGTTTGATTTTCACTACACTTTTGTGTATTTCAATAGAATTGCTAAACTATCTAATTTCTTTTAATCAGGAAAACGTTGGGTCGATTTCAAAAAGCAATTCGTCTCCAACTTGAAGTTATATCAACAGGCAGCATCCATCCTTGCCTAGAAAGTCAGCTGAAATATAACTATGGCTATTTTCTTCAAATAAGTTGTAAGGGCCGGTTAGCTCAGTTGGTTATAGGGAGACTGTAAACACGCACTAGACCGGACGTGTTTTGATGAGCTAAAGAAAGTGTGTGCTTACATTCATATTTATACTATACGGATTGGAAAACCAGCTGGATATCAGTGACAATATGGAATAATATTAACTTTCTGTAAGTCATATTTACAAAAACTGTAATTTAAAAACATTTTGGCTAGTGTGTTTACTTTTCACTCTCCGTTGAGGGTCAGACGGGGAGCTAGACTTTCTACGTAATACTATTTCTTGTACAATGGATCATCTCCCCAAGACATTATTATGCTTAATGAACACTGTTGTAGAACAATATATAGAATTTTCATGGACATCACAAGAACAAAACGGCAAAATGAAAATAACTTTGACATGGACAAATGTAGAAATGAAACGTAACAAATCCAAAGCTACACGGAAACGTGATCGTAAGAGACATGAACAATATATTGAACAAAAGAAAGTAACTGAAAATAATAAGGAAACCGGAATAAAGGAAACGAACACAAACAATATTGAGGATAGTTCATCAGAAGACGATAGTGATAGTACCGATAGTGAAATGGATACAATTCAAAATATAATAACCCCGTGTAGTACCCCATCTCAGGTAAATAGAGAGGACGAAAATCAATCGACAAATACAACAAAGGATATACCAGTAATGGACAATCAAGTTTGTAAAGAAGTTATCACGAGTGATACAATACAAAAAGTTGTACAACCAATTAAAGTGCATGACAATATACAAACTGAATGTGTTAAACCCAATACACAAGTGAGCGATCTGCCTAAAAGGAGAAGACGATTTTTCTCTAAGATAGTGATAAAAACAACAGATGGACACCAAGATACATTAATAGGAAAATTACCAAGAACACAAAATCTGATTGTTTACATTATTTCCCAAAATATAACTGAAATAGTTGGGCCATCTATTCGAGAATGGAAATATTTTATGAAAAATGTAGACGAGGACTTCAAAGATGTTGAAGAGACGGACTTCATGGACGATGGAGTAAGAATTGCTATGCAAAAGATGGAAAACTTTGTAGAACAAAGAACACTGAAAAATAGGAAATAACTTTTAATATTTGTGTGAAAGGTGTATGAATGATTCTCGTTTATTTGAATTTGAAAATGAACAGTAAATTTCTAATTAGTCGAATCCAAAATGAATAAAGTAGGATTGGATACCCATCCGGAATTAATTAATTTTAGGAACAATGAAAAACGGAAAATATACAATGGACATTATTCATATCCATATAAAATGATGTATGAAATGTGTATGATATAAAGTTTCTATTTTAGATTTTATGTAAATCCTAAAAAAAACATTAAAGAAAAATATGATGTATACTGTGACAATATAGATGTATGAAAAATATAGAATATGACTGTGATATGTAATTACATGATGAATGAATTGTAATAAAGATAAAAAAAAAAGAGCGTCGTGCTAATAACGCGAATGTCGTGGGTTCGATCCCCACACTGGCCATTCATTTTTGTCGTATTAATTGAGATATTTACCAAATATTTCTTTGGAGCTGAAGAAAAAGTGTCTCAATTTGTAATGCATCAATTCGCTACTTTTATTAGTTTGATTTTCACTACACTTTTGTGTATTTCAATAGAATTGCTAAACTATCTAATTTCTTTTAATCAGGAAAACGTTGGGTCGATTTCAAAAAGCAATTCGTCTCCAACTTGAAGTTATATCAACAGGCAGCATCCATCCTTGCCTAGAAAGTCAGTTGAAATATAACTATGGCTATTTTCTTCAAATAAGTTGTAAGGGCCGGTTAGCTCAGTTGGTTAGAGCGTCGTGCTAATAACGCGAATGTCGTGGGTTCGATCCCCACACTGGCCATTCATTTTTGTCGTATTAATTGAGATATTTACCAAATATTTCTTTGGAGCTGAAGAAAAAGTGTTTCAATTTGTAATTCATCAATTCGCTACTTTTATCCGTTTTGATTTTCACTACACTTCTGTGTATTTCAATAGAATTGCTAAACTATCTAATTTCTTTTAATCATAAAAGGTTAGAGGAAAGTGTTGGATCGATTTGAAAAAAGCAATTCCTCTCCAACTTGAAGTTGTATCAACAGGCAGCATCCATCCTTGCCTAGAAAGTCAGTTGAAATATAACTATGGCTATTTTCTTCAAATAAGTTGTAAGGGCCGGTTAGCTCAGTTGGTTAGAGCGTCGTGCTAATAACGCGAATGTCGTGGGTTCGATCGCCACACTGGCCATTCATTTTTGTTGTATTAATTGAGATATTTACCAAATATTTCTTTGGAGCTGAAGAAAAAGTGTCTCAATTTGTAATGCATCAATTCGCTACTTTTATTAGTTTGATTTTCACTACACTTTTGTGTATTTCAATAGAATTGCTAAACTATCTAATTTCTTTTAATCAGGAAAACGTTGGGTCGATTTCAAAAAGCAATTCGTCTCCAACTTGAAGTTATATCAACAGGCAGCATCCATCCTTGCCTAGAAAGTCAGCTGAAATATAACTATGGCTATTTTCTTCAAATAAGTTGTAAGGGCCGGTTAGCTCAGTTGGTTATAGGGAGACTGTAAACACGCACTAGACCGGACGTGTTTTGATGAGCTAAAGAAAGTGTGTGCTTACATTCATATTTATACTATACGGATTGGAAAACCAGCTGGATATCAGTGACAATATGGAATAATATTAACTTTCTGTAAGTCATATTTACAAAAACTGTAATTTAAAAACATTTTGGCTAGTGTGTTTACTTTTCACTCTCCGTTGAGGGTCAGACGGGGAGCTAGACTTTCTACGTAATACTATTTCTTGTACAATGGATCATCTCCCCAAGACATTATTATGCTTAATGAACACTGTTGTAGAACAATATATAGAATTTTCATGGACATCACAAGAACAAAACGGCAAAATGAAAATAACTTTGACATGGACAAATGTAGAAATGAAACGTAACAAATCCAAAGCTACACGGAAACGTGATCGTAAGAGACATGAACAATATATTGAACAAAAGAAAGTAACTGAAAATAATAAGGAAACCGGAATAAAGGAAACGAACACAAACAATATTGAGGATAGTTCATCAGAAGACGATAGTGATAGTACCGATAGTGAAATGGATACAATTCAAAATATAATAACCCCGTGTAGTACCCCATCTCAGGTAAATAGAGAGGACGAAAATCAATCGACAAATACAACAAAGGATATACCAGTAATGGACAATCAAGTTTGTAAAGAAGTTATCACGAGTGATACAATACAAAAAGTTGTACAACCAATTAAAGTGCATGACAATATACAAACTGAATGTGTTAAACCCAATACACAAGTGAGCGATCTGCCTAAAAGGAGAAGACGATTTTTCTCTAAGATAGTGATAAAAACAACAGATGGACACCAAGATACATTAATAGGAAAATTACCAAGAACACAAAATCTGATTGTTTACATTATTTCCCAAAATATAACTGAAATAGTTGGGCCATCTATTCGAGAATGGAAATATTTTATGAAAAATGTAGACGAGGACTTCAAAGATGTTGAAGAGACGGACTTCATGGACGATGGAGTAAGAATTGCTATGCAAAAGATGGAAAACTTTGTAGAACAAAGAACACTGAAAAATAGGAAATAACTTTTAATATTTGTGTGAAAGGTGTATGAATGATTCTCGTTTATTTGAATTTGAAAATGAACAGTAAATTTCTAATTAGTCGAATCCAAAATGAATAAAGTAGGATTGGATACCCATCCGGAATTAATTAATTTTAGGAACAATGAAAAACGGAAAATATACAATGGACATTATTCATATCCATATAAAATGATGTATGAAATGTGTATGATATAAAGTTTCTATTTTAGATTTTATGTAAATCCTAAAAAAAACATTAAAGAAAAATATGATGTATACTGTGACAATATAGATGTATGAAAAATATAGAATATGACTGTGATATGTAATTACATGATGAATGAATTGTAATAAAGATAAAAAAAAAAGAGCGTCGTGCTAATAACGCGAATGTCGTGGGTTCGATCCCCACACTGGCCATTCATTTTTGTCGTATTAATTGAGATATTTACCAAATATTTCTTTGGAGCTGAAGAAAAAGTGTCTCAATTTGTAATGCATCAATTCGCTACTTTTATTAGTTTGATTTTCACTACACTTTTGTGTATTTCAATAGAATTGCTAAACTATCTAATTTCTTTTAATCAGGAAAACGTTGGGTCGATTTCAAAAAGCAATTCGTCTCCAACTTGAAGTTATATCAACAGGCAGCATCCACCCTTGCCTAGAAAGTCAGTTGAAATATAACTATGGCTATTTTCTTCAAATAAGTTGTAAGGGCCGGTTAGCTCAGTTGGTTAGAGCGTCGTGCTAATAACGCGAATGTCGTGGGTTCGATCCCCACACTGGCCATTCATTTTTGTCGTATTAATTGAGATATTTACCAAATATTTCTTTGGAGCTGAAGAAAAAGTGTTTCAATTTGTAATTCATCAATTCGCTACTTTTATCCGTTTTGATTTTCACTACACTTCTGTGTATTTCAATAGAATTGCTAAACTATCTAATTTCTTTTAATCATAAAAGGTTAGAGGAAAGTGTTGGATCGATTTGAAAAAGCAATTCCTCTCCAACTTGAAGTTGTATCAACAGGCAGCATCCATCCTTGCCAAGAAAGTCAGTTGAAATATAACTATGGCTATTTTCTTCAAGTAAGTTGTAAGGGCCGGTTAGCTCAGTTGGTTAGAGCGTCGTTCTAATAACGCGAATGTCGTGGGTTCGATCCCCACACTGGCCATTCATTTTTGTCGTATTAATTGAGATATTTACCAAATATTTCTTTGGAGCTGAAGAAAAAGTGTCTCAATTTGTAATGCATCAATTCGCTACTTTTATTAGTTTGATTTTCACTACACTTTTGTGTATTTCAATAGAATTGCTAAACTATCTAATTTCTTTTAATCAGGAAAACGTTGGGTCGATTTCAAAAAGCAATTCGTCTCCAACTTGAAGTTATATCAACAGGCAGCATCCATCCTTGCCTAGAAAGTCAGCTGAAATATAACTATGGCTATTTTCTTCAAATAAGTTGTAAGGGCCGGTTAGCTCAGTTGGTTATAGGGAGACTGTAAACACGCACTAGACCGGACGTGTTTTGATGAGCTAAAGAAAGTGTGTGCTTACATTCATATTTATACTATACGGATTGGAAAACCAGCTGGATATCAGTGACAATATGGAATAATATTAACTTTCTGTAAGTCATATTTACAAAAACTGTAATTTAAAAACATTTTGGCTAGTGTGTTTACTTTTCACTCTCCGTTGAGGGTCAGACGGGGAGCTAGACTTTCTACGTAATACTATTTCTTGTACAATGGATCATCTCCCCAAGACATTATTATGCTTAATGAACACTGTTGTAGAACAATATATAGAATTTTCATGGACATCACAAGAACAAAACGGCAAAATGAAAATAACTTTGACATGGACAAATGTAGAAATGAAACGTAACAAATCCAAAGCTACACGGAAACGTGATCGTAAGAGACATGAACAATATATTGAACAAAAGAAAGTAACTGAAAATAATAAGGAAACCGGAATAAAGGAAACGAACACAAACAATATTGAGGATAGTTCATCAGAAGACGATAGTGATAGTACCGATAGTGAAATGGATACAATTCAAAATATAATAACCCCGTGTAGTACCCCATCTCAGGTAAATAGAGAGGACGAAAATCAATCGACAAATACAACAAAGGATATACCAGTAGTGGACAATCAAGTTTGTAAAGAAGTTATCACGAGTGATACAATACAAAAAGTTGTACAACCAATTAAAGTGCATGACAATATACAAACTGAATGTGTTAAACCCAATACACAAGTGAGCGATCTGCCTAAAAGGAGAAGACGATTTTTCTCTAAGATAGTGATAAAAACAACAGATGGACACCAAGATACATTAATAGGAAAATTACCAAGAACACAAAATCTGATTGTTTACATTATTTCCCAAAATATAACTGAAATAGTTGGGCCATCTATTCGAGAATGGAAATATTTTATGAAAAATGTAGACGAGGACTTCAAAGATGTTGAAGAGACGGACTTCATGGACGATGGAGTAAGAATTGCTATGCAAAAGATGGAAAACTTTGTAGAACAAAGAACACTGAAAAATAGGAAATAACTTTTAATATTTGTGTGAAAGGTGTATGAATGATTCTCGTTTATTTGAATTTGAAAATGAACAGTAAATTTCTAATTAGTCGAATCCAAAATGAATAAAGTAGGATTGGATACCCATCCGGAATTAATTAATTTTAGGAACAATGAAAAACGGAAAATATACAATGGACATTATTCATATCCATATAAAATGATGTATGAAATGTGTATGATATAAAGTTTCTATTTTAGATTTTATGTAAATCCTAAAAAAAACATTAAAGAAAAATATGATGTATACTGTGACAATATAGATGTATGAAAAATATAGAATATGACTGTGATATGTAATTACATGATGAATGAATTGTAATAAAGATAAAAAAAAAAGAGCGTCGTGCTAATAACGCGAATGTCGTGGGTTCGATCCCCACACTGGCCATTCATTTTTGTCGTATTAATTGAGATATTTACCAAATATTTCTTTGGAGCTGAAGAAAAAGTGTCTCAATTTGTAATGCATCAATTCGCTACTTTTATTAGTTTGATTTTCACTACACTTTTGTGTATTTCAATAGAATTGCTAAACTATCTAATTTCTTTTAATCAGGAAAACGTTGGGTCGATTTCAAAAAGCAATTCGTCTCCAACTTGAAGTTATATCAACAGGCAGCATCCATCCTTGCCTAGAAAGTCAGCTGAAATATAACTATTGCTATTTTCTTCAAATAAGTTGTAAGGGCCGGTTAGCTCAGTTGGTTAGAGCGTCGTGCTAATAACGCGAATGTCGTGGGTTCGATCCCCACACTGGCCATTCATTTTTGTCGTATTAATTGAGATATTTACCAAATATTTCTTTGGAGCTGAAGAAAAAGTGTTTCAATTTGTAATTCATCAATTCGCTACTTTTATCCGTTTTGATTTTCACTACACTTCTGTGTATTTCAATAGAATTGCTAAACTATCTAATTTCTTTTAATCATAAAAGGTTAGAGGAAAGTGTTGGATCGATTTGAAAAAAGCAATTCCTCTCCAACTTGAAGTTGTATCAACAGGCAGCATCCATCCTTGCCTAGAAAGTCAGTTGAAATATAACTATGGCTATTTTCTTCAAATAAGTTGTAAGGGCCGGTTAGCTCAGTTGGTTAGAGCGTCGTGCTAATAACGAATGAGTCGAGTGCACCTTTATGTGAGTACACGTAATTTTGATCGCTCCCTGTTAATGTGGAATTATGCATTCGGATTTGGATTTAACCAGCCATAAATCGCTAAATTTCATTATACAACTGAAATGTAAGTTGTTTTACTGACATTTGTGGAGAAAATTTAAAAAATAGACGTTGATTCACTGAAATTGTGTAACTCTATCTACTGAATGTGAATGTAAACAAAGAGGTTAACTAAGGGATTATATACAAATGGAAAGTTTACCGAAACCATTAATTGTATTAATAGGTTCTATTATTGAAGAATACGAACATTTTACATGGAATTCGACATACTTGGGTGATAAAATGAGAATTTCATTAGTTTGGACAAGAGGCGTACTGATAAATAGAAACAATGGAAAGAAACACAAATCACCATCAAAAATAGAGAGAGACAATAGACGTTCGGATACATGGCATGAAAAACAGGAGTCTAACAAGATTGAATCCGAAGGAGAAATTGACGAATCTGAGCATAGACAAAGTTCAGAAATGGAAACAGAATCGGAAGATGAACATATAGAAAATACAGAAGTAATTTCCCCAAGTGTAACCCCAGTACAGGTAAACACTCTACCTGTTGATGTACCACCTGTTAGGGTATCAATTAATAGTAGACAAATTAAACGTAATACAATTACAACGAATAGAGTAGAAAAGAAGAATAGTGAGGAGAATTTACCAAAGACGGTCGATATAAAATGTAAACAAACAACGACAGTAGCATCTCTATCTATAGTAACAGGGAAAAGCCCATGTACAGATTCTCATTATGAGAAAGTTGTATTTAGTAGGACAAGTGAAGCAGATTATGTGATCGGAAAAGTAAAAATGAAAAACATTTTAGTAATTAACAAATTAGATCGTTCAAATGCCGGAATACGACACATAGTAATGGAGGAAAATAAAACCGAATATGAATCTTATATGTTTTACCAGCGGAAGTTTTGGGATGTGAGAAAAACAGAAGATGAAGAAATAAGAATGTACGCGAAACAAATACCGAGAATGGACAGATATGTCGAAAAGTATAAATTGTGTCCGTGGTGTTTTCAATCTTGACTTGAGAAGCGTAATTAATTTTTAATAGTTAAAAAATCATATATAATAATTTACAACAAACGTGAATTAGACAATAATATAAATACTCTGGTATGGTATCCAACCGTTACATTATATTTCAATTTAATCCACGCAAATTAGAAATATTATTTTTTGTTTATTAATTTGACTATTATAAAAACGGACGAATATATGTATAATAGTTTTTAATCGTATTATTATGAATATAATAAATCTTGATAATTTTCGAAATGAACATTTAGAAGAGAAATTGACATTAATTAAGGGAATTATTTTCCTATGATGTGCATTATAATATATCTGTGATACATGTATATAATTAGAATGTGTATATATAATAAAGATAAAAAAAAAAAATAAAAAAAAAAGTTAGAGCGTCGTGCTAATAACGCGAATGTCGTGGGTTCGATCCCCACACTGGCCATTCATTTTTGTCGTATTAATTGAGATATTTACCAAATATTTCTTTGGAGCTGAAGAAAAAGTGTCTCAATTTGTAATGCATCAATTCGCTACTTTTATTAGTTTGATTTTCACTACACTTTTGTGTATTTCAATAGAATTGCTAAACTATCTAATTTCTTTTAATCAGGAAAACGTTGGGTCGATTTCAAAAAGCAATTCGTCTCCAACTTGAAGTTATATCAACAGGCAGCATCCATCCTTGCCTAGAAAGTCAGCTGAAATATAACTATGGCTATTTTCTTCAAATAAGTTGTAAGGGCCGGTTAGCTCAGTTGGTTAGAGCGTCGTGCTAATAACGCGAATGTCGTGGGTTCGATCCCCACACTGGCCATTCATTTTTGTCGTATTAATTGAGATATTTACCAAATATTTCTTTGGAGCTGAAGAAAAAGTGTTTCAATTTGTAATTCATCAATTCGCTACTTTTATCCGTTTTGATTTTCACTACACTTCTGTGTATTTCAATAGAATTGCTAAACTATCTAATTTCTTTTAATCATAAAAGGTTAGAGGAAAGTGTTGGATCGATTTGAAAAAAGCAATTCCTCAAATAAGTTGTAAGGGCCGGTTAGCTCAGTTGGTTAGAGCGTCGTGCTAATAACGCGAATGTCGTGGGTTCGATCCCCACACTGGCCATTCATTTTTGTCGTATTAATTGAGATATTTACCAAATATTTCTTTGGAGCTGAAGAAAAAGTGTTTCAATTTGTAATTCATCAATTCGCTACTTTTATCCGTTTTGATTTTCACTACACTTCTGTGTATTTCAATAGAATTGCTAAACTATCTAATTTCTTTTAATCATAAAAGGTTAGAGGAAAGTGTTGGATCGATTTGAAAAAAGCAATTCCTCTCCAACTTGAAGTTGTATCAACAGGCAGCATCCATCCTTGCCTAGAAAGTCAGTTGAAATATAACTATGGCTATTTTCTTCAAATAAGTTGTAAGGGCCGGTTAGCTCAGTTGGTTAGAGCGTCGTGCTAATAACGCGAATGTCGTGGGTTCGATCCCCACACTGGCCATTCATTTTTGTCGTATTAATTGAGATATTTACCAAATATTTCTTTGGAGCTGAAGAAAAAGTGTCTCAATTTGTAATGCATCAATTCGCTACTTTTATTAGTTTGATTTTCACTACACTTTTGTGTATTTCAATAGAATTGCTAAACTATCTAATTTCTTTTAATCAGGAAAACGTTGGGTCGATTTCAAAAAGCAATTCGTCTCCAACTTGAAGTTATATCAACAGGCAGCATCCATCCTTGCCTAGAAAGTCAGCTGAAATATAACTATGGCTATTTTCTTCAAATAAGTTGTAAGGGCCGGTTAGCTCAGTTGGTTAGAGCGTCGTGCTAATAACGCGAATGTCGTGGGTTCGATCTCCACACTGGCCATTCATTTTTGTCGTATTAATTGAGATATTTACCAAATATTTCTTTGGAGCTGAAGAAAAAGTGTTTCAATTTGTAATTCATCAATTCGCTACTTTTATCCGTTTTGATTTTCACTACACTTCTGTGTATTTCAATAGAATTGCTAAACTATCTAATTTCTTTTAATCATAAAAGGTTAGAGGAAAGTGTTGGATCGATTTGAAAAAAGCAATTCCTCAAATAAGTTGTAAGGGCCGGTTAGCTCAGTTGGTTAGAGCGTCGTGCTAATAACGCGAATGTCGTGGGTTCGATCCCCACACTGGCCATTCATTTTTGTCGTATTAATTGAGATATTTACCAAATATTTCTTTGGAGCTGAAGAAAAAGTGTTTAAATTTGTAATTCATCAATTCGCTACTTTTATCCGTTTTGATTTTCACTACACTTCTGTGTATTTCAATAGAATTGCTAAACTATCTAATTTCTTTTAATCATAAAAGGTTAGAGGAAAGTGTTGGATCGATTTGAAAAAAGCAATTCCTCTCCAACTTGAAGTTGTATCAACAGGCAGCATCCATCCTTGCCTAGAAAGTCAGTTGAAATATAACTATGGCTATTTTCTTCAAATAAGTTGTAAGGGCCGTTAGCTCAGTTGGTTAGAGCGTCGTGCTAATAACGCGAATGTCGTGGGTTCGATCCCCACACTGGCCATTCATTTTTGTCGTATTAATTGAGATATTTACCAAATATTTCTTTGGAGCTGAAGAAAAAGTGTCTCAATTTGTAATGCATCAATTCGCTACTTTTATTAGTTTGATTTTCACTACACTTTTGTGTATTTCAATAGAATTGCTAAACTATCTAATTTCTTTTAATCAGGAAAACGTTGGGTCGATTTCAAAAAGCAATTCGTCTCCAACTTGAAGTTATATCAACAGGCAGCATCCATCCTTGCCTAGAAAGTCAGCTGAAATATAACTATGGCTATTTTCTTCAAATAAGTTGTAAGGGCCGGTTAGCTCAGTTGGTTAGAGCGTCGTGCTAATAACGCGAATGTCGTGGGTTCGATCCCCACACTGGCCATTCATTTTTGTCGTATTAATTGAGATATTTACCAAATATTTCTTTGGAGCTGAAGAAAAAGTGTTTCAATTTGTAATTCATCAATTCGCTACTTTTATCCGTTTTGATTTTCACTACACTTCTGTGTATTTCAATAGAATTGCTAAACTATCTAATTTCTTTTAATCATAAAAGGTTAGAGGAAAGTGTTGGATCGATTTGAAAAAAGCAATTCCTCAAATAAGTTGTAAGGGCCGGTTAGCTCAGTTGGTTAGAGCGTCGTGCTAATAACGCGAATGTCGTGGGTTCGATCCCCACACTGGCCATTCATTTTTGTCGTATTAATTGAGATATTTACCAAATATTTCTTTGGAGCTGAAGAAAAAGTGTTTCAATTTGTAATTCATCAATTCGCTACTTTTATCCGTTTTGATTTTCACTACACTTCTGTGTATTTCAATAGAATTGCTAAACTATCTAATTTCTTTTAATCATAAAAGGTTAGAGGAAAGTGTTGGATCGATTTGAAAAAAGCAATTCCTCTCCAACTTGAAGTTGTATCAACAGGCAGCATCCATCCTTGCCTAGAAAGTCAGTTGAAATATAACTATGGCTATTTTCTTCAAATAAGTTGTAAGGGCCGGTTAGCTCAGTTGGTTAGAGCGTCGTGCTAATAACGCGAATGTCGTGGGTTCGATCCCCACACTGGCCATTCATTTTTGTCGTATTAATTGAGATATTTACCAAATATTTCTTTGGAGCTGAAGAAAAAGTGTCTCAATTTGTAATGCATCAATTCGCTACTTTTATTAGTTTGATTTTCACTACACTTTTGTGTATTTCAATAGAATTGCTAAACTATCTAATTTCTTTTAATCAGGAAAACGTTGGGTCGATTTCAAAAAGCAATTCGTCTCCAACTTGAAGTTATATCAACAGGCAGCATCCATCCTTGCCTAGAAAGTCAGCTGAAATATAACTATGGCTATTTTCTTCAAATAAGTTGTAAGGGCCGGTTAGCTCAGTTGGTTAGAGCGTCGTGCTAATAACGCGAATGTCGTGGGTTCGATCCCCACACTGGCCATTCATTTTTGTCGTATTAATTGAGATATTTACCAAATATTTCTTTGGAGCTGAAGAAAAAGTGTTTCAATTTGTAATTCATCAGTTCGCTACTTTTATCCGTTTTGATTTTCACTACACTTCTGTGTATTTCAATAGAATTGCTAAACTATCTAATTTCTTTTAATCATAAAAGGTTAGAGGAAAGTGTTGGATCGATTTGAAAAAAGCAATTCCTCAAATAAGTTGTAAGGGCCGGTTAGCTCAGTTGGTTAGAGCGTCGTGCTAATAACGCGAATGTCGTGGGTTCGATCCCCAAACTGGCCATTCATTTTTGTCGTATTAATTGAGATATTTACCAAATATTTCTTTGGAGCTGAAGAAAAAGTGTTTCAATTTGTAATTCATCAATTCGCTACTTTTATCCGTTTTGATTTTCACTACACTTCTGTGTATTTCAATAGAATTGCTAAACTATCTAATTTCTTTTAATCATAAAAGGTTAGAGGAAAGTGTTGGATCGATTTGAAAAAAGCAATTCCTCTCCAACTTGAAGTTGTATCAACAGGCAGCATCCATCCTTGCCTAGAAAGTCAGTTGAAATATAACTATGGCTATTTTCTTCAAATAAGTTGTAAGGGCCGGTTAGCTCAGTTGGTTAGAGCGTCGTGCTAATAACGCGAATGTCGTGGGTTCGATCCCCACACTGGCCATTCATTTTTGTCGTATTAATTGAGATATTTACCAAATATTTCTTTGGAGCTGAAGAAAAAGTGTCTCAATTTGTAATGCATCAATTCGCTACTTTTATTAGTTTGATTTTCACTACACTTTTGTGTATTTCAATAGAATTGCTAAACTATCTAATTTCTTTTAATCAGGAAAACGTTGGGTCGATTTCAAAAAGCAATTCGTCTCCAACTTGAAGTTATATCAACAGGCAGCATCCATCCTTGCCTAGAAAGTCAGCTGAAATATAACTATGGCTATTTTCTTCAAATAAGTTGTAAGGGCCGGTTAGCTCAGTTGGTTAGAGCGTCGTGCTAATAACGCGAATGTCGTGGGTTCGATCTCCACACTGGCCATTCATTTTTGTCGTATTAATTGAGATATTTACCAAATATTTCTTTGGAGCTGAAGAAAAAGTGTTTCAATTTGTAATTCATCAATTCGCTACTTTTATCCGTTTTGATTTTCACTACACTTCTGTGTATTTCAATAGAATTGCTAAACTATCTAATTTCTTTTAATCATAAAAGGTTAGAGGAAAGTGTTGGATCGATTTGAAAAAAGCAATTCCTCAAATAAGTTGTAAGGGCCGGTTAGCTCAGTTGGTTAGAGCGTCGTGCTAATAACGCGAATGTCGTGGGTTCGATCCCCACACTGGCCATTCATTTTTGTCGTATTAATTGAGATATTTACCAAATATTTCTTTGGAGCTGAAGAAAAAGTGTTTCAATTTGTAATTCATCAATTCGCTACTTTTATCCGTTTTGATTTTCACTACACTTCTGTGTATTTCAATAGAATTGCTAAACTATCTAATTTCTTTTAATCATAAAAGGTTAGAGGAAAGTGTTGGATCGATTTGAAAAAAGCAATTCCTCTCCAACTTGAAGTTGTATCAACAGGCAGCATCCATCCTTGCCTAGAAAGTCAGTTGAAATATAACTATGGCTATTTTCTTCAAATAAGTTGTAAGGGCCGTTAGCTCAGTTGGTTAGAGCGTCGTGCTAATAACGCGAATGTCGTGGGTTCGATCCCCACACTGGCCATTCATTTTTGTCGTATTAATTGAGATATTTACCAAATATTTCTTTGGAGCTGAAGAAAAAGTGTCTCAATTTGTAATGCATCAATTCGCTACTTTTATTAGTTTGATTTTCACTACACTTTTGTGTATTTCAATAGAATTGCTAAACTATCTAATTTCTTTTAATCAGGAAAACGTTGGGTCGATTTCAAAAAGCAATTCGTCTCCAACTTGAAGTTATATCAACAGGCAGCATCCATCCTTGCCTAGAAAGTCAGCTGAAATATAACTATGGCTATTTTCTTCAAATAAGTTGTAAGGGCCGGTTAGCTCAGTTGGTTAGAGCGTCGTGCTAATAACGCGAATGTCGTGGGTTCGATCCCCACACTGGCCATTCATTTTTGTCGTATTAATTGAGATATTTACCAAATATTTCTTTGGAGCTGAAGAAAAAGTGTTTCAATTTGTAATTCATCAATTCGCTACTTTTATCCGTTTTGATTTTCACTACACTTCTGTGTATTTCAATAGAATTGCTAAACTATCTAATTTCTTTTAATCATAAAAGGTTAGAGGAAAGTGTTGGATCGATTTGAAAAAAGCAATTCCTCAAATAAGTTGTAAGGGCCGGTTAGCTCAGTTGGTTAGAGCGTCGTGCTAATAACGCGAATGTCGTGGGTTCGATCCCCACACTGGCCATTCATTTTTGTCGTATTAATTGAGATATTTACCAAATATTTCTTTGGAGCTGAAGAAAAAGTGTCTCAATTTGTAATGCATCAATTCGCTACTTTTATTAGTTTGATTTTCACTACACTTTTGTGTATTTCAATAGAATTGCTAAACTATCTAATTTCTTTTAATCAGGAAAACGTTGGGTCGATTTCAAAAAGCAATTCGTCTCCAACTTGAAGTTATATCAACAGGCAGCATCCATCCTTGCCTAGAAAGTCAGCTGAAATATAACTATGGCTATTTTCTTCAAATAAGTTGTAAGGGCCGGTTAGCTCAGTTGGTTAGAGCGTCGTGCTAATAACGCGAATGTCGTGGGTTCGATCCCCACACTGGCCATTCATTTTTGTCGTATTAATTGAGATATTTACCAAATATTTCTTTGGAGCTGAAGAAAAAGTGTCTCAATTTGTAATGCATCAATTCGCTACTTTTATTAGTTTGATTTTCACTACACTTTTGTGTATTTCAATAGAATTGCTAAACTATCTAATTTCTTTTAATCAGGAAAACGTTGGGTCGATTTCAAAAAGCAATTCGTCTCCAACTTGAAGTTATATCAACAGGCAGCATCCATCCTTGCCTAGAAAGTCAGCTGAAATATAACTATGGCTATTTTCTTCAAATAAGTTGTAAGGGCCGGTTAGCTCAGTTGGTTAGAGCGTCGTGCTAATAACGCGAATGTCGTGGGTTCGATCCCCACACTGGCCATTCATTTTTGTCGTATTAATTGAGATATTTACCAAATATTTCTTTGGAGCTGAAGAAAAAGTGTTTCAATTTGTAATTCATCAATTCGCTACTTTTATCCGTTTTGATTTTCACTACACTTCTGTGTATTTCAATAGAATTGCTAAACTATCTAATTTCTTTTAATCATAAAAGGTTAGAGGAAAGTGTTGGATCGATTTGAAAAAAGCAATTCCTCAAATAAGTTGTAAGGGCCGGTTAGCTCAGTTGGTTAGAGCGTCGTGCTAATAACGCGAATGTCGTGGGTTCGATCCCCACACTGGCCATTCATTTTTGTCGTATTAATTGAGATATTTACCAAATATTTCTTTGGAGCTGAAGAAAAAGTGTCTCAATTTGTAATGCATCAATTCGCTACTTTTATTAGTTTGATTTTCACTACACTTTTGTGTATTTCAATAGAATTGCTAAACTATCTAATTTCTTTTAATCAGGAAAACGTTGGGTCGATTTCAAAAAGCAATTCGTCTCCAACTTGAAGTTATATCAACAGGCAGCATCCATCCTTGCCTAGAAAGTCAGCTGAAATATAACTATGGCTATTTTCTTCAAATAAGTTGTAAGGGCCGGTTAGCTCAGTTGGTTAGAGCGTCGTGCTAATAACGCGAATGTCGTGGGTTCGATCCCCACACTGGCCATTCATTTTTGTCGTATTAATTGAGATATTTACCAAATATTTCTTTGGAGCTGAAGAAAAAGTGTTTCAATTTGTAATTCATCAATTCGCTACTTTTATCCGTTTTGATTTTCACTACACTTCTGTGTATTTCAATAGAATTGCTAAACTATCTAATTTCTTTTAATCATAAAAGGTTAGAGGAAAGTGTTGGATCGATTTGAAAAAAGCAATTCCTCAAATAAGTTGTAAGGGCCGGTTAGCTCAGTTGGTTAGAGCGTCGTGCTAATAACGCGAATGTCGTGGGTTCGATCCCCACACTGGCCATTCATTTTTGTCGTATTAATTGAGATATTTACCAAATATTTCTTTGGAGCTGAAGAAAAAGTGTTTCAATTTGTAATTCATCAATTCGCTACTTTTATCCGTTTTGATTTTCACTACACTTCTGTGTATTTCAATAGAATTGCTAAACTATCTAATTTCTTTTAATCATAAAAGGTTAGAGGAAAGTGTTGGATCGATTTGAAAAAAGCAATTCCTCTCCAACTTGAAGTTGTATCAACAGGCAGCATCCATCCTTGCCTAGAAAGTCAGTTGAAATATAACTATGGCTATTTTCTTCAAATAAGTTGTAAGGGCCGGTTAGCTCAGTTGGTTAGAGCGTCGTGCTAATAACGCGAATGTCGTGGGTTCGATCCCCACACTGGCCATTCATTTTTGTCGTATTAATTGAGATATTTACCAAATATTTCTTTGGAGCTGAAGAAAAAGTGTCTCAATTTGTAATGCATCAATTCGCTACTTTTATTAGTTTGATTTTCACTACACTTTTGTGTATTTCAATAGAATTGCTAAACTATCTAATTTCTTTTAATCAGGAAAACGTTGGGTCGATTTCAAAAAGCAATTCGTCTCCAACTTGAAGTTATATCAACAGGCAGCATCCATCCTTGCCTAGAAAGTCAGCTGAAATATAACTATGGCTATTTTCTTCAAATAAGTTGTAAGGGCCGGTTAGCTCAGTTGGTTAGAGCGTCGTGCTAATAACGCGAATGTCGTGGGTTCGATCCCCACACTGGCCATTCATTTTTGTCGTATTAATTGAGATATTTACCAAATATTTCTTTGGAGCTGAAGAAAAAGTGTTTCAATTTGTAATTCATCAGTTCGCTACTTTTATCCGTTTTGATTTTCACTACACTTCTGTGTATTTCAATAGAATTGCTAAACTATCTAATTTCTTTTAATCATAAAAGGTTAGAGGAAAGTGTTGGATCGATTTGAAAAAAGCAATTCCTCAAATAAGTTGTAAGGGCCGGTTAGCTCAGTTGGTTAGAGCGTCGTGCTAATAACGCGAATGTCGTGGGTTCGATCCCCACACTGGCCATTCATTTTTGTCGTATTAATTGAGATATTTACCAAATATTTCTTTGGAGCTGAAGAAAAAGTGTTTCAATTTGTAATTCATCAATTCGCTACTTTTATCCGTTTTGATTTTCACTACACTTCTGTGTATTTCAATAGAATTGCTAAACTATCTAATTTCTTTTAATCATAAAAGGTTAGAGGAAAGTGTTGGATCGATTTGAAAAAAGCAATTCCTCTCCAACTTGAAGTTGTATCAACAGGCAGCATCCATCCTTGCCTAGAAAGTCAGTTGAAATATAACTATGGCTATTTTCTTCAAATAAGTTGTAAGGGCCGGTTAGCTCAGTTGGTTAGAGCGTCGTGCTAATAACGCGAATGTCGTGGGTTCGATCCCCACACTGGCCATTCATTTTTGTCGTATTAATTGAGATATTTACCAAATATTTCTTTGGAGCTGAAGAAAAAGTGTCTCAATTTGTAATGCATCAATTCGCTACTTTTATTAGTTTGATTTTCACTACACTTTTGTGTATTTCAATAGAATTGCTAAACTATCTAATTTCTTTTAATCAGGAAAACGTTGGGTCGATTTCAAAAAGCAATTCGTCTCCAACTTGAAGTTATATCAACAGGCAGCATCCATCCTTGCCTAGAAAGTCAGCTGAAATATAACTATGGCTATTTTCTTCAAATAAGTTGTAAGGGCCGGTTAGCTCAGTTGGTTAGAGCGTCGTGCTAATAACGCGAATGTCGTGGGTTCGATCTCCACACTGGCCATTCATTTTTGTCGTATTAATTGAGATATTTACCAAATATTTCTTTGGAGCTGAAGAAAAAGTGTTTCAATTTGTAATTCATCAATTCGCTACTTTTATCCGTTTTGATTTTCACTACACTTCTGTGTATTTCAATAGAATTGCTAAACTATCTAATTTCTTTTAATCATAAAAGGTTAGAGGAAAGTGTTGGATCGATTTGAAAAAAGCAATTCCTCAAATAAGTTGTAAGGGCCGGTTAGCTCAGTTGGTTAGAGCGTCGTGCTAATAACGCGAATGTCGTGGGTTCGATCCCCACACTGGCCATTCATTTTTGTCGTATTAATTGAGATATTTACCAAATATTTCTTTGGAGCTGAAGAAAAAGTGTTTCAATTTGTAATTCATCAATTCGCTACTTTTATCCGTTTTGATTTTCACTACACTTCTGTGTATTTCAATAGAATTGCTAAACTATCTAATTTCTTTTAATCATAAAAGGTTAGAGGAAAGTGTTGGATCGATTTGAAAAAAGCAATTCCTCTCCAACTTGAAGTTGTATCAACAGGCAGCATCCATCCTTGCCTAGAAAGTCAGTTGAAATATAACTATGGCTATTTTCTTCAAATAAGTTGTAAGGGCCGTTAGCTCAGTTGGTTAGAGCGTCGTGCTAATAACGCGAATGTCGTGGGTTCGATCCCCACACTGGCCATTCATTTTTGTCGTATTAATTGAGATATTTACCAAATATTTCTTTGGAGCTGAAGAAAAAGTGTCTCAATTTGTAATGCATCAATTCGCTACTTTTATTAGTTTGATTTTCACTACACTTTTGTGTATTTCAATAGAATTGCTAAACTATCTAATTTCTTTTAATCAGGAAAACGTTGGGTCGATTTCAAAAAGCAATTCGTCTCCAACTTGAAGTTATATCAACAGGCAGCATCCATCCTTGCCTAGAAAGTCAGCTGAAATATAACTATGGCTATTTTCTTCAAATAAGTTGTAAGGGCCGGTTAGCTCAGTTGGTTAGAGCGTCGTGCTAATAACGCGAATGTCGTGGGTTCGATCCCCACACTGGCCATTCATTTTTGTCGTATTAATTGAGATATTTACCAAATATTTCTTTGGAGCTGAAGAAAAAGTGTTTCAATTTGTAATTCATCAATTCGCTACTTTTATCCGTTTTGATTTTCACTACACTTCTGTGTATTTCAATAGAATTGCTAAACTATCTAATTTCTTTTAATCATAAAAGGTTAGAGGAAAGTGTTGGATCGATTTGAAAAAAGCAATTCCTCAAATAAGTTGTAAGGGCCGGTTAGCTCAGTTGGTTAGAGCGTCGTGCTAATAACGCGAATGTCGTGGGTTCGATCCCCACACTGGCCATTCATTTTTGTCGTATTAATTGAGATATTTACCAAATATTTCTTTGGAGCTGAAGAAAAAGTGTTTCAATTTGTAATTCATCAATTCGCTACTTTTATCCGTTTTGATTTTCACTACACTTCTGTGTATTTCAATAGAATTGCTAAACTATCTAATTTCTTTTAATCATAAAAGGTTAGAGGAAAGTGTTGGATCGATTTGAAAAAAGCAATTCCTCTCCAACTTGAAGTTGTATCAACAGGCAGCATCCATCCTTGCCTAGAAAGTCAGTTGAAATATAACTATGGCTATTTTCTTCAAATAAGTTGTAAGGGCCGGTTAGCTCAGTTGGTTAGAGCGTCGTGCTAATAACGCGAATGTCGTGGGTTCGATCCCCACACTGGCCATTCATTTTTGTCGTATTAATTGAGATATTTACCAAATATTTCTTTGGAGCTGAAGAAAAAGTGTCTCAATTTGTAATGCATCAATTCGCTACTTTTATTAGTTTGATTTTCACTACACTTTTGTGTATTTCAATAGAATTGCTAAACTATCTAATTTCTTTTAATCAGGAAAACGTTGGGTCGATTTCAAAAAGCAATTCGTCTCCAACTTGAAGTTATATCAACAGGCAGCATCCATCCTTGCCTAGAAAGTCAGCTGAAATATAACTATGGCTATTTTCTTCAAATAAGTTGTAAGGGCCGGTTAGCTCAGTTGGTTAGAGCGTCGTGCTAATAACGCGAATGTCGTGGGTTCGATCCCCACACTGGCCATTCATTTTTGTCGTATTAATTGAGATATTTACCAAATATTTCTTTGGAGCTGAAGAAAAAGTGTTTCAATTTGTAATTCATCAATTCGCTACTTTTATCCGTTTTGATTTTCACTACACTTCTGTGTATTTCAATAGAATTGCTAAACTATCTAATTTCTTTTAATCATAAAAGGTTAGAGGAAAGTGTTGGATCGATTTGAAAAAAGCAATTCCTCAAATAAGTTGTAAGGGCCGGTTAGCTCAGTTGGTTAGAGCGTCGTGCTAATAACGCGAATGTCGTGGGTTCGATCCCCACACTGGCCATTCATTTTTGTCGTATTAATTGAGATATTTACCAAATATTTCTTTGGAGCTGAAGAAAAAGTGTTTCAATTTGTAATTCATCAATTCGCTACTTTTATCCGTTTTGATTTTCACTACACTTCTGTGTATTTCAATAGAATTGCTAAACTATCTAATTTCTTTTAATCATAAAAGGTTAGAGGAAAGTGTTGGATCGATTTGAAAAAAGCAATTCCTCTCCAACTTGAAGTTGTATCAACAGGCAGCATCCATCCTTGCCTAGAAAGTCAGTTGAAATATAACTATGGCTATTTTCTTCAAATAAGTTGTAAGGGCCGGTTAGCTCAGTTGGTTAGAGCGTCGTGCTAATAACGCGAATGTCGTGGGTTCGATCCCCACACTGGCCATTCATTTTTGTCGTATTAATTGAGATATTTACCAAATATTTCTTTGGAGCTGAAGAAAAAGTGTCTCAATTTGTAATGCATCAATTCGCTACTTTTATTAGTTTGATTTTCACTACACTTTTGTGTATTTCAATAGAATTGCTAAACTATCTAATTTCTTTTAATCAGGAAAACGTTGGGTCGATTTCAAAAAGCAATTCGTCTCCAACTTGAAGTTATATCAACAGGCAGCATCCATCCTTGCCTAGAAAGTCAGCTGAAATATAACTATGGCTATTTTCTTCAAATAAGTTGTAAGGGCCGGTTAGCTCAGTTGGTTAGAGCGTCGTGCTAATAACGCGAATGTCGTGGGTTCGATCCCCACACTGGCCATTCATTTTTGTCGTATTAATTGAGATATTTACCAAATATTTCTTTGGAGCTGAAGAAAAAGTGTTTCAATTTGTAATTCATCAATTCGCTACTTTTATCCGTTTTGATTTTCACTACACTTCTGTGTATTTCAATAGAATTGCTAAACTATCTAATTTCTTTTAATCATAAAAGGTTAGAGGAAAGTGTTGGATCGATTTGAAAAAAGCAATTCCTCAAATAAGTTGTAAGGGCCGGTTAGCTCAGTTGGTTAGAGCGTCGTGCTAATAACGCGAATGTCGTGGGTTCGATCCCCACACTGGCCATTCATTTTTTGTCGTATTAATTGAGATATTTACCAAATATTTCTTTGGAGCTGAAGAAAAAGTGTTTCAATTTGTAATTCATCAATTCGCTACTTTTATCCGTTTTGATTTTCACTACACTTCTGTGTATTTCAATAGAATTGCTAAACTATCTAATTTCTTTTAATCATAAAAGGTTAGAGGAAAGTGTTGGATCGATTTGAAAAAAGCAATTCCTCTCCAACTTGAAGTTGTATCAACAGGCAGCATCCATCCTTGCCTAGAAAGTCAGTTGAAATATAACTATGGCTATTTTCTTCAAATAAGTTGTAAGGGCCGGTTAGCTCAGTTGGTTAGAGCGTCGTGCTAATAACGCGAATGTCGTGGGTTCGATCCCCACACTGGCCATTCATTTTTGTCGTATTAATTGAGATATTTACCAAATATTTCTTTGGAGCTGAAGAAAAAGTGTTTCAATTTGTAATTCATCAATTCGCTACTTTTATCCGTTTTGATTTTCACTACACTTCTGTGTATTTCAATAGAATTGCTAAACTATCTAATTTCTTTTAATCATAAAAGGTTAGAGGAAAGTGTTGGATCGATTTGAAAAAAGCAATTCCTCTCCAACTTGAAGTTATATCAACAGGCAGCATCCATCCTTGCCTAGAAAGTCAGCTGAAATATAACTATGGCTATTTTCTTCAAATAAGTTGTAAGGGCCGGTTAGCTCAGTTGGTTAGAGCGTCGTGCTAATAACGCGAATGTCGTGGGTTCGATCCCCACACTGGCCATTCATTTTTGTCGTATTAATTGAGATATTTACCAAATATTTCTTTGGAGCTGAAGAAAAAGTGTCTCAATTTGTAATGCATCAATTCGCTACTTTTATTAGTTTGATTTTCACTACACTTTTGTGTATTTCAATAGAATTGCTAAACTATCTAATTTCTTTTAATCAGGAAAACGTTGGGTCGATTTCAAAAAGCAATTCGTCTCCAACTTGAAGTTATATCAACAGGCAGCATCCATCCTTGCCTAGAAAGTCAGCTGAAATATAACTATGGCTATTTTCTTCAAATAAGTTGTAAGGGCCGGTTAGCTCAGTTGGTTAGAGCGTCGTGCTAATAACGCGAATGTCGTGGGTTCGATCCCCACACTGGCCATTCATTTTTGTCGTATTAATTGAGATATTTACCAAATATTTCTTTGGAGCTGAAGAAAAAGTGTCTCAATTTGTAATGCATCAATTCGCTACTTTTATTAGTTTGATTTTCACTACACTTTTGTGTATTTCAATAGAATTGCTAAACTATCTAATTTCTTTTAATCAGGAAAACGTTGGGTCGATTTCAAAAAGCAATTCGTCTCCAACTTGAAGTTATATCAACAGGCAGCATCCATCCTTGCCTAGAAAGTCAGCTGAAATATAACTATGGCTATTTTCTTCAAATAAGTTGTAAGGGCCGGTTAGCTCAGTTGGTTAGAGCGTCGTGCTAATAACGCGAATGTCGTGGGTTCGATCCCCACACTGGCCATTCATTTTTGTCGTATTAATTGAGATATTTACCAAATATTTCTTTGGAGCTGAAGAAAAAGTGTTTCAATTTGTAATTCATCAATTCGCTACTTTTATCCGTTTTGATTTTCACTACACTTCTGTGTATTTCAATAGAATTGCTAAACTATCTAATTTCTTTTAATCATAAAAGGTTAGAGGAAAGTGTTGGATCGATTTGAAAAAAGCAATTCCTCAAATAAGTTGTAAGGGCCGGTTAGCTCAGTTGGTTAGAGCGTCGTGCTAATAACGCGAATGTCGTGGGTTCGATCCCCACACTGGCCATTCATTTTTGTCGTATTAATTGAGATATTTACCAAATATTTCTTTGGAGCTGAAGAAAAAGTGTCTCAATTTGTAATGCATCAATTCGCTACTTTTATTAGTTTGATTTTCACTACACTTTTGTGTATTTCAATAGAATTGCTAAACTATCTAATTTCTTTTAATCAGGAAAACGTTGGGTCGATTTCAAAAAGCAATTCGTCTCCAACTTGAAGTTATATCAACAGGCAGCATCCATCCTTGCCTAGAAAGTCAGCTGAAATATAACTATGGCTATTTTCTTCAAATAAGTTGTAAGGGCCGGTTAGCTCAGTTGGTTAGAGCGTCGTGCTAATAACGCGAATGTCGTGGGTTCGATCCCCACACTGGCCATTCATTTTTGTCGTATTAATTGAGATATTTACCAAATATTTCTTTGGAGCTGAAGAAAAAGTGTTTCAATTTGTAATTCATCAATTCGCTACTTTTATCCGTTTTGATTTTCACTACACTTCTGTGTATTTCAATAGAATTGCTAAACTATCTAATTTCTTTTAATCATAAAAGGTTAGAGGAAAGTGTTGGATCGATTTGAAAAAAGCAATTCCTCAAATAAGTTGTAAGGGCCGGTTAGCTCAGTTGGTTAGAGCGTCGTGCTAATAACGCGAATGTCGTGGGTTCGATCCCCACACTGGCCATTCATTTTTGTCGTATTAATTGAGATATTTACCAAATATTTCTTTGGAGCTGAAGAAAAAGTGTCTCAATTTGTAATGCATCAATTCGCTACTTTTATTAGTTTGATTTTCACTACACTTTTGTGTATTTCAATAGAATTGCTAAACTATCTAATTTCTTTTAATCAGGAAAACGTTGGGTCGATTTCAAAAAGCAATTCGTCTCCAACTTGAAGTTATATCAACAGGCAGCATCCATCCTTGCCTAGAAAGTCAGCTGAAATATAACTATGGCTATTTTCTTCAAATAAGTTGTAAGGGCCGGTTAGCTCAGTTGGTTAGAGCGTCGTGCTAATAACGCGAATGTCGTGGGTTCGATCCCCACACTGGCCATTCATTTTTGTCGTATTAATTGAGATATTTACCAAATATTTCTTTGGAGCTGAAGAAAAAGTGTCTCAATTTGTAATGCATCAATTCGCTACTTTTATTAGTTTGATTTTCACTACACTTTTGTGTATTTCAATAGAATTGCTAAACTATCTAATTTCTTTTAATCAGGAAAACGTTGGGTCGATTTCAAAAAGCAATTCGTCTCCAACTTGAAGTTATATCAACAGGCAGCATCCATCCTTGCCTAGAAAGTCAGCTGAAATATAACTATGGCTATTTTCTTCAAATAAGTTGTAAGGGCCGGTTAGCTCAGTTGGTTAGAGCGTCGTGCTAATAACGCGAATGTCGTGGGTTCGATCCCCACACTGGCCATTCATTTTTGTCGTATTAATTGAGATATTTACCAAATATTTCTTTGGAGCTGAAGAAAAAGTGTTTCAATTTGTAATTCATCAATTCGCTACTTTTATCCGTTTTGATTTTCACTACACTTCTGTGTATTTCAATAGAATTGCTAAACTATCTAATTTCTTTTAATCATAAAAGGTTAGAGGAAAGTGTTGGATCGATTTGAAAAAAGCAATTCCTCAAATAAGTTGTAAGGGCCGGTTAGCTCAGTTGGTTAGAGCGTCGTGCTAATAACGCGAATGTCGTGGGTTCGATCCCCACACTGGCCATTCATTTTTGTCGTATTAATTGAGATATTTACCAAATATTTCTTTGGAGCTGAAGAAAAAGTGTCTCAATTTGTAATGCATCAATTCGCTACTTTTATTAGTTTGATTTTCACTACACTTTTGTGTATTTCAATAGAATTGCTAAACTATCTAATTTCTTTTAATCAGGAAAACGTTGGGTCGATTTCAAAAAGCAATTCGTCTCCAACTTGAAGTTATATCAACAGGCAGCATCCATCCTTGCCTAGAAAGTCAGCTGAAATATAACTATGGCTATTTTCTTCAAATAAGTTGTAAGGGCCGGTTAGCTCAGTTGGTTAGAGCGTCGTGCTAATAACGCGAATGTCGTGGGTTCGATCCCCACACTGGCCATTCATTTTTGTCGTATTAATTGAGATATTTACCAAATATTTCTTTGGAGCTGAAGAAAAAGTGTCTCAATTTGTAATGCATCAATTCGCTACTTTTATTAGTTTGATTTTCACTACACTTTTGTGTATTTCAATAGAATTGCTAAACTATCTAATTTCTTTTAATCAGGAAAACGTTGGGTCGATTTCAAAAAGCAATTCGTCTCCAACTTGAAGTTATATCAACAGGCAGCATCCATCCTTGCCTAGAAAGTCAGCTGAAATATAACTATGGCTATTTTCTTCAAATAAGTTGTAAGGGCCGGTTAGCTCAGTTGGTTAGAGCGTCGTGCTAATAACGCGAATGTCGTGGGTTCGATCCCCACACTGGCCATTCATTTTTGTCGTATTAATTGAGATATTTACCAAATATTTCTTTGGAGCTGAAGAAAAAGTGTCTCAATTTGTAATGCATCAATTCGCTACTTTTATTAGTTTGATTTTCACTACACTTTTGTGTATTTCAATAGAATTGCTAAACTATCTAATTTCTTTTAATCAGGAAAACGTTGGGTCGATTTCAAAAAGCAATTCGTCTCCAACTTGAAGTTATATCAACAGGCAGCATCCATCCTTGCCTAGAAAGTCAGCTGAAATATAACTATGGCTATTTTCTTCAAATAAGTTGTAAGGGCCGGTTAGCTCAGTTGGTTAGAGCGTCGTGCTAATAACGCGAATGTCGTGGGTTCGATCCCCACACTGGCCATTCATTTTTGTCGTATTAATTGAGATATTTACCAAATATTTCTTTGGAGCTGAAGAAAAAGTGTTTCAATTTGTAATTCATCAATTCGCTACTTTTATCCGTTTTGATTTTCACTACACTTCTGTGTATTTCAATAGAATTGCTAAACTATCTAATTTCTTTTAATCATAAAAGGTTAGAGGAAAGTGTTGGATCGATTTGAAAAAAGCAATTCCTCAAATAAGTTGTAAGGGCCGGTTAGCTCAGTTGGTTAGAGCGTCGTGCTAATAACGCAAATGTCGTGGGTTCGATCCCCACACTAGCCATTCATTTTTGTCGTATTAATTGAGATATTTACCAAATATTTCTTTGGAGCTGAAGAAAAAGTGTCTCAATTTGTAATGCATCAATTCGCTACTTTTATTAGTTTGATTTTCACTACACTTTTGTGTATTTCAATAGAATTGCTAAACTATCTAATTTCTTTTAATCAGGAAAACGTTGGGTCGATTTCAAAAAGCAATTCGTCTCCAACTTGAAGTTATATCAACAGGCAGCATCCATCCTTGCCTAGAAAGTCAGCTGAAATATAACTATGGCTATTTTCTTCAAATAAGTTGTAAGGGCCGGTTAGCTCAGTTGGTTAGAGCGTCGTGCTAATAACGCGAATGTCGTGGGTTCGATCCCCACACTGGCCATTCATTTTTGTCGTATTAATTGAGATATTTACCAAATATTTCTTTGGAGCTGAAGAAAAAGTGTCTCAATTTGTAATGCATCAATTCGCTACTTTTATTAGTTTGATTTTCACTACACTTTTGTGTATTTCAATAGAATTGCTAAACTATCTAATTTCTTTTAATCAGGAAAACGTTGGGTCGATTTCAAAAAGCAATTCGTCTCCAACTTGAAGTTATATCAACAGGCAGCATCCATCCTTGCCTAGAAAGTCAGCTGAAATATAACTATGGCTATTTTCTTCAAATAAGTTGTAAGGGCCGGTTAGCTCAGTTGGTTAGAGCGTCGTGCTAATAACGCGAATGTCGTGGGTTCGATCCCCACACTGGCCATTCATTTTTGTCGTATTAATTGAGATATTTACCAAATATTTCTTTGGAGCTGAAGAAAAAGTGTCTCAATTTGTAATGCATCAATTCGCTACTTTTATTAGTTTGATTTTCACTACACTTTTGTGTATTTCAATAGAATTGCTAAACTATCTAATTTCTTTTAATCAGGAAAACGTTGGGTCGATTTCAAAAAGCAATTCGTCTCCAACTTGAAGTTATATCAACAGGCAGCATCCATCCTTGCCTAGAAAGTCAGCTGAAATATAACTATGGCTATTTTCTTCAAATAAGTTGTAAGGGCCGGTTAGCTCAGTTGGTTAGAGCGTCGTGCTAATAACGCGAATGTCGTGGGTTCGATCCCCACACTGGCCATTCATTTTTGTCGTATTAATTGAGATATTTACCAAATATTTCTTTGGAGCTGAAGAAAAAGTGTTTCAATTTGTAATTCATCAATTCGCTACTTTTATCCGTTTTGATTTTCACTACACTTCTGTGTATTTCAATAGAATTGCTAAACTATCTAATTTCTTTTAATCATAAAAGGTTAGAGGAAAGTGTTGGATCGATTTGAAAAAAGCAATTCCTCAAATAAGTTGTAAGGGCCGGTTAGCTCAGTTGGTTAGAGCGTCGTGCTAATAACGCGAATGTCGTGGGTTCGATCCCCACACTGGCCATTCATTTTTGTCGTATTAATTGAGATATTTACCAAATATTTCTTTGGAGCTGAAGAAAAAGTGTCTCAATTTGTAATGCATCAATTCGCTACTTTTATTAGTTTGATTTTCACTACACTTTTGTGTATTTCAATAGAATTGCTAAACTATCTAATTTCTTTTAATCAGGAAAACGTTGGGTCGATTTCAAAAAGCAATTCGTCTCCAACTTGAAGTTATATCAACAGGCAGCATCCATCCTTGCCTAGAAAGTCAGCTGAAATATAACTATGGCTATTTTCTTCAAATAAGTTGTAAGGGCCGGTTAGCTCAGTTGGTTAGAGCGTCGTGCTAATAACGCGAATGTCGTGGGTTCGATCCCCACACTGGCCATTCATTTTTGTCGTATTAATTGAGATATTTACCAAATATTTCTTTGGAGCTGAAGAAAAAGTGTCTCAATTTGTAATGCATCAATTCGCTACTTTTATTAGTTTGATTTTCACTACACTTTTGTGTATTTCAATAGAATTGCTAAACTATCTAATTTCTTTTAATCAGGAAAACGTTGGGTCGATTTCAAAAAGCAATTCGTCTCCAACTTGAAGTTATATCAACAGGCAGCATCCATCCTTGCCTAGAAAGTCAGCTGAAATATAACTATGGCTATTTTCTTCAAATAAGTTGTAAGGGCCGGTTAGCTCAGTTGGTTAGAGCGTCGTGCTAATAACGCGAATGTCGTGGGTTCGATCCCCACACTGGCCATTCATTTTTGTCGTATTAATTGAGATATTTACCAAATATTTCTTTGGAGCTGAAGAAAAAGTGTCTCAATTTGTAATGCATCAATTCGCTACTTTTATTAGTTTGATTTTCACTACACTTTTGTGTATTTCAATAGAATTGCTAAACTATCTAATTTCTTTTAATCAGGAAAACGTTGGGTCGATTTCAAAAAGCAATTCGTCTCCAACTTGAAGTTATATCAACAGGCAGCATCCATCCTTGCCTAGAAAGTCAGCTGAAATATAACTATGGCTATTTTCTTCAAATAAGTTGTAAGGGCCGGTTAGCTCAGTTGGTTAGAGCGTCGTGCTAATAACGCGAATGTCGTGGGTTCGATCCCCACACTGGCCATTCATTTTTGTCGTATTAATTGAGATATTTACCAAATATTTCTTTGGAGCTGAAGAAAAAGTGTTTCAATTTGTAATTCATCAATTCGCTACTTTTATCCGTTTTGATTTTCACTACACTTCTGTGTATTTCAATAGAATTGCTAAACTATCTAATTTCTTTTAATCATAAAAGGTTAGAGGAAAGTGTTGGATCGATTTGAAAAAAGCAATTCCTCAAATAAGTTGTAAGGGCCGGTTAGCTCAGTTGGTTAGAGCGTCGTGCTAATAACGCGAATGTCGTGGGTTCGATCCCCACACTGGCCATTCATTTTTGTCGTATTAATTGAGATATTTACCAAATATTTCTTTGGAGCTGAAGAAAAAGTGTCTCAATTTGTAATGCATCAATTCGCTACTTTTATTAGTTTGATTTTCACTACACTTTTGTGTATTTCAATAGAATTGCTAAACTATCTAATTTCTTTTAATCAGGAAAACGTTGGGTCGATTTCAAAAAGCAATTCGTCTCCAACTTGAAGTTATATCAACAGGCAGCATCCATCCTTGCCTAGAAAGTCAGCTGAAATATAACTATGGCTATTTTCTTCAAATAAGTTGTAAGGGCCGGTTAGCTCAGTTGGTTAGAGCGTCGTGCTAATAACGCGAATGTCGTGGGTTCGATCCCCACACTGGCCATTCATTTTTGTCGTATTAATTGAGATATTTACCAAATATTTCTTTGGAGCTGAAGAAAAAGTGTTTCAATTTGTAATTCATCAATTCGCTACTTTTATCCGTTTTGATTTTCACTACACTTCTGTGTATTTCAATAGAATTGCTAAACTATCTAATTTCTTTTAATCATAAAAGGTTAGAGGAAAGTGTTGGATCGATTTGAAAAAAGCAATTCCTCAAATAAGTTGTAAGGGCCGGTTAGCTCAGTTGGTTAGAGCGTCGTGCTAATAACGCGAATGTCGTGGGTTCGATCCCCACACTGGCCATTCATTTTTGTCGTATTAATTGAGATATTTACCAAATATTTCTTTGGAGCTGAAGAAAAAGTGTCTCAATTTGTAATGCATCAATTCGCTACTTTTATTAGTTTGATTTTCACTACACTTTTGTGTATTTCAATAGAATTGCTAAACTATCTAATTTCTTTTAATCAGGAAAACGTTGGGTCGATTTCAAAAAGCAATTCGTCTCCAACTTGAAGTTATATCAACAGGCAGCATCCATCCTTGCCTAGAAAGTCAGCTGAAATATAACTATGGCTATTTTCTTCAAATAAGTTGTAAGGGCCGGTTAGCTCAGTTGGTTAGAGCGTCGTGCTAATAACGCGAATGTCGTGGGTTCGATCCCCACACTGGCCATTCATTTTTGTCGTATTAATTGAGATATTTACCAAATATTTCTTTGGAGCTGAAGAAAAAGTGTCTCAATTTGTAATGCATCAATTCGCTACTTTTATTAGTTTGATTTTCACTACACTTTTGTGTATTTCAATAGAATTGCTAAACTATCTAATTTCTTTTAATCAGGAAAACGTTGGGTCGATTTCAAAAAGCAATTCGTCTCCAACTTGAAGTTATATCAACAGGCAGCATCCATCCTTGCCTAGAAAGTCAGCTGAAATATAACTATGGCTATTTTCTTCAAATAAGTTGTAAGGGCCGGTTAGCTCAGTTGGTTAGAGCGTCGTGCTAATAACGCGAATGTCGTGGGTTCGATCCCCACACTGGCCATTCATTTTTGTCGTATTAATTGAGATATTTACCAAATATTTCTTTGGAGCTGAAGAAAAAGTGTTTCAATTTGTAATTCATCAATTCGCTACTTTTATCCGTTTTGATTTTCACTACACTTCTGTGTATTTCAATAGAATTGCTAAACTATCTAATTTCTTTTAATCATAAAAGGTTAGAGGAAAGTGTTGGATCGATTTGAAAAAAGCAATTCCTCAAATAAGTTGTAAGGGCCGGTTAGCTCAGTTGGTTAGAGCGTCGTGCTAATAACGCGAATGTCGTGGGTTCGATCCCCACACTGGCCATTCATTTTTGTCGTATTAATTGAGATATTTACCAAATATTTCTTTGGAGCTGAAGAAAAAGTGTCTCAATTTGTAATGCATCAATTCGCTACTTTTATTAGTTTGATTTTCACTACACTTTTGTGTATTTCAATAGAATTGCTAAACTATCTAATTTCTTTTAATCAGGAAAACGTTGGGTCGATTTCAAAAAGCAATTCGTCTCCAACTTGAAGTTATATCAACAGGCAGCATCCATCCTTGCCTAGAAAGTCAGCTGAAATATAACTATGGCTATTTTCTTCAAATAAGTTGTAAGGGCCGGTTAGCTCAGTTGGTTAGAGCGTCGTGCTAATAACGCGAATGTCGTGGGTTCGATCCCCACACTGGCCATTCATTTTTGTCGTATTAATTGAGATATTTACCAAATATTTCTTTGGAGCTGAAGAAAAAGTGTCTCAATTTGTAATGCATCAATTCGCTACTTTTATTAGTTTGATTTTCACTACACTTTTGTGTATTTCAATAGAATTGCTAAACTATCTAATTTCTTTTAATCAGGAAAACGTTGGGTCGATTTCAAAAAGCAATTCGTCTCCAACTTGAAGTTATATCAACAGGCAGCATCCATCCTTGCCTAGAAAGTCAGCTGAAATATAACTATGGCTATTTTCTTCAAATAAGTTGTAAGGGCCGGTTAGCTCAGTTGGTTAGAGCGTCGTGCTAATAACGCGAATGTCGTGGGTTCGATCCCCACACTGGCCATTCATTTTTGTCGTATTAATTGAGATATTTACCAAATATTTCTTTGGAGCTGAAGAAAAAGTGTCTCAATTTGTAATGCATCAATTCGCTACTTTTATTAGTTTGATTTTCACTACACTTTTGTGTATTTCAATAGAATTGCTAAACTATCTAATTTCTTTTAATCAGGAAAACGTTGGGTCGATTTCAAAAAGCAATTCGTCTCCAACTTGAAGTTATATCAACAGGCAGCATCCATCCTTGCCTAGAAAGTCAGCTGAAATATAACTATGGCTATTTTCTTCAAATAAGTTGTAAGGGCCGGTTAGCTCAGTTGGTTAGAGCGTCGTGCTAATAACGCGAATGTCGTGGGTTCGATCCCCACACTGGCCATTCATTTTTGTCGTATTAATTGAGATATTTACCAAATATTTCTTTGGAGCTGAAGAAAAAGTGTCTCAATTTGTAATGCATCAATTCGCTACTTTTATTAGTTTGATTTTCACTACACTTTTGTGTATTTCAATAGAATTGCTAAACTATCTAATTTCTTTTAATCAGGAAAACGTTGGGTCGATTTCAAAAAGCAATTCGTCTCCAACTTGAAGTTATATCAACAGGCAGCATCCATCCTTGCCTAGAAAGTCAGCTGAAATATAACTATGGCTATTTTCTTCAAATAAGTTGTAAGGGCCGGTTAGCTCAGTTGGTTAGAGCGTCGTGCTAATAACGCGAATGTCGTGGGTTCGATCCCCACACTGGCCATTCATTTTTGTCGTATTAATTGAGATATTTACCAAATATTTCTTTGGAGCTGAAGAAAAAGTGTTTCAATTTGTAATTCATCAATTCGCTACTTTTATCCGTTTTGATTTTCACTACACTTCTGTGTATTTCAATAGAATTGCTAAACTATCTAATTTCTTTTAATCATAAAAGGTTAGAGGAAAGTGTTGGATCGATTTGAAAAAAGCAATTCCTCAAATAAGTTGTAAGGGCCGGTTAGCTCAGTTGGTTAGAGCGTCGTGCTAATAACGCGAATGTCGTGGGTTCGATCCCCACACTGGCCATTCATTTTTGTCGTATTAATTGAGATATTTACCAAATATTTCTTTGGAGCTGAAGAAAAAGTGTCTCAATTTGTAATGCATCAATTCGCTACTTTTATTAGTTTGATTTTCACTACACTTTTGTGTATTTCAATAGAATTGCTAAACTATCTAATTTCTTTTAATCAGGAAAACGTTGGGTCGATTTCAAAAAGCAATTCGTCTCCAACTTGAAGTTATATCAACAGGCAGCATCCATCCTTGCCTAGAAAGTCAGCTGAAATATAACTATGGCTATTTTCTTCAAATAAGTTGTAAGGGCCGGTTAGCTCAGTTGGTTAGAGCGTCGTGCTAATAACGCGAATGTCGTGGGTTCGATCCCCACACTGGCCATTCATTTTTGTCGTATTAATTGAGATATTTACCAAATATTTCTTTGGAGCTGAAGAAAAAGTGTCTCAATTTGTAATGCATCAATTCGCTACTTTTATTAGTTTGATTTTCACTACACTTTTGTGTATTTCAATAGAATTGCTAAACTATCTAATTTCTTTTAATCAGGAAAACGTTGGGTCGATTTCAAAAAGCAATTCGTCTCCAACTTGAAGTTATATCAACAGGCAGCATCCATCCTTGCCTAGAAAGTCAGCTGAAATATAACTATGGCTATTTTCTTCAAATAAGTTGTAAGGGCCGGTTAGCTCAGTTGGTTAGAGCGTCGTGCTAATAACGCGAATGTCGTGGGTTCGATCCCCACACTGGCCATTCATTTTTGTCGTATTAATTGAGATATTTACCAAATATTTCTTTGGAGCTGAAGAAAAAGTGTTTCAATTTGTAATTCATCAATTCGCTACTTTTATCCGTTTTGATTTTCACTACACTTCTGTGTATTTCAATAGAATTGCTAAACTATCTAATTTCTTTTAATCATAAAAGGTTAGAGGAAAGTGTTGGATCGATTTGAAAAAAGCAATTCCTCAAATAAGTTGTAAGGGCCGGTTAGCTCAGTTGGTTAGAGCGTCGTGCTAATAACGCGAATGTCGTGGGTTCGATCCCCACACTGGCCATTCATTTTTGTCGTATTAATTGAGATATTTACCAAATATTTCTTTGGAGCTGAAGAAAAAGTGTCTCAATTTGTAATGCATCAATTCGCTACTTTTATTAGTTTGATTTTCACTACACTTTTGTGTATTTCAATAGAATTGCTAAACTATCTAATTTCTTTTAATCAGGAAAACGTTGGGTCGATTTCAAAAAGCAATTCGTCTCCAACTTGAAGTTATATCAACAGGCAGCATCCATCCTTGCCTAGAAAGTCAGCTGAAATATAACTATGGCTATTTTCTTCAAATAAGTTGTAAGGGCCGGTTAGCTCAGTTGGTTAGAGCGTCGTGCTAATAACGCGAATGTCGTGGGTTCGATCCCCACACTGGCCATTCATTTTTGTCGTATTAATTGAGATATTTACCAAATATTTCTTTGGAGCTGAAGAAAAAGTGTTTCAATTTGTAATTCATCAATTCGCTACTTTTATCCGTTTTGATTTTCACTACACTTCTGTGTATTTCAATAGAATTGCTAAACTATCTAATTTCTTTTAATCATAAAAGGTTAGAGGAAAGTGTTGGATCGATTTGAAAAAAGCAATTCCTCAAATAAGTTGTAAGGGCCGGTTAGCTCAGTTGGTTAGAGCGTCGTGCTAATAACGCGAATGTCGTGGGTTCGATCCCCACACTGGCCATTCATTTTTGTCGTATTAATTGAGATATTTACCAAATATTTCTTTGGAGCTGAAGAAAAAGTGTCTCAATTTGTAATGCATCAATTCGCTACTTTTATTAGTTTGATTTTCACTACACTTTTGTGTATTTCAATAGAATTGCTAAACTATCTAATTTCTTTTAATCAGGAAAACGTTGGGTCGATTTCAAAAAGCAATTCGTCTCCAACTTGAAGTTATATCAACAGGCAGCATCCATCCTTGCCTAGAAAGTCAGCTGAAATATAACTATGGCTATTTTCTTCAAATAAGTTGTAAGGGCCGGTTAGCTCAGTTGGTTAGAGCGTCGTGCTAATAACGCGAATGTCGTGGGTTCGATCCCCACACTGGCCATTCATTTTTGTCGTATTAATTGAGATATTTACCAAATATTTCTTTGGAGCTGAAGAAAAAGTGTTTCAATTTGTAATTCATCAATTCGCTACTTTTATCCGTTTTGATTTTCACTACACTTCTGTGTATTTCAATAGAATTGCTAAACTATCTAATTTCTTTTAATCATAAAAGGTTAGAGGAAAGTGTTGGATCGATTTGAAAAAAGCAATTCCTCAAATAAGTTGTAAGGGCCGGTTAGCTCAGTTGGTTAGAGCGTCGTGCTAATAACGCGAATGTCGTGGGTTCGATCCCCACACTGGCCATTCATTTTTGTCGTATTAATTGAGATATTTACCAAATATTTCTTTGGAGCTGAAGAAAAAGTGTCTCAATTTGTAATGCATCAATTCGCTACTTTTATTAGTTTGATTTTCACTACACTTTTGTGTATTTCAATAGAATTGCTAAACTATCTAATTTCTTTTAATCAGGAAAACGTTGGGTCGATTTCAAAAAGCAATTCGTCTCCAACTTGAAGTTATATCAACAGGCAGCATCCATCCTTGCCTAGAAAGTCAGCTGAAATATAACTATGGCTATTTTCTTCAAATAAGTTGTAAGGGCCGGTTAGCTCAGTTGGTTAGAGCGTCGTGCTAATAACGCGAATGTCGTGGGTTCGATCCCCACACTGGCCATTCATTTTTGTCGTATTAATTGAGATATTTACCAAATATTTCTTTGGAGCTGAAGAAAAAGTGTCTCAATTTGTAATGCATCAATTCGCTACTTTTATTAGTTTGATTTTCACTACACTTTTGTGTATTTCAATAGAATTGCTAAACTATCTAATTTCTTTTAATCAGGAAAACGTTGGGTCGATTTCAAAAAGCAATTCGTCTCCAACTTGAAGTTATATCAACAGGCAGCATCCATCCTTGCCTAGAAAGTCAGCTGAAATATAACTATGGCTATTTTCTTCAAATAAGTTGTAAGGGCCGGTTAGCTCAGTTGGTTAGAGCGTCGTGCTAATAACGCGAATGTCGTGGGTTCGATCCCCACACTGGCCATTCATTTTTGTCGTATTAATTGAGATATTTACCAAATATTTCTTTGGAGCTGAAGAAAAAGTGTCTCAATTTGTAATGCATCAATTCGCTACTTTTATTAGTTTGATTTTCACTACACTTTTGTGTATTTCAATAGAATTGCTAAACTATCTAATTTCTTTTAATCAGGAAAACGTTGGGTCGATTTCAAAAAGCAATTCGTCTCCAACTTGAAGTTATATCAACAGGCAGCATCCATCCTTGCCTAGAAAGTCAGCTGAAATATAACTATGGCTATTTTCTTCAAATAAGTTGTAAGGGCCGGTTAGCTCAGTTGGTTAGAGCGTCGTGCTAATAACGCGAATGTCGTGGGTTCGATCCCCACACTGGCCATTCATTTTTGTCGTATTAATTGAGATATTTACCAAATATTTCTTTGGAGCTGAAGAAAAAGTGTCTCAATTTGTAATGCATCAATTCGCTACTTTTATTAGTTTGATTTTCACTACACTTTTGTGTATTTCAATAGAATTGCTAAACTATCTAATTTCTTTTAATCAGGAAAACGTTGGGTCGATTTCAAAAAGCAATTCGTCTCCAACTTGAAGTTATATCAACAGGCAGCATCCATCCTTGCCTAGAAAGTCAGCTGAAATATAACTATGGCTATTTTCTTCAAATAAGTTGTAAGGGCCGGTTAGCTCAGTTGGTTAGAGCGTCGTGCTAATAACGCGAATGTCGTGGGTTCGATCCCCACACTGGCCATTCATTTTTGTCGTATTAATTGAGATATTTACCAAATATTTCTTTGGAGCTGAAGAAAAAGTGTCTCAATTTGTAATGCATCAATTCGCTACTTTTATTAGTTTGATTTTCACTACACTTTTGTGTATTTCAATAGAATTGCTAAACTATCTAATTTCTTTTAATCAGGAAAACGTTGGGTCGATTTCAAAAAGCAATTCGTCTCCAACTTGAAGTTATATCAACAGGCAGCATCCATCCTTGCCTAGAAAGTCAGCTGAAATATAACTATGGCTATTTTCTTCAAATAAGTTGTAAGGGCCGGTTAGCTCAGTTGGTTAGAGCGTCGTGCTAATAACGCGAATGTCGTGGGTTCGATCCCCACACTGGCCATTCATTTTTGTCGTATTAATTGAGATATTTACCAAATATTTCTTTGGAGCTGAAGAAAAAGTGTTTCAATTTGTAATTCATCAATTCGCTACTTTTATCCGTTTTGATTTTCACTACACTTCTGTGTATTTCAATAGAATTGCTAAACTATCTAATTTCTTTTAATCATAAAAGGTTAGAGGAAAGTGTTGGATCGATTTGAAAAAAGCAATTCCTCAAATAAGTTGTAAGGGCCGGTTAGCTCAGTTGGTTAGAGCGTCGTGCTAATAACGCGAATGTCGTGGGTTCGATCCCCACACTGGCCATTCATTTTTGTCGTATTAATTGAGATATTTACCAAATATTTCTTTGGAGCTGAAGAAAAAGTGTCTCAATTTGTAATGCATCAATTCGCTACTTTTATTAGTTTGATTTTCACTACACTTTTGTGTATTTCAATAGAATTGCTAAACTATCTAATTTCTTTTAATCAGGAAAACGTTGGGTCGATTTCAAAAAGCAATTCGTCTCCAACTTGAAGTTATATCAACAGGCAGCATCCATCCTTGCCTAGAAAGTCAGCTGAAATATAACTATGGCTATTTTCTTCAAATAAGTTGTAAGGGCCGGTTAGCTCAGTTGGTTAGAGCGTCGTGCTAATAACGCGAATGTCGTGGGTTCGATCCCCACACTGGCCATTCATTTTTGTCGTATTAATTGAGATATTTACCAAATATTTCTTTGGAGCTGAAGAAAAAGTGTCTCAATTTGTAATGCATCAATTCGCTACTTTTATTAGTTTGATTTTCACTACACTTTTGTGTATTTCAATAGAATTGCTAAACTATCTAATTTCTTTTAATCAGGAAAACGTTGGGTCGATTTCAAAAAGCAATTCGTCTCCAACTTGAAGTTATATCAACAGGCAGCATCCATCCTTGCCTAGAAAGTCAGCTGAAATATAACTATGGCTATTTTCTTCAAATAAGTTGTAAGGGCCGGTTAGCTCAGTTGGTTAGAGCGTCGTGCTAATAACGCGAATGTCGTGGGTTCGATCCCCACACTGGCCATTCATTTTTGTCGTATTAATTGAGATATTTACCAAATATTTCTTTGGAGCTGAAGAAAAAGTGTCTCAATTTGTAATGCATCAATTCGCTACTTTTATTAGTTTGATTTTCACTACACTTTTGTGTATTTCAATAGAATTGCTAAACTATCTAATTTCTTTTAATCAGGAAAACGTTGGGTCGATTTCAAAAAGCAATTCGTCTCCAACTTGAAGTTATATCAACAGGCAGCATCCATCCTTGCCTAGAAAGTCAGCTGAAATATAACTATGGCTATTTTCTTCAAATAAGTTGTAAGGGCCGGTTAGCTCAGTTGGTTAGAGCGTCGTGCTAATAACGCGAATGTCGTGGGTTCGATCCCCACACTGGCCATTCATTTTTGTCGTATTAATTGAGATATTTACCAAATATTTCTTTGGAGCTGAAGAAAAAGTGTTTCAATTTGTAATTCATCAATTCGCTACTTTTATCCGTTTTGATTTTCACTACACTTCTGTGTATTTCAATAGAATTGCTAAACTATCTAATTTCTTTTAATCATAAAAGGTTAGAGGAAAGTGTTGGATCGATTTGAAAAAAGCAATTCCTCAAATAAGTTGTAAGGGCCGGTTAGCTCAGTTGGTTAGAGCGTCGTGCTAATAACGCGAATGTCGTGGGTTCGATCCCCACACTGGCCATTCATTTTTGTCGTATTAATTGAGATATTTACCAAATATTTCTTTGGAGCTGAAGAAAAAGTGTCTCAATTTGTAATGCATCAATTCGCTACTTTTATTAGTTTGATTTTCACTACACTTTTGTGTATTTCAATAGAATTGCTAAACTATCTAATTTCTTTTAATCAGGAAAACGTTGGGTCGATTTCAAAAAGCAATTCGTCTCCAACTTGAAGTTATATCAACAGGCAGCATCCATCCTTGCCTAGAAAGTCAGCTGAAATATAACTATGGCTATTTTCTTCAAATAAGTTGTAAGGGCCGGTTAGCTCAGTTGGTTAGAGCGTCGTGCTAATAACGCGAATGTCGTGGGTTCGATCCCCACACTGGCCATTCATTTTTGTCGTATTAATTGAGATATTTACCAAATATTTCTTTGGAGCTGAAGAAAAAGTGTCTCAATTTGTAATGCATCAATTCGCTACTTTTATTAGTTTGATTTTCACTACACTTTTGTGTATTTCAATAGAATTGCTAAACTATCTAATTTCTTTTAATCAGGAAAACGTTGGGTCGATTTCAAAAAGCAATTCGTCTCCAACTTGAAGTTATATCAACAGGCAGCATCCATCCTTGCCTAGAAAGTCAGCTGAAATATAACTATGGCTATTTTCTTCAAATAAGTTGTAAGGGCCGGTTAGCTCAGTTGGTTAGAGCGTCGTGCTAATAACGCGAATGTCGTGGGTTCGATCCCCACACTGGCCATTCATTTTTGTCGTATTAATTGAGATATTTACCAAATATTTCTTTGGAGCTGAAGAAAAAGTGTTTCAATTTGTAATTCATCAATTCGCTACTTTTATCCGTTTTGATTTTCACTACACTTCTGTGTATTTCAATAGAATTGCTAAACTATCTAATTTCTTTTAATCATAAAAGGTTAGAGGAAAGTGTTGGATCGATTTGAAAAAAGCAATTCCTCAAATAAGTTGTAAGGGCCGGTTAGCTCAGTTGGTTAGAGCGTCGTGCTAATAACGCGAATGTCGTGGGTTCGATCCCCACACTGGCCATTCATTTTTGTCGTATTAATTGAGATATTTACCAAATATTTCTTTGGAGCTGAAGAAAAAGTGTCTCAATTTGTAATGCATCAATTCGCTACTTTTATTAGTTTGATTTTCACTACACTTTTGTGTATTTCAATAGAATTGCTAAACTATCTAATTTCTTTTAATCAGGAAAACGTTGGGTCGATTTCAAAAAGCAATTCGTCTCCAACTTGAAGTTATATCAACAGGCAGCATCCATCCTTGCCTAGAAAGTCAGCTGAAATATAACTATGGCTATTTTCTTCAAATAAGTTGTAAGGGCCGGTTAGCTCAGTTGGTTAGAGCGTCGTGCTAATAACGCGAATGTCGTGGGTTCGATCCCCACACTGGCCATTCATTTTTGTCGTATTAATTGAGATATTTACCAAATATTTCTTTGGAGCTGAAGAAAAAGTGTCTCAATTTGTAATGCATCAATTCGCTACTTTTATTAGTTTGATTTTCACTACACTTTTGTGTATTTCAATAGAATTGCTAAACTATCTAATTTCTTTTAATCAGGAAAACGTTGGGTCGATTTCAAAAAGCAATTCGTCTCCAACTTGAAGTTATATCAACAGGCAGCATCCATCCTTGCCTAGAAAGTCAGCTGAAATATAACTATGGCTATTTTCTTCAAATAAGTTGTAAGGGCCGGTTAGCTCAGTTGGTTAGAGCGTCGTGCTAATAACGCGAATGTCGTGGGTTCGATCCCCACACTGGCCATTCATTTTTGTCGTATTAATTGAGATATTTACCAAATATTTCTTTGGAGCTGAAGAAAAAGTGTCTCAATTTGTAATGCATCAATTCGCTACTTTTATTAGTTTGATTTTCACTACACTTTTGTGTATTTCAATAGAATTGCTAAACTATCTAATTTCTTTTAATCAGGAAAACGTTGGGTCGATTTCAAAAAGCAATTCGTCTCCAACTTGAAGTTATATCAACAGGCAGCATCCATCCTTGCCTAGAAAGTCAGCTGAAATATAACTATGGCTATTTTCTTCAAATAAGTTGTAAGGGCCGGTTAGCTCAGTTGGTTAGAGCGTCGTGCTAATAACGCGAATGTCGTGGGTTCGATCCCCACACTGGCCATTCATTTTTGTCGTATTAATTGAGATATTTACCAAATATTTCTTTGGAGCTGAAGAAAAAGTGTCTCAATTTGTAATGCATCAATTCGCTACTTTTATTAGTTTGATTTTCACTACACTTTTGTGTATTTCAATAGAATTGCTAAACTATCTAATTTCTTTTAATCAGGAAAACGTTGGGTCGATTTCAAAAAGCAATTCGTCTCCAACTTGAAGTTATATCAACAGGCAGCATCCATCCTTGCCTAGAAAGTCAGCTGAAATATAACTATGGCTATTTTCTTCAAATAAGTTGTAAGGGCCGGTTAGCTCAGTTGGTTAGAGCGTCGTGCTAATAACGCGAATGTCGTGGGTTCGATCCCCACACTGGCCATTCATTTTTGTCGTATTAATTGAGATATTTACCAAATATTTCTTTGGAGCTGAAGAAAAAGTGTTTCAATTTGTAATTCATCAATTCGCTACTTTTATCCGTTTTGATTTTCACTACACTTCTGTGTATTTCAATAGAATTGCTAAACTATCTAATTTCTTTTAATCATAAAAGGTTAGAGGAAAGTGTTGGATCGATTTGAAAAAAGCAATTCCTCAAATAAGTTGTAAGGGCCGGTTAGCTCAGTTGGTTAGAGCGTCGTGCTAATAACGCGAATGTCGTGGGTTCGATCCCCACACTGGCCATTCATTTTTGTCGTATTAATTGAGATATTTACCAAATATTTCTTTGGAGCTGAAGAAAAAGTGTCTCAATTTGTAATGCATCAATTCGCTACTTTTATTAGTTTGATTTTCACTACACTTTTGTGTATTTCAATAGAATTGCTAAACTATCTAATTTCTTTTAATCAGGAAAACGTTGGGTCGATTTCAAAAAGCAATTCGTCTCCAACTTGAAGTTATATCAACAGGCAGCATCCATCCTTGCCTAGAAAGTCAGCTGAAATATAACTATGGCTATTTTCTTCAAATAAGTTGTAAGGGCCGGTTAGCTCAGTTGGTTAGAGCGTCGTGCTAATAACGCGAATGTCGTGGGTTCGATCCCCACACTGGCCATTCATTTTTGTCGTATTAATTGAGATATTTACCAAATATTTCTTTGGAGCTGAAGAAAAAGTGTCTCAATTTGTAATGCATCAATTCGCTACTTTTATTAGTTTGATTTTCACTACACTTTTGTGTATTTCAATAGAATTGCTAAACTATCTAATTTCTTTTAATCAGGAAAACGTTGGGTCGATTTCAAAAAGCAATTCGTCTCCAACTTGAAGTTATATCAACAGGCAGCATCCATCCTTGCCTAGAAAGTCAGCTGAAATATAACTATGGCTATTTTCTTCAAATAAGTTGTAAGGGCCGGTTAGCTCAGTTGGTTAGAGCGTCGTGCTAATAACGCGAATGTCGTGGGTTCGATCCCCACACTGGCCATTCATTTTTGTCGTATTAATTGAGATATTTACCAAATATTTCTTTGGAGCTGAAGAAAAAGTGTCTCAATTTGTAATGCATCAATTCGCTACTTTTATTAGTTTGATTTTCACTACACTTTTGTGTATTTCAATAGAATTGCTAAACTATCTAATTTCTTTTAATCAGGAAAACGTTGGGTCGATTTCAAAAAGCAATTCGTCTCCAACTTGAAGTTATATCAACAGGCAGCATCCATCCTTGCCTAGAAAGTCAGCTGAAATATAACTATGGCTATTTTCTTCAAATAAGTTGTAAGGGCCGGTTAGCTCAGTTGGTTAGAGCGTCGTGCTAATAACGCGAATGTCGTGGGTTCGATCCCCACACTGGCCATTCATTTTTGTCGTATTAATTGAGATATTTACCAAATATTTCTTTGGAGCTGAAGAAAAAGTGTCTCAATTTGTAATGCATCAATTCGCTACTTTTATTAGTTTGATTTTCACTACACTTTTGTGTATTTCAATAGAATTGCTAAACTATCTAATTTCTTTTAATCAGGAAAACGTTGGGTCGATTTCAAAAAGCAATTCGTCTCCAACTTGAAGTTATATCAACAGGCAGCATCCATCCTTGCCTAGAAAGTCAGCTGAAATATAACTATGGCTATTTTCTTCAAATAAGTTGTAAGGGCCGGTTAGCTCAGTTGGTTAGAGCGTCGTGCTAATAACGCGAATGTCGTGGGTTCGATCCCCACACTGGCCATTCATTTTTGTCGTATTAATTGAGATATTTACCAAATATTTCTTTGGAGCTGAAGAAAAAGTGTTTCAATTTGTAATTCATCAATTCGCTACTTTTATCCGTTTTGATTTTCACTACACTTCTGTGTATTTCAATAGAATTGCTAAACTATCTAATTTCTTTTAATCATAAAAGGTTAGAGGAAAGTGTTGGATCGATTTGAAAAAAGCAATTCCTCAAATAAGTTGTAAGGGCCGGTTAGCTCAGTTGGTTAGAGCGTCGTGCTAATAACGCGAATGTCGTGGGTTCGATCCCCACACTGGCCATTCATTTTTGTCGTATTAATTGAGATATTTACCAAATATTTCTTTGGAGCTGAAGAAAAAGTGTCTCAATTTGTAATGCATCAATTCGCTACTTTTATTAGTTTGATTTTCACTACACTTTTGTGTATTTCAATAGAATTGCTAAACTATCTAATTTCTTTTAATCAGGAAAACGTTGGGTCGATTTCAAAAAGCAATTCGTCTCCAACTTGAAGTTATATCAACAGGCAGCATCCATCCTTGCCTAGAAAGTCAGCTGAAATATAACTATGGCTATTTTCTTCAAATAAGTTGTAAGGGCCGGTTAGCTCAGTTGGTTAGAGCGTCGTGCTAATAACGCGAATGTCGTGGGTTCGATCCCCACACTGGCCATTCATTTTTGTCGTATTAATTGAGATATTTACCAAATATTTCTTTGGAGCTGAAGAAAAAGTGTCTCAATTTGTAATGCATCAATTCGCTACTTTTATTAGTTTGATTTTCACTACACTTTTGTGTATTTCAATAGAATTGCTAAACTATCTAATTTCTTTTAATCAGGAAAACGTTGGGTCGATTTCAAAAAGCAATTCGTCTCCAACTTGAAGTTATATCAACAGGCAGCATCCATCCTTGCCTAGAAAGTCAGCTGAAATATAACTATGGCTATTTTCTTCAAATAAGTTGTAAGGGCCGGTTAGCTCAGTTGGTTAGAGCGTCGTGCTAATAACGCGAATGTCGTGGGTTCGATCCCCACACTGGCCATTCATTTTTGTCGTATTAATTGAGATATTTACCAAATATTTCTTTGGAGCTGAAGAAAAAGTGTTTCAATTTGTAATTCATCAATTCGCTACTTTTATCCGTTTTGATTTTCACTACACTTCTGTGTATTTCAATAGAATTGCTAAACTATCTAATTTCTTTTAATCATAAAAGGTTAGAGGAAAGTGTTGGATCGATTTGAAAAAAGCAATTCCTCAAATAAGTTGTAAGGGCCGGTTAGCTCAGTTGGTTAGAGCGTCGTGCTAATAACGCGAATGTCGTGGGTTCGATCCCCACACTGGCCATTCATTTTTGTCGTATTAATTGAGATATTTACCAAATATTTCTTTGGAGCTGAAGAAAAAGTGTCTCAATTTGTAATGCATCAATTCGCTACTTTTATTAGTTTGATTTTCACTACACTTTTGTGTATTTCAATAGAATTGCTAAACTATCTAATTTCTTTTAATCAGGAAAACGTTGGGTCGATTTCAAAAAGCAATTCGTCTCCAACTTGAAGTTATATCAACAGGCAGCATCCATCCTTGCCTAGAAAGTCAGCTGAAATATAACTATGGCTATTTTCTTCAAATAAGTTGTAAGGGCCGGTTAGCTCAGTTGGTTAGAGCGTCGTGCTAATAACGCGAATGTCGTGGGTTCGATCCCCACACTGGCCATTCATTTTTGTCGTATTAATTGAGATATTTACCAAATATTTCTTTGGAGCTGAAGAAAAAGTGTCTCAATTTGTAATGCATCAATTCGCTACTTTTATTAGTTTGATTTTCACTACACTTTTGTGTATTTCAATAGAATTGCTAAACTATCTAATTTCTTTTAATCAGGAAAACGTTGGGTCGATTTCAAAAAGCAATTCGTCTCCAACTTGAAGTTATATCAACAGGCAGCATCCATCCTTGCCTAGAAAGTCAGCTGAAATATAACTATGGCTATTTTCTTCAAATAAGTTGTAAGGGCCGGTTAGCTCAGTTGGTTAGAGCGTCGTGCTAATAACGCGAATGTCGTGGGTTCGATCCCCACACTGGCCATTCATTTTTGTCGTATTAATTGAGATATTTACCAAATATTTCTTTGGAGCTGAAGAAAAAGTGTCTCAATTTGTAATGCATCAATTCGCTACTTTTATTAGTTTGATTTTCACTACACTTTTGTGTATTTCAATAGAATTGCTAAACTATCTAATTTCTTTTAATCAGGAAAACGTTGGGTCGATTTCAAAAAGCAATTCGTCTCCAACTTGAAGTTATATCAACAGGCAGCATCCATCCTTGCCTAGAAAGTCAGCTGAAATATAACTATGGCTATTTTCTTCAAATAAGTTGTAAGGGCCGGTTAGCTCAGTTGGTTAGAGCGTCGTGCTAATAACGCGAATGTCGTGGGTTCGATCCCCACACTGGCCATTCATTTTTGTCGTATTAATTGAGATATTTACCAAATATTTCTTTGGAGCTGAAGAAAAAGTGTCTCAATTTGTAATGCATCAATTCGCTACTTTTATTAGTTTGATTTTCACTACACTTTTGTGTATTTCAATAGAATTGCTAAACTATCTAATTTCTTTTAATCAGGAAAACGTTGGGTCGATTTCAAAAAGCAATTCGTCTCCAACTTGAAGTTATATCAACAGGCAGCATCCATCCTTGCCTAGAAAGTCAGCTGAAATATAACTATGGCTATTTTCTTCAAATAAGTTGTAAGGGCCGGTTAGCTCAGTTGGTTAGAGCGTCGTGCTAATAACGCGAATGTCGTGGGTTCGATCCCCACACTGGCCATTCATTTTTGTCGTATTAATTGAGATATTTACCAAATATTTCTTTGGAGCTGAAGAAAAAGTGTCTCAATTTGTAATGCATCAATTCGCTACTTTTATTAGTTTGATTTTCACTACACTTTTGTGTATTTCAATAGAATTGCTAAACTATCTAATTTCTTTTAATCAGGAAAACGTTGGGTCGATTTCAAAAAGCAATTCGTCTCCAACTTGAAGTTATATCAACAGGCAGCATCCATCCTTGCCTAGAAAGTCAGCTGAAATATAACTATGGCTATTTTCTTCAAATAAGTTGTAAGGGCCGGTTAGCTCAGTTGGTTAGAGCGTCGTGCTAATAACGCGAATGTCGTGGGTTCGATCCCCACACTGGCCATTCATTTTTGTCGTATTAATTGAGATATTTACCAAATATTTCTTTGGAGCTGAAGAAAAAGTGTCTCAATTTGTAATGCATCAATTCGCTACTTTTATTAGTTTGATTTTCACTACACTTTTGTGTATTTCAATAGAATTGCTAAACTATCTAATTTCTTTTAATCAGGAAAACGTTGGGTCGATTTCAAAAAGCAATTCGTCTCCAACTTGAAGTTATATCAACAGGCAGCATCCATCCTTGCCTAGAAAGTCAGCTGAAATATAACTATGGCTATTTTCTTCAAATAAGTTGTAAGGGCCGGTTAGCTCAGTTGGTTAGAGCGTCGTGCTAATAACGCGAATGTCGTGGGTTCGATCCCCACACTGGCCATTCATTTTTGTCGTATTAATTGAGATATTTACCAAATATTTCTTTGGAGCTGAAGAAAAAGTGTTTCAATTTGTAATTCATCAATTCGCTACTTTTATCCGTTTTGATTTTCACTACACTTCTGTGTATTTCAATAGAATTGCTAAACTATCTAATTTCTTTTAATCATAAAAGGTTAGAGGAAAGTGTTGGATCGATTTGAAAAAAGCAATTCCTCAAATAAGTTGTAAGGGCCGGTTAGCTCAGTTGGTTAGAGCGTCGTGCTAATAACGCGAATGTCGTGGGTTCGATCCCCACACTGGCCATTCATTTTTGTCGTATTAATTGAGATATTTACCAAATATTTCTTTGGAGCTGAAGAAAAAGTGTCTCAATTTGTAATGCATCAATTCGCTACTTTTATTAGTTTGATTTTCACTACACTTTTGTGTATTTCAATAGAATTGCTAAACTATCTAATTTCTTTTAATCAGGAAAACGTTGGGTCGATTTCAAAAAGCAATTCGTCTCCAACTTGAAGTTATATCAACAGGCAGCATCCATCCTTGCCTAGAAAGTCAGCTGAAATATAACTATGGCTATTTTCTTCAAATAAGTTGTAAGGGCCGGTTAGCTCAGTTGGTTAGAGCGTCGTGCTAATAACGCGAATGTCGTGGGTTCGATCCCCACACTGGCCATTCATTTTTGTCGTATTAATTGAGATATTTACCAAATATTTCTTTGGAGCTGAAGAAAAAGTGTCTCAATTTGTAATGCATCAATTCGCTACTTTTATTAGTTTGATTTTCACTACACTTTTGTGTATTTCAATAGAATTGCTAAACTATCTAATTTCTTTTAATCAGGAAAACGTTGGGTCGATTTCAAAAAGCAATTCGTCTCCAACTTGAAGTTATATCAACAGGCAGCATCCATCCTTGCCTAGAAAGTCAGCTGAAATATAACTATGGCTATTTTCTTCAAATAAGTTGTAAGGGCCGGTTAGCTCAGTTGGTTAGAGCGTCGTGCTAATAACGCGAATGTCGTGGGTTCGATCCCCACACTGGCCATTCATTTTTGTCGTATTAATTGAGATATTTACCAAATATTTCTTTGGAGCTGAAGAAAAAGTGTCTCAATTTGTAATGCATCAATTCGCTACTTTTATTAGTTTGATTTTCACTACACTTTTGTGTATTTCAATAGAATTGCTAAACTATCTAATTTCTTTTAATCAGGAAAACGTTGGGTCGATTTCAAAAAGCAATTCGTCTCCAACTTGAAGTTATATCAACAGGCAGCATCCATCCTTGCCTAGAAAGTCAGCTGAAATATAACTATGGCTATTTTCTTCAAATAAGTTGTAAGGGCCGGTTAGCTCAGTTGGTTAGAGCGTCGTGCTAATAACGCGAATGTCGTGGGTTCGATCCCCACACTGGCCATTCATTTTTGTCGTATTAATTGAGATATTTACCAAATATTTCTTTGGAGCTGAAGAAAAAGTGTCTCAATTTGTAATGCATCAATTCGCTACTTTTATTAGTTTGATTTTCACTACACTTTTGTGTATTTCAATAGAATTGCTAAACTATCTAATTTCTTTTAATCAGGAAAACGTTGGGTCGATTTCAAAAAGCAATTCGTCTCCAACTTGAAGTTATATCAACAGGCAGCATCCATCCTTGCCTAGAAAGTCAGCTGAAATATAACTATGGCTATTTTCTTCAAATAAGTTGTAAGGGCCGGTTAGCTCAGTTGGTTAGAGCGTCGTGCTAATAACGCGAATGTCGTGGGTTCGATCCCCACACTGGCCATTCATTTTTGTCGTATTAATTGAGATATTTACCAAATATTTCTTTGGAGCTGAAGAAAAAGTGTCTCAATTTGTAATGCATCAATTCGCTACTTTTATTAGTTTGATTTTCACTACACTTTTGTGTATTTCAATAGAATTGCTAAACTATCTAATTTCTTTTAATCAGGAAAACGTTGGGTCGATTTCAAAAAGCAATTCGTCTCCAACTTGAAGTTATATCAACAGGCAGCATCCATCCTTGCCTAGAAAGTCAGCTGAAATATAACTATGGCTATTTTCTTCAAATAAGTTGTAAGGGCCGGTTAGCTCAGTTGGTTAGAGCGTCGTGCTAATAACGCGAATGTCGTGGGTTCGATCCCCACACTGGCCATTCATTTTTGTCGTATTAATTGAGATATTTACCAAATATTTCTTTGGAGCTGAAGAAAAAGTGTCTCAATTTGTAATGCATCAATTCGCTACTTTTATTAGTTTGATTTTCACTACACTTTTGTGTATTTCAATAGAATTGCTAAACTATCTAATTTCTTTTAATCAGGAAAACGTTGGGTCGATTTCAAAAAGCAATTCGTCTCCAACTTGAAGTTATATCAACAGGCAGCATCCATCCTTGCCTAGAAAGTCAGCTGAAATATAACTATGGCTATTTTCTTCAAATAAGTTGTAAGGGCCGGTTAGCTCAGTTTGTTAGAGCGTCGTGCTAATAACGCGAATGTCGTGGGTTCGATCCCCACACTGGCCATTCATTTTTGTCGTATTAATTGAGATATTTACCAAATATTTCTTTGGAGCTGAAGAAAAAGTGTTTCAATTTGTAATTCATCAATTCGCTACTTTTATCCGTTTTGATTTTCACTACACTTCTGTGTATTTCAATAGAATTGCTAAACTATCTAATTTCTTTTAATCATAAAAGGTTAGAGGAAAGTGTTGGATCGATTTGAAAAAAGCAATTCCTCAAATAAGTTGTAAGGGCCGGTTAGCTCAGTTGGTTAGAGCGTCGTGCTAATAACGCGAATGTCGTGGGTTCGATCCCCACACTGGCCATTCATTTTTGTCGTATTAATTGAGATATTTACCAAATATTTCTTTGGAGCTGAAGAAAAAGTGTCTCAATTTGTAATGCATCAATTCGCTACTTTTATTAGTTTGATTTTCACTACACTTTTGTGTATTTCAATAGAATTGCTAAACTATCTAATTTCTTTTAATCAGGAAAACGTTGGGTCGATTTCAAAAAGCAATTCGTCTCCAACTTGAAGTTATATCAACAGGCAGCATCCATCCTTGCCTAGAAAGTCAGCTGAAATATAACTATGGCTATTTTCTTCAAATAAGTTGTAAGGGCCGGTTAGCTCAGTTGGTTAGAGCGTCGTGCTAATAACGCGAATGTCGTGGGTTCGATCCCCACACTGGCCATTCATTTTTGTCGTATTAATTGAGATATTTACCAAATATTTCTTTGGAGCTGAAGAAAAAGTGTTTCAATTTGTAATTCATCAATTCGCTACTTTTATCCGTTTTGATTTTCACTACACTTCTGTGTATTTCAATAGAATTGCTAAACTATCTAATTTCTTTTAATCATAAAAGGTTAGAGGAAAGTGTTGGATCGATTTGAAAAAAGCAATTCCTCAAATAAGTTGTAAGGGCCGGTTAGCTCAGTTGGTTAGAGCGTCGTGCTAATAACGCGAATGTCGTGGGTTCGATCCCCACACTGGCCATTCATTTTTGTCGTATTAATTGAGATATTTACCAAATATTTCTTTGGAGCTGAAGAAAAAGTGTCTCAATTTGTAATGCATCAATTCGCTACTTTTATTAGTTTGATTTTCACTACACTTTTGTGTATTTCAATAGAATTGCTAAACTATCTAATTTCTTTTAATCAGGAAAACGTTGGGTCGATTTCAAAAAGCAATTCGTCTCCAACTTGAAGTTATATCAACAGGCAGCATCCATCCTTGCCTAGAAAGTCAGCTGAAATATAACTATGGCTATTTTCTTCAAATAAGTTGTAAGGGCCGGTTAGCTCAGTTGGTTAGAGCGTCGTGCTAATAACGCGAATGTCGTGGGTTCGATCCCCACACTGGCCATTCATTTTTGTCGTATTAATTGAGATATTTACCAAATATTTCTTTGGAGCTGAAGAAAAAGTGTTTCAATTTGTAATTCATCAATTCGCTACTTTTATCCGTTTTGATTTTCACTACACTTCTGTGTATTTCAATAGAATTGCTAAACTATCTAATTTCTTTTAATCATAAAAGGTTAGAGGAAAGTGTTGGATCGATTTGAAAAAAGCAATTCCTCAAATAAGTTGTAAGGGCCGGTTAGCTCAGTTGGTTAGAGCGTCGTGCTAATAACGCGAATGTCGTGGGTTCGATCCCCACACTGGCCATTCATTTTTGTCGTATTAATTGAGATATTTACCAAATATTTCTTTGGAGCTGAAGAAAAAGTGTCTCAATTTGTAATGCATCAATTCGCTACTTTTATTAGTTTGATTTTCACTACACTTTTGTGTATTTCAATAGAATTGCTAAACTATCTAATTTCTTTTAATCAGGAAAACGTTGGGTCGATTTCAAAAAGCAATTCGTCTCCAACTTGAAGTTATATCAACAGGCAGCATCCATCCTTGCCTAGAAAGTCAGCTGAAATATAACTATGGCTATTTTCTTCAAATAAGTTGTAAGGGCCGGTTAGCTCAGTTGGTTAGAGCGTCGTGCTAATAACGCGAATGTCGTGGGTTCGATCCCCACACTGGCCATTCATTTTTGTCGTATTAATTGAGATATTTACCAAATATTTCTTTGGAGCTGAAGAAAAAGTGTCTCAATTTGTAATGCATCAATTCGCTACTTTTATTAGTTTGATTTTCACTACACTTTTGTGTATTTCAATAGAATTGCTAAACTATCTAATTTCTTTTAATCAGGAAAACGTTGGGTCGATTTCAAAAAGCAATTCGTCTCCAACTTGAAGTTATATCAACAGGCAGCATCCATCCTTGCCTAGAAAGTCAGCTGAAATATAACTATGGCTATTTTCTTCAAATAAGTTGTAAGGGCCGGTTAGCTCAGTTGGTTAGAGCGTCGTGCTAATAACGCGAATGTCGTGGGTTCGATCCCCACACTGGCCATTCATTTTTGTCGTATTAATTGAGATATTTACCAAATATTTCTTTGGAGCTGAAGAAAAAGTGTTTCAATTTGTAATTCATCAATTCGCTACTTTTATCCGTTTTGATTTTCACTACACTTCTGTGTATTTCAATAGAATTGCTAAACTATCTAATTTCTTTTAATCATAAAAGGTTAGAGGAAAGTGTTGGATCGATTTGAAAAAAGCAATTCCTCAAATAAGTTGTAAGGGCCGGTTAGCTCAGTTGGTTAGAGCGTCGTGCTAATAACGCGAATGTCGTGGGTTCGATCCCCACACTGGCCATTCATTTTTGTCGTATTAATTGAGATATTTACCAAATATTTCTTTGGAGCTGAAGAAAAAGTGTCTCAATTTGTAATGCATCAATTCGCTACTTTTATTAGTTTGATTTTCACTACACTTTTGTGTATTTCAATAGAATTGCTAAACTATCTAATTTCTTTTAATCAGGAAAACGTTGGGTCGATTTCAAAAAGCAATTCGTCTCCAACTTGAAGTTATATCAACAGGCAGCATCCATCCTTGCCTAGAAAGTCAGCTGAAATATAACTATGGCTATTTTCTTCAAATAAGTTGTAAGGGCCGGTTAGCTCAGTTGGTTAGAGCGTCGTGCTAATAACGCGAATGTCGTGGGTTCGATCCCCACACTGGCCATTCATTTTTGTCGTATTAATTGAGATATTTACCAAATATTTCTTTGGAGCTGAAGAAAAAGTGTCTCAATTTGTAATGCATCAATTCGCTACTTTTATTAGTTTGATTTTCACTACACTTTTGTGTATTTCAATAGAATTGCTAAACTATCTAATTTCTTTTAATCAGGAAAACGTTGGGTCGATTTCAAAAAGCAATTCGTCTCCAACTTGAAGTTATATCAACAGGCAGCATCCATCCTTGCCTAGAAAGTCAGCTGAAATATAACTATGGCTATTTTCTTCAAATAAGTTGTAAGGGCCGGTTAGCTCAGTTGGTTAGAGCGTCGTGCTAATAACGCGAATGTCGTGGGTTCGATCCCCACACTGGCCATTCATTTTTGTCGTATTAATTGAGATATTTACCAAATATTTCTTTGGAGCTGAAGAAAAAGTGTCTCAATTTGTAATGCATCAATTCGCTACTTTTATTAGTTTGATTTTCACTACACTTTTGTGTATTTCAATAGAATTGCTAAACTATCTAATTTCTTTTAATCAGGAAAACGTTGGGTCGATTTCAAAAAGCAATTCGTCTCCAACTTGAAGTTATATCAACAGGCAGCATCCATCCTTGCCTAGAAAGTCAGCTGAAATATAACTATGGCTATTTTCTTCAAATAAGTTGTAAGGGCCGGTTAGCTCAGTTGGTTAGAGCGTCGTGCTAATAACGCGAATGTCGTGGGTTCGATCCCCACACTGGCCATTCATTTTTGTCGTATTAATTGAGATATTTACCAAATATTTCTTTGGAGCTGAAGAAAAAGTGTCTCAATTTGTAATGCATCAATTCGCTACTTTTATTAGTTTGATTTTCACTACACTTTTGTGTATTTCAATAGAATTGCTAAACTATCTAATTTCTTTTAATCAGGAAAACGTTGGGTCGATTTCAAAAAGCAATTCGTCTCCAACTTGAAGTTATATCAACAGGCAGCATCCATCCTTGCCTAGAAAGTCAGCTGAAATATAACTATGGCTATTTTCTTCAAATAAGTTGTAAGGGCCGGTTAGCTCAGTTGGTTAGAGCGTCGTGCTAATAACGCGAATGTCGTGGGTTCGATCCCCACACTGGCCATTCATTTTTGTCGTATTAATTGAGATATTTACCAAATATTTCTTTGGAGCTGAAGAAAAAGTGTCTCAATTTGTAATGCATCAATTCGCTACTTTTATTAGTTTGATTTTCACTACACTTTTGTGTATTTCAATAGAATTGCTAAACTATCTAATTTCTTTTAATCAGGAAAACGTTGGGTCGATTTCAAAAAGCAATTCGTCTCCAACTTGAAGTTATATCAACAGGCAGCATCCATCCTTGCCTAGAAAGTCAGCTGAAATATAACTATGGCTATTTTCTTCAAATAAGTTGTAAGGGCCGGTTAGCTCAGTTGGTTAGAGCGTCGTGCTAATAACGCGAATGTCGTGGGTTCGATCCCCACACTGGCCATTCATTTTTGTCGTATTAATTGAGATATTTACCAAATATTTCTTTGGAGCTGAAGAAAAAGTGTCTCAATTTGTAATGCATCAATTCGCTACTTTTATTAGTTTGATTTTCACTACACTTTTGTGTATTTCAATAGAATTGCTAAACTATCTAATTTCTTTTAATCAGGAAAACGTTGGGTCGATTTCAAAAAGCAATTCGTCTCCAACTTGAAGTTATATCAACAGGCAGCATCCATCCTTGCCTAGAAAGTCAGCTGAAATATAACTATGGCTATTTTCTTCAAATAAGTTGTAAGGGCCGGTTAGCTCAGTTGGTTAGAGCGTCGTGCTAATAACGCGAATGTCGTGGGTTCGATCCCCACACTGGCCATTCATTTTTGTCGTATTAATTGAGATATTTACCAAATATTTCTTTGGAGCTGAAGAAAAAGTGTTTCAATTTGTAATTCATCAATTCGCTACTTTTATCCGTTTTGATTTTCACTACACTTCTGTGTATTTCAATAGAATTGCTAAACTATCTAATTTCTTTTAATCATAAAAGGTTAGAGGAAAGTGTTGGATCGATTTGAAAAAAGCAATTCCTCAAATAAGTTGTAAGGGCCGGTTAGCTCAGTTGGTTAGAGCGTCGTGCTAATAACGCGAATGTCGTGGGTTCGATCCCCACACTGGCCATTCATTTTTGTCGTATTAATTGAGATATTTACCAAATATTTCTTTGGAGCTGAAGAAAAAGTGTCTCAATTTGTAATGCATCAATTCGCTACTTTTATTAGTTTGATTTTCACTACACTTTTGTGTATTTCAATAGAATTGCTAAACTATCTAATTTCTTTTAATCAGGAAAACGTTGGGTCGATTTCAAAAAGCAATTCGTCTCCAACTTGAAGTTATATCAACAGGCAGCATCCATCCTTGCCTAGAAAGTCAGCTGAAATATAACTATGGCTATTTTCTTCAAATAAGTTGTAAGGGCCGGTTAGCTCAGTTGGTTAGAGCGTCGTGCTAATAACGCGAATGTCGTGGGTTCGATCCCCACACTGGCCATTCATTTTTGTCGTATTAATTGAGATATTTACCAAATATTTCTTTGGAGCTGAAGAAAAAGTGTCTCAATTTGTAATGCATCAATTCGCTACTTTTATTAGTTTGATTTTCACTACACTTTTGTGTATTTCAATAGAATTGCTAAACTATCTAATTTCTTTTAATCAGGAAAACGTTGGGTCGATTTCAAAAAGCAATTCGTCTCCAACTTGAAGTTATATCAACAGGCAGCATCCATCCTTGCCTAGAAAGTCAGCTGAAATATAACTATGGCTATTTTCTTCAAATAAGTTGTAAGGGCCGGTTAGCTCAGTTGGTTAGAGCGTCGTGCTAATAACGCGAATGTCGTGGGTTCGATCCCCACACTGGCCATTCATTTTTGTCGTATTAATTGAGATATTTACCAAATATTTCTTTGGAGCTGAAGAAAAAGTGTTTCAATTTGTAATTCATCAATTCGCTACTTTTATCCGTTTTGATTTTCACTACACTTCTGTGTATTTCAATAGAATTGCTAAACTATCTAATTTCTTTTAATCATAAAAGGTTAGAGGAAAGTGTTGGATCGATTTGAAAAAAGCAATTCCTCAAATAAGTTGTAAGGGCCGGTTAGCTCAGTTGGTTAGAGCGTCGTGCTAATAACGCGAATGTCGTGGGTTCGATCCCCACACTGGCCATTCATTTTTGTCGTATTAATTGAGATATTTACCAAATATTTCTTTGGAGCTGAAGAAAAAGTGTCTCAATTTGTAATGCATCAATTCGCTACTTTTATTAGTTTGATTTTCACTACACTTTTGTGTATTTCAATAGAATTGCTAAACTATCTAATTTCTTTTAATCAGGAAAACGTTGGGTCGATTTCAAAAAGCAATTCGTCTCCAACTTGAAGTTATATCAACAGGCAGCATCCATCCTTGCCTAGAAAGTCAGCTGAAATATAACTATGGCTATTTTCTTCAAATAAGTTGTAAGGGCCGGTTAGCTCAGTTGGTTAGAGCGTCGTGCTAATAACGCGAATGTCGTGGGTTCGATCCCCACACTGGCCATTCATTTTTGTCGTATTAATTGAGATATTTACCAAATATTTCTTTGGAGCTGAAGAAAAAGTGTTTCAATTTGTAATTCATCAATTCGCTACTTTTATCCGTTTTGATTTTCACTACACTTCTGTGTATTTCAATAGAATTGCTAAACTATCTAATTTCTTTTAATCATAAAAGGTTAGAGGAAAGTGTTGGATCGATTTGAAAAAAGCAATTCCTCAAATAAGTTGTAAGGGCCGGTTAGCTCAGTTGGTTAGAGCGTCGTGCTAATAACGCGAATGTCGTGGGTTCGATCCCCACACTGGCCATTCATTTTTGTCGTATTAATTGAGATATTTACCAAATATTTCTTTGGAGCTGAAGAAAAAGTGTCTCAATTTGTAATGCATCAATTCGCTACTTTTATTAGTTTGATTTTCACTACACTTTTGTGTATTTCAATAGAATTGCTAAACTATCTAATTTCTTTTAATCAGGAAAACGTTGGGTCGATTTCAAAAAGCAATTCGTCTCCAACTTGAAGTTATATCAACAGGCAGCATCCATCCTTGCCTAGAAAGTCAGCTGAAATATAACTATGGCTATTTTCTTCAAATAAGTTGTAAGGGCCGGTTAGCTCAGTTGGTTAGAGCGTCGTGCTAATAACGCGAATGTCGTGGGTTCGATCCCCACACTGGCCATTCATTTTTGTCGTATTAATTGAGATATTTACCAAATATTTCTTTGGAGCTGAAGAAAAAGTGTCTCAATTTGTAATGCATCAATTCGCTACTTTTATTAGTTTGATTTTCACTACACTTTTGTGTATTTCAATAGAATTGCTAAACTATCTAATTTCTTTTAATCAGGAAAACGTTGGGTCGATTTCAAAAAGCAATTCGTCTCCAACTTGAAGTTATATCAACAGGCAGCATCCATCCTTGCCTAGAAAGTCAGCTGAAATATAACTATGGCTATTTTCTTCAAATAAGTTGTAAGGGCCGGTTAGCTCAGTTGGTTAGAGCGTCGTGCTAATAACGCGAATGTCGTGGGTTCGATCCCCACACTGGCCATTCATTTTTGTCGTATTAATTGAGATATTTACCAAATATTTCTTTGGAGCTGAAGAAAAAGTGTCTCAATTTGTAATGCATCAATTCGCTACTTTTATTAGTTTGATTTTCACTACACTTTTGTGTATTTCAATAGAATTGCTAAACTATCTAATTTCTTTTAATCAGGAAAACGTTGGGTCGATTTCAAAAAGCAATTCGTCTCCAACTTGAAGTTATATCAACAGGCAGCATCCATCCTTGCCTAGAAAGTCAGCTGAAATATAACTATGGCTATTTTCTTCAAATAAGTTGTAAGGGCCGGTTAGCTCAGTTGGTTAGAGCGTCGTGCTAATAACGCGAATGTCGTGGGTTCGATCCCCACACTGGCCATTCATTTTTGTCGTATTAATTGAGATATTTACCAAATATTTCTTTGGAGCTGAAGAAAAAGTGTTTCAATTTGTAATTCATCAATTCGCTACTTTTATCCGTTTTGATTTTCACTACACTTCTGTGTATTTCAATAGAATTGCTAAACTATCTAATTTCTTTTAATCATAAAAGGTTAGAGGAAAGTGTTGGATCGATTTGAAAAAAGCAATTCCTCAAATAAGTTGTAAGGGCCGGTTAGCTCAGTTGGTTAGAGCGTCGTGCTAATAACGCGAATGTCGTGGGTTCGATCCCCACACTGGCCATTCATTTTTGTCGTATTAATTGAGATATTTACCAAATATTTCTTTGGAGCTGAAGAAAAAGTGTCTCAATTTGTAATGCATCAATTCGCTACTTTTATTAGTTTGATTTTCACTACACTTTTGTGTATTTCAATAGAATTGCTAAACTATCTAATTTCTTTTAATCAGGAAAACGTTGGGTCGATTTCAAAAAGCAATTCGTCTCCAACTTGAAGTTATATCAACAGGCAGCATCCATCCTTGCCTAGAAAGTCAGCTGAAATATAACTATGGCTATTTTCTTCAAATAAGTTGTAAGGGCCGGTTAGCTCAGTTGGTTAGAGCGTCGTGCTAATAACGCGAATGTCGTGGGTTCGATCCCCACACTGGCCATTCATTTTTGTCGTATTAATTGAGATATTTACCAAATATTTCTTTGGAGCTGAAGAAAAAGTGTTTCAATTTGTAATTCATCAATTCGCTACTTTTATCCGTTTTGATTTTCACTACACTTCTGTGTATTTCAATAGAATTGCTAAACTATCTAATTTCTTTTAATCATAAAAGGTTAGAGGAAAGTGTTGGATCGATTTGAAAAAAGCAATTCCTCAAATAAGTTGTAAGGGCCGGTTAGCTCAGTTGGTTAGAGCGTCGTGCTAATAACGCGAATGTCGTGGGTTCGATCCCCACACTGGCCATTCATTTTTGTCGTATTAATTGAGATATTTACCAAATATTTCTTTGGAGCTGAAGAAAAAGTGTCTCAATTTGTAATGCATCAATTCGCTACTTTTATTAGTTTGATTTTCACTACACTTTTGTGTATTTCAATAGAATTGCTAAACTATCTAATTTCTTTTAATCAGGAAAACGTTGGGTCGATTTCAAAAAGCAATTCGTCTCCAACTTGAAGTTATATCAACAGGCAGCATCCATCCTTGCCTAGAAAGTCAGCTGAAATATAACTATGGCTATTTTCTTCAAATAAGTTGTAAGGGCCGGTTAGCTCAGTTGGTTAGAGCGTCGTGCTAATAACGCGAATGTCGTGGGTTCGATCCCCACACTGGCCATTCATTTTTGTCGTATTAATTGAGATATTTACCAAATATTTCTTTGGAGCTGAAGAAAAAGTGTCTCAATTTGTAATGCATCAATTCGCTACTTTTATTAGTTTGATTTTCACTACACTTTTGTGTATTTCAATAGAATTGCTAAACTATCTAATTTCTTTTAATCAGGAAAACGTTGGGTCGATTTCAAAAAGCAATTCGTCTCCAACTTGAAGTTATATCAACAGGCAGCATCCATCCTTGCCTAGAAAGTCAGCTGAAATATAACTATGGCTATTTTCTTCAAATAAGTTGTAAGGGCCGGTTAGCTCAGTTGGTTAGAGCGTCGTGCTAATAACGCGAATGTCGTGGGTTCGATCCCCACACTGGCCATTCATTTTTGTCGTATTAATTGAGATATTTACCAAATATTTCTTTGGAGCTGAAGAAAAAGTGTCTCAATTTGTAATGCATCAATTCGCTACTTTTATTAGTTTGATTTTCACTACACTTTTGTGTATTTCAATAGAATTGCTAAACTATCTAATTTCTTTTAATCAGGAAAACGTTGGGTCGATTTCAAAAAGCAATTCGTCTCCAACTTGAAGTTATATCAACAGGCAGCATCCATCCTTGCCTAGAAAGTCAGCTGAAATATAACTATGGCTATTTTCTTCAAATAAGTTGTAAGGGCCGGTTAGCTCAGTTGGTTAGAGCGTCGTGCTAATAACGCGAATGTCGTGGGTTCGATCCCCACACTGGCCATTCATTTTTGTCGTATTAATTGAGATATTTACCAAATATTTCTTTGGAGCTGAAGAAAAAGTGTTTCAATTTGTAATTCATCAATTCGCTACTTTTATCCGTTTTGATTTTCACTACACTTCTGTGTATTTCAATAGAATTGCTAAACTATCTAATTTCTTTTAATCATAAAAGGTTAGAGGAAAGTGTTGGATCGATTTGAAAAAAGCAATTCCTCAAATAAGTTGTAAGGGCCGGTTAGCTCAGTTGGTTAGAGCGTCGTGCTAATAACGCGAATGTCGTGGGTTCGATCCCCACACTGGCCATTCATTTTTGTCGTATTAATTGAGATATTTACCAAATATTTCTTTGGAGCTGAAGAAAAAGTGTCTCAATTTGTAATGCATCAATTCGCTACTTTTATTAGTTTGATTTTCACTACACTTTTGTGTATTTCAATAGAATTGCTAAACTATCTAATTTCTTTTAATCAGGAAAACGTTGGGTCGATTTCAAAAAGCAATTCGTCTCCAACTTGAAGTTATATCAACAGGCAGCATCCATCCTTGCCTAGAAAGTCAGCTGAAATATAACTATGGCTATTTTCTTCAAATAAGTTGTAAGGGCCGGTTAGCTCAGTTGGTTAGAGCGTCGTGCTAATAACGCGAATGTCGTGGGTTCGATCCCCACACTGGCCATTCATTTTTGTCGTATTAATTGAGATATTTACCAAATATTTCTTTGGAGCTGAAGAAAAAGTGTTTCAATTTGTAATTCATCAATTCGCTACTTTTATCCGTTTTGATTTTCACTACACTTCTGTGTATTTCAATAGAATTGCTAAACTATCTAATTTCTTTTAATCATAAAAGGTTAGAGGAAAGTGTTGGATCGATTTGAAAAAAGCAATTCCTCTCCAACTTGAAGTTATATCAACAGGCAGCATCCATCCTTGCCTAGAAAGTCAGCTGAAATATAACTATGGCTATTTTCTTCAAATAAGTTGTAAGGGCCGGTTAGCTCAGTTGGTTAGAGCGTCGTGCTAATAACGCGAATGTCGTGGGTTCGATCCCCACACTGGCCATTCATTTTTGTCGTATTAATTGAGATATTTACCAAATATTTCTTTGGAGCTGAAGAAAAAGTGTCTCAATTTGTAATGCATCAATTCGCTACTTTTATTAGTTTGATTTTCACTACACTTTTGTGTATTTCAATAGAATTGCTAAACTATCTAATTTCTTTTAATCAGGAAAACGTTGGGTCGATTTCAAAAAGCAATTCGTCTCCAACTTGAAGTTATATCAACAGGCAGCATCCATCCTTGCCTAGAAAGTCAGCTGAAATATAACTATGGCTATTTTCTTCAAATAAGTTGTAAGGGCCGGTTAGCTCAGTTGGTTAGAGCGTCGTGCTAATAACGCGAATGTCGTGGGTTCGATCCCCACACTGGCCATTCATTTTTGTCGTATTAATTGAGATATTTACCAAATATTTCTTTGGAGCTGAAGAAAAAGTGTCTCAATTTGTAATGCATCAATTCGCTACTTTTATTAGTTTGATTTTCACTACACTTTTGTGTATTTCAATAGAATTGCTAAACTATCTAATTTCTTTTAATCAGGAAAACGTTGGGTCGATTTCAAAAAGCAATTCGTCTCCAACTTGAAGTTATATCAACAGGCAGCATCCATCCTTGCCTAGAAAGTCAGCTGAAATATAACTATGGCTATTTTCTTCAAATAAGTTGTAAGGGCCGGTTAGCTCAGTTGGTTAGAGCGTCGTGCTAATAACGCGAATGTCGTGGGTTCGATCCCCACACTGGCCATTCATTTTTGTCGTATTAATTGAGATATTTACCAAATATTTCTTTGGAGCTGAAGAAAAAGTGTTTCAATTTGTAATTCATCAATTCGCTACTTTTATCCGTTTTGATTTTCACTACACTTCTGTGTATTTCAATAGAATTGCTAAACTATCTAATTTCTTTTAATCATAAAAGGTTAGAGGAAAGTGTTGGATCGATTTGAAAAAAGCAATTCCTCAAATAAGTTGTAAGGGCCGGTTAGCTCAGTTGGTTAGAGCGTCGTGCTAATAACGCGAATGTCGTGGGTTCGATCCCCACACTGGCCATTCATTTTTGTCGTATTAATTGAGATATTTACCAAATATTTCTTTGGAGCTGAAGAAAAAGTGTCTCAATTTGTAATGCATCAATTCGCTACTTTTATTAGTTTGATTTTCACTACACTTTTGTGTATTTCAATAGAATTGCTAAACTATCTAATTTCTTTTAATCAGGAAAACGTTGGGTCGATTTCAAAAAGCAATTCGTCTCCAACTTGAAGTTATATCAACAGGCAGCATCCATCCTTGCCTAGAAAGTCAGCTGAAATATAACTATGGCTATTTTCTTCAAATAAGTTGTAAGGGCCGGTTAGCTCAGTTGGTTAGAGCGTCGTGCTAATAACGCGAATGTCGTGGGTTCGATCCCCACACTGGCCATTCATTTTTGTCGTATTAATTGAGATATTTACCAAATATTTCTTTGGAGCTGAAGAAAAAGTGTTTCAATTTGTAATTCATCAATTCGCTACTTTTATCCGTTTTGATTTTCACTACACTTCTGTGTATTTCAATAGAATTGCTAAACTATCTAATTTCTTTTAATCATAAAAGGTTAGAGGAAAGTGTTGGATCGATTTGAAAAAAGCAATTCCTCAAATAAGTTGTAAGGGCCGGTTAGCTCAGTTGGTTAGAGCGTCGTGCTAATAACGCGAATGTCGTGGGTTCGATCCCCACACTGGCCATTCATTTTTGTCGTATTAATTGAGATATTTACCAAATATTTCTTTGGAGCTGAAGAAAAAGTGTCTCAATTTGTAATGCATCAATTCGCTACTTTTATTAGTTTGATTTTCACTACACTTTTGTGTATTTCAATAGAATTGCTAAACTATCTAATTTCTTTTAATCAGGAAAACGTTGGGTCGATTTCAAAAAGCAATTCGTCTCCAACTTGAAGTTATATCAACAGGCAGCATCCATCCTTGCCTAGAAAGTCAGCTGAAATATAACTATGGCTATTTTCTTCAAATAAGTTGTAAGGGCCGGTTAGCTCAGTTGGTTAGAGCGTCGTGCTAATAACGCGAATGTCGTGGGTTCGATCCCCACACTGGCCATTCATTTTTGTCGTATTAATTGAGATATTTACCAAATATTTCTTTGGAGCTGAAGAAAAAGTGTCTCAATTTGTAATGCATCAATTCGCTACTTTTATTAGTTTGATTTTCACTACACTTTTGTGTATTTCAATAGAATTGCTAAACTATCTAATTTCTTTTAATCAGGAAAACGTTGGGTCGATTTCAAAAAGCAATTCGTCTCCAACTTGAAGTTATATCAACAGGCAGCATCCATCCTTGCCTAGAAAGTCAGCTGAAATATAACTATGGCTATTTTCTTCAAATAAGTTGTAAGGGCCGGTTAGCTCAGTTGGTTAGAGCGTCGTGCTAATAACGCGAATGTCGTGGGTTCGATCCCCACACTGGCCATTCATTTTTGTCGTATTAATTGAGATATTTACCAAATATTTCTTTGGAGCTGAAGAAAAAGTGTCTCAATTTGTAATGCATCAATTCGCTACTTTTATTAGTTTGATTTTCACTACACTTTTGTGTATTTCAATAGAATTGCTAAACTATCTAATTTCTTTTAATCAGGAAAACGTTGGGTCGATTTCAAAAAGCAATTCGTCTCCAACTTGAAGTTATATCAACAGGCAGCATCCATCCTTGCCTAGAAAGTCAGCTGAAATATAACTATGGCTATTTTCTTCAAATAAGTTGTAAGGGCCGGTTAGCTCAGTTGGTTAGAGCGTCGTGCTAATAACGCGAATGTCGTGGGTTCGATCCCCACACTGGCCATTCATTTTTGTCGTATTAATTGAGATATTTACCAAATATTTCTTTGGAGCTGAAGAAAAAGTGTCTCAATTTGTAATGCATCAATTCGCTACTTTTATTAGTTTGATTTTCACTACACTTTTGTGTATTTCAATAGAATTGCTAAACTATCTAATTTCTTTTAATCAGGAAAACGTTGGGTCGATTTCAAAAAGCAATTCGTCTCCAACTTGAAGTTATATCAACAGGCAGCATCCATCCTTGCCTAGAAAGTCAGCTGAAATATAACTATGGCTATTTTCTTCAAATAAGTTGTAAGGGCCGGTTAGCTCAGTTGGTTAGAGCGTCGTGCTAATAACGCGAATGTCGTGGGTTCGATCCCCACACTGGCCATTCATTTTTGTCGTATTAATTGAGATATTTACCAAATATTTCTTTGGAGCTGAAGAAAAAGTGTTTCAATTTGTAATTCATCAATTCGCTACTTTTATCCGTTTTGATTTTCACTACACTTCTGTGTATTTCAATAGAATTGCTAAACTATCTAATTTCTTTTAATCATAAAAGGTTAGAGGAAAGTGTTGGATCGATTTGAAAAAAGCAATTCCTCAAATAAGTTGTAAGGGCCGGTTAGCTCAGTTGGTTAGAGCGTCGTGCTAATAACGCGAATGTCGTGGGTTCGATCCCCACACTGGCCATTCATTTTTGTCGTATTAATTGAGATATTTACCAAATATTTCTTTGGAGCTGAAGAAAAAGTGTCTCAATTTGTAATGCATCAATTCGCTACTTTTATTAGTTTGATTTTCACTACACTTTTGTGTATTTCAATAGAATTGCTAAACTATCTAATTTCTTTTAATCAGGAAAACGTTGGGTCGATTTCAAAAAGCAATTCGTCTCCAACTTGAAGTTATATCAACAGGCAGCATCCATCCTTGCCTAGAAAGTCAGCTGAAATATAACTATGGCTATTTTCTTCAAATAAGTTGTAAGGGCCGGTTAGCTCAGTTGGTTAGAGCGTCGTGCTAATAACGCGAATGTCGTGGGTTCGATCCCCACACTGGCCATTCATTTTTGTCGTATTAATTGAGATATTTACCAAATATTTCTTTGGAGCTGAAGAAAAAGTGTCTCAATTTGTAATGCATCAATTCGCTACTTTTATTAGTTTGATTTTCACTACACTTTTGTGTATTTCAATAGAATTGCTAAACTATCTAATTTCTTTTAATCAGGAAAACGTTGGGTCGATTTCAAAAAGCAATTCGTCTCCAACTTGAAGTTATATCAACAGGCAGCATCCATCCTTGCCTAGAAAGTCAGCTGAAATATAACTATGGCTATTTTCTTCAAATAAGTTGTAAGGGCCGGTTAGCTCAGTTGGTTAGAGCGTCGTGCTAATAACGCGAATGTCGTGGGTTCGATCCCCACACTGGCCATTCATTTTTGTCGTATTAATTGAGATATTTACCAAATATTTCTTTGGAGCTGAAGAAAAAGTGTTTCAATTTGTAATTCATCAATTCGCTACTTTTATCCGTTTTGATTTTCACTACACTTCTGTGTATTTCAATAGAATTGCTAAACTATCTAATTTCTTTTAATCATAAAAGGTTAGAGGAAAGTGTTGGATCGATTTGAAAAAAGCAATTCCTCAAATAAGTTGTAAGGGCCGGTTAGCTCAGTTGGTTAGAGCGTCGTGCTAATAACGCGAATGTCGTGGGTTCGATCCCCACACTGGCCATTCATTTTTGTCGTATTAATTGAGATATTTACCAAATATTTCTTTGGAGCTGAAGAAAAAGTGTCTCAATTTGTAATGCATCAATTCGCTACTTTTATTAGTTTGATTTTCACTACACTTTTGTGTATTTCAATAGAATTGCTAAACTATCTAATTTCTTTTAATCAGGAAAACGTTGGGTCGATTTCAAAAAGCAATTCGTCTCCAACTTGAAGTTATATCAACAGGCAGCATCCATCCTTGCCTAGAAAGTCAGCTGAAATATAACTATGGCTATTTTCTTCAAATAAGTTGTAAGGGCCGGTTAGCTCAGTTGGTTAGAGCGTCGTGCTAATAACGCGAATGTCGTGGGTTCGATCCCCACACTGGCCATTCATTTTTGTCGTATTAATTGAGATATTTACCAAATATTTCTTTGGAGCTGAAGAAAAAGTGTTTCAATTTGTAATTCATCAATTCGCTACTTTTATCCGTTTTGATTTTCACTACACTTCTGTGTATTTCAATAGAATTGCTAAACTATCTAATTTCTTTTAATCATAAAAGGTTAGAGGAAAGTGTTGGATCGATTTGAAAAAAGCAATTCCTCAAATAAGTTGTAAGGGCCGGTTAGCTCAGTTGGTTAGAGCGTCGTGCTAATAACGCGAATGTCGTGGGTTCGATCCCCACACTGGCCATTCATTTTTGTCGTATTAATTGAGATATTTACCAAATATTTCTTTGGAGCTGAAGAAAAAGTGTCTCAATTTGTAATGCATCAATTCGCTACTTTTATTAGTTTGATTTTCACTACACTTTTGTGTATTTCAATAGAATTGCTAAACTATCTAATTTCTTTTAATCAGGAAAACGTTGGGTCGATTTCAAAAAGCAATTCGTCTCCAACTTGAAGTTATATCAACAGGCAGCATCCATCCTTGCCTAGAAAGTCAGCTGAAATATAACTATGGCTATTTTCTTCAAATAAGTTGTAAGGGCCGGTTAGCTCAGTTGGTTAGAGCGTCGTGCTAATAACGCGAATGTCGTGGGTTCGATCCCCACACTGGCCATTCATTTTTGTCGTATTAATTGAGATATTTACCAAATATTTCTTTGGAGCTGAAGAAAAAGTGTCTCAATTTGTAATGCATCAATTCGCTACTTTTATTAGTTTGATTTTCACTACACTTTTGTGTATTTCAATAGAATTGCTAAACTATCTAATTTCTTTTAATCAGGAAAACGTTGGGTCGATTTCAAAAAGCAATTCGTCTCCAACTTGAAGTTATATCAACAGGCAGCATCCATCCTTGCCTAGAAAGTCAGCTGAAATATAACTATGGCTATTTTCTTCAAATAAGTTGTAAGGGCCGGTTAGCTCAGTTGGTTAGAGCGTCGTGCTAATAACGCGAATGTCGTGGGTTCGATCCCCACACTGGCCATTCATTTTTGTCGTATTAATTGAGATATTTACCAAATATTTCTTTGGAGCTGAAGAAAAAGTGTTTCAATTTGTAATTCATCAATTCGCTACTTTTATCCGTTTTGATTTTCACTACACTTCTGTGTATTTCAATAGAATTGCTAAACTATCTAATTTCTTTTAATCATAAAAGGTTAGAGGAAAGTGTTGGATCGATTTGAAAAAAGCAATTCCTCAAATAAGTTGTAAGGGCCGGTTAGCTCAGTTGGTTAGAGCGTCGTGCTAATAACGCGAATGTCGTGGGTTCGATCCCCACACTGGCCATTCATTTTTGTCGTATTAATTGAGATATTTACCAAATATTTCTTTGGAGCTGAAGAAAAAGTGTCTCAATTTGTAATGCATCAATTCGCTACTTTTATTAGTTTGATTTTCACTACACTTTTGTGTATTTCAATAGAATTGCTAAACTATCTAATTTCTTTTAATCAGGAAAACGTTGGGTCGATTTCAAAAAGCAATTCGTCTCCAACTTGAAGTTATATCAACAGGCAGCATCCATCCTTGCCTAGAAAGTCAGCTGAAATATAACTATGGCTATTTTCTTCAAATAAGTTGTAAGGGCCGGTTAGCTCAGTTGGTTAGAGCGTCGTGCTAATAACGCGAATGTCGTGGGTTCGATCCCCACACTGGCCATTCATTTTTGTCGTATTAATTGAGATATTTACCAAATATTTCTTTGGAGCTGAAGAAAAAGTGTTTCAATTTGTAATTCATCAATTCGCTACTTTTATCCGTTTTGATTTTCACTACACTTCTGTGTATTTCAATAGAATTGCTAAACTATCTAATTTCTTTTAATCATAAAAGGTTAGAGGAAAGTGTTGGATCGATTTGAAAAAAGCAATTCCTCAAATAAGTTGTAAGGGCCGGTTAGCTCAGTTGGTTAGAGCGTCGTGCTAATAACGCGAATGTCGTGGGTTCGATCCCCACACTGGCCATTCATTTTTGTCGTATTAATTGAGATATTTACCAAATATTTCTTTGGAGCTGAAGAAAAAGTGTCTCAATTTGTAATGCATCAATTCGCTACTTTTATTAGTTTGATTTTCACTACACTTTTGTGTATTTCAATAGAATTGCTAAACTATCTAATTTCTTTTAATCAGGAAAACGTTGGGTCGATTTCAAAAAGCAATTCGTCTCCAACTTGAAGTTATATCAACAGGCAGCATCCATCCTTGCCTAGAAAGTCAGCTGAAATATAACTATGGCTATTTTCTTCAAATAAGTTGTAAGGGCCGGTTAGCTCAGTTGGTTAGAGCGTCGTGCTAATAACGCGAATGTCGTGGGTTCGATCCCCACACTGGCCATTCATTTTTGTCGTATTAATTGAGATATTTACCAAATATTTCTTTGGAGCTGAAGAAAAAGTGTCTCAATTTGTAATGCATCAATTCGCTACTTTTATTAGTTTGATTTTCACTACACTTTTGTGTATTTCAATAGAATTGCTAAACTATCTAATTTCTTTTAATCAGGAAAACGTTGGGTCGATTTCAAAAAGCAATTCGTCTCCAACTTGAAGTTATATCAACAGGCAGCATCCATCCTTGCCTAGAAAGTCAGCTGAAATATAACTATGGCTATTTTCTTCAAATAAGTTGTAAGGGCCGGTTAGCTCAGTTGGTTAGAGCGTCGTGCTAATAACGCGAATGTCGTGGGTTCGATCCCCACACTGGCCATTCATTTTTGTCGTATTAATTGAGATATTTACCAAATATTTCTTTGGAGCTGAAGAAAAAGTGTTTCAATTTGTAATTCATCAATTCGCTACTTTTATCCGTTTTGATTTTCACTACACTTCTGTGTATTTCAATAGAATTGCTAAACTATCTAATTTCTTTTAATCATAAAAGGTTAGAGGAAAGTGTTGGATCGATTTGAAAAAAGCAATTCCTCAAATAAGTTGTAAGGGCCGGTTAGCTCAGTTGGTTAGAGCGTCGTGCTAATAACGCGAATGTCGTGGGTTCGATCCCCACACTGGCCATTCATTTTTGTCGTATTAATTGAGATATTTACCAAATATTTCTTTGGAGCTGAAGAAAAAGTGTCTCAATTTGTAATGCATCAATTCGCTACTTTTATTAGTTTGATTTTCACTACACTTTTGTGTATTTCAATAGAATTGCTAAACTATCTAATTTCTTTTAATCAGGAAAACGTTGGGTCGATTTCAAAAAGCAATTCGTCTCCAACTTGAAGTTATATCAACAGGCAGCATCCATCCTTGCCTAGAAAGTCAGCTGAAATATAACTATGGCTATTTTCTTCAAATAAGTTGTAAGGGCCGGTTAGCTCAGTTGGTTAGAGCGTCGTGCTAATAACGCGAATGTCGTGGGTTCGATCCCCACACTGGCCATTCATTTTTGTCGTATTAATTGAGATATTTACCAAATATTTCTTTGGAGCTGAAGAAAAAGTGTCTCAATTTGTAATGCATCAATTCGCTACTTTTATTAGTTTGATTTTCACTACACTTTTGTGTATTTCAATAGAATTGCTAAACTATCTAATTTCTTTTAATCAGGAAAACGTTGGGTCGATTTCAAAAAGCAATTCGTCTCCAACTTGAAGTTATATCAACAGGCAGCATCCATCCTTGCCTAGAAAGTCAGCTGAAATATAACTATGGCTATTTTCTTCAAATAAGTTGTAAGGGCCGGTTAGCTCAGTTGGTTAGAGCGTCGTGCTAATAACGCGAATGTCGTGGGTTCGATCCCCACACTGGCCATTCATTTTTGTCGTATTAATTGAGATATTTACCAAATATTTCTTTGGAGCTGAAGAAAAAGTGTCTCAATTTGTAATGCATCAATTCGCTACTTTTATTAGTTTGATTTTCACTACACTTTTGTGTATTTCAATAGAATTGCTAAACTATCTAATTTCTTTTAATCAGGAAAACGTTGGGTCGATTTCAAAAAGCAATTCGTCTCCAACTTGAAGTTATATCAACAGGCAGCATCCATCCTTGCCTAGAAAGTCAGCTGAAATATAACTATGGCTATTTTCTTCAAATAAGTTGTAAGGGCCGGTTAGCTCAGTTGGTTACAGCGTCGTGCTAATAACGCGAATGTCGTGGGTTCGATCCCCACACTGGCCATTCATTTTTGTCGTATTAATTGAGATATTTACCAAATATTTCTTTGGAGCTGAAGAAAAAGTGTCTCAATTTGTAATGCATCAATTCGCTACTTTTATTAGTTTGATTTTCACTACACTTTTGTGTATTTCAATAGAATTGCTAAACTATCTAATTTCTTTTAATCAGGAAAACGTTGGGTCGATTTCAAAAAGCAATTCGTCTCCAACTTGAAGTTATATCAACAGGCAGCATCCATCCTTGCCTAGAAAGTCAGCTGAAATATAACTATGGCTATTTTCTTCAAATAAGTTGTAAGGGCCGGTTAGCTCAGTTGGTTAGAGCGTCGTGCTAATAACGCGAATGTCGTGGGTTCGATCCCCACACTGGCCATTCATTTTTGTCGTATTAATTGAGATATTTACCAAATATTTCTTTGGAGCTGAAGAAAAAGTGTCTCAATTTGTAATGCATCAATTCGCTACTTTTATTAGTTTGATTTTCACTACACTTTTGTGTATTTCAATAGAATTGCTAAACTATCTAATTTCTTTTAATCAGGAAAACGTTGGGTCGATTTCAAAAAGCAATTCGTCTCCAACTTGAAGTTATATCAACAGGCAGCATCCATCCTTGCCTAGAAAGTCAGCTGAAATATAACTATGGCTATTTTCTTCAAATAAGTTGTAAGGGCCGGTTAGCTCAGTTGGTTAGAGCGTCGTGCTAATAACGCGAATGTCGTGGGTTCGATCCCCACACTGGCCATTCATTTTTGTCGTATTAATTGAGATATTTACCAAATATTTCTTTGGAGCTGAAGAAAAAGTGTCTCAATTTGTAATGCATCAATTCGCTACTTTTATTAGTTTGATTTTCACTACACTTTTGTGTATTTCAATAGAATTGCTAAACTATCTAATTTCTTTTAATCAGGAAAACGTTGGGTCGATTTCAAAAAGCAATTCGTCTCCAACTTGAAGTTATATCAACAGGCAGCATCCATCCTTGCCTAGAAAGTCAGCTGAAATATAACTATGGCTATTTTCTTCAAATAAGTTGTAAGGGCCGGTTAGCTCAGTTGGTTAGAGCGTCGTGCTAATAACGCGAATGTTGTGGGTTCGATCCCCACACTGGCCATTCATTTTTGTCGTATTAATTGAGATATTTACCAAATATTTCTTTGGAGCTGAAGAAAAAGTGTCTCAATTTGTAATGCATCAATTCGCTACTTTTATTAGTTTGATTTTCACTACACTTTTGTGTATTTCAATAGAATTGCTAAACTATCTAATTTCTTTTAATCAGGAAAACGTTGGGTCGATTTCAAAAAGCAATTCGTCTCCAACTTGAAGTTATATCAACAGGCAGCATCCATCCTTGCCTAGAAAGTCAGCTGAAATATAACTATGGCTATTTTCTTCAAATAAGTTGTAAGGGCCGGTTAGCTCAGTTGGTTAGAGCGTCGTGCTAATAACGCGAATGTCGTGGGTTCGATCCCCACACTGGCCATTCATTTTTGTCGTATTAATTGAGATATTTACCAAATATTTCTTTGGAGCTGAAGAAAAAGTGTCTCAATTTGTAATGCATCAATTCGCTACTTTTATTAGTTTGATTTTCACTACACTTTTGTGTATTTCAATAGAATTGCTAAACTATCTAATTTCTTTTAATCAGGAAAACGTTGGGTCGATTTCAAAAAGCAATTCGTCTCCAACTTGAAGTTATATCAACAGGCAGCATCCATCCTTGCCTAGAAAGTCAGCTGAAATATAACTATGGCTATTTTCTTCAAATAAGTTGTAAGGGCCGGTTAGCTCAGTTGGTTAGAGCGTCGTGCTAATAACGCGAATGTCGTGGGTTCGATCCCCACACTGGCCATTCATTTTTGTCGTATTAATTGAGATATTTACCAAATATTTCTTTGGAGCTGAAGAAAAAGTGTTTCAATTTGTAATTCATCAATTCGCTACTTTTATCCGTTTTGATTTTCACTACACTTCTGTGTATTTCAATAGAATTGCTAAACTATCTAATTTCTTTTAATCATAAAAGGTTAGAGGAAAGTGTTGGATCGATTTGAAAAAAGCAATTCCTCAAATAAGTTGTAAGGGCCGGTTAGCTCAGTTGGTTAGAGCGTCGTGCTAATAACGCGAATGTCGTGGGTTCGATCCCCACACTGGCCATTCATTTTTGTCGTATTAATTGAGATATTTACCAAATATTTCTTTGGAGCTGAAGAAAAAGTGTCTCAATTTGTAATGCATCAATTCGCTACTTTTATTAGTTTGATTTTCACTACACTTTTGTGTATTTCAATAGAATTGCTAAACTATCTAATTTCTTTTAATCAGGAAAACGTTGGGTCGATTTCAAAAAGCAATTCGTCTCCAACTTGAAGTTATATCAACAGGCAGCATCCATCCTTGCCTAGAAAGTCAGCTGAAATATAACTATGGCTATTTTCTTCAAATAAGTTGTAAGGGCCGGTTAGCTCAGTTGGTTAGAGCGTCGTGCTAATAACGCGAATGTCGTGGGTTCGATCCCCACACTGGCCATTCATTTTTGTCGTATTAATTGAGATATTTACCAAATATTTCTTTGGAGCTGAAGAAAAAGTGTTTCAATTTGTAATTCATCAATTCGCTACTTTTATCCGTTTTGATTTTCACTACACTTCTGTGTATTTCAATAGAATTGCTAAACTATCTAATTTCTTTTAATCATAAAAGGTTAGAGGAAAGTGTTGGATCGATTTGAAAAAAGCAATTCCTCAAATAAGTTGTAAGGGCCGGTTAGCTCAGTTGGTTAGAGCGTCGTGCTAATAACGCGAATGTCGTGGGTTCGATCCCCACACTGGCCATTCATTTTTGTCGTATTAATTGAGATATTTACCAAATATTTCTTTGGAGCTGAAGAAAAAGTGTCTCAATTTGTAATGCATCAATTCGCTACTTTTATTAGTTTGATTTTCACTACACTTTTGTGTATTTCAATAGAATTGCTAAACTATCTAATTTCTTTTAATCAGGAAAACGTTGGGTCGATTTCAAAAAGCAATTCGTCTCCAACTTGAAGTTATATCAACAGGCAGCATCCATCCTTGCCTAGAAAGTCAGCTGAAATATAACTATGGCTATTTTCTTCAAATAAGTTGTAAGGGCCGGTTAGCTCAGTTGGTTAGAGCGTCGTGCTAATAACGCGAATGTCGTGGGTTCGATCCCCACACTGGCCATTCATTTTTGTCGTATTAATTGAGATATTTACCAAATATTTCTTTGGAGCTGAAGAAAAAGTGTCTCAATTTGTAATGCATCAATTCGCTACTTTTATTAGTTTGATTTTCACTACACTTTTGTGTATTTCAATAGAATTGCTAAACTATCTAATTTCTTTTAATCAGGAAAACGTTGGGTCGATTTCAAAAAGCAATTCGTCTCCAACTTGAAGTTATATCAACAGGCAGCATCCATCCTTGCCTAGAAAGTCAGCTGAAATATAACTATGGCTATTTTCTTCAAATAAGTTGTAAGGGCCGGTTAGCTCAGTTGGTTAGAGCGTCGTGCTAATAACGCGAATGTCGTGGGTTCGATCCCCACACTGGCCATTCATTTTTGTCGTATTAATTGAGATATTTACCAAATATTTCTTTGGAGCTGAAGAAAAAGTGTCTCAATTTGTAATGCATCAATTCGCTACTTTTATTAGTTTGATTTTCACTACACTTTTGTGTATTTCAATAGAATTGCTAAACTATCTAATTTCTTTTAATCAGGAAAACGTTGGGTCGATTTCAAAAAGCAATTCGTCTCCAACTTGAAGTTATATCAACAGGCAGCATCCATCCTTGCCTAGAAAGTCAGCTGAAATATAACTATGGCTATTTTCTTCAAATAAGTTGTAAGGGCCGGTTAGCTCAGTTGGTTAGAGCGTCGTGCTAATAACGCGAATGTCGTGGGTTCGATCCCCACACTGGCCATTCATTTTTGTCGTATTAATTGAGATATTTACCAAATATTTCTTTGGAGCTGAAGAAAAAGTGTTTCAATTTGTAATTCATCAATTCGCTACTTTTATCCGTTTTGATTTTCACTACACTTCTGTGTATTTCAATAGAATTGCTAAACTATCTAATTTCTTTTAATCATAAAAGGTTAGAGGAAAGTGTTGGATCGATTTGAAAAAAGCAATTCCTCAAATAAGTTGTAAGGGCCGGTTAGCTCAGTTGGTTAGAGCGTCGTGCTAATAACGCGAATGTCGTGGGTTCGATCCCCACACTGGCCATTCATTTTTGTCGTATTAATTGAGATATTTACCAAATATTTCTTTGGAGCTGAAGAAAAAGTGTCTCAATTTGTAATGCATCAATTCGCTACTTTTATTAGTTTGATTTTCACTACACTTTTGTGTATTTCAATAGAATTGCTAAACTATCTAATTTCTTTTAATCAGGAAAACGTTGGGTCGATTTCAAAAAGCAATTCGTCTCCAACTTGAAGTTATATCAACAGGCAGCATCCATCCTTGCCTAGAAAGTCAGCTGAAATATAACTATGGCTATTTTCTTCAAATAAGTTGTAAGGGCCGGTTAGCTCAGTTGGTTAGAGCGTCGTGCTAATAACGCGAATGTCGTGGGTTCGATCCCCACACTGGCCATTCATTTTTGTCGTATTAATTGAGATATTTACCAAATATTTCTTTGGAGCTGAAGAAAAAGTGTTTCAATTTGTAATTCATCAATTCGCTACTTTTATCCGTTTTGATTTTCACTACACTTCTGTGTATTTCAATAGAATTGCTAAACTATCTAATTTCTTTTAATCATAAAAGGTTAGAGGAAAGTGTTGGATCGATTTGAAAAAAGCAATTCCTCTCCAACTTGAAGTTATATCAACAGGCAGCATCCATCCTTGCCTAGAAAGTCAGCTGAAATATAACTATGGCTATTTTCTTCAAATAAGTTGTAAGGGCCGGTTAGCTCAGTTGGTTAGAGCGTCGTGCTAATAACGCGAATGTCGTGGGTTCGATCCCCACACTGGCCATTCATTTTTGTCGTATTAATTGAGATATTTACCAAATATTTCTTTGGAGCTGAAGAAAAAGTGTCTCAATTTGTAATGCATCAATTCGCTACTTTTATTAGTTTGATTTTCACTACACTTTTGTGTATTTCAATAGAATTGCTAAACTATCTAATTTCTTTTAATCAGGAAAACGTTGGGTCGATTTCAAAAAGCAATTCGTCTCCAACTTGAAGTTATATCAACAGGCAGCATCCATCCTTGCCTAGAAAGTCAGCTGAAATATAACTATGGCTATTTTCTTCAAATAAGTTGTAAGGGCCGGTTAGCTCAGTTGGTTAGAGCGTCGTGCTAATAACGCGAATGTCGTGGGTTCGATCCCCACACTGGCCATTCATTTTTGTCGTATTAATTGAGATATTTACCAAATATTTCTTTGGAGCTGAAGAAAAAGTGTTTCAATTTGTAATTCATCAATTCGCTACTTTTATCCGTTTTGATTTTCACTACACTTCTGTGTATTTCAATAGAATTGCTAAACTATCTAATTTCTTTTAATCATAAAAGGTTAGAGGAAAGTGTTGGATCGATTTGAAAAAAGCAATTCCTCTCCAACTTGAAGTTGTATCAACAGGCAGCATCCATCCTTGCCTAGAAAGTCAGTTGAAATATAACTATGGCTATTTTCTTCAAATAAGTTGTAAGGGCCGGTTAGCTCAGTTGGTTAGAGCGTCGTGCTAATAACGCGAATGTCGTGGGTTCGATCCCCACACTGGCCATTCATTTTTGTCGTATTAATTGAGATATTTACCAAATATTTCTTTGGAGCTGAAGAAAAAGTGTCTCAATTTGTAATGCATCAATTCGCTACTTTTATTAGTTTGATTTTCACTACACTTTTGTGTATTTCAATAGAATTGCTAAACTATCTAATTTCTTTTAATCAGGAAAACGTTGGGTCGATTTCAAAAAGCAATTCGTCTCCAACTTGAAGTTATATCAACAGGCAGCATCCATCCTTGCCTAGAAAGTCAGCTGAAATATAACTATGGCTATTTTCTTCAAATAAGTTGTAAGGGCCGGTTAGCTCAGTTGGTTAGAGCGTCGTGCTAATAACGCGAATGTCGTGGGTTCGATCCCCACACTGGCCATTCATTTTTGTCGTATTAATTGAGATATTTACCAAATATTTCTTTGGAGCTGAAGAAAAAGTGTCTCAATTTGTAATGCATCAATTCGCTACTTTTATTAGTTTGATTTTCACTACACTTTTGTGTATTTCAATAGAATTGCTAAACTATCTAATTTCTTTTAATCAGGAAAACGTTGGGTCGATTTCAAAAAGCAATTCGTCTCCAACTTGAAGTTATATCAACAGGCAGCATCCATCCTTGCCTAGAAAGTCAGCTGAAATATAACTATGGCTATTTTCTTCAAATAAGTTGTAAGGGCCGGTTAGCTCAGTTGGTTAGAGCGTCGTGCTAATAACGCGAATGTCGGAAAACGTTGGGTCGATTTCAAAAAGCAATTCGTCTCCAACTTGAAGTTATATCAACAGGCAGCATCCATCCTTGCCTAGAAAGTCAGCTGAAATATAACTATGGCTATTTTCTTCAAATAAGTTGTAAGGGCCGGTTAGCTCAGTTGGTTAGAGCGTCGTGCTAATAACGCGAATGTCGTGGGTTCGATCCCCACACTGGCCATTCATTTTTGTCGTATTAATTGAGATATTTACCAAATATTTCTTTGGAGCTGAAGAAAAAGTGTTTCAATTTGTAATTCATCAATTCGCTACTTTTATCCGTTTTGATTTTCACTACACTTCTGTGTATTTCAATAGAATTGCTAAACTATCTAATTTCTTTTAATCAGGAAAACGTTGGGTCGATTTCAAAAAGCAATTCGTCTCCAACTTGAAGTTATATCAACAGGCAGCATCCATCCTTGCCTAGAAAGTCAGCTGAAATATAACTATGGCTATTTTCTTCAAATAAGTTGTAAGGGCCGGTTAGCTCAGTTGGTTAGAGCGTCGTGCTAATAACGCGAATGTCGTGGGTTCGATCCCCACACTGGCCATTCATTTTTGTCGTATTAATTGAGATATTTACCAAATATTTCTTTGGAGCTGAAGAAAAAGTGTCTCAATTTGTAATGCATCAATTCGCTACTTTTATTAGTTTGATTTTCACTACACTTTTGTGTATTTCAATAGAATTGCTAAACTATCTAATTTCTTTTAATCAGGAAAACGTTGGGTCGATTTCAAAAAGCAATTCGTCTCCAACTTGAAGTTATATCAACAGGCAGCATCCATCCTTGCCTAGAAAGTCAGCTGAAATATAACTATGGCTATTTTCTTCAAATAAGTTGTAAGGGCCGGTTAGCTCAGTTGGTTAGAGCGTCGTGCTAATAACGCGAATGTCGTGGGTTCGATCCCCACACTGGCCATTCATTTTTGTCGTATTAATTGAGATATTTACCAAATATTTCTTTGGAGCTGAAGAAAAAGTGTCTCAATTTGTAATGCATCAATTCGCTACTTTTATTAGTTTGATTTTCACTACACTTTTGTGTATTTCAATAGAATTGCTAAACTATCTAATTTCTTTTAATCAGGAAAACGTTGGGTCGATTTCAAAAAGCAATTCGTCTCCAACTTGAAGTTATATCAACAGGCAGCATCCATCCTTGCCTAGAAAGTCAGCTGAAATATAACTATGGCTATTTTCTTCAAATAAGTTGTAAGGGCCGGTTAGCTCAGTTGGTTAGAGCGTCGTGCTAATAACGCGAATGTCGGAAAACGTTGGGTCGATTTCAAAAAGCAATTCGTCTCCAACTTGAAGTTATATCAACAGGCAGCATCCATCCTTGCCTAGAAAGTCAGCTGAAATATAACTATGGCTATTTTCTTCAAATAAGTTGTAAGGGCCGGTTAGCTCAGTTGGTTAGAGCGTCGTGCTAATAACGCGAATGTCGTGGGTTCGATCCCCACACTGGCCATTCATTTTTGTCGTATTAATTGAGATATTTACCAAATATTTCTTTGGAGCTGAAGAAAAAGTGTCTCAATTTGTAATGCATCAATTCGCTACTTTTATTAGTTTGATTTTCACTACACTTTTGTGTATTTCAATAGAATTGCTAAACTATCTAATTTCTTTTAATCAGGAAAACGTTGGGTCGATTTCAAAAAGCAATTCGTCTCCAACTTGAAGTTATATCAACAGGCAGCATCCATCCTTGCCTAGAAAGTCAGCTGAAATATAACTATGGCTATTTTCTTCAAATAAGTTGTAAGGGCCGGTTAGCTCAGTTGGTTAGAGCGTCGTGCTAATAACGCGAATGTCGTGGGTTCGATCCCCACACTGGCCATTCATTTTTGTCGTATTAATTGAGATATTTACCAAATATTTCTTTGGAGCTGAAGAAAAAGTGTCTCAATTTGTAATGCATCAATTCGCTACTTTTATTAGTTTGATTTTCACTACACTTTTGTGTATTTCAATAGAATTGCTAAACTATCTAATTTCTTTTAATCAGGAAAACGTTGGGTCGATTTCAAAAAGCAATTCGTCTCCAACTTGAAGTTATATCAACAGGCAGCATCCATCCTTGCCTAGAAAGTCAGCTGAAATATAACTATGGCTATTTTCTTCAAATAAGTTGTAAGGGCCGGTTAGCTCAGTTGGTTAGAGCGTCGTGCTAATAACGCGAATGTCGTGGGTTCGATCCCCACACTGGCCATTCATTTTTGTCGTATTAATTGAGATATTTACCAAATATTTCTTTGGAGCTGAAGAAAAAGTGTTTCAATTTGTAATTCATCAATTCGCTACTTTTATCCGTTTTGATTTTCACTACACTTCTGTGTATTTCAATAGAATTGCTAAACTATCTAATTTCTTTTAATCATAAAAGGTTAGAGGAAAGTGTTGGATCGATTTGAAAAAAGCAATTCCTCTCCAACTTGAAGTTATATCAACAGGCAGCATCCATCCTTGCCTAGAAAGTCAGCTGAAATATAACTATGGCTATTTTCTTCAAATAAGTTGTAAGGGCCGGTTAGCTCAGTTGGTTAGAGCGTCGTGCTAATAACGCGAATGTCGTGGGTTCGATCCCCACACTGGCCATTCATTTTTGTCGTATTAATTGAGATATTTACCAAATATTTCTTTGGAGCTGAAGAAAAAGTGTCTCAATTTGTAATGCATCAATTCGCTACTTTTATTAGTTTGATTTTCACTACACTTTTGTGTATTTCAATAGAATTGCTAAACTATCTAATTTCTTTTAATCAGGAAAACGTTGGGTCGATTTCAAAAAGCAATTCGTCTCCAACTTGAAGTTATATCAACAGGCAGCATCCATCCTTGCCTAGAAAGTCAGCTGAAATATAACTATGGCTATTTTCTTCAAATAAGTTGTAAGGGCCGGTTAGCTCAGTTGGTTAGAGCGTCGTGCTAATAACGCGAATGTCGTGGGTTCGATCCCCACACTGGCCATTCATTTTTGTCGTATTAATTGAGATATTTACCAAATATTTCTTTGGAGCTGAAGAAAAAGTGTTTCAATTTGTAATTCATCAATTCGCTACTTTTATCCGTTTTGATTTTCACTACACTTCTGTGTATTTCAATAGAATTGCTAAACTATCTAATTTCTTTTAATCATAAAAGGTTAGAGGAAAGTGTTGGATCGATTTGAAAAAAGCAATTCCTCTCCAACTTGAAGTTGTATCAACAGGCAGCATCCATCCTTGCCTAGAAAGTCAGTTGAAATATAACTATGGCTATTTTCTTCAAATAAGTTGTAAGGGCCGGTTAGCTCAGTTGGTTAGAGCGTCGTGCTAATAACGCGAATGTCGTGGGTTCGATCCCCACACTGGCCATTCATTTTTGTCGTATTAATTGAGATATTTACCAAATATTTCTTTGGAGCTGAAGAAAAAGTGTCTCAATTTGTAATGCATCAATTCGCTACTTTTATTAGTTTGATTTTCACTACACTTTTGTGTATTTCAATAGAATTGCTAAACTATCTAATTTCTTTTAATCAGGAAAACGTTGGGTCGATTTCAAAAAGCAATTCGTCTCCAACTTGAAGTTATATCAACAGGCAGCATCCATCCTTGCCTAGAAAGTCAGCTGAAATATAACTATGGCTATTTTCTTCAAATAAGTTGTAAGGGCCGGTTAGCTCAGTTGGTTAGAGCGTCGTGCTAATAACGCGAATGTCGTGGGTTCGATCCCCACACTGGCCATTCATTTTTGTCGTATTAATTGAGATATTTACCAAATATTTCTTTGGAGCTGAAGAAAAAGTGTCTCAATTTGTAATGCATCAATTCGCTACTTTTATTAGTTTGATTTTCACTACACTTTTGTGTATTTCAATAGAATTGCTAAACTATCTAATTTCTTTTAATCAGGAAAACGTTGGGTCGATTTCAAAAAGCAATTCGTCTCCAACTTGAAGTTATATCAACAGGCAGCATCCATCCTTGCCTAGAAAGTCAGCTGAAATATAACTATGGCTATTTTCTTCAAATAAGTTGTAAGGGCCGGTTAGCTCAGTTGGTTAGAGCGTCGTGCTAATAACGCGAATGTCGTGGGTTCGATCCCCACACTGGCCATTCATTTTTGTCGTATTAATTGAGATATTTACCAAATATTTCTTTGGAGCTGAAGAAAAAGTGTTTCAATTTGTAATTCATCAATTCGCTACTTTTATCCGTTTTGATTTTCACTACACTTCTGTGTATTTCAATAGAATTGCTAAACTATCTAATTTCTTTTAATCATAAAAGGTTAGAGGAAAGTGTTGGATCGATTTGAAAAAAGCAATTCCTCTCCAACTTGAAGTTATATCAACAGGCAGCATCCATCCTTGCCTAGAAAGTCAGCTGAAATATAACTATGGCTATTTTCTTCAAATAAGTTGTAAGGGCCGGTTAGCTCAGTTGGTTAGAGCGTCGTGCTAATAACGCGAATGTCGTGGGTTCGATCCCCACACTGGCCATTCATTTTTGTCGTATTAATTGAGATATTTACCAAATATTTCTTTGGAGCTGAAGAAAAAGTGTCTCAATTTGTAATGCATCAATTCGCTACTTTTATTAGTTTGATTTTCACTACACTTTTGTGTATTTCAATAGAATTGCTAAACTATCTAATTTCTTTTAATCAGGAAAACGTTGGGTCGATTTCAAAAAGCAATTCGTCTCCAACTTGAAGTTATATCAACAGGCAGCATCCATCCTTGCCTAGAAAGTCAGCTGAAATATAACTATGGCTATTTTCTTCAAATAAGTTGTAAGGGTCGGTTAGCTCAGTTGGTTAGAGCGTCGTGCTAATAACGCGAATGTCGTGGGTTCGATCCCCACACTGGCCATTCATTTTTGTCGTATTAATTGAGATATTTACCAAATATTTCTTTGGAGCTGAAGAAAAAGTGTTTCAATTTGTAATTCATCAATTCGCTACTTTTATCCGTTTTGATTTTCACTACACTTCTGTGTATTTCAATAGAATTGCTAAACTATCTAATTTCTTTTAATCATAAAAGGTTAGAGGAAAGTGTTGGATCGATTTGAAAAAAGCAATTCCTCTCCAACTTGAAGTTGTATCAACAGGCAGCATCCATCCTTGCCTAGAAAGTCAGTTGAAATATAACTATGGCTATTTTCTTCAAATAAGTTGTAAGGGCCGGTTAGCTCAGTTGGTTAGAGCGTCGTGCTAATAACGCGAATGTCGTGGGTTCGATCCCCACACTGGCCATTCATTTTTGTCGTATTAATTGAGATATTTACCAAATATTTCTTTGGAGCTGAAGAAAAAGTGTCTCAATTTGTAATGCATCAATTCGCTACTTTTATTAGTTTGATTTTCACTACACTTTTGTGTATTTCAATAGAATTGCTAAACTATCTAATTTCTTTTAATCAGGAAAACGTTGGGTCGATTTCAAAAAGCAATTCGTCTCCAACTTGAAGTTATATCAACAGGCAGCATCCATCCTTGCCTAGAAAGTCAGCTGAAATATAACTATGGCTATTTTCTTCAAATAAGTTGTAAGGGCCGGTTAGCTCAGTTGGTTAGAGCGTCGTGCTAATAACGCGAATGTCGGAAAACGTTGGGTCGATTTCAAAAAGCAATTCGTCTCCAACTTGAAGTTATATCAACAGGCAGCATCCATCCTTGCCTAGAAAGTCAGCTGAAATATAACTATGGCTATTTTCTTCAAATAAGTTGTAAGGGCCGGTTAGCTCAGTTGGTTAGAGCGTCGTGCTAATAACGCGAATGTCGTGGGTTCGATCCCCACACTGGCCATTCATTTTTGTCGTATTAATTGAGATATTTACCAAATATTTCTTTGGAGCTGAAGAAAAAGTGTTTCAATTTGTAATTCATCAATTCGCTACTTTTATCCGTTTTGATTTTCACTACACTTCTGTGTATTTCAATAGAATTGCTAAACTATCTAATTTCTTTTAATCATAAAAGGTTAGAGGAAAGTGTTGGATCGATTTGAAAAAAGCAATTCCTCTCCAACTTGAAGTTGTATCAACAGGCAGCATCCATCCTTGCCTAGAAAGTCAGTTGAAATATAACTATGGCTATTTTCTTCAAATAAGTTGTAAGGGCCGGTTAGCTCAGTTGGTTAGAGCGTCGTGCTAATAACGCGAATGTCGTGGGTTCGATCCCCACACTGGCCATTCATTTTTGTCGTATTAATTGAGATATTTACCAAATATTTCTTTGGAGCTGAAGAAAAAGTGTCTCAATTTGTAATGCATCAATTCGCTACTTTTATTAGTTTGATTTTCACTACACTTTTGTGTATTTCAATAGAATTGCTAAACTATCTAATTTCTTTTAATCAGGAAAACGTTGGGTCGATTTCAAAAAGCAATTCGTCTCCAACTTGAAGTTATATCAACAGGCAGCATCCATCCTTGCCTAGAAAGTCAGCTGAAATATAACTATGGCTATTTTCTTCAAATAAGTTGTAAGGGCCGGTTAGCTCAGTTGGTTAGAGCGTCGTGCTAATAACGCGAATGTCGTGGGTTCGATCCCCACACTGGCCATTCATTTTTGTCGTATTAATTGAGATATTTACCAAATATTTCTTTGGAGCTGAAGAAAAAGTGTCTCAATTTGTAATGCATCAATTCGCTACTTTTATTAGTTTGATTTTCACTACACTTTTGTGTATTTCAATAGAATTGCTAAACTATCTAATTTCTTTTAATCAGGAAAACGTTGGGTCGATTTCAAAAAGCAATTCGTCTCCAACTTGAAGTTATATCAACAGGCAGCATCCATCCTTGCCTAGAAAGTCAGCTGAAATATAACTATGGCTATTTTCTTCAAATAAGTTGTAAGGGCCGGTTAGCTCAGTTGGTTAGAGCGTCGTGCTAATAACGCGAATGTCGTGGGTTCGATCCCCACACTGGCCATTCATTTTTGTCGTATTAATTGAGATATTTACCAAATATTTCTTTGGAGCTGAAGAAAAAGTGTTTCAATTTGTAATTCATCAATTCGCTACTTTTATCCGTTTTGATTTTCACTACACTTCTGTGTATTTCAATAGAATTGCTAAACTATCTAATTTCTTTTAATCATAAAAGGTTAGAGGAAAGTGTTGGATCGATTTGAAAAAAGCAATTCCTCTCCAACTTGAAGTTATATCAACAGGCAGCATCCATCCTTGCCTAGAAAGTCAGCTGAAATATAACTATGGCTATTTTCTTCAAATAAGTTGTAAGGGCCGGTTAGCTCAGTTGGTTAGAGCGTCGTGCTAATAACGCGAATGTCGTGGGTTCGATCCCCACACTGGCCATTCATTTTTGTCGTATTAATTGAGATATTTACCAAATATTTCTTTGGAGCTGAAGAAAAAGTGTCTCAATTTGTAATGCATCAATTCGCTACTTTTATTAGTTTGATTTTCACTACACTTTTGTGTATTTCAATAGAATTGCTAAACTATCTAATTTCTTTTAATCAGGAAAACGTTGGGTCGATTTCAAAAAGCAATTCGTCTCCAACTTGAAGTTATATCAACAGGCAGCATCCATCCTTGCCTAGAAAGTCAGCTGAAATATAACTATGGCTATTTTCTTCAAATAAGTTGTAAGGGTCGGTTAGCTCAGTTGGTTAGAGCGTCGTGCTAATAACGCGAATGTCGTGGGTTCGATCCCCACACTGGCCATTCATTTTTGTCGTATTAATTGAGATATTTACCAAATATTTCTTTGGAGCTGAAGAAAAAGTGTTTCAATTTGTAATTCATCAATTCGCTACTTTTATCCGTTTTGATTTTCACTACACTTCTGTGTATTTCAATAGAATTGCTAAACTATCTAATTTCTTTTAATCATAAAAGGTTAGAGGAAAGTGTTGGATCGATTTGAAAAAAGCAATTCCTCTCCAACTTGAAGTTGTATCAACAGGCAGCATCCATCCTTGCCTAGAAAGTCAGTTGAAATATAACTATGGCTATTTTCTTCAAATAAGTTGTAAGGGCCGGTTAGCTCAGTTGGTTAGAGCGTCGTGCTAATAACGCGAATGTCGTGGGTTCGATCCCCACACTGGCCATTCATTTTTGTCGTATTAATTGAGATATTTACCAAATATTTCTTTGGAGCTGAAGAAAAAGTGTCTCAATTTGTAATGCATCAATTCGCTACTTTTATTAGTTTGATTTTCACTACACTTTTGTGTATTTCAATAGAATTGCTAAACTATCTAATTTCTTTTAATCAGGAAAACGTTGGGTCGATTTCAAAAAGCAATTCGTCTCCAACTTGAAGTTATATCAACAGGCAGCATCCATCCTTGCCTAGAAAGTCAGCTGAAATATAACTATGGCTATTTTCTTCAAATAAGTTGTAAGGGCCGGTTAGCTCAGTTGGTTAGAGCGTCGTGCTAATAACGCGAATGTCGGAAAACGTTGGGTCGATTTCAAAAAGCAATTCGTCTCCAACTTGAAGTTATATCAACAGGCAGCATCCATCCTTGCCTAGAAAGTCAGCTGAAATATAACTATGGCTATTTTCTTCAAATAAGTTGTAAGGGCCGGTTAGCTCAGTTGGTTAGAGCGTCGTGCTAATAACGCGAATGTCGTGGGTTCGATCCCCACACTGGCCATTCATTTTTGTCGTATTAATTGAGATATTTACCAAATATTTCTTTGGAGCTGAAGAAAAAGTGTTTCAATTTGTAATTCATCAATTCGCTACTTTTATCCGTTTTGATTTTCACTACACTTCTGTGTATTTCAATAGAATTGCTAAACTATCTAATTTCTTTTAATCATAAAAGGTTAGAGGAAAGTGTTGGATCGATTTGAAAAAAGCAATTCCTCTCCAACTTGAAGTTGTATCAACAGGCAGCATCCATCCTTGCCTAGAAAGTCAGTTGAAATATAACTATGGCTATTTTCTTCAAATAAGTTGTAAGGGCCGGTTAGCTCAGTTGGTTAGAGCGTCGTGCTAATAACGCGAATGTCGTGGGTTCGATCCCCACACTGGCCATTCATTTTTGTCGTATTAATTGAGATATTTACCAAATATTTCTTTGGAGCTGAAGAAAAAGTGTCTCAATTTGTAATGCATCAATTCGCTACTTTTATTAGTTTGATTTTCACTACACTTTTGTGTATTTCAATAGAATTGCTAAACTATCTAATTTCTTTTAATCAGGAAAACGTTGGGTCGATTTCAAAAAGCAATTCGTCTCCAACTTGAAGTTATATCAACAGGCAGCATCCATCCTTGCCTAGAAAGTCAGCTGAAATATAACTATGGCTATTTTCTTCAAATAAGTTGTAAGGGCCGGTTAGCTCAGTTGGTTAGAGCGTCGTGCTAATAACGCGAATGTCGTGGGTTCGATCCCCACACTGGCCATTCATTTTTGTCGTATTAATTGAGATATTTACCAAATATTTCTTTGGAGCTGAAGAAAAAGTGTCTCAATTTGTAATGCATCAATTCGCTACTTTTATTAGTTTGATTTTCACTACACTTTTGTGTATTTCAATAGAATTGCTAAACTATCTAATTTCTTTTAATCAGGAAAACGTTGGGTCGATTTCAAAAAGCAATTCGTCTCCAACTTGAAGTTATATCAACAGGCAGCATCCATCCTTGCCTAGAAAGTCAGCTGAAATATAACTATGGCTATTTTCTTCAAATAAGTTGTAAGGGCCGGTTAGCTCAGTTGGTTAGAGCGTCGTGCTAATAACGCGAATGTCGTGGGTTCGATCCCCACACTGGCCATTCATTTTTGTCGTATTAATTGAGATATTTACCAAATATTTCTTTGGAGCTGAAGAAAAAGTGTTTCAATTTGTAATTCATCAATTCGCTACTTTTATCCGTTTTGATTTTCACTACACTTCTGTGTATTTCAATAGAATTGCTAAACTATCTAATTTCTTTTAATCATAAAAGGTTAGAGGAAAGTGTTGGATCGATTTGAAAAAAGCAATTCCTCTCCAACTTGAAGTTATATCAACAGGCAGCATCCATCCTTGCCTAGAAAGTCAGCTGAAATATAACTATGGCTATTTTCTTCAAATAAGTTGTAAGGGCCGGTTAGCTCAGTTGGTTAGAGCGTCGTGCTAATAACGCGAATGTCGTGGGTTCGATCCCCACACTGGCCATTCATTTTTGTCGTATTAATTGAGATATTTACCAAATATTTCTTTGGAGCTGAAGAAAAAGTGTCTCAATTTGTAATGCATCAATTCGCTACTTTTATTAGTTTGATTTTCACTACACTTTTGTGTATTTCAATAGAATTGCTAAACTATCTAATTTCTTTTAATCAGGAAAACGTTGGGTCGATTTCAAAAAGCAATTCGTCTCCAACTTGAAGTTATATCAACAGGCAGCATCCATCCTTGCCTAGAAAGTCAGCTGAAATATAACTATGGCTATTTTCTTCAAATAAGTTGTAAGGGCCGGTTAGCTCAGTTGGTTAGAGCGTCGTGCTAATAACGCGAATGTCGTGGGTTCGATCCCCACACTGGCCATTCATTTTTGTCGTATTAATTGAGATATTTACCAAATATTTCTTTGGAGCTGAAGAAAAAGTGTTTCAATTTGTAATTCATCAATTCGCTACTTTTATCCGTTTTGATTTTCACTACACTTCTGTGTATTTCAATAGAATTGCTAAACTATCTAATTTCTTTTAATCATAAAAGGTTAGAGGAAAGTGTTGGATCGATTTGAAAAAAGCAATTCCTCTCCAACTTGAAGTTGTATCAACAGGCAGCATCCATCCTTGCCTAGAAAGTCAGTTGAAATATAACTATGGCTATTTTCTTCAAATAAGTTGTAAGGGCCGGTTAGCTCAGTTGGTTAGAGCGTCGTGCTAATAACGCGAATGTCGTGGGTTCGATCCCCACACTGGCCATTCATTTTTGTCGTATTAATTGAGATATTTACCAAATATTTCTTTGGAGCTGAAGAAAAAGTGTCTCAATTTGTAATGCATCAATTCGCTACTTTTATTAGTTTGATTTTCACTACACTTTTGTGTATTTCAATAGAATTGCTAAACTATCTAATTTCTTTTAATCAGGAAAACGTTGGGTCGATTTCAAAAAGCAATTCGTCTCCAACTTGAAGTTATATCAACAGGCAGCATCCATCCTTGCCTAGAAAGTCAGCTGAAATATAACTATGGCTATTTTCTTCAAATAAGTTGTAAGGGCCGGTTAGCTCAGTTGGTTAGAGCGTCGTGCTAATAACGCGAATGTCGTGGGTTCGATCCCCACACTGGCCATTCATTTTTGTCGTATTAATTGAGATATTTACCAAATATTTCTTTGGAGCTGAAGAAAAAGTGTTTCAATTTGTAATTCATCAATTCGCTACTTTTATCCGTTTTGATTTTCACTACACTTCTGTGTATTTCAATAGAATTGCTAAACTATCTAATTTCTTTTAATCATAAAAGGTTAGAGGAAAGTGTTGGATCGATTTGAAAAAAGCAATTCCTCTCCAACTTGAAGTTGTATCAACAGGCAGCATCCATCCTTGCCTAGAAAGTCAGTTGAAATATAACTATGGCTATTTTCTTCAAATAAGTTGTAAGGGCCGGTTAGCTCAGTTGGTTAGAGCGTCGTGCTAATAACGCGAATGTCGTGGGTTCGATCCCCACACTGGCCATTCATTTTTGTCGTATTAATTGAGATATTTACCAAATATTTCTTTGGAGCTGAAGAAAAAGTGTCTCAATTTGTAATGCATCAATTCGCTACTTTTATTAGTTTGATTTTCACTACACTTTTGTGTATTTCAATAGAATTGCTAAACTATCTAATTTCTTTTAATCAGGAAAACGTTGGGTCGATTTCAAAAAGCAATTCGTCTCCAACTTGAAGTTATATCAACAGGCAGCATCCATCCTTGCCTAGAAAGTCAGCTGAAATATAACTATGGCTATTTTCTTCAAATAAGTTGTAAGGGCCGGTTAGCTCAGTTGGTTAGAGCGTCGTGCTAATAACGCGAATGTCGTGGGTTCGATCCCCACACTGGCCATTCATTTTTGTCGTATTAATTGAGATATTTACCAAATATTTCTTTGGAGCTGAAGAAAAAGTGTTTCAATTTGTAATTCATCAATTCGCTACTTTTATCCGTTTTGATTTTCACTACACTTCTGTGTATTTCAATAGAATTGCTAAACTATCTAATTTCTTTTAATCATAAAAGGTTAGAGGAAAGTGTTGGATCGATTTGAAAAAAGCAATTCCTCTCCAACTTGAAGTTGTATCAACAGGCAGCATCCATCCTTGCCTAGAAAGTCAGTTGAAATATAACTATGGCTATTTTCTTCAAATAAGTTGTAAGGGCCGGTTAGCTCAGTTGGTTAGAGCGTCGTGCTAATAACGCGAATGTCGTGGGTTCGATCCCCACACTGGCCATTCATTTTTGTCGTATTAATTGAGATATTTACCAAATATTTCTTTGGAGCTGAAGAAAAAGTGTCTCAATTTGTAATGCATCAATTCGCTACTTTTATTAGTTTGATTTTCACTACACTTTTGTGTATTTCAATAGAATTGCTAAACTATCTAATTTCTTTTAATCAGGAAAACGTTGGGTCGATTTCAAAAAGCAATTCGTCTCCAACTTGAAGTTATATCAACAGGCAGCATCCATCCTTGCCTAGAAAGTCAGCTGAAATATAACTATGGCTATTTTCTTCAAATAAGTTGTAAGGGCCGGTTAGCTCAGTTGGTTAGAGCGTCGTGCTAATAACGCGAATGTCGTGGGTTCGATCCCCACACTGGCCATTCATTTTTGTCGTATTAATTGAGATATTTACCAAATATTTCTTTGGAGCTGAAGAAAAAGTGTCTCAATTTGTAATGCATCAATTCGCTACTTTTATTAGTTTGATTTTCACTACACTTTTGTGTATTTCAATAGAATTGCTAAACTATCTAATTTCTTTTAATCAGGAAAACGTTGGGTCGATTTCAAAAAGCAATTCGTCTCCAACTTGAAGTTATATCAACAGGCAGCATCCATCCTTGCCTAGAAAGTCAGCTGAAATATAACTATGGCTATTTTCTTCAAATAAGTTGTAAGGGCCGGTTAGCTCAGTTGGTTAGAGCGTCGTGCTAATAACGCGAATGTCGTGGGTTCGATCCCCACACTGGCCATTCATTTTTGTCGTATTAATTGAGATATTTACCAAATATTTCTTTGGAGCTGAAGAAAAAGTGTCTCAATTTGTAATGCATCAATTCGCTACTTTTATTAGTTTGATTTTCACTACACTTTTGTGTATTTCAATAGAATTGCTAAACTATCTAATTTCTTTTAATCAGGAAAACGTTGGGTCGATTTCAAAAAGCAATTCGTCTCCAACTTGAAGTTATATCAACAGGCAGCATCCATCCTTGCCTAGAAAGTCAGCTGAAATATAACTATGGCTATTTTCTTCAAATAAGTTGTAAGGGCCGGTTAGCTCAGTTGGTTAGAGCGTCGTGCTAATAACGCGAATGTCGTGGGTTCGATCCCCACACTGGCCATTCATTTTTGTCGTATTAATTGAGATATTTACCAAATATTTCTTTGGAGCTGAAGAAAAAGTGTTTCAATTTGTAATTCATCAATTCGCTACTTTTATCCGTTTTGATTTTCACTACACTTCTGTGTATTTCAATAGAATTGCTAAACTATCTAATTTCTTTTAATCATAAAAGGTTAGAGGAAAGTGTTGGATCGATTTGAAAAAAGCAATTCCTCTCCAACTTGAAGTTATATCAACAGGCAGCATCCATCCTTGCCTAGAAAGTCAGCTGAAATATAACTATGGCTATTTTCTTCAAATAAGTTGTAAGGGCCGGTTAGCTCAGTTGGTTAGAGCGTCGTGCTAATAACGCGAATGTCGTGGGTTCGATCCCCACACTGGCCATTCATTTTTGTCGTATTAATTGAGATATTTACCAAATATTTCTTTGGAGCTGAAGAAAAAGTGTCTCAATTTGTAATGCATCAATTCGCTACTTTTATTAGTTTGATTTTCACTACACTTTTGTGTATTTCAATAGAATTGCTAAACTATCTAATTTCTTTTAATCAGGAAAACGTTGGGTCGATTTCAAAAAGCAATTCGTCTCCAACTTGAAGTTATATCAACAGGCAGCATCCATCCTTGCCTAGAAAGTCAGCTGAAATATAACTATGGCTATTTTCTTCAAATAAGTTGTAAGGGCCGGTTAGCTCAGTTGGTTAGAGCGTCGTGCTAATAACGCGAATGTCGTGGGTTCGATCCCCACACTGGCCATTCATTTTTGTCGTATTAATTGAGATATTTACCAAATATTTCTTTGGAGCTGAAGAAAAAGTGTTTCAATTTGTAATTCATCAATTCGCTACTTTTATCCGTTTTGATTTTCACTACACTTCTGTGTATTTCAATAGAATTGCTAAACTATCTAATTTCTTTTAATCATAAAAGGTTAGAGGAAAGTGTTGGATCGATTTGAAAAAAGCAATTCCTCTCCAACTTGAAGTTGTATCAACAGGCAGCATCCATCCTTGCCTAGAAAGTCAGTTGAAATATAACTATGGCTATTTTCTTCAAATAAGTTGTAAGGGCCGGTTAGCTCAGTTGGTTAGAGCGTCGTGCTAATAACGCGAATGTCGTGGGTTCGATCCCCACACTGGCCATTCATTTTTGTCGTATTAATTGAGATATTTACCAAATATTTCTTTGGAGCTGAAGAAAAAGTGTCTCAATTTGTAATGCATCAATTCGCTACTTTTATTAGTTTGATTTTCACTACACTTTTGTGTATTTCAATAGAATTGCTAAACTATCTAATTTCTTTTAATCAGGAAAACGTTGGGTCGATTTCAAAAAGCAATTCGTCTCCAACTTGAAGTTATATCAACAGGCAGCATCCATCCTTGCCTAGAAAGTCAGCTGAAATATAACTATGGCTATTTTCTTCAAATAAGTTGTAAGGGCCGGTTAGCTCAGTTGGTTAGAGCGTCGTGCTAATAACGCGAATGTCGTGGGTTCGATCCCCACACTGGCCATTCATTTTTGTCGTATTAATTGAGATATTTACCAAATATTTCTTTGGAGCTGAAGAAAAAGTGTCTCAATTTGTAATGCATCAATTCGCTACTTTTATTAGTTTGATTTTCACTACACTTTTGTGTATTTCAATAGAATTGCTAAACTATCTAATTTCTTTTAATCAGGAAAACGTTGGGTCGATTTCAAAAAGCAATTCGTCTCCAACTTGAAGTTATATCAACAGGCAGCATCCATCCTTGCCTAGAAAGTCAGCTGAAATATAACTATGGCTATTTTCTTCAAATAAGTTGTAAGGGCCGGTTAGCTCAGTTGGTTAGAGCGTCGTGCTAATAACGCGAATGTCGTGGGTTCGATCCCCACACTGGCCATTCATTTTTGTCGTATTAATTGAGATATTTACCAAATATTTCTTTGGAGCTGAAGAAAAAGTGTCTCAATTTGTAATGCATCAATTCGCTACTTTTATTAGTTTGATTTTCACTACACTTTTGTGTATTTCAATAGAATTGCTAAACTATCTAATTTCTTTTAATCAGGAAAACGTTGGGTCGATTTCAAAAAGCAATTCGTCTCCAACTTGAAGTTATATCAACAGGCAGCATCCATCCTTGCCTAGAAAGTCAGCTGAAATATAACTATGGCTATTTTCTTCAAATAAGTTGTAAGGGCCGGTTAGCTCAGTTGGTTAGAGCGTCGTGCTAATAACGCGAATGTCGTGGGTTCGATCCCCACACTGGCCATTCATTTTTGTCGTATTAATTGAGATATTTACCAAATATTTCTTTGGAGCTGAAGAAAAAGTGTCTCAATTTGTAATGCATCAATTCGCTACTTTTATTAGTTTGATTTTCACTACACTTTTGTGTATTTCAATAGAATTGCTAAACTATCTAATTTCTTTTAATCAGGAAAACGTTGGGTCGATTTCAAAAAGCAATTCGTCTCCAACTTGAAGTTATATCAACAGGCAGCATCCATCCTTGCCTAGAAAGTCAGCTGAAATATAACTATGGCTATTTTCTTCAAATAAGTTGTAAGGGCCGGTTAGCTCAGTTGGTTAGAGCGTCGTGCTAATAACGCGAATGTCGTGGGTTCGATCCCCACACTGGCCATTCATTTTTGTCGTATTAATTGAGATATTTACCAAATATTTCTTTGGAGCTGAAGAAAAAGTGTCTCAATTTGTAATGCATCAATTCGCTACTTTTATTAGTTTGATTTTCACTACACTTTTGTGTATTTCAATAGAATTGCTAAACTATCTAATTTCTTTTAATCAGGAAAACGTTGGGTCGATTTCAAAAAGCAATTCGTCTCCAACTTGAAGTTATATCAACAGGCAGCATCCATCCTTGCCTAGAAAGTCAGCTGAAATATAACTATGGCTATTTTCTTCAAATAAGTTGTAAGGGCCGGTTAGCTCAGTTGGTTAGAGCGTCGTGCTAATAACGCGAATGTCGTGGGTTCGATCCCCACACTGGCCATTCATTTTTGTCGTATTAATTGAGATATTTACCAAATATTTCTTTGGAGCTGAAGAAAAAGTGTTTCAATTTGTAATTCATCAATTCGCTACTTTTATCCGTTTTGATTTTCACTACACTTCTGTGTATTTCAATAGAATTGCTAAACTATCTAATTTCTTTTAATCATAAAAGGTTAGAGGAAAGTGTTGGATCGATTTGAAAAAAGCAATTCCTCTCCAACTTGAAGTTATATCAACAGGCAGCATCCATCCTTGCCTAGAAAGTCAGCTGAAATATAACTATGGCTATTTTCTTCAAATAAGTTGTAAGGGCCGGTTAGCTCAGTTGGTTAGAGCGTCGTGCTAATAACGCGAATGTCGTGGGTTCGATCCCCACACTGGCCATTCATTTTTGTCGTATTAATTGAGATATTTACCAAATATTTCTTTGGAGCTGAAGAAAAAGTGTCTCAATTTGTAATGCATCAATTCGCTACTTTTATTAGTTTGATTTTCACTACACTTTTGTGTATTTCAATAGAATTGCTAAACTATCTAATTTCTTTTAATCAGGAAAACGTTGGGTCGATTTCAAAAAGCAATTCGTCTCCAACTTGAAGTTATATCAACAGGCAGCATCCATCCTTGCCTAGAAAGTCAGCTGAAATATAACTATGGCTATTTTCTTCAAATAAGTTGTAAGGGCCGGTTAGCTCAGTTGGTTAGAGCGTCGTGCTAATAACGCGAATGTCGTGGGTTCGATCCCCACACTGGCCATTCATTTTTGTCGTATTAATTGAGATATTTACCAAATATTTCTTTGGAGCTGAAGAAAAAGTGTTTCAATTTGTAATTCATCAATTCGCTACTTTTATCCGTTTTGATTTTCACTACACTTCTGTGTATTTCAATAGAATTGCTAAACTATCTAATTTCTTTTAATCATAAAAGGTTAGAGGAAAGTGTTGGATCGATTTGAAAAAAGCAATTCCTCTCCAACTTGAAGTTGTATCAACAGGCAGCATCCATCCTTGCCTAGAAAGTCAGTTGAAATATAACTATGGCTATTTTCTTCAAATAAGTTGTAAGGGCCGGTTAGCTCAGTTGGTTAGAGCGTCGTGCTAATAACGCGAATGTCGTGGGTTCGATCCCCACACTGGCCATTCATTTTTGTCGTATTAATTGAGATATTTACCAAATATTTCTTTGGAGCTGAAGAAAAAGTGTCTCAATTTGTAATGCATCAATTCGCTACTTTTATTAGTTTGATTTTCACTACACTTTTGTGTATTTCAATAGAATTGCTAAACTATCTAATTTCTTTTAATCAGGAAAACGTTGGGTCGATTTCAAAAAGCAATTCGTCTCCAACTTGAAGTTATATCAACAGGCAGCATCCATCCTTGCCTAGAAAGTCAGCTGAAATATAACTATGGCTATTTTCTTCAAATAAGTTGTAAGGGCCGGTTAGCTCAGTTGGTTAGAGCGTCGTGCTAATAACGCGAATGTCGTGGGTTCGATCCCCACACTGGCCATTCATTTTTGTCGTATTAATTGAGATATTTACCAAATATTTCTTTGGAGCTGAAGAAAAAGTGTCTCAATTTGTAATGCATCAATTCGCTACTTTTATTAGTTTGATTTTCACTACACTTTTGTGTATTTCAATAGAATTGCTAAACTATCTAATTTCTTTTAATCAGGAAAACGTTGGGTCGATTTCAAAAAGCAATTCGTCTCCAACTTGAAGTTATATCAACAGGCAGCATCCATCCTTGCCTAGAAAGTCAGCTGAAATATAACTATGGCTATTTTCTTCAAATAAGTTGTAAGGGCCGGTTAGCTCAGTTGGTTAGAGCGTCGTGCTAATAACGCGAATGTCGTGGGTTCGATCCCCACACTGGCCATTCATTTTTGTCGTATTAATTGAGATATTTACCAAATATTTCTTTGGAGCTGAAGAAAAAGTGTTTCAATTTGTAATTCATCAATTCGCTACTTTTATCCGTTTTGATTTTCACTACACTTCTGTGTATTTCAATAGAATTGCTAAACTATCTAATTTCTTTTAATCATAAAAGGTTAGAGGAAAGTGTTGGATCGATTTGAAAAAAGCAATTCCTCTCCAACTTGAAGTTATATCAACAGGCAGCATCCATCCTTGCCTAGAAAGTCAGCTGAAATATAACTATGGCTATTTTCTTCAAATAAGTTGTAAGGGCCGGTTAGCTCAGTTGGTTAGAGCGTCGTGCTAATAACGCGAATGTCGTGGGTTCGATCCCCACACTGGCCATTCATTTTTGTCGTATTAATTGAGATATTTACCAAATATTTCTTTGGAGCTGAAGAAAAAGTGTCTCAATTTGTAATGCATCAATTCGCTACTTTTATTAGTTTGATTTTCACTACACTTTTGTGTATTTCAATAGAATTGCTAAACTATCTAATTTCTTTTAATCAGGAAAACGTTGGGTCGATTTCAAAAAGCAATTCGTCTCCAACTTGAAGTTATATCAACAGGCAGCATCCATCCTTGCCTAGAAAGTCAGCTGAAATATAACTATGGCTATTTTCTTCAAATAAGTTGTAAGGGCCGGTTAGCTCAGTTGGTTAGAGCGTCGTGCTAATAACGCGAATGTCGTGGGTTCGATCCCCACACTGGCCATTCATTTTTGTCGTATTAATTGAGATATTTACCAAATATTTCTTTGGAGCTGAAGAAAAAGTGTTTCAATTTGTAATTCATCAATTCGCTACTTTTATCCGTTTTGATTTTCACTACACTTCTGTGTATTTCAATAGAATTGCTAAACTATCTAATTTCTTTTAATCATAAAAGGTTAGAGGAAAGTGTTGGATCGATTTGAAAAAAGCAATTCCTCTCCAACTTGAAGTTGTATCAACAGGCAGCATCCATCCTTGCCTAGAAAGTCAGTTGAAATATAACTATGGCTATTTTCTTCAAATAAGTTGTAAGGGCCGGTTAGCTCAGTTGGTTAGAGCGTCGTGCTAATAACGCGAATGTCGTGGGTTCGATCCCCACACTGGCCATTCATTTTTGTCGTATTAATTGAGATATTTACCAAATATTTCTTTGGAGCTGAAGAAAAAGTGTCTCAATTTGTAATGCATCAATTCGCTACTTTTATTAGTTTGATTTTCACTACACTTTTGTGTATTTCAATAGAATTGCTAAACTATCTAATTTCTTTTAATCAGGAAAACGTTGGGTCGATTTCAAAAAGCAATTCGTCTCCAACTTGAAGTTATATCAACAGGCAGCATCCATCCTTGCCTAGAAAGTCAGCTGAAATATAACTATGGCTATTTTCTTCAAATAAGTTGTAAGGGCCGGTTAGCTCAGTTGGTTAGAGCGTCGTGCTAATAACGCGAATGTCGTGGGTTCGATCCCCACACTGGCCATTCATTTTTGTCGTATTAATTGAGATATTTACCAAATATTTCTTTGGAGCTGAAGAAAAAGTGTCTCAATTTGTAATGCATCAATTCGCTACTTTTATTAGTTTGATTTTCACTACACTTTTGTGTATTTCAATAGAATTGCTAAACTATCTAATTTCTTTTAATCAGGAAAACGTTGGGTCGATTTCAAAAAGCAATTCGTCTCCAACTTGAAGTTATATCAACAGGCAGCATCCATCCTTGCCTAGAAAGTCAGCTGAAATATAACTATGGCTATTTTCTTCAAATAAGTTGTAAGGGCCGGTTAGCTCAGTTGGTTAGAGCGTCGTGCTAATAACGCGAATGTCGTGGGTTCGATCCCCACACTGGCCATTCATTTTTGTCGTATTAATTGAGATATTTACCAAATATTTCTTTGGAGCTGAAGAAAAAGTGTTTCAATTTGTAATTCATCAATTCGCTACTTTTATCCGTTTTGATTTTCACTACACTTCTGTGTATTTCAATAGAATTGCTAAACTATCTAATTTCTTTTAATCATAAAAGGTTAGAGGAAAGTGTTGGATCGATTTGAAAAAAGCAATTCCTCTCCAACTTGAAGTTGTATCAACAGGCAGCATCCATCCTTGCCTAGAAAGTCAGTTGAAATATAACTATGGCTATTTTCTTCAAATAAGTTGTAAGGGCCGGTTAGCTCAGTTGGTTAGAGCGTCGTGCTAATAACGCGAATGTCGTGGGTTCGATCCCCACACTGGCCATTCATTTTTGTCGTATTAATTGAGATATTTACCAAATATTTCTTTGGAGCTGAAGAAAAAGTGTCTCAATTTGTAATGCATCAATTCGCTACTTTTATTAGTTTGATTTTCACTACACTTTTGTGTATTTCAATAGAATTGCTAAACTATCTAATTTCTTTTAATCAGGAAAACGTTGGGTCGATTTCAAAAAGCAATTCGTCTCCAACTTGAAGTTATATCAACAGGCAGCATCCATCCTTGCCTAGAAAGTCAGCTGAAATATAACTATGGCTATTTTCTTCAAATAAGTTGTAAGGGCCGGTTAGCTCAGTTGGTTAGAGCGTCGTGCTAATAACGCGAATGTCGTGGGTTCGATCCCCACACTGGCCATTCATTTTTGTCGTATTAATTGAGATATTTACCAAATATTTCTTTGGAGCTGAAGAAAAAGTGTCTCAATTTGTAATGCATCAATTCGCTACTTTTATTAGTTTGATTTTCACTACACTTTTGTGTATTTCAATAGAATTGCTAAACTATCTAATTTCTTTTAATCAGGAAAACGTTGGGTCGATTTCAAAAAGCAATTCGTCTCCAACTTGAAGTTATATCAACAGGCAGCATCCATCCTTGCCTAGAAAGTCAGCTGAAATATAACTATGGCTATTTTCTTCAAATAAGTTGTAAGGGCCGGTTAGCTCAGTTGGTTAGAGCGTCGTGCTAATAACGCGAATGTCGTGGGTTCGATCCCCACACTGGCCATTCATTTTTGTCGTATTAATTGAGATATTTACCAAATATTTCTTTGGAGCTGAAGAAAAAGTGTTTCAATTTGTAATTCATCAATTCGCTACTTTTATCCGTTTTGATTTTCACTACACTTCTGTGTATTTCAATAGAATTGCTAAACTATCTAATTTCTTTTAATCATAAAAGGTTAGAGGAAAGTGTTGGATCGATTTGAAAAAAGCAATTCCTCTCCAACTTGAAGTTGTATCAACAGGCAGCATCCATCCTTGCCTAGAAAGTCAGTTGAAATATAACTATGGCTATTTTCTTCAAATAAGTTGTAAGGGCCGGTTAGCTCAGTTGGTTAGAGCGTCGTGCTAATAACGCGAATGTCGTGGGTTCGATCCCCACACTGGCCATTCATTTTTGTCGTATTAATTGAGATATTTACCAAATATTTCTTTGGAGCTGAAGAAAAAGTGTCTCAATTTGTAATGCATCAATTCGCTACTTTTATTAGTTTGATTTTCACTACACTTTTGTGTATTTCAATAGAATTGCTAAACTATCTGATTTCTTTTAATCAGGAAAACGTTGGGTCGATTTCAAAAAGCAATTCGTCTCCAACTTGAAGTTATATCAACAGGCAGCATCCATCCTTGCCTAGAAAGTCAGCTGAAATATAACTATGGCTATTTTCTTCAAATAAGTTGTAAGGGCCGGTTAGCTCAGTTGGTTAGAGCGTCGTGCTAATAACGCGAATGTCGTGGGTTCGATCCCCACACTGGCCATTCATTTTTGTCGTATTAATTGAGATATTTACCAAATATTTCTTTGGAGCTGAAGAAAAAGTGTCTCAATTTGTAATGCATCAATTCGCTACTTTTATTAGTTTGATTTTCACTACACTTTTGTGTATTTCAATAGAATTGCTAAACTATCTAATTTCTTTTAATCAGGAAAACGTTGGGTCGATTTCAAAAAGCAATTCGTCTCCAACTTGAAGTTATATCAACAGGCAGCATCCATCCTTGCCTAGAAAGTCAGCTGAAATATAACTATGGCTATTTTCTTCAAATAAGTTGTAAGGGCCGGTTAGCTCAGTTGGTTAGAGCGTCGTGCTAATAACGCGAATGTCGTGGGTTCGATCCCCACACTGGCCATTCATTTTTGTCGTATTAATTGAGATATTTACCAAATATTTCTTTGGAGCTGAAGAAAAAGTGTTTCAATTTGTAATTCATCAATTCGCTACTTTTATCCGTTTTGATTTTCACTACACTTCTGTGTATTTCAATAGAATTGCTAAACTATCTAATTTCTTTTAATCATAAAAGGTTAGAGGAAAGTGTTGGATCGATTTGAAAAAAGCAATTCCTCTCCAACTTGAAGTTATATCAACAGGCAGCATCCATCCTTGCCTAGAAAGTTAGCTGAAATATAACTATGGCTATTTTCTTCAAATAAGTTGTAAGGGCCGGTTAGCTCAGTTGGTTAGAGCGTCGTGCTAATAACGCGAATGTCGTGGGTTCGATCCCCACACTGGCCATTCATTTTTGTCGTATTAATTGAGATATTTACCAAATATTTCTTTGGAGCTGAAGAAAAAGTGTCTCAATTTGTAATGCATCAATTCGCTACTTTTATTAGTTTGATTTTCACTACACTTTTGTGTATTTCAATAGAATTGCTAAACTATCTAATTTCTTTTAATCAGGAAAACGTTGGGTCGATTTCAAAAAGCAATTCGTCTCCAACTTGAAGTTATATCAACAGGCAGCATCCATCCTTGCCTAGAAAGTCAGCTGAAATATAACTATGGCTATTTTCTTCAAATAAGTTGTAAGGGCCGGTTAGCTCAGTTGGTTAGAGCGTCGTGCTAATAACGCGAATGTCGTGGGTTCGATCCCCACACTGGCCATTCATTTTTGTCGTATTAATTGAGATATTTACCAAATATTTCTTTGGAGCTGAAGAAAAAGTGTTTCAATTTGTAATTCATCAATTCGCTACTTTTATCCGTTTTGATTTTCACTACACTTCTGTGTATTTCAATAGAATTGCTAAACTATCTAATTTCTTTTAATCATAAAAGGTTAGAGGAAAGTGTTGGATCGATTTGAAAAAAGCAATTCCTCTCCAACTTGAAGTTGTATCAACAGGCAGCATCCATCCTTGCCTAGAAAGTCAGTTGAAATATAACTATGGCTATTTTCTTCAAATAAGTTGTAAGGGCCGGTTAGCTCAGTTGGTTAGAGCGTCGTGCTAATAACGCGAATGTCGTGGGTTCGATCCCCACACTGGCCATTCATTTTTGTCGTATTAATTGAGATATTTACCAAATATTTCTTTGGAGCTGAAGAAAAAGTGTCTCAATTTGTAATGCATCAATTCGCTACTTTTATTAGTTTGATTTTCACTACACTTTTGTGTATTTCAATAGAATTGCTAAACTATCTGATTTCTTTTAATCAGGAAAACGTTGGGTCGATTTCAAAAAGCAATTCGTCTCCAACTTGAAGTTATATCAACAGGCAGCATCCATCCTTGCCTAGAAAGTCAGCTGAAATATAACTATGGCTATTTTCTTCAAATAAGTTGTAAGGGCCGGTTAGCTCAGTTGGTTAGAGCGTCGTGCTAATAACGCGAATGTCGTGGGTTCGATCCCCACACTGGCCATTCATTTTTGTCGTATTAATTGAGATATTTACCAAATATTTCTTTGGAGCTGAAGAAAAAGTGTCTCAATTTGTAATGCATCAATTCGCTACTTTTATTAGTTTGATTTTCACTACACTTTTGTGTATTTCAATAGAATTGCTAAACTATCTAATTTCTTTTAATCAGGAAAACGTTGGGTCGATTTCAAAAAGCAATTCGTCTCCAACTTGAAGTTATATCAACAGGCAGCATCCATCCTTGCCTAGAAAGTCAGCTGAAATATAACTATGGCTATTTTCTTCAAATAAGTTGTAAGGGCCGGTTAGCTCAGTTGGTTAGAGCGTCGTGCTAATAACGCGAATGTCGTGGGTTCGATCCCCACACTGGCCATTCATTTTTGTCGTATTAATTGAGATATTTACCAAATATTTCTTTGGAGCTGAAGAAAAAGTGTTTCAATTTGTAATTCATCAATTCGCTACTTTTATCCGTTTTGATTTTCACTACACTTCTGTGTATTTCAATAGAATTGCTAAACTATCTAATTTCTTTTAATCATAAAAGGTTAGAGGAAAGTGTTGGATCGATTTGAAAAAAGCAATTCCTCTCCAACTTGAAGTTATATCAACAGGCAGCATCCATCCTTGCCTAGAAAGTTAGCTGAAATATAACTATGGCTATTTTCTTCAAATAAGTTGTAAGGGCCGGTTAGCTCAGTTGGTTAGAGCGTCGTGCTAATAACGCGAATGTCGTGGGTTCGATCCCCACACTGGCCATTCATTTTTGTCGTATTAATTGAGATATTTACCAAATATTTCTTTGGAGCTGAAGAAAAAGTGTCTCAATTTGTAATGCATCAATTCGCTACTTTTATTAGTTTGATTTTCACTACACTTTTGTGTATTTCAATAGAATTGCTAAACTATCTAATTTCTTTTAATCAGGAAAACGTTGGGTCGATTTCAAAAAGCAATTCGTCTCCAACTTGAAGTTATATCAACAGGCAGCATCCATCCTTGCCTAGAAAGTCAGCTGAAATATAACTATGGCTATTTTCTTCAAATAAGTTGTAAGGGCCGGTTAGCTCAGTTGGTTAGAGCGTCGTGCTAATAACGCGAATGTCGTGGGTTCGATCCCCACACTGGCCATTCATTTTTGTCGTATTAATTGAGATATTTACCAAATATTTCTTTGGAGCTGAAGAAAAAGTGTTTCAATTTGTAATTCATCAATTCGCTACTTTTATCCGTTTTGATTTTCACTACACTTCTGTGTATTTCAATAGAATTGCTAAACTATCTAATTTCTTTTAATCATAAAAGGTTAGAGGAAAGTGTTGGATCGATTTGAAAAAAGCAATTCCTCTCCAACTTGAAGTTGTATCAACAGGCAGCATCCATCCTTGCCTAGAAAGTCAGTTGAAATATAACTATGGCTATTTTCTTCAAATAAGTTGTAAGGGCCGGTTAGCTCAGTTGGTTAGAGCGTCGTGCTAATAACGCGAATGTCGTGGGTTCGATCCCCACACTGGCCATTCATTTTTGTCGTATTAATTGAGATATTTACCAAATATTTCTTTGGAGCTGAAGAAAAAGTGTCTCAATTTGTAATGCATCAATTCGCTACTTTTATTAGTTTGATTTTCACTACACTTTTGTGTATTTCAATAGAATTGCTAAACTATCTAATTTCTTTTAATCAGGAAAACGTTGGGTCGATTTCAAAAAGCAATTCGTCTCCAACTTGAAGTTATATCAACAGGCAGCATCCATCCTTGCCTAGAAAGTCAGCTGAAATATAACTATGGCTATTTTCTTCAAATAAGTTGTAAGGGCCGGTTAGCTCAGTTGGTTAGAGCGTCGTGCTAATAACGCGAATGTCGTGGGTTCGATCCCCACACTGGCCATTCATTTTTGTCGTATTAATTGAGATATTTACCAAATATTTCTTTGGAGCTGAAGAAAAAGTGTCTCAATTTGTAATGCATCAATTCGCTACTTTTATTAGTTTGATTTTCACTACACTTTTGTGTATTTCAATAGAATTGCTAAACTATCTAATTTCTTTTAATCAGGAAAACGTTGGGTCGATTTCAAAAAGCAATTCGTCTCCAACTTGAAGTTATATCAACAGGCAGCATCCATCCTTGCCTAGAAAGTCAGCTGAAATATAACTATGGCTATTTTCTTCAAATAAGTTGTAAGGGCCGGTTAGCTCAGTTGGTTAGAGCGTCGTGCTAATAACGCGAATGTCGTGGGTTCGATCCCCACACTGGCCATTCATTTTTGTCGTATTAATTGAGATATTTACCAAATATTTCTTTGGAGCTGAAGAAAAAGTGTTTCAATTTGTAATTCATCAATTCGCTACTTTTATCCGTTTTGATTTTCACTACACTTCTGTGTATTTCAATAGAATTGCTAAACTATCTAATTTCTTTTAATCATAAAAGGTTAGAGGAAAGTGTTGGATCGATTTGAAAAAAGCAATTCCTCTCCAACTTGAAGTTATATCAACAGGCAGCATCCATCCTTGCCTAGAAAGTCAGCTGAAATATAACTATGGCTATTTTCTTCAAATAAGTTGTAAGGGCCGGTTAGCTCAGTTGGTTAGAGCGTCGTGCTAATAACGCGAATGTCGTGGGTTCGATCCCCACACTGGTCATTCATTTTTGTCGTATTAATTGAGATATTTACCAAATATTTCTTTGGAGCTGAAGAAAAAGTGTCTCAATTTGTAATGCATCAATTCGCTACTTTTATTAGTTTGATTTTCACTACACTTTTGTGTATTTCAATAGAATTGCTAAACTATCTAATTTCTTTTAATCAGGAAAACGTTGGGTCGATTTCAAAAAGCAATTCGTCTCCAACTTGAAGTTATATCAACAGGCAGCATCCATCCTTGCCTAGAAAGTCAGCTGAAATATAACTATGGCTATTTTCTTCAAATAAGTTGTAAGGGCCGGTTAGCTCAGTTGGTTAGAGCGTCGTGCTAATAACGCGAATGTCGTGGGTTCGATCCCCACACTGGCCATTCATTTTTGTCGTATTAATTGAGATATTTACCAAATATTTCTTTGGAGCTGAAGAAAAAGTGTTTCAATTTGTAATTCATCAATTCGCTACTTTTATCCGTTTTGATTTTCACTACACTTCTGTGTATTTCAATAGAATTGCTAAACTATCTAATTTCTTTTAATCATAAAAGGTTAGAGGAAAGTGTTGGATCGATTTGAAAAAAGCAATTCCTCTCCAACTTGAAGTTGTATCAACAGGCAGCATCCATCCTTGCCTAGAAAGTCAGTTGAAATATAACTATGGCTATTTTCTTCAAATAAGTTGTAAGGGCCGGTTAGCTCAGTTGGTTAGAGCGTCGTGCTAATAACGCGAATGTCGTGGGTTCGATCCCCACACTGGCCATTCATTTTTGTCGTATTAATTGAGATATTTACCAAATATTTCTTTGGAGCTGAAGAAAAAGTGTCTCAATTTGTAATGCATCAATTCGCTACTTTTATTAGTTTGATTTTCACTACACTTTTGTGTATTTCAATAGAATTGCTAAACTATCTAATTTCTTTTAATCAGGAAAACGTTGGGTCGATTTCAAAAAGCAATTCGTCTCCAACTTGAAGTTATATCAACAGGCAGCATCCATCCTTGCCTAGAAAGTCAGCTGAAATATAACTATGGCTATTTTCTTCAAATAAGTTGTAAGGGCCGGTTAGCTCAGTTGGTTAGAGCGTCGTGCTAATAACGCGAATGTCGTGGGTTCGATCCCCACACTGGCCATTCATTTTTGTCGTATTAATTGAGATATTTACCAAATATTTCTTTGGAGCTGAAGAAAAAGTGTCTCAATTTGTAATGCATCAATTCGCTACTTTTATTAGTTTGATTTTCACTACACTTTTGTGTATTTCAATAGAATTGCTAAACTATCTAATTTCTTTTAATCAGGAAAACGTTGGGTCGATTTCAAAAAGCAATTCGTCTCCAACTTGAAGTTATATCAACAGGCAGCATCCATCCTTGCCTAGAAAGTCAGCTGAAATATAACTATGGCTATTTTCTTCAAATAAGTTGTAAGGGCCGGTTAGCTCAGTTGGTTAGAGCGTCGTGCTAATAACGCGAATGTCGTGGGTTCGATCCCCACACTGGCCATTCATTTTTGTCGTATTAATTGAGATATTTACCAAATATTTCTTTGGAGCTGAAGAAAAAGTGTTTCAATTTGTAATTCATCAATTCGCTACTTTTATCCGTTTTGATTTTCACTACACTTCTGTGTATTTCAATAGAATTGCTAAACTATCTAATTTCTTTTAATCATAAAAGGTTAGAGGAAAGTGTTGGATCGATTTGAAAAAAGCAATTCCTCTCCAACTTGAAGTTGTATCAACAGGCAGCATCCATCCTTGCCTAGAAAGTCAGTTGAAATATAACTATGGCTATTTTCTTCAAATAAGTTGTAAGGGCCGGTTAGCTCAGTTGGTTAGAGCGTCGTGCTAATAACGCGAATGTCGTGGGTTCGATCCCCACACTGGCCATTCATTTTTGTCGTATTAATTGAGATATTTACCAAATATTTCTTTGGAGCTGAAGAAAAAGTGTCTCAATTTGTAATGCATCAATTCGCTACTTTTATTAGTTTGATTTTCACTACACTTTTGTGTATTTCAATAGAATTGCTAAACTATCTAATTTCTTTTAATCAGGAAAACGTTGGGTCGATTTCAAAAAGCAATTCGTCTCCAACTTGAAGTTATATCAACAGGCAGCATCCATCCTTGCCTAGAAAGTCAGCTGAAATATAACTATGGCTATTTTCTTCAAATAAGTTGTAAGGGCCGGTTAGCTCAGTTGGTTAGAGCGTCGTGCTAATAACGCGAATGTCGTGGGTTCGATCCCCACACTGGCCATTCATTTTTGTCGTATTAATTGAGATATTTACCAAATATTTCTTTGGAGCTGAAGAAAAAGTGTCTCAATTTGTAATGCATCAATTCGCTACTTTTATTAGTTTGATTTTCACTACACTTTTGTGTATTTCAATAGAATTGCTAAACTATCTAATTTCTTTTAATCAGGAAAACGTTGGGTCGATTTCAAAAAGCAATTCGTCTCCAACTTGAAGTTATATCAACAGGCAGCATCCATCCTTGCCTAGAAAGTCAGCTGAAATATAACTATGGCTATTTTCTTCAAATAAGTTGTAAGGGCCGGTTAGCTCAGTTGGTTAGAGCGTCGTGCTAATAACGCGAATGTCGTGGGTTCGATCCCCACACTGGCCATTCATTTTTGTCGTATTAATTGAGATATTTACCAAATATTTCTTTGGAGCTGAAGAAAAAGTGTTTCAATTTGTAATTCATCAATTCGCTACTTTTATCCGTTTTGATTTTCACTACACTTCTGTGTATTTCAATAGAATTGCTAAACTATCTAATTTCTTTTAATCATAAAAGGTTAGAGGAAAGTGTTGGATCGATTTGAAAAAAGCAATTCCTCAAATAAGTTGTAAGGGCCGGTTAGCTCAGTTGGTTAGAGCGTCGTGCTAATAACGCGAATGTCGTGGGTTCGATCCCCACACTGGCCATTCATTTTTGTCGTATTAATTGAGATATTTACCAAATATTTCTTTGGAGCTGAAGAAAAAGTGTCTCAATTTGTAATGCATCAATTCGCTACTTTTATTAGTTTGATTTTCACTACACTTTTGTGTATTTCAATAGAATTGCTAAACTATCTAATTTCTTTTAATCAGGAAAACGTTGGGTCGATTTCAAAAAGCAATTCGTCTCCAACTTGAAGTTATATCAACAGGCAGCATCCATCCTTGCCTAGAAAGTCAGCTGAAATATAACTATGGCTATTTTCTTCAAATAAGTTGTAAGGGCCGGTTAGCTCAGTTGGTTAGAGCGTCGTGCTAATAACGCGAATGTCGTGGGTTCGATCCCCACACTGGCCATTCATTTTTGTCGTATTAATTGAGATATTTACCAAATATTTCTTTGGAGCTGAAGAAAAAGTGTTTCAATTTGTAATTCATCAATTCGCTACTTTTATCCGTTTTGATTTTCACTACACTTCTGTGTATTTCAATAGAATTGCTAAACTATCTAATTTCTTTTAATCATAAAAGGTTAGAGGAAAGTGTTGGATCGATTTGAAAAAAGCAATTCCTCTCCAACTTGAAGTTGTATCAACAGGCAGCATCCATCCTTGCCTAGAAAGTCAGTTGAAATATAACTATGGCTATTTTCTTCAAATAAGTTGTAAGGGCCGGTTAGCTCAGTTGGTTAGAGCGTCGTGCTAATAACGCGAATGTCGTGGGTTCGATCCCCACACTGGCCATTCATTTTTGTCGTATTAATTGAGATATTTACCAAATATTTCTTTGGAGCTGAAGAAAAAGTGTCTCAATTTGTAATGCATCAATTCGCTACTTTTATTAGTTTGATTTTCACTACACTTTTGTGTATTTCAATAGAATTGCTAAACTATCTAATTTCTTTTAATCAGGAAAACGTTGGGTCGATTTCAAAAAGCAATTCGTCTCCAACTTGAAGTTATATCAACAGGCAGCATCCATCCTTGCCTAGAAAGTCAGCTGAAATATAACTATGGCTATTTTCTTCAAATAAGTTGTAAGGGCCGGTTAGCTCAGTTGGTTAGAGCGTCGTGCTAATAACGCGAATGTCGTGGGTTCGATCCCCACACTGGCCATTCATTTTTGTCGTATTAATTGAGATATTTACCAAATATTTCTTTGGAGCTGAAGAAAAAGTGTCTCAATTTGTAATGCATCAATTCGCTACTTTTATTAGTTTGATTTTCACTACACTTTTGTGTATTTCAATAGAATTGCTAAACTATCTAATTTCTTTTAATCAGGAAAACGTTGGGTCGATTTCAAAAAGCAATTCGTCTCCAACTTGAAGTTATATCAACAGGCAGCATCCATCCTTGCCTAGAAAGTCAGCTGAAATATAACTATGGCTATTTTCTTCAAATAAGTTGTAAGGGCCGGTTAGCTCAGTTGGTTAGAGCGTCGTGCTAATAACGCGAATGTCGTGGGTTCGATCCCCACACTGGCCATTCATTTTTGTCGTATTAATTGAGATATTTACCAAATATTTCTTTGGAGCTGAAGAAAAAGTGTCTCAATTTGTAATGCATCAATTCGCTACTTTTATTAGTTTGATTTTCACTACACTTTTGTGTATTTCAATAGAATTGCTAAACTATCTAATTTCTTTTAATCAGGAAAACGTTGGGTCGATTTCAAAAAGCAATTCGTCTCCAACTTGAAGTTATATCAACAGGCAGCATCCATCCTTGCCTAGAAAGTCAGCTGAAATATAACTATGGCTATTTTCTTCAAATAAGTTGTAAGGGCCGGTTAGCTCAGTTGGTTAGAGCGTCGTGCTAATAACGCGAATGTCGTGGGTTCGATCCCCACACTGGCCATTCATTTTTGTCGTATTAATTGAGATATTTACCAAATATTTCTTTGGAGCTGAAGAAAAAGTGTTTCAATTTGTAATTCATCAATTCGCTACTTTTATCCGTTTTGATTTTCACTACACTTCTGTGTATTTCAATAGAATTGCTAAACTATCTAATTTCTTTTAATCATAAAAGGTTAGAGGAAAGTGTTGGATCGATTTGAAAAAAGCAATTCCTCTCCAACTTGAAGTTGTATCAACAGGCAGCATCCATCCTTGCCTAGAAAGTCAGTTGAAATATAACTATGGCTATTTTCTTCAAATAAGTTGTAAGGGCCGGTTAGCTCAGTTGGTTAGAGCGTCGTGCTAATAACGCGAATGTCGTGGGTTCGATCCCCACACTGGCCATTCATTTTTGTCGTATTAATTGAGATATTTACCAAATATTTCTTTGGAGCTGAAGAAAAAGTGTCTCAATTTGTAATGCATCAATTCGCTACTTTTATTAGTTTGATTTTCACTACACTTTTGTGTATTTCAATAGAATTGCTAAACTATCTAATTTCTTTTAATCAGGAAAACGTTGGGTCGATTTCAAAAAGCAATTCGTCTCCAACTTGAAGTTATATCAACAGGCAGCATCCATCCTTGCCTAGAAAGTCAGCTGAAATATAACTATGGCTATTTTCTTCAAATAAGTTGTAAGGGCCGGTTAGCTCAGTTGGTTAGAGCGTCGTGCTAATAACGCGAATGTCGTGGGTTCGATCCCCACACTGGCCATTCATTTTTGTCGTATTAATTGAGATATTTACCAAATATTTCTTTGGAGCTGAAGAAAAAGTGTCTCAATTTGTAATGCATCAATTCGCTACTTTTATTAGTTTGATTTTCACTACACTTTTGTGTATTTCAATAGAATTGCTAAACTATCTAATTTCTTTTAATCAGGAAAACGTTGGGTCGATTTCAAAAAGCAATTCGTCTCCAACTTGAAGTTATATCAACAGGCAGCATCCATCCTTGCCTAGAAAGTCAGCTGAAATATAACTATGGCTATTTTCTTCAAATAAGTTGTAAGGGCCGGTTAGCTCAGTTGGTTAGAGCGTCGTGCTAATAACGCGAATGTCGTGGGTTCGATCCCCACACTGGCCATTCATTTTTGTCGTATTAATTGAGATATTTACCAAATATTTCTTTGGAGCTGAAGAAAAAGTGTTTCAATTTGTAATTCATCAATTCGCTACTTTTATCCGTTTTGATTTTCACTACACTTCTGTGTATTTCAATAGAATTGCTAAACTATCTAATTTCTTTTAATCATAAAAGGTTAGAGGAAAGTGTTGGATCGATTTGAAAAAAGCAATTCCTCTCCAACTTGAAGTTGTATCAACAGGCAGCATCCATCCTTGCCTAGAAAGTCAGTTGAAATATAACTATGGCTATTTTCTTCAAATAAGTTGTAAGGGCCGGTTAGCTCAGTTGGTTAGAGCGTCGTGCTAATAACGCGAATGTCGTGGGTTCGATCCCCACACTGGCCATTCATTTTTGTCGTATTAATTGAGATATTTACCAAATATTTCTTTGGAGCTGAAGAAAAAGTGTCTCAATTTGTAATGCATCAATTCGCTACTTTTATTAGTTTGATTTTCACTACACTTTTGTGTATTTCAATAGAATTGCTAAACTATCTAATTTCTTTTAATCAGGAAAACGTTGGGTCGATTTCAAAAAGCAATTCGTCTCCAACTTGAAGTTATATCAACAGGCAGCATCCATCCTTGCCTAGAAAGTCAGCTGAAATATAACTATGGCTATTTTCTTCAAATAAGTTGTAAGGGCCGGTTAGCTCAGTTGGTTAGAGCGTCGTGCTAATAACGCGAATGTCGTGGGTTCGATCCCCACACTGGCCATTCATTTTTGTCGTATTAATTGAGATATTTACCAAATATTTCTTTGGAGCTGAAGAAAAAGTGTCTCAATTTGTAATGCATCAATTCGCTACTTTTATTAGTTTGATTTTCACTACACTTTTGTGTATTTCAATAGAATTGCTAAACTATCTAATTTCTTTTAATCAGGAAAACGTTGGGTCGATTTCAAAAAGCAATTCGTCTCCAACTTGAAGTTATATCAACAGGCAGCATCCATCCTTGCCTAGAAAGTCAGCTGAAATATAACTATGGCTATTTTCTTCAAATAAGTTGTAAGGGCCGGTTAGCTCAGTTGGTTAGAGCGTCGTGCTAATAACGCGAATGTCGTGGGTTCGATCCCCACACTGGCCATTCATTTTTTGTCGTATTAATTGAGATATTTACCAAATATTTCTTTGGAGCTGAAGAAAAAGTGTTTCAATTTGTAATTCATCAATTCGCTACTTTTATCCGTTTTGATTTTCACTACACTTCTGTGTATTTCAATAGAATTGCTAAACTATCTAATTTCTTTTAATCATAAAAGGTTAGAGGAAAGTGTTGGATCGATTTGAAAAAAGCAATTCCTCTCCAACTTGAAGTTGTATCAACAGGCAGCATCCATCCTTGCCTAGAAAGTCAGTTGAAATATAACTATGGCTATTTTCTTCAAATAAGTTGTAAGGGCCGGTTAGCTCAGTTGGTTAGAGCGTCGTGCTAATAACGCGAATGTCGTGGGTTCGATCCCCACACTGGCCATTCATTTTTGTCGTATTAATTGAGATATTTACCAAATATTTCTTTGGAGCTGAAGAAAAAGTGTCTCAATTTGTAATGCATCAATTCGCTACTTTTATTAGTTTGATTTTCACTACACTTTTGTGTATTTCAATAGAATTGCTAAACTATCTAATTTCTTTTAATCAGGAAAACGTTGGGTCGATTTCAAAAAGCAATTCGTCTCCAACTTGAAGTTATATCAACAGGCAGCATCCATCCTTGCCTAGAAAGTCAGCTGAAATATAACTATGGCTATTTTCTTCAAATAAGTTGTAAGGGCCGGTTAGCTCAGTTGGTTAGAGCGTCGTGCTAATAACGCGAATGTCGTGGGTTCGATCCCCACACTGGCCATTCATTTTTGTCGTATTAATTGAGATATTTACCAAATATTTCTTTGGAGCTGAAGAAAAAGTGTCTCAATTTGTAATGCATCAATTCGCTACTTTTATTAGTTTGATTTTCACTACACTTTTGTGTATTTCAATAGAATTGCTAAACTATCTAATTTCTTTTAATCAGGAAAACGTTGGGTCGATTTCAAAAAGCAATTCGTCTCCAACTTGAAGTTATATCAACAGGCAGCATCCATCCTTGCCTAGAAAGTCAGCTGAAATATAACTATGGCTATTTTCTTCAAATAAGTTGTAAGGGCCGGTTAGCTCAGTTGGTTAGAGCGTCGTGCTAATAACGCGAATGTCGTGGGTTCGATCCCCACACTGGCCATTCATTTTTGTCGTATTAATTGAGATATTTACCAAATATTTCTTTGGAGCTGAAGAAAAAGTGTTTCAATTTGTAATTCATCAATTCGCTACTTTTATCCGTTTTGATTTTCACTACACTTCTGTGTATTTCAATAGAATTGCTAAACTATCTAATTTCTTTTAATCATAAAAGGTTAGAGGAAAGTGTTGGATCGATTTGAAAAAAGCAATTCCTCTCCAACTTGAAGTTGTATCAACAGGCAGCATCCATCCTTGCCTAGAAAGTCAGTTGAAATATAACTATGGCTATTTTCTTCAAATAAGTTGTAAGGGCCGGTTAGCTCAGTTGGTTAGAGCGTCGTGCTAATAACGCGAATGTCGTGGGTTCGATCCCCACACTGGCCATTCATTTTTGTCGTATTAATTGAGATATTTACCAAATATTTCTTTGGAGCTGAAGAAAAAGTGTCTCAATTTGTAATGCATCAATTCGCTACTTTTATTAGTTTGATTTTCACTACACTTTTGTGTATTTCAATAGAATTGCTAAACTATCTAATTTCTTTTAATCAGGAAAACGTTGGGTCGATTTCAAAAAGCAATTCGTCTCCAACTTGAAGTTATATCAACAGGCAGCATCCATCCTTGCCTAGAAAGTCAGCTGAAATATAACTATGGCTATTTTCTTCAAATAAGTTGTAAGGGCCGGTTAGCTCAGTTGGTTAGAGCGTCGTGCTAATAACGCGAATGTCGTGGGTTCGATCCCCACACTGGCCATTCATTTTTGTCGTATTAATTGAGATATTTACCAAATATTTCTTTGGAGCTGAAGAAAAAGTGTCTCAATTTGTAATGCATCAATTCGCTACTTTTATTAGTTTGATTTTCACTACACTTTTGTGTATTTCAATAGAATTGCTAAACTATCTAATTTCTTTTAATCAGGAAAACGTTGGGTCGATTTCAAAAAGCAATTCGTCTCCAACTTGAAGTTATATCAACAGGCAGCATCCATCCTTGCCTAGAAAGTCAGCTGAAATATAACTATGGCTATTTTCTTCAAATAAGTTGTAAGGGCCGGTTAGCTCAGTTGGTTAGAGCGTCGTGCTAATAACGCGAATGTCGTGGGTTCGATCCCCACACTGGCCATTCATTTTTGTCGTATTAATTGAGATATTTACCAAATATTTCTTTGGAGCTGAAGAAAAAGTGTTTCAATTTGTAATTCATCAATTCGCTACTTTTATCCGTTTTGATTTTCACTACACTTCTGTGTATTTCAATAGAATTGCTAAACTATCTAATTTCTTTTAATCATAAAAGGTTAGAGGAAAGTGTTGGATCGATTTGAAAAAAGCAATTCCTCTCCAACTTGAAGTTGTATCAACAGGCAGCATCCATCCTTGCCTAGAAAGTCAGTTGAAATATAACTATGGCTATTTTCTTCAAATAAGTTGTAAGGGCCGGTTAGCTCAGTTGGTTAGAGCGTCGTGCTAATAACGCGAATGTCGTGGGTTCGATCCCCACACTGGCCATTCATTTTTGTCGTATTAATTGAGATATTTACCAAATATTTCTTTGGAGCTGAAGAAAAAGTGTCTCAATTTGTAATGCATCAATTCGCTACTTTTATTAGTTTGATTTTCACTACACTTTTGTGTATTTCAATAGAATTGCTAAACTATCTAATTTCTTTTAATCAGGAAAACGTTGGGTCGATTTCAAAAAGCAATTCGTCTCCAACTTGAAGTTATATCAACAGGCAGCATCCATCCTTGCCTAGAAAGTCAGCTGAAATATAACTATGGCTATTTTCTTCAAATAAGTTGTAAGGGCCGGTTAGCTCAGTTGGTTAGAGCGTCGTGCTAATAACGCGAATGTCGTGGGTTCGATCCCCACACTGGCCATTCATTTTTGTCGTATTAATTGAGATATTTACCAAATATTTCTTTGGAGCTGAAGAAAAAGTGTCTCAATTTGTAATGCATCAATTCGCTACTTTTATTAGTTTGATTTTCACTACACTTTTGTGTATTTCAATAGAATTGCTAAACTATCTAATTTCTTTTAATCAGGAAAACGTTGGGTCGATTTCAAAAAGCAATTCGTCTCCAACTTGAAGTTATATCAACAGGCAGCATCCATCCTTGCCTAGAAAGTCAGCTGAAATATAACTATGGCTATTTTCTTCAAATAAGTTGTAAGGGCCGGTTAGCTCAGTTGGTTAGAGCGTCGTGCTAATAACGCGAATGTCGTGGGTTCGATCCCCACACTGGCCATTCATTTTTTGTCGTATTAATTGAGATATTTACCAAATATTTCTTTGGAGCTGAAGAAAAAGTGTTTCAATTTGTAATTCATCAATTCGCTACTTTTATCCGTTTTGATTTTCACTACACTTCTGTGTATTTCAATAGAATTGCTAAACTATCTAATTTCTTTTAATCATAAAAGGTTAGAGGAAAGTGTTGGATCGATTTGAAAAAAGCAATTCCTCTCCAACTTGAAGTTGTATCAACAGGCAGCATCCATCCTTGCCTAGAAAGTCAGTTGAAATATAACTATGGCTATTTTCTTCAAATAAGTTGTAAGGGCCGGTTAGCTCAGTTGGTTAGAGCGTCGTGCTAATAACGCGAATGTCGTGGGTTCGATCCCCACACTGGCCATTCATTTTTGTCGTATTAATTGAGATATTTACCAAATATTTCTTTGGAGCTGAAGAAAAAGTGTCTCAATTTGTAATGCATCAATTCGCTACTTTTATTAGTTTGATTTTCACTACACTTTTGTGTATTTCAATAGAATTGCTAAACTATCTAATTTCTTTTAATCAGGAAAACGTTGGGTCGATTTCAAAAAGCAATTCGTCTCCAACTTGAAGTTATATCAACAGGCAGCATCCATCCTTGCCTAGAAAGTCAGCTGAAATATAACTATGGCTATTTTCTTCAAATAAGTTGTAAGGGCCGGTTAGCTCAGTTGGTTAGAGCGTCGTGCTAATAACGCGAATGTCGTGGGTTCGATCCCCACACTGGCCATTCATTTTTGTCGTATTAATTGAGATATTTACCAAATATTTCTTTGGAGCTGAAGAAAAAGTGTCTCAATTTGTAATGCATCAATTCGCTACTTTTATTAGTTTGATTTTCACTACACTTTTGTGTATTTCAATAGAATTGCTAAACTATCTAATTTCTTTTAATCAGGAAAACGTTGGGTCGATTTCAAAAAGCAATTCGTCTCCAACTTGAAGTTATATCAACAGGCAGCATCCATCCTTGCCTAGAAAGTCAGCTGAAATATAACTATGGCTATTTTCTTCAAATAAGTTGTAAGGGCCGGTTAGCTCAGTTGGTTAGAGCGTCGTGCTAATAACGCGAATGTCGTGGGTTCGATCCCCACACTGGCCATTCATTTTTGTCGTATTAATTGAGATATTTACCAAATATTTCTTTGGAGCTGAAGAAAAAGTGTTTCAATTTGTAATTCATCAATTCGCTACTTTTATCCGTTTTGATTTTCACTACACTTCTGTGTATTTCAATAGAATTGCTAAACTATCTAATTTCTTTTAATCATAAAAGGTTAGAGGAAAGTGTTGGATCGATTTGAAAAAAGCAATTCCTCTCCAACTTGAAGTTATATCAACAGGCAGCATCCATCCTTGCCTAGAAAGTCAGCTGAAATATAACTATGGCTATTTTCTTCAAATAAGTTGTAAGGGCCGGTTAGCTCAGTTGGTTAGAGCGTCGTGCTAATAACGCGAATGTCGTGGGTTCGATCCCCACACTGGCCATTCATTTTTGTCGTATTAATTGAGATATTTACCAAATATTTCTTTGGAGCTGAAGAAAAAGTGTCTCAATTTGTAATGCATCAATTCGCTACTTTTATTAGTTTGATTTTCACTACACTTTTGTGTATTTCAATAGAATTGCTAAACTATCTAATTTCTTTTAATCAGGAAAACGTTGGGTCGATTTCAAAAAGCAATTCGTCTCCAACTTGAAGTTATATCAACAGGCAGCATCCATCCTTGCCTAGAAAGTCAGCTGAAATATAACTATGGCTATTTTCTTCAAATAAGTTGTAAGGGCCGGTTAGCTCAGTTGGTTAGAGCGTCGTGCTAATAACGCGAATGTCGTGGGTTCGATCCCCACACTGGCCATTCATTTTTGTCGTATTAATTGAGATATTTACCAAATATTTCTTTGGAGCTGAAGAAAAAGTGTCTCAATTTGTAATGCATCAATTCGCTACTTTTATTAGTTTGATTTTCACTACACTTTTGTGTATTTCAATAGAATTGCTAAACTATCTAATTTCTTTTAATCAGGAAAACGTTGGGTCGATTTCAAAAAGCAATTCGTCTCCAACTTGAAGTTATATCAACAGGCAGCATCCATCCTTGCCTAGAAAGTCAGCTGAAATATAACTATGGCTATTTTCTTCAAATAAGTTGTAAGGGCCGGTTAGCTCAGTTGGTTAGAGCGTCGTGCTAATAACGCGAATGTCGTGGGTTCGATCCCCACACTGGCCATTCATTTTTGTCGTATTAATTGAGATATTTACCAAATATTTCTTTGGAGCTGAAGAAAAAGTGTCTCAATTTGTAATGCATCAATTCGCTACTTTTATTAGTTTGATTTTCACTACACTTTTGTGTATTTCAATAGAATTGCTAAACTATCTAATTTCTTTTAATCAGGAAAACGTTGGGTCGATTTCAAAAAGCAATTCGTCTCCAACTTGAAGTTATATCAACAGGCAGCATCCATCCTTGCCTAGAAAGTCAGCTGAAATATAACTATGGCTATTTTCTTCAAATAAGTTGTAAGGGCCGGTTAGCTCAGTTGGTTAGAGCGTCGTGCTAATAACGCGAATGTCGTGGGTTCGATCCCCACACTGGCCATTCATTTTTGTCGTATTAATTGAGATATTTACCAAATATTTCTTTGGAGCTGAAGAAAAAGTGTTTCAATTTGTAATTCATCAATTCGCTACTTTTATCCGTTTTGATTTTCACTACACTTCTGTGTATTTCAATAGAATTGCTAAACTATCTAATTTCTTTTAATCATAAAAGGTTAGAGGAAAGTGTTGGATCGATTTGAAAAAAGCAATTCCTCTCCAACTTGAAGTTGTATCAACAGGCAGCATCCATCCTTGCCTAGAAAGTCAGTTGAAATATAACTATGGCTATTTTCTTCAAATAAGTTGTAAGGGCCGGTTAGCTCAGTTGGTTAGAGCGTCGTGCTAATAACGCGAATGTCGTGGGTTCGATCCCCACACTGGCCATTCATTTTTGTCGTATTAATTGAGATATTTACCAAATATTTCTTTGGAGCTGAAGAAAAAGTGTCTCAATTTGTAATGCATCAATTCGCTACTTTTATTAGTTTGATTTTCACTACACTTTTGTGTATTTCAATAGAATTGCTAAACTATCTAATTTCTTTTAATCAGGAAAACGTTGGGTCGATTTCAAAAAGCAATTCGTCTCCAACTTGAAGTTATATCAACAGGCAGCATCCATCCTTGCCTAGAAAGTCAGCTGAAATATAACTATGGCTATTTTCTTCAAATAAGTTGTAAGGGCCGGTTAGCTCAGTTGGTTAGAGCGTCGTGCTAATAACGCGAATGTCGTGGGTTCGATCCCCACACTGGCCATTCATTTTTGTCGTATTAATTGAGATATTTACCAAATATTTCTTTGGAGCTGAAGAAAAAGTGTCTCAATTTGTAATGCATCAATTCGCTACTTTTATTAGTTTGATTTTCACTACACTTTTGTGTATTTCAATAGAATTGCTAAACTATCTAATTTCTTTTAATCAGGAAAACGTTGGGTCGATTTCAAAAAGCAATTCGTCTCCAACTTGAAGTTATATCAACAGGCAGCATCCATCCTTGCCTAGAAAGTCAGCTGAAATATAACTATGGCTATTTTCTTCAAATAAGTTGTAAGGGCCGGTTAGCTCAGTTGGTTAGAGCGTCGTGCTAATAACGCGAATGTCGTGGGTTCGATCCCCACACTGGCCATTCATTTTTGTCGTATTAATTGAGATATTTACCAAATATTTCTTTGGAGCTGAAGAAAAAGTGTTTCAATTTGTAATTCATCAATTCGCTACTTTTATCCGTTTTGATTTTCACTACACTTCTGTGTATTTCAATAGAATTGCTAAACTATCTAATTTCTTTTAATCATAAAAGGTTAGAGGAAAGTGTTGGATCGATTTGAAAAAAGCAATTCCTCTCCAACTTGAAGTTGTATCAACAGGCAGCATCCATCCTTGCCTAGAAAGTCAGTTGAAATATAACTATGGCTATTTTCTTCAAATAAGTTGTAAGGGCCGGTTAGCTCAGTTGGTTAGAGCGTCGTGCTAATAACGCGAATGTCGTGGGTTCGATCCCCACACTGGCCATTCATTTTTGTCGTATTAATTGAGATATTTACCAAATATTTCTTTGGAGCTGAAGAAAAAGTGTCTCAATTTGTAATGCATCAATTCGCTACTTTTATTAGTTTGATTTTCACTACACTTTTGTGTATTTCAATAGAATTGCTAAACTATCTAATTTCTTTTAATCAGGAAAACGTTGGGTCGATTTCAAAAAGCAATTCGTCTCCAACTTGAAGTTATATCAACAGGCAGCATCCATCCTTGCCTAGAAAGTCAGCTGAAATATAACTATGGCTATTTTCTTCAAATAAGTTGTAAGGGCCGGTTAGCTCAGTTGGTTAGAGCGTCGTGCTAATAACGCGAATGTCGTGGGTTCGATCCCCACACTGGCCATTCATTTTTGTCGTATTAATTGAGATATTTACCAAATATTTCTTTGGAGCTGAAGAAAAAGTGTCTCAATTTGTAATGCATCAATTCGCTACTTTTATTAGTTTGATTTTCACTACACTTTTGTGTATTTCAATAGAATTGCTAAACTATCTAATTTCTTTTAATCAGGAAAACGTTGGGTCGATTTCAAAAAGCAATTCGTCTCCAACTTGAAGTTATATCAACAGGCAGCATCCATCCTTGCCTAGAAAGTCAGCTGAAATATAACTATGGCTATTTTCTTCAAATAAGTTGTAAGGGCCGGTTAGCTCAGTTGGTTAGAGCGTCGTGCTAATAACGCGAATGTCGTGGGTTCGATCCCCACACTGGCCATTCATTTTTGTCGTATTAATTGAGATATTTACCAAATATTTCTTTGGAGCTGAAGAAAAAGTGTTTCAATTTGTAATTCATCAATTCGCTACTTTTATCCGTTTTGATTTTCACTACACTTCTGTGTATTTCAATAGAATTGCTAAACTATCTAATTTCTTTTAATCATAAAAGGTTAGAGGAAAGTGTTGGATCGATTTGAAAAAAGCAATTCCTCTCCAACTTGAAGTTGTATCAACAGGCAGCATCCATCCTTGCCTAGAAAGTCAGTTGAAATATAACTATGGCTATTTTCTTCAAATAAGTTGTAAGGGCCGGTTAGCTCAGTTGGTTAGAGCGTCGTGCTAATAACGCGAATGTCGTGGGTTCGATCCCCACACTGGCCATTCATTTTTGTCGTATTAATTGAGATATTTACCAAATATTTCTTTGGAGCTGAAGAAAAAGTGTCTCAATTTGTAATGCATCAATTCGCTACTTTTATTAGTTTGATTTTCACTACACTTTTGTGTATTTCAATAGAATTGCTAAACTATCTAATTTCTTTTAATCAGGAAAACGTTGGGTCGATTTCAAAAAGCAATTCGTCTCCAACTTGAAGTTATATCAACAGGCAGCATCCATCCTTGCCTAGAAAGTCAGCTGAAATATAACTATGGCTATTTTCTTCAAATAAGTTGTAAGGGCCGGTTAGCTCAGTTGGTTAGAGCGTCGTGCTAATAACGCGAATGTCGTGGGTTCGATCCCCACACTGGCCATTCATTTTTGTCGTATTAATTGAGATATTTACCAAATATTTCTTTGGAGCTGAAGAAAAAGTGTCTCAATTTGTAATGCATCAATTCGCTACTTTTATTAGTTTGATTTTCACTACACTTTTGTGTATTTCAATAGAATTGCTAAACTATCTAATTTCTTTTAATCAGGAAAACGTTGGGTCGATTTCAAAAAGCAATTCGTCTCCAACTTGAAGTTATATCAACAGGCAGCATCCATCCTTGCCTAGAAAGTCAGCTGAAATATAACTATGGCTATTTTCTTCAAATAAGTTGTAAGGGCCGGTTAGCTCAGTTGGTTAGAGCGTCGTGCTAATAACGCGAATGTCGTGGGTTCGATCCCCACACTGGCCATTCATTTTTGTCGTATTAATTGAGATATTTACCAAATATTTCTTTGGAGCTGAAGAAAAAGTGTTTCAATTTGTAATTCATCAATTCGCTACTTTTATCCGTTTTGATTTTCACTACACTTCTGTGTATTTCAATAGAATTGCTAAACTATCTAATTTCTTTTAATCATAAAAGGTTAGAGGAAAGTGTTGGATCGATTTGAAAAAAGCAATTCCTCAAATAAGTTGTAAGGGCCGGTTAGCTCAGTTGGTTAGAGCGTCGTGCTAATAACGCGAATGTCGTGGGTTCGATCCCCACACTGGCCATTCATTTTTGTCGTATTAATTGAGATATTTACCAAATATTTCTTTGGAGCTGAAGAAAAAGTGTCTCAATTTGTAATGCATCAATTCGCTACTTTTATTAGTTTGATTTTCACTACACTTTTGTGTATTTCAATAGAATTGCTAAACTATCTAATTTCTTTTAATCAGGAAAACGTTGGGTCGATTTCAAAAAGCAATTCGTCTCCAACTTGAAGTTATATCAACAGGCAGCATCCATCCTTGCCTAGAAAGTCAGCTGAAATATAACTATGGCTATTTTCTTCAAATAAGTTGTAAGGGCCGGTTAGCTCAGTTGGTTAGAGCGTCGTGCTAATAACGCGAATGTCGTGGGTTCGATCCCCACACTGGCCATTCATTTTTGTCGTATTAATTGAGATATTTACCAAATATTTCTTTGGAGCTGAAGAAAAAGTGTTTCAATTTGTAATTCATCAATTCGCTACTTTTATCCGTTTTGATTTTCACTACACTTCTGTGTATTTCAATAGAATTGCTAAACTATCTAATTTCTTTTAATCATAAAAGGTTAGAGGAAAGTGTTGGATCGATTTGAAAAAAGCAATTCCTCTCCAACTTGAAGTTGTATCAACAGGCAGCATCCATCCTTGCCTAGAAAGTCAGTTGAAATATAACTATGGCTATTTTCTTCAAATAAGTTGTAAGGGCCGGTTAGCTCAGTTGGTTAGAGCGTCGTGCTAATAACGCGAATGTCGTGGGTTCGATCCCCACACTGGCCATTCATTTTTGTCGTATTAATTGAGATATTTACCAAATATTTCTTTGGAGCTGAAGAAAAAGTGTCTCAATTTGTAATGCATCAATTCGCTACTTTTATTAGTTTGATTTTCACTACACTTTTGTGTATTTCAATAGAATTGCTAAACTATCTAATTTCTTTTAATCAGGAAAACGTTGGGTCGATTTCAAAAAGCAATTCGTCTCCAACTTGAAGTTATATCAACAGGCAGCATCCATCCTTGCCTAGAAAGTCAGCTGAAATATAACTATGGCTATTTTCTTCAAATAAGTTGTAAGGGCCGGTTAGCTCAGTTGGTTAGAGCGTCGTGCTAATAACGCGAATGTCGTGGGTTCGATCCCCACACTGGCCATTCATTTTTGTCGTATTAATTGAGATATTTACCAAATATTTCTTTGGAGCTGAAGAAAAAGTGTTTCAATTTGTAATTCATCAATTCGCTACTTTTATCCGTTTTGATTTTCACTACACTTCTGTGTATTTCAATAGAATTGCTACACTATCTAATTTCTTTTAATCATAAAAGGTTAGAGGAAAGTGTTGGATCGATTTGAAAAAAGCAATTCCTCTCCAACTTGAAGTTGTATCAACAGGCAGCATCCATCCTTGCCTAGAAAGTCAGTTGAAATATAACTATGGCTATTTTCTTCAAATAAGTTGTAAGGGCCGGTTAGCTCAGTTGGTTAGAGCGTCGTGCTAATAACGCGAATGTCGTGGGTTCGATCCCCACACTGGCCATTCATTTTTGTCGTATTAATTGAGATATTTACCAAATATTTCTTTGGAGCTGAAGAAAAAGTGTCTCAATTTGTAATGCATCAATTCGCTACTTTTATTAGTTTGATTTTCACTACACTTTTGTGTATTTCAATAGAATTGCTAAACTATCTAATTTCTTTTAATCAGGAAAACGTTGGGTCGATTTCAAAAAGCAATTCGTCTCCAACTTGAAGTTATATCAACAGGCAGCATCCATCCTTGCCTAGAAAGTCAGCTGAAATATAACTATGGCTATTTTCTTCAAATAAGTTGTAAGGGCCGGTTAGCTCAGTTGGTTAGAGCGTCGTGCTAATAACGCGAATGTCGTGGGTTCGATCCCCACACTGGCCATTCATTTTTGTCGTATTAATTGAGATATTTACCAAATATTTCTTTGGAGCTGAAGAAAAAGTGTTTCAATTTGTAATTCATCAATTCGCTACTTTTATCCGTTTTGATTTTCACTACACTTCTGTGTATTTCAATAGAATTGCTAAACTATCTAATTTCTTTTAATCATAAAAGGTTAGAGGAAAGTGTTGGATCGATTTGAAAAAAGCAATTCCTCTCCAACTTGAAGTTATATCAACAGGCAGCATCCATCCTTGCCTAGAAAGTCAGCTGAAATATAACTATGGCTATTTTCTTCAAATAAGTTGTAAGGGCCGGTTAGCTCAGTTGGTTAGAGCGTCGTGCTAATAACGCGAATGTCGTGGGTTCGATCCCCACACTGGCCATTCATTTTTGTCGTATTAATTGAGATATTTACCAAATATTTCTTTGGAGCTGAAGAAAAAGTGTCTCAATTTGTAATGCATCAATTCGCTACTTTTATTAGTTTGATTTTCACTACACTTTTGTGTATTTCAATAGAATTGCTAAACTATCTAATTTCTTTTAATCAGGAAAACGTTGGGTCGATTTCAAAAAGCAATTCGTCTCCAACTTGAAGTTATATCAACAGGCAGCATCCATCCTTGCCTAGAAAGTCAGCTGAAATATAACTATGGCTATTTTCTTCAAATAAGTTGTAAGGGCCGGTTAGCTCAGTTGGTTAGAGCGTCGTGCTAATAACGCGAATGTCGTGGGTTCGATCCCCACACTGGCCATTCATTTTTGTCGTATTAATTGAGATATTTACCAAATATTTCTTTGGAGCTGAAGAAAAAGTGTTTCAATTTGTAATTCATCAATTCGCTACTTTTATCCGTTTTGATTTTCACTACACTTCTGTGTATTTCAATAGAATTGCTAAACTATCTAATTTCTTTTAATCATAAAAGGTTAGAGGAAAGTGTTGGATCGATTTGAAAAAAGCAATTCCTCTCCAACTTGAAGTTGTATCAACAGGCAGCATCCATCCTTGCCTAGAAAGTCAGTTGAAATATAACTATGGCTATTTTCTTCAAATAAGTTGTAAGGGCCGGTTAGCTCAGTTGGTTAGAGCGTCGTGCTAATAACGCGAATGTCGTGGGTTCGATCCCCACACTGGCCATTCATTTTTGTCGTATTAATTGAGATATTTACCAAATATTTCTTTGGAGCTGAAGAAAAAGTGTCTCAATTTGTAATGCATCAATTCGCTACTTTTATTAGTTTGATTTTCACTACACTTTTGTGTATTTCAATAGAATTGCTAAACTATCTAATTTCTTTTAATCAGGAAAACGTTGGGTCGATTTCAAAAAGCAATTCGTCTCCAACTTGAAGTTATATCAACAGGCAGCATCCATCCTTGCCTAGAAAGTCAGCTGAAATATAACTATGGCTATTTTCTTCAAATAAGTTGTAAGGGCCGGTTAGCTCAGTTGGTTAGAGCGTCGTGCTAATAACGCGAATGTCGTGGGTTCGATCCCCACACTGGCCATTCATTTTTGTCGTATTAATTGAGATATTTACCAAATATTTCTTTGGAGCTGAAGAAAAAGTGTCTCAATTTGTAATGCATCAATTCGCTACTTTTATTAGTTTGATTTTCACTACACTTTTGTGTATTTCAATAGAATTGCTAAACTATCTAATTTCTTTTAATCAGGAAAACGTTGGGTCGATTTCAAAAAGCAATTCGTCTCCAACTTGAAGTTATATCAACAGGCAGCATCCATCCTTGCCTAGAAAGTCAGCTGAAATATAACTATGGCTATTTTCTTCAAATAAGTTGTAAGGGCCGGTTAGCTCAGTTGGTTAGAGCGTCGTGCTAATAACGCGAATGTCGTGGGTTCGATCCCCACACTGGCCATTCATTTTTGTCGTATTAATTGAGATATTTACCAAATATTTCTTTGGAGCTGAAGAAAAAGTGTTTCAATTTGTAATTCATCAATTCGCTACTTTTATCCGTTTTGATTTTCACTACACTTCTGTGTATTTCAATAGAATTGCTAAACTATCTAATTTCTTTTAATCATAAAAGGTTAGAGGAAAGTGTTGGATCGATTTGAAAAAAGCAATTCCTCTCCAACTTGAAGTTGTATCAACAGGCAGCATCCATCCTTGCCTAGAAAGTCAGTTGAAATATAACTATGGCTATTTTCTTCAAATAAGTTGTAAGGGCCGGTTAGCTCAGTTGGTTAGAGCGTCGTGCTAATAACGCGAATGTCGTGGGTTCGATCCCCACACTGGCCATTCATTTTTGTCGTATTAATTGAGATATTTACCAAATATTTCTTTGGAGCTGAAGAAAAAGTGTCTCAATTTGTAATGCATCAATTCGCTACTTTTATTAGTTTGATTTTCACTACACTTTTGTGTATTTCAATAGAATTGCTAAACTATCTAATTTCTTTTAATCAGGAAAACGTTGGGTCGATTTCAAAAAGCAATTCGTCTCCAACTTGAAGTTATATCAACAGGCAGCATCCATCCTTGCCTAGAAAGTCAGCTGAAATATAACTATGGCTATTTTCTTCAAATAAGTTGTAAGGGCCGGTTAGCTCAGTTGGTTAGAGCGTCGTGCTAATAACGCGAATGTCGTGGGTTCGATCCCCACACTGGCCATTCATTTTTGTCGTATTAATTGAGATATTTACCAAATATTTCTTTGGAGCTGAAGAAAAAGTGTTTCAATTTGTAATTCATCAATTCGCTACTTTTATCCGTTTTGATTTTCACTACACTTCTGTGTATTTCAATAGAATTGCTAAACTATCTAATTTCTTTTAATCATAAAAGGTTAGAGGAAAGTGTTGGATCGATTTGAAAAAAGCAATTCCTCTCCAACTTGAAGTTGTATCAACAGGCAGCATCCATCCTTGCCTAGAAAGTCAGTTGAAATATAACTATGGCTATTTTCTTCAAATAAGTTGTAAGGGCCGGTTAGCTCAGTTGGTTAGAGCGTCGTGCTAATAACGCGAATGTCGTGGGTTCGATCCCCACACTGGCCATTCATTTTTGTCGTATTAATTGAGATATTTACCAAATATTTCTTTGGAGCTGAAGAAAAAGTGTCTCAATTTGTAATGCATCAATTCGCTACTTTTATTAGTTTGATTTTCACTACACTTTTGTGTATTTCAATAGAATTGCTAAACTATCTAATTTCTTTTAATCAGGAAAACGTTGGGTCGATTTCAAAAAGCAATTCGTCTCCAACTTGAAGTTATATCAACAGGCAGCATCCATCCTTGCCTAGAAAGTCAGCTGAAATATAACTATGGCTATTTTCTTCAAATAAGTTGTAAGGGCCGGTTAGCTCAGTTGGTTAGAGCGTCGTGCTAATAACGCGAATGTCGTGGGTTCGATCCCCACACTGGCCATTCATTTTTGTCGTATTAATTGAGATATTTACCAAATATTTCTTTGGAGCTGAAGAAAAAGTGTCTCAATTTGTAATGCATCAATTCGCTACTTTTATTAGTTTGATTTTCACTACACTTTTGTGTATTTCAATAGAATTGCTAAACTATCTAATTTCTTTTAATCAGGAAAACGTTGGGTCGATTTCAAAAAGCAATTCGTCTCCAACTTGAAGTTATATCAACAGGCAGCATCCATCCTTGCCTAGAAAGTCAGCTGAAATATAACTATGGCTATTTTCTTCAAATAAGTTGTAAGGGCCGGTTAGCTCAGTTGGTTAGAGCGTCGTGCTAATAACGCGAATGTCGTGGGTTCGATCCCCACACTGGCCATTCATTTTTGTCGTATTAATTGAGATATTTACCAAATATTTCTTTGGAGCTGAAGAAAAAGTGTTTCAATTTGTAATTCATCAATTCGCTACTTTTATCCGTTTTGATTTTCACTACACTTCTGTGTATTTCAATAGAATTGCTAAACTATCTAATTTCTTTTAATCATAAAAGGTTAGAGGAAAGTGTTGGATCGATTTGAAAAAAGCAATTCCTCTCCAACTTGAAGTTGTATCAACAGGCAGCATCCATCCTTGCCTAGAAAGTCAGTTGAAATATAACTATGGCTATTTTCTTCAAATAAGTTGTAAGGGCCGGTTAGCTCAGTTGGTTAGAGCGTCGTGCTAATAACGCGAATGTCGTGGGTTCGATCCCCATACTGGCCATTCATTTTTGTCGTATTAATTGAGATATTTACCAAATATTTCTTTGGAGCTGAAGAAAAAGTGTCTCAATTTGTAATGCATCAATTCGCTACTTTTATTAGTTTGATTTTCACTACACTTTTGTGTATTTCAATAGAATTGCTAAACTATCTAATTTCTTTTAATCAGGAAAACGTTGGGTCGATTTCAAAAAGCAATTCGTCTCCAACTTGAAGTTATATCAACAGGCAGCATCCATCCTTGCCTAGAAAGTCAGCTGAAATATAACTATGGCTATTTTCTTCAAATAAATTGTAAGGGCCGGTTAGCTCAGTTGGTTAGAGCGTCGTGCTAATAACGCGAATGTCGTGGGTTCGATCCCCACACTGGCCATTCATTTTTGTCGTATTAATTGAGATATTTACCAAATATTTCTTTGGAGCTGAAGAAAAAGTGTTTCAATTTGTAATTCATCAATTCGCTACTTTTATCCGTTTTGATTTTCACTACACTTCTGTGTATTTCAATAGAATTGCTAAACTATCTAATTTCTTTTAATCATAAAAGGTTAGAGGAAAGTGTTGGATCGATTTGAAAAAAGCAATTCCTCTCCAACTTGAAGTTGTATCAACAGGCAGCATCCATCCTTGCCTAGAAAGTCAGTTGAAATATAACTATGGCTATTTTCTTCAAATAAGTTGTAAGGGCCGGTTAGCTCAGTTGGTTAGAGCGTCGTGCTAATAACGCGAATGTCGTGGGTTCGATCCCCACACTGGCCATTCATTTTTGTCGTATTAATTGAGATATTTACCAAATATTTCTTTGGAGCTGAAGAAAAAGTGTCTCAATTTGTAATGCATCAATTCGCTACTTTTATTAGTTTGATTTTCACTACACTTTTGTGTATTTCAATAGAATTGCTAAACTATCTAATTTCTTTTAATCAGGAAAACGTTGGGTCGATTTCAAAAAGCAATTCGTCTCCAACTTGAAGTTATATCAACAGGCAGCATCCATCCTTGCCTAGAAAGTCAGCTGAAATATAACTATGGCTATTTTCTTCAAATAAGTTGTAAGGGCCGGTTAGCTCAGTTGGTTAGAGCGTCGTGCTAATAACGCGAATGTCGTGGGTTCGATCCCCACACTGGCCATTCATTTTTGTCGTATTAATTGAGATATTTACCAAATATTTCTTTGGAGCTGAAGAAAAAGTGTCTCAATTTGTAATGCATCAATTCGCTACTTTTATTAGTTTGATTTTCACTACACTTTTGTGTATTTCAATAGAATTGCTAAACTATCTAATTTCTTTTAATCAGGAAAACGTTGGGTCGATTTCAAAAAGCAATTCGTCTCCAACTTGAAGTTATATCAACAGGCAGCATCCATCCTTGCCTAGAAAGTCAGCTGAAATATAACTATGGCTATTTTCTTCAAATAAGTTGTAAGGGCCGGTTAGCTCAGTTGGTTAGAGCGTCGTGCTAATAACGCGAATGTCGTGGGTTCGATCCCCACACTGGCCATTCATTTTTGTCGTATTAATTGAGATATTTACCAAATATTTCTTTGGAGCTGAAGAAAAAGTGTTTCAATTTGTAATTCATCAATTCGCTACTTTTATCCGTTTTGATTTTCACTACACTTCTGTGTATTTCAATAGAATTGCTAAACTATCTAATTTCTTTTAATCATAAAAGGTTAGAGGAAAGTGTTGGATCGATTTGAAAAAAGCAATTCCTCAAATAAGTTGTAAGGGCCGGTTAGCTCAGTTGGTTAGAGCGTCGTGCTAATAACGCGAATGTCGTGGGTTCGATCCCCACACTGGCCATTCATTTTTGTCGTATTAATTGAGATATTTACCAAATATTTCTTTGGAGCTGAAGAAAAAGTGTCTCAATTTGTAATGCATCAATTCGCTACTTTTATTAGTTTGATTTTCACTACACTTTTGTGTATTTCAATAGAATTGCTAAACTATCTAATTTCTTTTAATCAGGAAAACGTTGGGTCGATTTCAAAAAGCAATTCGTCTCCAACTTGAAGTTATATCAACAGGCAGCATCCATCCTTGCCTAGAAAGTCAGCTGAAATATAACTATGGCTATTTTCTTCAAATAAGTTGTAAGGGCCGGTTAGCTCAGTTGGTTAGAGCGTCGTGCTAATAACGCGAATGTCGTGGGTTCGATCCCCACACTGGCCATTCATTTTTGTCGTATTAATTGAGATATTTACCAAATATTTCTTTGGAGCTGAAGAAAAAGTGTTTCAATTTGTAATTCATCAATTCGCTACTTTTATCCGTTTTGATTTTCACTACACTTCTGTGTATTTCAATAGAATTGCTAAACTATCTAATTTCTTTTAATCATAAAAGGTTAGAGGAAAGTGTTGGATCGATTTGAAAAAAGCAATTCCTCTCCAACTTGAAGTTGTATCAACAGGCAGCATCCATCCTTGCCTAGAAAGTCAGCTGAAATATAACTATGGCTATTTTCTTCAAATAAGTTGTAAGGGCCGGTTAGCTCAGTTGGTTAGAGCGTCGTGCTAATAACGCGAATGTCGTGGGTTCGATCCCCACACTGGCCATTCATTTTTGTCGTATTAATTGAGATATTTACCAAATATTTCTTTGGAGCTGAAGAAAAAGTGTTTCAATTTGTAATTCATCAATTCGCTACTTTTATCCGTTTTGATTTTCACTACACTTCTGTGTATTTCAATAGAATTGCTAAACTATCTAATTTCTTTTAATCATAAAAGGTTAGAGGAAAGTGTTGGATCGATTTGAAAAAAGCAATTCCTCTCCAACTTGAAGTTGTATCAACAGGCAGCATCCATCCTTGCCTAGAAAGTCAGTTGAAATATAACTATGGCTATTTTCTTCAAATAAGTTGTAAGGGCCGGTTAGCTCAGTTGGTTAGAGCGTCGTGCTAATAACGCGAATGTCGTGGGTTCGATCCCCACACTGGCCATTCATTTTTGTCGTATTAATTGAGATATTTACCAAATATTTCTTTGGAGCTGAAGAAAAAGTGTCTCAATTTGTAATGCATCAATTCGCTACTTTTATTAGTTTGATTTTCACTACACTTTTGTGTATTTCAATAGAATTGCTAAACTATCTAATTTCTTTTAATCAGGAAAACGTTGGGTCGATTTCAAAAAGCAATTCGTCTCCAACTTGAAGTTATATCAACAGGCAGCATCCATCCTTGCCTAGAAAGTCAGCTGAAATATAACTATGGCTATTTTCTTCAAATAAGTTGTAAGGGCCGGTTAGCTCAGTTGGTTAGAGCGTCGTGCTAATAACGCGAATGTCGTGGGTTCGATCCCCACACTGGCCATTCATTTTTGTCGTATTAATTGAGATATTTACCAAATATTTCTTTGGAGCTGAAGAAAAAGTGTTTCAATTTGTAATTCATCAATTCGCTACTTTTATCCGTTTTGATTTTCACTACACTTCTGTGTATTTCAATAGAATTGCTAAACTATCTAATTTCTTTTAATCATAAAAGGTTAGAGGAAAGTGTTGGATCGATTTGAAAAAAGCAATTCCTCTCCAACTTGAAGTTGTATCAACAGGCAGCATCCATCCTTGCCTAGAAAGTCAGCTGAAATATAACTATGGCTATTTTCTTCAAATAAGTTGTAAGGGCCGGTTAGCTCAGTTGGTTAGAGCGTCGTGCTAATAACGCGAATGTCGTGGGTTCGATCCCCACACTGGCCATTCATTTTTGTCGTATTAATTGAGATATTTACCAAATATTTCTTTGGAGCTGAAGAAAAAGTGTTTCAATTTGTAATTCATCAATTCGCTACTTTTATCCGTTTTGATTTTCACTACACTTCTGTGTATTTCAATAGAATTGCTAAACTATCTAATTTCTTTTAATCATAAAAGGTTAGAGGAAAGTGTTGGATCGATTTGAAAAAAGCAATTCCTCTCCAACTTGAAGTTGTATCAACAGGCAGCATCCATCCTTGCCTAGAAAGTCAGTTGAAATATAACTATGGCTATTTTCTTCAAATAAGTTGTAAGGGCCGGTTAGCTCAGTTGGTTAGAGCGTCGTGCTAATAACGCGAATGTCGTGGGTTCGATCCCCACACTGGCCATTCATTTTTGTCGTATTAATTGAGATATTTACCAAATATTTCTTTGGAGCTGAAGAAAAAGTGTCTCAATTTGTAATGCATCAATTCGCTACTTTTATTAGTTTGATTTTCACTACACTTTTGTGTATTTCAATAGAATTGCTAAACTATCTAATTTCTTTTAATCAGGAAAACGTTGGGTCGATTTCAAAAAGCAATTCGTCTCCAACTTGAAGTTATATCAACAGGCAGCATCCATCCTTGCCTAGAAAGTCAGCTGAAATATAACTATGGCTATTTTCTTCAAATAAGTTGTAAGGGCCGGTTAGCTCAGTTGGTTAGAGCGTCGTGCTAATAACGCGAATGTCGTGGGTTCGATCCCCACACTGGCCATTCATTTTTGTCGTATTAATTGAGATATTTACCAAATATTTCTTTGGAGCTGAAGAAAAAGTATTTCAATTTGTAATTCATCAATTCGCTACTTTTATCCGTTTTGATTTTCACTACACTTCTGTGTATTTCAATAGAATTGCTAAACTATCTAATTTCTTTTAATCATAAAAGGTTAGAGGAAAGTGTTGGATCGATTTGAAAAAAGCAATTCCTCTCCAACTTGAAGTTATATCAACAGGCAGCATCTATCCTTGCCTAGAAAGTCAGCTGAAATATAACTATGGCTATTTTCTTCAAATAAGTTGTAAGGGCCGGTTAGCTCAGTTGGTTAGAGCGTCGTGCTAATAACGCGAATGTCGTGGGTTCGATCCCCACACTGGCCATTCATTTTTGTCGTATTAATTGAGATATTTACCAAATATTTCTTTGGAGCTGAAGAAAAAGTGTCTCAATTTGTAATGCATCAATTCGCTACTTTTATTAGTTTGATTTTCACTACACTTTTGTGTATTTCAATAGAATTGCTAAACTATCTAATTTCTTTTAATCAGGAAAACGTTGGGTCGATTTCAAAAAGCAATTCGTCTCCAACTTGAAGTTATATCAACAGGCAGCATCCATCCTTGCCTAGAAAGTCAGCTGAAATATAACTATGGCTATTTTCTTCAAATAAGTTGTAAGGGCCGGTTAGCTCAGTTGGTTAGAGCGTCGTGCTAATAACGCGAATGTCGTGGGTTCGATCCCCACACTGGCCATTCATTTTTGTCGTATTAATTGAGATATTTACCAAATATTTCTTTGGAGCTGAAGAAAAAGTGTCTCAATTTGTAATGCATCAATTCGCTACTTTTATTAGTTTGATTTTCACTACACTTTTGTGTATTTCAATAGAATTGCTAAACTATCTAATTTCTTTTAATCAGGAAAACGTTGGGTCGATTTCAAAAAGCAATTCGTCTCCAACTTGAAGTTATATCAACAGGCAGCATCCATCCTTGCCTAGAAAGTCAGCTGAAATATAACTATGGCTATTTTCTTCAAATAAGTTGTAAGGGCCGGTTAGCTCAGTTGGTTAGAGCGTCGTGCTAATAACGCGAATGTCGTGGGTTCGATCCCCACACTGGCCATTCATTTTTGTCGTATTAATTGAGATATTTACCAAATATTTCTTTGGAGCTGAAGAAAAAGTATTTCAATTTGTAATTCATCAATTCGCTACTTTTATCCGTTTTGATTTTCACTACACTTCTGTGTATTTCAATAGAATTGCTAAACTATCTAATTTCTTTTAATCATAAAAGGTTAGAGGAAAGTGTTGGATCGATTTGAAAAAAGCAATTCCTCTCCAACTTGAAGTTATATCAACAGGCAGCATCTATCCTTGCCTAGAAAGTCAGCTGAAATATAACTATGGCTATTTTCTTCAAATAAGTTGTAAGGGCCGGTTAGCTCAGTTGGTTAGAGCGTCGTGCTAATAACGCGAATGTCGTGGGTTCGATCCCCACACTGGCCATTCATTTTTGTCGTATTAATTGAGATATTTACCAAATATTTCTTTGGAGCTGAAGAAAAAGTGTCTCAATTTGTAATGCATCAATTCGCTACTTTTATTAGTTTGATTTTCACTACACTTTTGTGTATTTCAATAGAATTGCTAAACTATCTAATTTCTTTTAATCAGGAAAACGTTGGGTCGATTTCAAAAAGCAATTCGTCTCCAACTTGAAGTTATATCAACAGGCAGCATCCATCCTTGCCTAGAAAGTCAGCTGAAATATAACTATGGCTATTTTCTTCAAATAAGTTGTAAGGGCCGGTTAGCTCAGTTGGTTAGAGCGTCGTGCTAATAACGCGAATGTCGTGGGTTCGATCCCCACACTGGCCATTCATTTTTGTCGTATTAATTGAGATATTTACCAAATATTTCTTTGGAGCTGAAGAAAAAGTGTCTCAATTTGTAATGCATCAATTCGCTACTTTTATTAGTTTGATTTTCACTACACTTTTGTGTATTTCAATAGAATTGCTAAACTATCTAATTTCTTTTAATCAGGAAAACGTTGGGTCGATTTCAAAAAGCAATTCGTCTCCAACTTGAAGTTATATCAACAGGCAGCATCCATCCTTGCCTAGAAAGTCAGCTGAAATATAACTATGGCTATTTTCTTCAAATAAGTTGTAAGGGCCGGTTAGCTCAGTTGGTTAGAGCGTCGTGCTAATAACGCGAATGTCGTGGGTTCGATCCCCACACTGGCCATTCATTTTTGTCGTATTAATTGAGATATTTACCAAATATTTCTTTGGAGCTGAAGAAAAAGTGTTTCAATTTGTAATTCATCAATTCGCTACTTTTATCCGTTTTGATTTTCACTACACTTCTGTGTATTTCAATAGAATTGCTAAACTATCTAATTTCTTTTAATCATAAAAGGTTAGAGGAAAGTGTTGGATCGATTTGAAAAAAGCAATTCCTCTCCAACTTGAAGTTGTATCAACAGGCAGCATCCATCCTTGCCTAGAAAGTCAGTTGAAATATAACTATGGCTATTTTCTTCAAATAAGTTGTAAGGGCCGGTTAGCTCAGTTGGTTAGAGCGTCGTGCTAATAACGCGAATGTCGTGGGTTCGATCCCCACACTGGCCATTCATTTTTGTCGTATTAATTGAGATATTTACCAAATATTTCTTTGGAGCTGAAGAAAAAGTGTCTCAATTTGTAATGCATCAATTCGCTACTTTTATTAGTTTGATTTTCACTACACTTTTGTGTATTTCAATAGAATTGCTAAACTATCTAATTTCTTTTAATCAGGAAAACGTTGGGTCGATTTCAAAAAGCAATTCGTCTCCAACTTGAAGTTATATCAACAGGCAGCATCCATCCTTGCCTAGAAAGTCAGCTGAAATATAACTATGGCTATTTTCTTCAAATAAGTTGTAAGGGCCGGTTAGCTCAGTTGGTTAGAGCGTCGTGCTAATAACGCGAATGTCGTGGGTTCGATCCCCACACTGGCCATTCATTTTTGTCGTATTAATTGAGATATTTACCAAATATTTCTTTGGAGCTGAAGAAAAAGTGTTTCAATTTGTAATTCATCAATTCGCTACTTTTATCCGTTTTGATTTTCACTACACTTCTGTGTATTTCAATAGAATTGCTAAACTATCTAATTTCTTTTAATCATAAAAGGTTAGAGGAAAGTGTTGGATCGATTTGAAAAAAGCAATTCCTCTCCAACTTGAAGTTATATCAACAGGCAGCATCCATCCTTGCCTAGAAAGTCAGCTGAAATATAACTATGGCTATTTTCTTCAAATAAGTTGTAAGGGCCGGTTAGCTCAGTTGGTTAGAGCGTCGTGCTAATAACGCGAATGTCGTGGGTTCGATCCCCACACTGGCCATTCATTTTTGTCGTATTAATTGAGATATTTACCAAATATTTCTTTGGAGCTGAAGAAAAAGTGTCTCAATTTGTAATGCATCAATTCGCTACTTTTATTAGTTTGATTTTCACTACACTTTTGTGTATTTCAATAGAATTGCTAAACTATCTAATTTCTTTTAATCAGGAAAACGTTGGGTCGATTTCAAAAAGCAATTCGTCTCCAACTTGAAGTTATATCAACAGGCAGCATCCATCCTTGCCTAGAAAGTCAGCTGAAATATAACTATGGCTATTTTCTTCAAATAAGTTGTAAGGGCCGGTTAGCTCAGTTGGTTAGAGCGTCGTGCTAATAACGCGAATGTCGTGGGTTCGATCCCCACACTGGCCATTCATTTTTGTCGTATTAATTGAGATATTTACCAAATATTTCTTTGGAGCTGAAGAAAAAGTGTCTCAATTTGTAATGCATCAATTCGCTACTTTTATTAGTTTGATTTTCACTACACTTTTGTGTATTTCAATAGAATTGCTAAACTATCTAATTTCTTTTAATCAGGAAAACGTTGGGTCGATTTCAAAAAGCAATTCGTCTCCAACTTGAAGTTATATCAACAGGCAGCATCCATCCTTGCCTAGAAAGTCAGCTGAAATATAACTATGGCTATTTTCTTCAAATAAGTTGTAAGGGCCGGTTAGCTCAGTTGGTTAGAGCGTCGTGCTAATAACGCGAATGTCGTGGGTTCGATCCCCACACTGGCCATTCATTTTTGTCGTATTAATTGAGATATTTACCAAATATTTCTTTGGAGCTGAAGAAAAAGTGTTTCAATTTGTAATTCATCAATTCGCTACTTTTATCCGTTTTGATTTTCACTACACTTCTGTGTATTTCAATAGAATTGCTAAACTATCTAATTTCTTTTAATCATAAAAGGTTAGAGGAAAGTGTTGGATCGATTTGAAAAAAGCAATTCCTCTCCAACTTGAAGTTGTATCAACAGGCAGCATCCATCCTTGCCTAGAAAGTCAGTTGAAATATAACTATGGCTATTTTCTTCAAATAAGTTGTAAGGGCCGGTTAGCTCAGTTGGTTAGAGCGTCGTGCTAATAACGCGAATGTCGTGGGTTCGATCCCCACACTGGCCATTCATTTTTGTCGTATTAATTGAGATATTTACCAAATATTTCTTTGGAGCTGAAAAAAAGTGTCTCAATTTGTAATGCATCAATTCGCTACTTTTATTAGTTTGATTTTCACTACACTTTTGTGTATTTCAATAGAATTGCTAAACTATCTAATTTCTTTTAATCAGGAAAACGTTGGGTCGATTTCAAAAAGCAATTCGTCTCCAACTTGAAGTTATATCAACAGGCAGCATCCATCCTTGCCTAGAAAGTCAGCTGAAATATAACTATGGCTATTTTCTTCAAATAAGTTGTAAGGGCCGGTTAGCTCAGTTGGTTAGAGCGTCGTGCTAATAACGCGAATGTCGTGGGTTCGATCCCCACACTGGCCATTCATTTTTGTCGTATTAATTGAGATATTTACCAAATATTTCTTTGGAGCTGAAGAAAAAGTATTTCAATTTGTAATTCATCAATTCGCTACTTTTATCCGTTTTGATTTTCACTACACTTCTGTGTATTTCAATAGAATTGCTAAACTATCTAATTTCTTTTAATCATAAAAGGTTAGAGGAAAGTGTTGGATCGATTTGAAAAAAGCAATTCCTCTCCAACTTGAAGTTATATCAACAGGCAGCATCTATCCTTGCCTAGAAAGTCAGCTGAAATATAACTATGGCTATTTTCTTCAAATAAGTTGTAAGGGCCGGTTAGCTCAGTTGGTTAGAGCGTCGTGCTAATAACGCGAATGTCGTGGGTTCGATCCCCACACTGGCCATTCATTTTTGTCGTATTAATTGAGATATTTACCAAATATTTATTTGGAGCTGAAGAAAAAGTGTCTCAATTTGTAATGCATCAATTCGCTACTTTTATTAGTTTGATTTTCACTACACTTTTGTGTATTTCAATAGAATTGCTAAACTATCTAATTTCTTTTAATCAGGAAAACGTTGGGTCGATTTCAAAAAGCAATTCGTCTCCAACTTGAAGTTATATCAACAGGCAGCATCCATCCTTGCCTAGAAAGTCAGCTGAAATATAACTATGGCTATTTTCTTCAAATAAGTTGTAAGGGCCGGTTAGCTCAGTTGGTTAGAGCGTCGTGCTAATAACGCGAATGTCGTGGGTTCGATCCCCACACTGGCCATTCATTTTTGTCGTATTAATTGAGATATTTACCAAATATTTCTTTGGAGCTGAAGAAAAAGTGTTTCAATTTGTAATTCATCAATTCGCTACTTTTATCCGTTTTGATTTTCACTACACTTCTGTGTATTTCAATAGAATTGCTAAACTATCTAATTTCTTTTAATCATAAAAGGTTAGAGGAAAGTGTTGGATCGATTTGAAAAAAGCAATTCCTCTCCAACTTGAAGTTGTATCAACAGGCAGCATCCATCCTTGCCTAGAAAGTCAGTTGAAATATAACTATGGCTATTTTCTTCAAATAAGTTGTAAGGGCCGGTTAGCTCAGTTGGTTAGAGCGTCGTGCTAATAACGCGAATGTCGTGGGTTCGATCCCCACACTGGCCATTCATTTTTGTCGTATTAATTGAGATATTTACCAAATATTTCTTTGGAGCTGAAAAAAAGTGTCTCAATTTGTAATGCATCAATTCGCTACTTTTATTAGTTTGATTTTCACTACACTTTTGTGTATTTCAATAGAATTGCTAAACTATCTAATTTCTTTTAATCAGGAAAACGTTGGGTCGATTTCAAAAAGCAATTCGTCTCCAACTTGAAGTTATATCAACAGGCAGCATCCATCCTTGCCTAGAAAGTCAGCTGAAATATAACTATGGCTATTTTCTTCAAATAAGTTGTAAGGGCCGGTTAGCTCAGTTGGTTAGAGCGTCGTGCTAATAACGCGAATGTCGTGGGTTCGATCCCCACACTGGCCATTCATTTTTGTCGTATTAATTGAGATATTTACCAAATATTTCTTTGGAGCTGAAGAAAAAGTATTTCAATTTGTAATTCATCAATTCGCTACTTTTATCCGTTTTGATTTTCACTACACTTCTGTGTATTTCAATAGAATTGCTAAACTATCTAATTTCTTTTAATCATAAAAGGTTAGAGGAAAGTGTTGGATCGATTTGAAAAAAGCAATTCCTCTCCAACTTGAAGTTATATCAACAGGCAGCATCTATCCTTGCCTAGAAAGTCAGCTGAAATATAACTATGGCTATTTTCTTCAAATAAGTTGTAAGGGCCGGTTAGCTCAGTTGGTTAGAGCGTCGTGCTAATAACGCGAATGTCGTGGGTTCGATCCCCACACTGGCCATTCATTTTTGTCGTATTAATTGAGATATTTACCAAATATTTATTTGGAGCTGAAGAAAAAGTGTCTCAATTTGTAATGCATCAATTCGCTACTTTTATTAGTTTGATTTTCACTACACTTTTGTGTATTTCAATAGAATTGCTAAACTATCTAATTTCTTTTAATCAGGAAAACGTTGGGTCGATTTCAAAAAGCAATTCGTCTCCAACTTGAAGTTATATCAACAGGCAGCATCCATCCTTGCCTAGAAAGTCAGCTGAAATATAACTATGGCTATTTTCTTCAAATAAGTTGTAAGGGCCGGTTAGCTCAGTTGGTTAGAGCGTCGTGCTAATAACGCGAATGTCGTGGGTTCGATCCCCACACTGGCCATTCATTTTTGTCGTATTAATTGAGATATTTACCAAATATTTCTTTGGAGCTGAAGAAAAAGTGTCTCAATTTGTAATGCATCAATTCGCTACTTTTATTAGTTTGATTTTCACTACACTTTTGTGTATTTCAATAGAATTGCTAAACTATCTAATTTCTTTTAATCAGGAAAACGTTGGGTCGATTTCAAAAAGCAATTCGTCTCCAACTTGAAGTTATATCAACAGGCAGCATCCATCCTTGCCTAGAAAGTCAGCTGAAATATAACTATGGCTATTTTCTTCAAATAAGTTGTAAGGGCCGGTTAGCTCAGTTGGTTAGAGCGTCGTGCTAATAACGCGAATGTCGTGGGTTCGATCCCCACACTGGCCATTCATTTTTGTCGTATTAATTGAGATATTTACCAAATATTTCTTTGGAGCTGAAGAAAAAGTGTTTCAATTTGTAATTCATCAATTCGCTACTTTTATCCGTTTTGATTTTCACTACACTTCTGTGTATTTCAATAGAATTGCTAAACTATCTTATTTCTTTTAATCATAAAAGGTTAGAGGAAAGTGTTGGATCGATTTGAAAAAAGCAATTCCTCTCCAACTTGAAGTTGTATCAACAGGCAGCATCCATCCTTGCCTAGAAAGTCAGTTGAAATATAACTATGGCTATTTTCTTCAAATAAGTTGTAAGGGCCGGTTAGCTCAGTTGGTTAGAGCGTCGTGCTAATAACGCGAATGTCGTGGGTTCGATCCCCACACTGGCCATTCATTTTTGTCGTATTAATTGAGATATTTACCAAATATTTCTTTGGAGCTGAAGAAAAAGTGTTTCAATTTGTAATTCATCAATTCGCTACTTTTATTAGTTTGATTTTCACTACACTTTTGTGTATTTCAATAGAATTGCTAAACTATCTAATTTCTTTTAATCAGGAAAACGTTGGGTCGATTTCAAAAAGCAATTCGTCTCCAACTTGAAGTTATATCAACAGGCAGCATCCATCCTTGCCTAGAAAGTCAGCTGAAATATAACTATGGCTATTTTCTTCAAATAAGTTGTAAGGGCCGGTTAGCTCAGTTGGTTAGAGCGTCGTGCTAATAACGCGAATGTCGTGGGTTCGATCCCCACACTGGCCATTCATTTTTTGTCGTATTAATTGAGATATTTACCAAATATTTCTTTGGAGCTGAAGAAAAAGTGTTTCAATTTGTAATTCATCAATTCGCTACTTTTATCCGTTTTGATTTTCACTACACTTCTGTGTATTTCAATAGAATTGCTAAACTATCTAATTTCTTTTAATCATAAAAGGTTAGAGGAAAGTGTTGGATCGATTTGAAAAAAGCAATTCCTCTCCAACTTGAAGTTGTATCAACAGGCAGCATCCATCCTTGCCTAGAAAGTCAGTTGAAATATAACTATGGCTATTTTCTTCAAATAAGTTGTAAGGGCCGGTTAGCTCAGTTGGTTAGAGCGTCGTGCTAATAACGCGAATGTCGTGGGTTCGATCCCCACACTGGCCATTCATTTTTGTCGTATTAATTGAGATATTTACCAAATATTTCTTTGGAGCTGAAGAAAAAGTGTCTCAATTTGTAATGCATCAATTCGCTACTTTTATTAGTTTGATTTTCACTACACTTTTGTGTATTTCAATAGAATTGCTAAACTATCTAATTTCTTTTAATCAGGAAAACGTTGGGTCGATTTCAAAAAGCAATTCGTCTCCAACTTGAAGTTATATCAACAGGCAGCATCCATCCTTGCCTAGAAAGTCAGCTGAAATATAACTATGGCTATTTTCTTCAAATAAGTTGTAAGGGCCGGTTAGCTCAGTTGGTTAGAGCGTCGTGCTAATAACGCGAATGTCGTGGGTTCGATCCCCACACTGGCCATTCATTTTTGTCGTATTAATTGAGATATTTACCAAATATTTCTTTGGAGCTGAAGAAAAAGTGTTTCAATTTGTAATTCATCAATTCGCTACTTTTATCCGTTTTGATTTTCACTACACTTCTGTGTATTTCAATAGAATTGCTAAACTATCTAATTTCTTTTAATCATAAAAGGTTAGAGGAAAGTGTTGGATCGATTTGAAAAAAGCAATTCCTCTCCAACTTGAAGTTGTATCAACAGGCAGCATCCATCCTTGCCTAGAAAGTCAGTTGAAATATAACTATGGCTATTTTCTTCAAATAAGTTGTAAGGGCCGGTTAGCTCAGTTGGTTAGAGCGTCGTGCTAATAACGCGAATGTCGTGGGTTCGATCCCCACACTGGCCATTCATTTTTGTCGTATTAATTGAGATATTTACCAAATATTTCTTTGGAGCTGAAGAAAAAGTGTCTCAATTTGTAATGCATCAATTCGCTACTTTTATTAGTTTGATTTTCACTACACTTTTGTGTATTTCAATAGAATTGCTAAACTATCTAATTTCTTTTAATCAGGAAAACGTTGGGTCGATTTCAAAAAGCAATTCGTCTCCAACTTGAAGTTATATCAACAGGCAGCATCCATCCTTGCCTAGAAAGTCAGCTGAAATATAACTATGGCTATTTTCTTCAAATAAGTTGTAAGGGCCGGTTAGCTCAGTTGGTTAGAGCGTCGTGCTAATAACGCGAATGTCGTGGGTTCGATCCCCACACTGGCCATTCATTTTTGTCGTATTAATTGAGATATTTACCAAATATTTCTTTGGAGCTGAAGAAAAAGTGTCTCAATTTGTAATGCATCAATTCGCTACTTTTATTAGTTTGATTTTCACTACACTTTTGTGTATTTCAATAGAATTGCTAAACTATCTAATTTCTTTTAATCAGGAAAACGTTGGGTCGATTTCAAAAAGCAATTCGTCTCCAACTTGAAGTTATATCAACAGGCAGCATCCATCCTTGCCTAGAAAGTCAGCTGAAATATAACTATGGCTATTTTCTTCAAATAAGTTGTAAGGGCCGGTAAAGGAGGTGTGAAATTTCGTAGATGAACTTTCGTTGATTCTTTCGGATTAATCACTTGATGATTCATATCAAAGGTACTGTGATGAACATTTATCATATTATGAACAATATATAATTGCAGTTGTCTGATTAGAACGTTTAAACCCCTACACCAGCGGTTTAAAATCGTTAGGCGGAGGGGGGTTGATTGATTGGGTGCGTTCGACTGGTTGTTATTGTATTGGGCTGTACTTGCTTACATTTTTCCAGAATGGCGGAATCGGAGCAAAACCGAATTAGAAGAAATGTTAATAATTTACACAAACAGAGTTATGTAACTAATAGAAATTCATACACTAGAGATAGTACAATAAGAATAGAAGGTTTACAAATAACAAAAGGAGAAGCAATAAAAGTAATAGAAGAAACAGAAGCAATAACAGGTCTAAACACGGTTCTAGCTGTAGTAGATAATGTTGATAGTGGAACATGTGATGTCACTCTTGATTCTAAAGAGAACGCCGTCAAATTATTACACGGTATAGAAATTAATGATGTAGAATACAATGTTAGCTTAATATTTTCTGACACTACTGTTGTTTCATTCATGAAATTGCCTTCCTATATTGAAGATGAAGAAATTATAAGCAAACTACAAGCAAAGGGAATAAAACTAGTCTCACCTGTATATAGAAGAGCTATTCCAGGTACACAGGTTGCAGATGGAACCCGCTTCGTGAAATGTGTTTTTCCACCTGGATTTGTGGCACTGCCATGGACTATAGGATTTAAACAGGGATCAACAACCAAGTATTATAGAGTGGTGCATAACAATCAGACTAAGGTATGTTCATTGTGTATGTCTGCCGAACATGTCCAAAGACAATGCCCACACTTTATATGTAAAAGATGTGGAGAACAAGGTCACACAAAGAGGCGATGCCATACAAAAGAGTGCATAAGATGTAAAGAATTTCCATTGAATTGTAGATGTTGTGAAAATGATGAAAGCGATGAAACCAGATATGATGGACGATGCCATTATGATGATCATAATGGTGACAGACATGGTAATGATGGGATTGGCAATGGTTATGGTAGAAATGGATTTGGAGCCCCGAAAAGCAGTGAACATGGCAGAAGAAAAGAAAAGGAAGATCAAGAATGTGACAATTGCGGTAAAATTAACTGTATGTGTAGTAGTTGCTTTGCATGTGGTAGAGATAAGTGTATTTGTCTTTGTATTAAATGTGGTCATTTCCCTTGTGAGTGTAATGATAATTGTATGTATTGTGGCAATGATCCATGTATTTGTATATGTCAGGATTGTAGCAACAATCCATGTGAATGTATATGTCAAAAATGCAATACAGCCACATGTGACTGCTCAAATGCTAATCTTGATGTTGACACTGAAGTAACAATAACAGCGATAAATGTAGATGAAGATACAAATAATGATAAAAGCAATGATAAGGATACTTTTGTGAAAGCAAATGAAATATTGGTAGAAGCTGTTGTGCACACTGAAAATATTTCAAGTGTTGATAGAAAAAGAAAATTGTCTGACTCTAATGAAACAGAAAAATTGGTTGTAGAAAATAGAGAGGTAGCTGGAGATGATATTGAATGTATCACTTCAGTTGATGAGTTAGTCAACGAGAAGGAGAGGAAAAACAAAGAGAAAAAAAAGGCCCGAAAAGATAATATAAAAGAGATCTCCTTAGACAATTCAGATGAAGATGATAGCACCTTTAGTGGTGATAACATAATCACTACTGGAGGTGATATAGAAAAATCACCTGATCCACATGAGATAGTAATGAACGAAAAATCGCCCTTAAAGGTGATAAAAAATGGTAATATTGGAAATAAAACTGTTGATGGTGAAACCACCACAGGTGATGAAATGGATATAGATGATTCGTTAGTCTTAGACATACAGGAAGATATGGAAGAAGGGAGTAAAAACATAAGCGGTACTTTATCGACACAAAACACAAATATTAATCTGAGTACTAAACAAATAAGAAAAAATAAGAAAAAAGAACGAAGGGCTGAAAGGAGATCTAGCATAAAAGTTATACCAAATGTAAATGTAAACAGAAGTAAGCAAAGTATAAATGAAAAATAAAATGGATATATTAATATATTTTTGTCTTCTAGTAGTCAGTATGGTTCTATTATGTTCATTTAATTGCAATGGACTTAAAAATGTTGATAATTTTCAGAATTTTGTATCTGTACTTTATGAAAAGAATATTAGTTTTACAATGTTACAAGAAACATTTTGGGACAATGATTATGTAGAAGGAATAGAAGATATGTATGAAGGTAAAATATATACAAGTAATGGTATAAATAGTAGACAAGGTGTTGCTATTATGGTTAACAATTTATATAAAGACAAAACAAAATTGGTACATAGTGATAATAATGGTAGATTTATACATATTTCATATGAAGATGAATATAAGTTTTATAATTTTATATCTATATATGCACCAAATATATGTTCAGAAAAATGTAATTTCTTTAAGTTTATAAAGAATTATATTGAAAAGTTAGATAATTTAATAATAGGTGGAGATTTTAATACATCATTGTCTAATTTAGACAGAGGTTATCAATCGAAAAATATAGTGGATGAGGCTTACTTAGAAATGTATGATATAATGAATAAATGTAATGTATATGATGTATGGAGATGTCGAAATAAAACAAAACGAATTTTTTCATGGAAAAGATTGTCTAATGATGTATTACAACAGAGCAGAATTGATTATTATTTAATCAGTAAAGATCTGTCAAGCAATGTACAAAATGTATTTTATAATGAAACTGCATTGAGTGATCATACTTTTGTAATTATGAATTTTAATTTTTGTAATATAGAAAGAGGACCAGGAATATGGGTCCTGAATAATTCTCTTTTATCAAATGAAGAATATGTAAAAAGAGTAAAGGATATCATATCAGAAGCTGTAGAATGTAGGTTGTATACTACAGAACCTCTGGTATGGTGGGATAATCTAAAGTATAAAATTAAAAAATTTTCACAAATTTTTTCTGAAAATTTGGCAAAAGAAAAAAGAAAAGAATTTTATTATATACAAAATAAAATGCAAAGATTGTGTGCTATGCATGCTGATGGTGTAAATATAGATATTACCAAATTAGAAAATTTAAAGTTAGAATTAAAAAATTATGAGTTAGAAAAATGTAAAGGTGCAGTCCTTAGGTCAAAGGCCATATGGGCGACTGAAGGTGATAAAAATACTAAGTTTTTTCTTAATCTTGAAAAATATAAACAAAAAAGTAATGCAGTAAAAGAATTAATAAATGAGCAAAATGATGTAATTAGTGATACAGATAGTATTTTAGAAATGGAATATACATTTTATAAAAAATTATATTCATGTGTAGATGTAAATGTTGATAAAATGGAAGATTTTCTTCAATCTGTAAATAATGAAATAGATGATGATGATAAAATTATGTGTGATACAGAAATACCATATGATGAAATAATTGAAGCTTTAGTGAATATGTCAAAAAATAAAAGTCCTGGATCAGATGGTCTAACCACAGAATTTTATTGTAAATTTTATGACTGTTTAAATCATATACTTTCTAAAATATTTAATACTGTATATGTTGAAGGGAAATTATCTAGGTCAATGAGAGCTGGTATTCTCAGTTTAATATACAAGAAAAAGGGTGACAGAAGAGTATTAAAAAATTATAGACCGATATCTTTGTTACAAGTAGATTATAAGATATTAGCCAGAATTATGGCAAATAGATTTAAAAAAGTTTTACCCAAAATTATATCAGAAAACCAAACATGTTGTATCATAGGTAGAGATATTTCAAATAACATTGCAAATGTTAGAGATGTAATTACACTAGTAGAAAGGGATGAACTTGAAGGTTATGTAATAAAAATAGATCAAGAAAAGGCCTTTGATCGTGTGAGTCATCAATATATTTTTAATGTCTTGAAAAAATTTGGATTTGGTGATGTATTTATTAAATGGATTATGATTTTTTATAATAAGATAAATAGTACTGTAAAATGTAATGGTTTTTTAACCAAATATTTTAGCATTGAAAATGGTATAAGACAAGGATGTCCTATTAGTGCTTTACTTTATGTGTTAGCTGCTGAACCTTTACAGTGTAATATTAAGATGAATAGTAAAATATCTGGAATTCAAATTCCAAATTCAGACAAAGAAGCACTCATTTTTCAACATGCAGATGACACTACCTTAACAGTGTCAAATAAAGAATCTGTTGGAGAAATTTTTAAAGTTTTTGAAAAATATGAAGCTAGCTCTGGAGCAAAAATAAACAAACAAAAATCAGAAATACTGCCAATTGGAATAGGTACTATTTCAGATACCGAAAAAATAAGGTATGGTTTAACAATATGTGAAAAAGAGATATTATTACTCGGTGTATATATTGGCAAAGATCAAATTGTATGTGATAATTTAAATTGGAGAGAAAAGGTTGCCAAAATTAAAACATTATTAAACATGTGGATACAGAGACACTTAACAATACAAGGGAGAGTACATGTTGTCTCTACCCTATTAATGTCCAGAATATGGTACACATTATTTGTAACATGTATACCCGATTGGGCTCTACGTGAAATTAAAACAGCATGTGTCAATTTTATATGGAACAATGGTTCACATTTAGTAAAATATAATACTATTATTAATGAAAAATGTAATGGTGGTTTGCAATTACCTGATATTGTATCAAAAATAAATGCATTTAGACTCAAATTTATGATACGATTTTTAGATAATGACTGTAATGTATTATGGAAATATATTTTTAAATACTTTTTATCAAAGATATATGATATGAAATTAGGGGATGAAATAATATATATGACATTACCAGATAAAGCTATGTTATGTGTTCCAAACATTTACAGAGAAATGCTGAAATCTTTTAATAATATCAGAGAACATGTTATTTTTCAACATAGTATTGAAAACATTTATGATCAACCATTATTTTATAACCCCAAAATATTACATTGTGGAAAGATTATCATATGGCATGATTTTATAAAAGCTGGCATAGTACAATTGAAAGATATATGTTATGAAGTCAAGACAGGTTTTTTACCAAACAAAGCAATTGTTGAAATGATATGTAATATAGATAGTGATTGTGATAGTAATAATATTGTAAAAAGAATAGATGTACTCAAGTCTGCAATACCAGAAGATTGGACTAAAACTTTTCAAACTGAAATACACAACAGGAAAAACAATAGAACGGTAGATATTAATGTAAATAGAGATAGTAAAATATTAGATTTCAAATTATGTACAACAAAACAATTGTATGTGATGGTTGTAGAAAAGTTATATGAATTACCAATATGTTATGAGAAATGGAAAGAAATTTTTGATATAGAAGAAACTGAATTATATAGAATATGGACAATTGTTAATTTCCATTGGAAACCTTCTAAAATGATAGAAGTAGATTTTAAAATTGCACATCACAGTATATTTACCAATACTAAATTAATGAAAATGAAACTGATAGATTATGAAGAATGTGAAATATGTGAAAATGAAATAGAAAGTATCACACATTTGTTTATTTCTTGTGAACAACTTGTAGAATTTCATCAACACATTCAAGAAAAAATTGAAATTTTGTTTGAGAACTGTAACTCAGATAAGATGACTTTGGTAGTATATGAAGAAATATTTATGTTTGGACTCACAAATACAATGAAAGGTGTAAATGTAATATTTCTAAATTTCATGTTATCAATTGCTAGATATTGTGTATTACGAAGGAGAAATTTAGTTAAAAATGGACAGAATAATATTGACTTGATTAGACTATTTTCATATACTTTAAAACATTATGTTGTATATTTTTATGAATACCTATGTAAATTAAAAGATATGAGAAAAGTGTTTGAAAAGAACTTTCTGTCAGATAATACTATCGTACAAGAAACAAATGGTGTAATTGTTTTTAATATGTAACTCATTAATTAATTTAGGAGTAAACTTCGAATTACATAAATAGCATTATAACTGTAATATAATTATGTATTAGAAATTGTTTTTAATGTAATGTATATGAATTATTTTAAATAAAGATAAAAAAAAAAGCGTCGTGCTAATAACGCGAATGTCGTGGGTTCGATCCCCACACTGGCCATTCATTTTTGTCGTATTAATTGAGATATTTACCAAATATTTCTTTGGAGCTGAAGAAAAAGTGTTTCAATTTGTAATTCATCAATTCGCTACTTTTATCCGTTTTGATTTTCACTACACTTCTGTGTATTTCAATAGAATTGCTAAACTATCTAATTTCTTTTAATCATAAAAGGTTAGAGGAAAGTGTTGGATCGATTTGAAAAAAGCAATTCCTCTCCAACTTGAAGTTGTATCAACAGGCAGCATCCATCCTTGCCTAGAAAGTCAGTTGAAATATAACTATGGCTATTTTCTTCAAATAAGTTGTAAGGGCCGGTTAGCTCAGTTGGTTAGAGCGTCGTGCTAATAACGCGAATGTCGTGGGTTCGATCCCCACACTGGCCATTCATTTTTGTCGTATTAATTGAGATATTTACCAAATATTTCTTTGGAGCTGAAGAAAAAGTGTCTCAATTTGTAATGCATCAATTCGCTACTTTTATTAGTTTGATTTTCACTACACTTTTGTGTATTTCAATAGAATTGCTAAACTATCTAATTTCTTTTAATCAGGAAAACGTTGGGTCGATTTCAAAAAGCAATTCGTCTCCAACTTGAAGTTATATCAACAGGCAGCATCCATCCTTGCCTAGAAAGTCAGCTGAAATATAACTATGGCTATTTTCTTCAAATAAGTTGTAAGGGCCGGTTAGCTCAGTTGGTTAGAGCGTCGTGCTAATAACGCGAATGTCGTGGGTTCGATCCCCACACTGGCCATTCATTTTTGTCGTATTAATTGAGATATTTACCAAATATTTCTTTGGAGCTGAAGAAAAAGTGTTTCAATTTGTAATTCATCAATTCGCTACTTTTATCCGTTTTGATTTTCACTACACTTCTGTGTATTTCAATAGAATTGCTAAACTATCTAATTTCTTTTAATCATAAAAGGTTAGAGGAAAGTGTTGGATCGATTTGAAAAAAGCAATTCCTCTCCAACTTGAAGTTGTATCAACAGGCAGCATCCATCCTTGCCTAGAAAGTCAGTTGAAATATAACTATGGCTATTTTCTTCAAATAAGTTGTAAGGGCCGGTTAGCTCAGTTGGTTAGAGCGTCGTGCTAATAACGCGAATGTCGTGGGTTCGATCCCCACACTGGCCATTCATTTTTGTCGTATTAATTGAGATATTTACCAAATATTTCTTTGGAGCTGAAGAAAAAGTGTCTCAATTTGTAATGCATCAATTCGCTACTTTTATTAGTTTGATTTTCACTACACTTTTGTGTATTTCAATAGAATTGCTAAACTATCTAATTTCTTTTAATCAGGAAAACGTTGGGTCGATTTCAAAAAGCAATTCGTCTCCAACTTGAAGTTATATCAACATGCAGCATCCATCCTTGCCTAGAAAGTCAGCTGAAATATAACTATGGCTATTTTCTTCAAATAAGTTGTAAGGGCCGGTTAGCTCAGTTGGTTAGAGCGTCGTGCTAATAACGCGAATGTCGTGGGTTCGATCCCCACACTGGCCATTCATTTTTGTCGTATTAATTGAGATATTTACCAAATATTTCTTTGGAGCTGAAGAAAAAGTGTTTCAATTTGTAATTCATCAATTCGCTACTTTTATCCGTTTTGATTTTCACTACACTTCTGTGTATTTCAATAGAATTGCTAAACTATCTAATTTCTTTTAATCATAAAAGGTTAGAGGAAAGTGTTGGATCGATTTGAAAAAAGCAATTCCTCTCCAACTTGAAGTTGTATCAACAGGCAGCATCCATCCTTGCCTAGAAAGTCAGTTGAAATATAACTATGGCTATTTTCTTCAAATAAGTTGTAAGGGCCGGTTAGCTCAGTTGGTTAGAGCGTCGTGCTAATAACGCGAATGTCGTGGGTTCGATCCCCACACTGGCCATTCATTTTTGTCGTATTAATTGAGATATTTACCAAATATTTCTTTGGAGCTGAAAAAAAGTGTCTCAATTTGTAATGCATCAATTCGCTACTTTTATTAGTTTGATTTTCACTACACTTTTGTGTATTTCAATAGAATTGCTAAACTATCTAATTTCTTTTAATCAGGAAAACGTTGGGTCGATTTCAAAAAGCAATTCGTCTCCAACTTGAAGTTATATCAACAGGCAGCATCCATCCTTGCCTAGAAAGTCAGCTGAAATATAACTATGGCTATTTTCTTCAAATAAGTTGTAAGGGCCGGTTAGCTCAGTTGGTTAGAGCGTCGTGCTAATAACGCGAATGTCGTGGGTTCGATCCCCACACTGGCCATTCATTTTTGTCGTATTAATTGAGATATTTACCAAATATTTCTTTGGAGCTGAAGAAAAAGTATTTCAATTTGTAATTCATCAATTCGCTACTTTTATCCGTTTTGATTTTCACTACACTTCTGTGTATTTCAATAGAATTGCTAAACTATCTAATTTCTTTTAATCATAAAAGGTTAGAGGAAAGTGTTGGATCGATTTGAAAAAAGCAATTCCTCTCCAACTTGAAGTTATATCAACAGGCAGCATCTATCCTTGCCTAGAAAGTCAGCTGAAATATAACTATGGCTATTTTCTTCAAATAAGTTGTAAGGGCCGGTTAGCTCAGTTGGTTAGAGCGTCGTGCTAATAACGCGAATGTCGTGGGTTCGATCCCCACACTGGCCATTCATTTTTGTCGTATTAATTGAGATATTTACCAAATATTTCTTTGGAGCTGAAGAAAAAGTGTCTCAATTTGTAATGCATCAATTCGCTACTTTTATTAGTTTGATTTTCACTACACTTTTGTGTATTTCAATAGAATTGCTAAACTATCTAATTTCTTTTAATCAGGAAAACGTTGGGTCGATTTCAAAAAGCAATTCGTCTCCAACTTGAAGTTATATCAACAGGCAGCATCCATCCTTGCCTAGAAAGTCAGCTGAAATATAACTATGGCTATTTTCTTCAAATAAGTTGTAAGGGCCGGTTAGCTCAGTTGGTTAGAGCGTCGTGCTAATAACGCGAATGTCGTGGGTTCGATCCCCACACTGGCCATTCATTTTTGTCGTATTAATTGAGATATTTACCAAATATTTCTTTGGAGCTGAAGAAAAAGTGTCTCAATTTGTAATGCATCAATTCGCTACTTTTATTAGTTTGATTTTCACTACACTTTTGTGTATTTCAATAGAATTGCTAAACTATCTAATTTCTTTTAATCACGAAAACGTTGGGTCGATTTCAAAAAGCAATTCGTCTCCAACTTGAAGTTATATCAACAGGCAGCATCCATCCTTGCCTAGAAAGTCAGCTGAAATATAACTATGGCTATTTTCTTCAAATAAGTTGTAAGGGCCGGTTAGCTCAGTTGGTTAGAGCGTCGTGCTAATAACGCGAATGTCGTGGGTTCGATCCCCACACTGGCCATTCATTTTTGTCGTATTAATTGAGATATTTACCAAATATTTCTTTGGAGCTGAAGAAAAAGTGTTTCAATTTGTAATTCATCAATTCGCTACTTTTATCCGTTTTGATTTTCACTACACTTCTGTGTATTTCAATAGAATTGCTAAACTATCTAATTTCTTTTAATCATAAAAGGTTAGAGGAAAGTGTTGGATCGATTTGAAAAAAGCAATTCCTCAAATAAGTTGTAAGGGCCGGTTAGCTCAGTTGGTTAGAGCGTCGTGCTAATAACGCGAATGTCGTGGGTTCGATCCCCACACTGGCCATTCATTTTTGTCGTATTAATTGAGATATTTACCAAATATTTCTTTGGAGCTGAAGAAAAAGTGTCTCAATTTGTAATGCATCAATTCGCTACTTTTATTAGTTTGATTTTCACTACACTTTTGTGTATTTCAATAGAATTGCTAAACTATCTAATTTCTTTTAATCAGGAAAACGTTGGGTCGATTTCAAAAAGCAATTCGTCTCCAACTTGAAGTTATATCAACAGGCAGCATCCATCCTTGCCTAGAAAGTCAGCTGAAATATAACTATGGCTATTTTCTTCAAATAAGTTGTAAGGGCCGGTTAGCTCAGTTGGTTAGAGCGTCGTGCTAATAACGCGAATGTCGTGGGTTCGATCCCCACACTGGCCATTCATTTTTGTCGTATTAATTGAGATATTTACCAAATATTTCTTTGGAGCTGAAGAAAAAGTGTTTCAATTTGTAATTCATCAATTCGCTACTTTTATCCGTTTTGATTTTCACTACACTTCTGTGTATTTCAATAGAATTGCTAAACTATCTAATTTCTTTTAATCATAAAAGGTTAGAGGAAAGTGTTGGATCGATTTGAAAAAAGCAATTCCTCAAATAAGTTGTAAGGGCCGGTTAGCTCAGTTGGATAGAGCGTCGTGCTAATAACGCGAATGTCGTGGGTTCGATCCCCACACTGGCCATTCATTTTTTGTCGTATTAATTGAGATATTTACCAAATATTTCTTTGGAGCTGAAGAAAAAGTGTTTCAATTTGTAATTCATCAATTCGCTACTTTTATCCGTTTTGATTTTCACTACACTTTTGTGTATTTCAATAGAATTGCTAAACTATCTAATTTCTTTTAATCATAAAAGGTTAGAGGAAAGTGTTGGATCGATTTGAAAAAAGCAATTCCTCTCCAACTTGAAGTTGTATCAACAGGCAGCATCCATCCTTGCCTAGAAAGTCAGTTGAAATATAACTATGGCTATTTTCTTCAAATAAGTTGTAAGGGCCGGTTAGCTCAGTTGGTTAGAGCGTCGTGCTAATAACGCGAATGTCGTGGGTTCGATCCCCACACTGGCCATTCATTTTTGTCGTATTAATTGAGATATTTACCAAATATTTCTTTGGAGCTGAAGAAAAAGTGTCTCAATTTGTAATGCATCAATTCGCTACTTTTATTAGTTTGATTTTCACTACACTTTTGTGTATTTCAATAGAATTGCTAAACTATCTAATTTCTTTTAATCAGGAAAACGTTGGGTCGATTTCAAAAAGCAATTCGTCTCCAACTTGAAGTTATATCAACAGGCAGCATCCATCCTTGCCTAGAAAGTCAGCTGAAATATAACTATGGCTATTTTCTTCAAATAAGTTGTAAGGGCCGGTTAGCTCAGTTGGTTAGAGCGTCGTGCTAATAACGCGAATGTCGTGGGTTCGATCCCCACACTGGCCATTCATTTTTGTCGTATTAATTGAGATATTTACCAAATATTTCTTTGGAGCTGAAGAAAAAGTGTTTCAATTTGTAATTCATCAATTCGCTACTTTTATCCGTTTTGATTTTCACTACACTTCTGTGTATTTCAATAGAATTGCTAAACTATCTAATTTCTTTTAATCATAAAAGGTTAGAGGAAAGTGTTGGATCGATTTGAAAAAAGCAATTCCTCTCCAACTTGAAGTTGTATCAACAGGCAGCATCCATCCTTGCCTAGAAAGTCAGTTGAAATATAACTATGGCTATTTTCTTCAAATAAGTTGTAAGGGCCGGTTAGCTCAGTTGGTTAGAGCGTCGTGCTAATAACGCGAATGTCGTGGGTTCGATCCCCACACTGGCCATTCATTTTTGTCGTATTAATTGAGATATTTACCAAATATTTCTTTGGAGCTGAAGAAAAAGTGTCTCAATTTGTAATGCATCAATTCGCTACTTTTATTAGTTTGATTTTCACTACACTTTTGTGTATTTCAATAGAATTGCTAAACTATCTAATTTCTTTTAATCAGGAAAACGTTGGGTCGATTTCAAAAAGCAATTCGTCTCCAACTTGAAGTTATATCAACAGGCAGCATCCATCCTTGCCTAGAAAGTCAGCTGAAATATAACTATGGCTATTTTCTTCAAATAAGTTGTAAGGGCCGGTTAGCTCAGTTGGTTAGAGCGTCGTGCTAATAACGCGAATGTCGTGGGTTCGATCCCCACACTGGCCATTCATTTTTGTCGTATTAATTGAGATATTTACCAAATATTTCTTTGGAGCTGAAGAAAAAGTGTTTCAATTTGTAATTCATCAATTCGCTACTTTTATCCGTTTTGATTTTCACTACACTTCTGTGTATTTCAATAGAATTGCTAAACTATCTAATTTCTTTTAATCATAAAAGGTTAGAGGAAAGTGTTGGATCGATTTGAAAAAAGCAATTCCTCTCCAACTTGAAGTTATATCAACAGGCAGCATCCATCCTTGCCTAGAAAGTCAGCTGAAATATAACTATGTCTATTTTCTTCAAATAAGTTGTAAGGGCCGGTTAGCTCAGTTGGTTAGAGCGTCGTGCTAATAACGCGAATGTCGTGGGTTCGATCCCCACACTGGCCATTCATTTTTGTCGTATTAATTGAGATATTTACCAAATATTTCTTTGGAGCTGAAGAAAAAGTGTCTCAATTTGTAATGCATCAATTCGCTACTTTTATTAGTTTGATTTTCACTACACTTTTGTGTATTTCAATAGAATTGCTAAACTATCTAATTTCTTTTAATCAGGAAAACGTTGGGTCGATTTCAAAAAGCAATTCGTCTCCAACTTGAAGTTATATCAACAGGCAGCATCCATCCTTGCCTAGAAAGTCAGCTGAAATATAACTATGGCTATTTTCTTCAAATAAGTTGTAAGGGCCGGTTAGCTCAGTTGGTTAGAGCGTCGTGCTAATAACGCGAATGTCGTGGGTTCGATCCCCACACTGGCCATTCATTTTTGTCGTATTAATTGAGATATTTACCAAATATTTCTTTGGAGCTGAAGAAAAAGTGTTTCAATTTGTAATTCATCAATTCGCTACTTTTATCCGTTTTGATTTTCACTACACTTCTGTGTATTTCAATAGAATTGCTAAACTATCTAATTTCTTTTAATCATAAAAGGTTAGAGGAAAGTGTTGGATCGATTTGAAAAAAGCAATTCCTCTCCAACTTGAAGTTGTATCAACAGGCAGCATCCATCCTTGCCTAGAAAGTCAGTTGAAATATAACTATGGCTATTTTCTTCAAATAAGTTGTAAGGGCCGGTTAGCTCAGTTGGTTAGAGCGTCGTGCTAATAACGCGAATGTCGTGGGTTCGATCCCCACACTGGCCATTCATTTTTGTCGTATTAATTGAGATATTTACCAAATATTTCTTTGGAGCTGAAGAAAAAGTGTCTCAATTTGTAATGCATCAATTCGCAACTTTTATTAGTTTGATTTTCACTACACTTTTGTGTATTTCAATAGAATTGCTAAACTATCTAATTTCTTTTAATCAGGAAAACGTTGGGTCGATTTCAAAAAGCAATTCGTCTCCAACTTGAAGTTATATCAACAGGCAGCATCCATCCTTGCCTAGAAAGTCAGCTGAAATATAACTATGGCTATTTTCTTCAAATAAGTTGTAAGGGCCGGTTAGCTCAGTTGGTTAGAGCGTCGTGCTAATAACGCGAATGTCGTGGGTTCGATCCCCACACTGGCCATTCATTTTTGTCGTATTAATTGAGATATTTACCAAATATTTCTTTGGAGCTGAAGAAAAAGTGTTTCAATTTGTAATTCATCAATTCGCTACTTTTATCCGTTTTGATTTTCACTACACTTCTGTGTATTTCAATAGAATTGCTAAACTATCTAATTTCTTTTAATCATAAAAGGTTAGAGGAAAGTGTTGGATCGATTTGAAAAAAGCAATTCCTCTCCAACTTGAAGTTATATCAACAGGCAGCATCCATCCTTGCCTAGAAAGTCAGCTGAAATATAACTATGGCTATTTTCTTCAAATAAGTTGTAAGGGCCGGTTAGCTCAGTTGGTTAGAGCGTCGTGCTAATAACGCGAATGTCGTGGGTTCGATCCCCACACTGGCCATTCATTTTTGTCGTATTAATTGAGATATTTACCAAATATTTCTTTGGAGCTGAAGAAAAAGTGTCTCAATTTGTAATGCATCAATTCGCTACTTTTATTAGTTTGATTTTCACTACACTTTTGTGTATTTCAATAGAATTGCTAAACTATCTAATTTCTTTTAATCAGGAAAACGTTGGGTCGATTTCAAAAAGCAATTCGTCTCCAACTTGAAGTTATATCAACAGGCAGCATCCATCCTTGCCTAGAAAGTCAGCTGAAATATAACTATGGCTATTTTCTTCAAATAAGTTGTAAGGGCCGGTTAGCTCAGTTGGTTAGAGCGTCGTGCTAATAACGCGAATGTCGTGGGTTCGATCCCCACACTGGCCATTCATTTTTGTCGTATTAATTGAGATATTTACCAAATATTTCTTTGGAGATGAAGAAAAAGTGTCTCAATTTGTAATGCATCAATTCGCTACTTTTATTAGTTTGATTTTCACTACACTTTTGTGTATTTCAATAGAATTGCTAAACTATCTAATTTCTTTTAATCAGGAAAACGTTGGGTCGATTTCAAAAAGCAATTCGTCTCCAACTTGAAGTTATATCAACAGGCAGCATCCATCCTTGCCTAGAAAGTCAGCTGAAATATAACTATGGCTATTTTCTTCAAATAAGTTGTAAGGGCCGGTTAGCTCAGTTGGTTAGAGCGTCGTGCTAATAACGCGAATGTCGTGGGTTCGATCCCCACACTGGCCATTCATTTTTGTCGTATTAATTGAGATATTTACCAAATATTTCTTTGGAGCTGAAGAAAAAGTGTCTCAATTTGTAATGCATCAATTCGCTACTTTTATTAGTTTGATTTTCACTACACTTTTGTGTATTTCAATAGAATTGCTAAACTATCTAATTTCTTTTAATCAGGAAAACGTTGGGTCGATTTCAAAAAGCAATTCGTCTCCAACTTGAAGTTATATCAACAGGCAGCATCCATCCTTGCCTAGAAAGTCAGCTGAAATATAACTATGGCTATTTTCTTCAAATAAGTTGTAAGGGCCGGTTAGCTCAGTTGGTTAGAGCGTCGTGCTAATAACGCGAATGTCGTGGGTTCGATCCCCACACTGGCCATTCATTTTTGTCGTATTAATTGAGATATTTACCAAATATTTCTTTGGAGCTGAAGAAAAAGTGTTTCAATTTGTAATTCATCAATTCGCTACTTTTATCCGTTTTGATTTTCACTACACTTCTGTGTATTTCAATAGAATTGCTAAACTATCTAATTTCTTTTAATCATAAAAGGTTAGAGGAAAGTGTTGGATCGATTTGAAAAAAGCAATTCCTCTCCAACTTGAAGTTGTATCAACAGGCAGCATCCATCCTTGCCTAGAAAGTCAGTTGAAATATAACTATGGCTATTTTCTTCAAATAAGTTGTAAGGGCCGGTTAGCTCAGTTGGTTAGAGCGTCGTGCTAATAACGCGAATGTCGTGGGTTCGATCCCCACACTGGCCATTCATTTTTGTCGTATTAATTGAGATATTTACCAAATATTTCTTTGGAGCTGAAGAAAAAGTGTCTCAATTTGTAATGCATCAATTCGCTACTTTTATTAGTTTGATTTTCACTACACTTTTGTGTATTTCAATAGAATTGCTAAACTATCTAATTTCTTTTAATCAGGAAAACGTTGGGTCGATTTCAAAAAGCAATTCGTCTCCAACTTGAAGTTATATCAACAGGCAGCATCCATCCTTGCCTAGAAAGTCAGCTGAAATATAACTATGGCTATTTTCTTCAAATAAGTTGTAAGGGCCGGTTAGCTCAGTTGGTTAGAGCGTCGTGCTAATAACGCGAATGTCGTGGGTTCGATCCCCACACTGGCCATTCATTTTTGTCGTATTAATTGAGATATTTACCAAATATTTCTTTGGAGCTGAAGAAAAAGTGTCTCAATTTGTAATGCATCAATTCGCTACTTTTATTAGTTTGATTTTCACTACACTTTTGTGTATTTCAATAGAATTGCTAAACTATCTAATTTCTTTTAATCAGGAAAACGTTGGGTCGATTTCAAAAAGCAATTCGTCTCCAACTTGAAGTTATATCAACAGGCAGCATCCATCCTTGCCTAGAAAGTCAGCTGAAATATAACTATGGCTATTTTCTTCAAATAAGTTGTAAGGGCCGGTTAGCTCAGTTGGTTAGAGCGTCGTGCTAATAACGCGAATGTCGTGGGTTCGATCCCCACACTGGCCATTCATTTTTGTCGTATTAATTGAGATATTTACCAAATATTTCTTTGGAGCTGAAGAAAAAGTGTTTCAATTTGTAATTCATCAATTCGCTACTTTTATCCGTTTTGATTTTCACTACACTTCTGTGTATTTCAATAGAATTGCTAAACTATCTAATTTCTTTTAATCATAAAAGGTTAGAGGAAAGTGTTGGATCGATTTGAAAAAAGCAATTCCTCTCCAACTTGAAGTTGTATCAACAGGCAGCATCCATCCTTGCCTAGAAAGTCAGTTGAAATATAACTATGGCTATTTTCTTCAAATAAGTTGTAAGGGCCGGTTAGCTCAGTTGGTTAGAGCGTCGTGCTAATAACGCGAATGTCGTGGGTTCGATCCCCACACTGGCCATTCATTTTTGTCGTATTAATTGAGATATTTACCAAATATTTCTTTGGAGCTGAAGAAAAAGTGTCTCAATTTGTAATGCATCAATTCGCTACTTTTATTAGTTTGATTTTCACTACACTTTTGTGTATTTCAATAGAATTGCTAAACTATCTAATTTCTTTTAATCAGGAAAACGTTGGGTCGATTTCAAAAAGCAATTCGTCTCCAACTTGAAGTTATATCAACAGGCAGCATCCATCCTTGCCTAGAAAGTCAGCTGAAATATAACTATGGCTATTTTCTTCAAATAAGTTGTAAGGGCCGGTTAGCTCAGTTGGTTAGAGCGTCGTGCTAATAACGCGAATGTCGTGGGTTCGATCCCCACACTGGCCATTCATTTTTGTCGTATTAATTGAGATATTTACCAAATATTTCTTTGGAGCTGAAGAAAAAGTGTTTCAATTTGTAATTCATCAATTCGCTACTTTTATCCGTTTTGATTTTCACTACACTTCTGTGTATTTCAATAGAATTGCTAAACTATCTAATTTCTTTTAATCATAAAAGGTTAGAGGAAAGTGTTGGATCGATTTGAAAAAAGCAATTCCTCTCCAACTTGAAGTTATATCAACAGGCAGCATCCATCCTTGCCTAGAAAGTCAGCTGAAATATAACTATGTCTATTTTCTTCAAATAAGTTGTAAGGGCCGGTTAGCTCAGTTGGTTAGAGCGTCGTGCTAATAACGCGAATGTCGTGGGTTCGATCCCCACACTGGCCATTCATTTTTGTCGTATTAATTGAGATATTTACCAAATATTTCTTTGGAGCTGAAGAAAAAGTGTCTCAATTTGTAATGCATCAATTCGCTACTTTTATTAGTTTGATTTTCACTACACTTTTGTGTATTTCAATAGAATTGCTAAACTATCTAATTTCTTTTAATCAGGAAAACGTTGGGTCGATTTCAAAAAGCAATTCGTCTCCAACTTGAAGTTATATCAACAGGCAGCATCCATCCTTGCCTAGAAAGTCAGCTGAAATATAACTATGGCTATTTTCTTCAAATAAGTTGTAAGGGCCGGTTAGCTCAGTTGGTTAGAGCGTCGTGCTAATAACGCGAATGTCGTGGGTTCGATCCCCACACTGGCCATTCATTTTTGTCGTATTAATTGAGATATTTACCAAATATTTCTTTGGAGCTGAAGAAAAAGTGTTTCAATTTGTAATTCATCAATTCGCTACTTTTATCCGTTTTGATTTTCACTACACTTCTGTGTATTTCAATAGAATTGCTAAACTATCTAATTTCTTTTAATCATAAAAGGTTAGAGGAAAGTGTTGGATCGATTTGAAAAAAGCAATTCCTCTCCAACTTGAAGTTGTATCAACAGGCAGCATCCATCCTTGCCTAGAAAGTCAGTTGAAATATAACTATGGCTATTTTCTTCAAATAAGTTGTAAGGGCCGGTTAGCTCAGTTGGTTAGAGCGTCGTGCTAATAACGCGAATGTCGTGGGTTCGATCCCCACACTGGCCATTCATTTTTGTCGTATTAATTGAGATATTTACCAAATATTTCTTTGGAGCTGAAGAAAAAGTGTCTCAATTTGTAATGCATCAATTCGCAACTTTTATTAGTTTGATTTTCACTACACTTTTGTGTATTTCAATAGAATTGCTAAACTATCTAATTTCTTTTAATCAGGAAAACGTTGGGTCGATTTCAAAAAGCAATTCGTCTCCAACTTGAAGTTATATCAACAGGCAGCATCCATCCTTGCCTAGAAAGTCAGCTGAAATATAACTATGGCTATTTTCTTCAAATAAGTTGTAAGGGCCGGTTAGCTCAGTTGGTTAGAGCGTCGTGCTAATAACGCGAATGTCGTGGGTTCGATCCCCACACTGGCCATTCATTTTTGTCGTATTAATTGAGATATTTACCAAATATTTCTTTGGAGCTGAAGAAAAAGTGTTTCAATTTGTAATTCATCAATTCGCTACTTTTATCCGTTTTGATTTTCACTACACTTCTGTGTATTTCAATAGAATTGCTAAACTATCTAATTTCTTTTAATCATAAAAGGTTAGAGGAAAGTGTTGGATCGATTTGAAAAAAGCAATTCCTCTCCAACTTGAAGTTATATCAACAGGCAGCATCCATCCTTGCCTAGAAAGTCAGCTGAAATATAACTATGGCTATTTTCTTCAAATAAGTTGTAAGGGCCGGTTAGCTCAGTTGGTTAGAGCGTCGTGCTAATAACGCGAATGTCGTGGGTTCGATCCCCACACTGGCCATTCATTTTTGTCGTATTAATTGAGATATTTACCAAATATTTCTTTGGAGCTGAAGAAAAAGTGTCTCAATTTGTAATGCATCAATTCGCTACTTTTATTAGTTTGATTTTCACTACACTTTTGTGTATTTCAATAGAATTGCTAAACTATCTAATTTCTTTTAATCAGGAAAACGTTGGGTCGATTTCAAAAAGCAATTCGTCTCCAACTTGAAGTTATATCAACAGGCAGCATCCATCCTTGCCTAGAAAGTCAGCTGAAATATAACTATGGCTATTTTCTTCAAATAAGTTGTAAGGGCCGGTTAGCTCAGTTGGTTAGAGCGTCGTGCTAATAACGCGAATGTCGTGGGTTCGATCCCCACACTGGCCATTCATTTTTGTCGTATTAATTGAGATATTTACCAAATATTTCTTTGGAGCTGAAGAAAAAGTGTCTCAATTTGTAATGCATCAATTCGCTACTTTTATTAGTTTGATTTTCACTACACTTTTGTGTATTTCAATAGAATTGCTAAACTATCTAATTTCTTTTAATCAGGAAAACGTTGGGTCGATTTCAAAAAGCAATTCGTCTCCAACTTGAAGTTATATCAACAGGCAGCATCCATCCTTGCCTAGAAAGTCAGCTGAAATATAACTATGGCTATTTTCTTCAAATAAGTTGTAAGGGCCGGTTAGCTCAGTTGGTTAGAGCGTCGTGCTAATAACGCGAATGTCGTGGGTTCGATCCCCACACTGGCCATTCATTTTTGTCGTATTAATTGAGATATTTACCAAATATTTCTTTGGAGCTGAAGAAAAAGTGTCTCAATTTGTAATGCATCAATTCGCTACTTTTATTAGTTTGATTTTCACTACACTTTTGTGTATTTCAATAGAATTGCTAAACTATCTAATTTCTTTTAATCAGGAAAACGTTGGGTCGATTTCAAAAAGCAATTCGTCTCCAACTTGAAGTTATATCAACAGGCAGCATCCATCCTTGCCTAGAAAGTCAGCTGAAATATAACTATGGCTATTTTCTTCAAATAAGTTGTAAGGGCCGGTTAGCTCAGTTGGTTAGAGCGTCGTGCTAATAACGCGAATGTCGTGGGTTCGATCCCCACACTGGCCATTCATTTTTGTCGTATTAATTGAGATATTTACCAAATATTTCTTTGGAGCTGAAGAAAAAGTGTTTCAATTTGTAATTCATCAATTCGCTACTTTTATCCGTTTTGATTTTCACTACACTTCTGTGTATTTCAATAGAATTGCTAAACTATCTAATTTCTTTTAATCATAAAAGGTTAGAGGAAAGTGTTGGATCGATTTGAAAAAAGCAATTCCTCTCCAACTTGAAGTTGTATCAACAGGCAGCATCCATCCTTGCCTAGAAAGTCAGTTGAAATATAACTATGGCTATTTTCTTCAAATAAGTTGTAAGGGCCGGTTAGCTCAGTTGGTTAGAGCGTCGTGCTAATAACGCGAATGTCGTGGGTTCGATCCCCACACTGGCCATTCATTTTTGTCGTATTAATTGAGATATTTACCAAATATTTCTTTGGAGCTGAAGAAAAAGTGTCTCAATTTGTAATGCATCAATTCGCTACTTTTATTAGTTTGATTTTCACTACACTTTTGTGTATTTCAATAGAATTGCTAAACTATCTAATTTCTTTTAATCAGGAAAACGTTGGGTCGATTTCAAAAAGCAATTCGTCTCCAACTTGAAGTTATATCAACAGGCAGCATCCATCCTTGCCTAGAAAGTCAGCTGAAATATAACTATGGCTATTTTCTTCAAATAAGTTGTAAGGGCCGGTTAGCTCAGTTGGTTAGAGCGTCGTGCTAATAACGCGAATGTCGTGGGTTCGATCCCCACACTGGCCATTCATTTTTGTCGTATTAATTGAGATATTTACCAAATATTTCTTTGGAGCTGAAAAAAAGTGTCTCAATTTGTAATGCATCAATTCGCTACTTTTATTAGTTTGATTTTCACTACACTTTTGTGTATTTCAATAGAATTGCTAAACTATCTAATTTCTTTTAATCAGGAAAACGTTGGGTCGATTTCAAAAAGCAATTCGTCTCCAACTTGAAGTTATATCAACAGGCAGCATCCATCCTTGCCTAGAAAGTCAGCTGAAATATAACTATGGCTATTTTCTTCAAATAAGTTGTAAGGGCCGGTTAGCTCAGTTGGTTAGAGCGTCGTGCTAATAACGCGAATGTCGTGGGTTCGATCCCCACACTGGCCATTCATTTTTGTCGTATTAATTGAGATATTTACCAAATATTTCTTTGGAGCTGAAGAAAAAGTATTTCAATTTGTAATTCATCAATTCGCTACTTTTATCCGTTTTGATTTTCACTACACTTCTGTGTATTTCAATAGAATTGCTAAACTATCTAATTTCTTTTAATCATAAAAGGTTAGAGGAAAGTGTTGGATCGATTTGAAAAAAGCAATTCCTCTCCAACTTGAAGTTATATCAACAGGCAGCATCTATCCTTGCCTAGAAAGTCAGCTGAAATATAACTATGGCTATTTTCTTCAAATAAGTTGTAAGGGCCGGTTAGCTCAGTTGGTTAGAGCGTCGTGCTAATAACGCGAATGTCGTGGGTTCGATCCCCACACTGGCCATTCATTTTTGTCGTATTAATTGAGATATTTACCAAATATTTCTTTGGAGCTGAAGAAAAAGTGTCTCAATTTGTAATGCATCAATTCGCTACTTTTATTAGTTTGATTTTCACTACACTTTTGTGTATTTCAATAGAATTGCTAAACTATCTAATTTCTTTTAATCAGGAAAACGTTGGGTCGATTTCAAAAAGCAATTCGTCTCCAACTTGAAGTTATATCAACAGGCAGCATCCATCCTTGCCTAGAAAGTCAGCTGAAATATAACTATGGCTATTTTCTTCAAATAAGTTGTAAGGGCCGGTTAGCTCAGTTGGTTAGAGCGTCGTGCTAATAACGCGAATGTCGTGGGTTCGATCCCCACACTGGCCATTCATTTTTGTCGTATTAATTGAGATATTTACCAAATATTTCTTTGGAGCTGAAGAAAAAGTGTCTCAATTTGTAATGCATCAATTCGCTACTTTTATTAGTTTGATTTTCACTACACTTTTGTGTATTTCAATAGAATTGCTAAACTATCTAATTTCTTTTAATCAGGAAAACGTTGGGTCGATTTCAAAAAGCAATTCGTCTCCAACTTGAAGTTATATCAACAGGCAGCATCCATCCTTGCCTAGAAAGTCAGCTGAAATATAACTATGGCTATTTTCTTCAAATAAGTTGTAAGGGCCGGTTAGCTCAGTTGGTTAGAGCGTCGTGCTAATAACGCGAATGTCGTGGGTTCGATCCCCACACTGGCCATTCATTTTTGTCGTATTAATTGAGATATTTACCAAATATTTCTTTGGAGCTGAAGAAAAAGTGTTTCAATTTGTAATTCATCAATTCGCTACTTTTATCCGTTTTGATTTTCACTACACTTCTGTGTATTTCAATAGAATTGCTAAACTATCTAATTTCTTTTAATCATAAAAGGTTAGAGGAAAGTGTTGGATCGATTTGAAAAAAGCAATTCCTCTCCAACTTGAAGTTGTATCAACAGGCAGCATCCATCCTTGCCTAGAAAGTCAGTTGAAATATAACTATGGCTATTTTCTTCAAATAAGTTGTAAGGGCCGGTTAGCTCAGTTGGTTAGAGCGTCGTGCTAATAACGCGAATGTCGTGGGTTCGATCCCCACACTGGCCATTCATTTTTGTCGTATTAATTGAGATATTTACCAAATATTTCTTTGGAGCTGAAGAAAAAGTGTCTCAATTTGTAATGCATCAATTCGCTACTTTTATTAGTTTGATTTTCACTACACTTTTGTGTATTTCAATAGAATTGCTAAACTATCTAATTTCTTTTAATCAGGAAAACGTTGGGTCGATTTCAAAAAGCAATTCGTCTCCAACTTGAAGTTATATCAACAGGCAGCATCCATCCTTGCCTAGAAAGTCAGCTGAAATATAACTATGGCTATTTTCTTCAAATAAGTTGTAAGGGCCGGTTAGCTCAGTTGGTTAGAGCGTCGTGCTAATAACGCGAATGTCGTGGGTTCGATCCCCACACTGGCCATTCATTTTTGTCGTATTAATTGAGATATTTACCAAATATTTCTTTGGAGCTGAAGAAAAAGTGTTTCAATTTGTAATTCATCAATTCGCTACTTTTATCCGTTTTGATTTTCACTACACTTCTGTGTATTTCAATAGAATTGCTAAACTATCTAATTTCTTTTAATCATAAAAGGTTAGAGGAAAGTGTTGGATCGATTTGAAAAAAGCAATTCCTCTCCAACTTGAAGTTGTATCAACAGGCAGCATCCATCCTTGCCTAGAAAGTCAGTTGAAATATAACTATGGCTATTTTCTTCAAATAAGTTGTAAGGGCCGGTTAGCTCAGTTGGTTAGAGCGTCGTGCTAATAACGCGAATGTCGTGGGTTCGATCCCCACACTGGCCATTCATTTTTGTCGTATTAATTGAGATATTTACCAAATATTTCTTTGGAGCTGAAGAAAAAGTGTCTCAATTTGTAATGCATCAATTCGCTACTTTTATTAGTTTGATTTTCACTACACTTTTGTGTATTTCAATAGAATTGCTAAACTATCTAATTTCTTTTAATCAGGAAAACGTTGGGTCGATTTCAAAAAGCAATTCGTCTCCAACTTGAAGTTATATCAACAGGCAGCATCCATCCTTGCCTAGAAAGTCAGCTGAAATATAACTATGGCTATTTTCTTCAAATAAGTTGTAAGGGCCGGTTAGCTCAGTTGGTTAGAGCGTCGTGCTAATAACGCGAATGTCGTGGGTTCGATCCCCACACTGGCCATTCATTTTTGTCGTATTAATTGAGATATTTACCAAATATTTCTTTGGAGCTGAAGAAAAAGTGTCTCAATTTGTAATGCATCAATTCGCTACTTTTATTAGTTTGATTTTCACTACACTTTTGTGTATTTCAATAGAATTGCTAAACTATCTAATTTCTTTTAATCAGGAAAACGTTGGGTCGATTTCAAAAAGCAATTCGTCTCCAACTTGAAGTTATATCAACAGGCAGCATCCATCCTTGCCTAGAAAGTCAGCTGAAATATAACTATGGCTATTTTCTTCAAATAAGTTGTAAGGGCCGGTTAGCTCAGTTGGTTAGAGCGTCGTGCTAATAACGCGAATGTCGTGGGTTCGATCCCCACACTGGCCATTCATTTTTGTCGTATTAATTGAGATATTTACCAAATATTTCTTTGGAGCTGAAGAAAAAGTGTTTCAATTTGTAATTCATCAATTCGCTACTTTTATCCGTTTTGATTTTCACTACACTTCTGTGTATTTCAATAGAATTGCTAAACTATCTAATTTCTTTTAATCATAAAAGGTTAGAGGAAAGTGTTGGATCGATTTGAAAAAAGCAATTCCTCAAATAAGTTGTAAGGGCCGGTTAGCTCAGTTGGTTAGAGCGTCGTGCTAATAACGCGAATGTCGTGGGTTCGATCCCCACACTGGCCATTCATTTTTTGTCGTATTAATTGAGATATTTACCAAATATTTCTTTGGAGCTGAAGAAAAAGTGTCTCAATTTGTAATGCATCAATTCGCTACTTTTATTAGTTTGATTTTCACTACACTTTTGTGTATTTCAATAGAATTGCTAAACTATCTAATTTCTTTTAATCAGGAAAACGTTGGGTCGATTTCAAAAAGCAATTCGTCTCCAACTTGAAGTTATATCAACAGGCAGCATCCATCCTTGCCTAGAAAGTCAGCTGAAATATAACTATGGCTATTTTCTTCAAATAAGTTGTAAGGGCCGGTTAGCTCAGTTGGTTAGAGCGTCGTGCTAATAACGCGAATGTCGTGGGTTCGATCCCCACACTGGCCATTCATTTTTGTCGTATTAATTGAGATATTTACCAAATATTTCTTTGGAGCTGAAGAAAAAGTGTTTCAATTTGTAATTCATCAATTCGCTACTTTTATCCGTTTTGATTTTCACTACACTTCTGTGTATTTCAATAGAATTGCTAAACTATCTAATTTCTTTTAATCATAAAAGGTTAGAGGAAAGTGTTGGATCGATTTGAAAAAAGCAATTCCTCTCCAACTTGAAGTTGTATCAACAGGCAGCATCCATCCTTGCCTAGAAAGTCAGTTGAAATATAACTATGGCTATTTTCTTCAAATAAGTTGTAAGGGCCGGTTAGCTCAGTTGGTTAGAGCGTCGTGCTAATAACGCGAATGTCGTGGGTTCGATCCCCACACTGGCCATTCATTTTTGTCGTATTAATTGAGATATTTACCAAATATTTCTTTGGAGCTGAAGAAAAAGTGTCTCAATTTGTAATGCATCAATTCGCTACTTTTATTAGTTTGATTTTCACTACACTTTTGTGTATTTCAATAGAATTGCTAAACTATCTAATTTCTTTTAATCAGGAAAACGTTGGGTCGATTTCAAAAAGCAATTCGTCTCCAACTTGAAGTTATATCAACAGGCAGCATCCATCCTTGCCTAGAAAGTCAGCTGAAATATAACTATGGCTATTTTCTTCAAATAAGTTGTAAGGGCCGGTTAGCTCAGTTGGTTAGAGCGTCGTGCTAATAACGCGAATGTCGTGGGTTCGATCCCCACACTGGCCATTCATTTTTGTCGTATTAATTGAGATATTTACCAAATATTTCTTTGGAGCTGAAGAAAAAGTGTTTCAATTTGTAATTCATCAATTCGCTACTTTTATCCGTTTTGATTTTCACTACACTTCTGTGTATTTCAATAGAATTGCTAAACTATCTAATTTCTTTTAATCATAAAAGGTTAGAGGAAAGTGTTGGATCGATTTGAAAAAAGCAATTCCTCTCCAACTTGAAGTTGTATCAACAGGCAGCATCCATCCTTGCCTAGAAAGTCAGTTGAAATATAACTATGGCTATTTTCTTCAAATAAGTTGTAAGGGCCGGTTAGCTCAGTTGGTTAGAGCGTCGTGCTAATAACGCGAATGTCGTGGGTTCGATCCCCACACTGGCCATTCATTTTTGTCGTATTAATTGAGATATTTACCAAATATTTCTTTGGAGCTGAAGAAAAAGTGTCTCAATTTGTAATGCATCAATTCGCTACTTTTATTAGTTTGATTTTCACTACACTTTTGTGTATTTCAATAGAATTGCTAAACTATCTAATTTCTTTTAATCAGGAAAACGTTGGGTCGATTTCAAAAAGCAATTCGTCTCCAACTTGAAGTTATATCAACAGGCAGCATCCATCCTTGCCTAGAAAGTCAGCTGAAATATAACTATGGCTATTTTCTTCAAATAAGTTGTAAGGGCCGGTTAGCTCAGTTGGTTAGAGCGTCGTGCTAATAACGCGAATGTCGTGGGTTCGATCCCCACACTGGCCATTCATTTTTGTCGTATTAATTGAGATATTTACCAAATATTTCTTTGGAGCTGAAGAAAAAGTGTTTCAATTTGTAATTCATCAATTCGCTACTTTTATCCGTTTTGATTTTCACTACACTTCTGTGTATTTCAATAGAATTGCTAAACTATCTAATTTCTTTTAATCATAAAAGGTTAGAGGAAAGTGTTGGATCGATTTGAAAAAAGCAATTCCTCTCCAACTTGAAGTTGTATCAACAGGCAGCATCCATCCTTGCCTAGAAAGTCAGTTGAAATATAACTATGGCTATTTTCTTCAAATAAGTTGTAAGGGCCGGTTAGCTCAGTTGGTTAGAGCGTCGTGCTAATAACGCGAATGTCGTGGGTTCGATCCCCACACTGGCCATTCATTTTTGTCGTATTAATTGAGATATTTACCAAATATTTCTTTGGAGCTGAAAAAAAGTGTCTCAATTTGTAATGCATCAATTCGCTACTTTTATTAGTTTGATTTTCACTACACTTTTGTGTATTTCAATAGAATTGCTAAACTATCTAATTTCTTTTAATCAGGAAAACGTTGGGTCGATTTCAAAAAGCAATTCGTCTCCAACTTGAAGTTATATCAACAGGCAGCATCCATCCTTGCCTAGAAAGTCAGCTGAAATATAACTATGGCTATTTTCTTCAAATAAGTTGTAAGGGCCGGTTAGCTCAGTTGGTTAGAGCGTCGTGCTAATAACGCGAATGTCGTGGGTTCGATCCCCACACTGGCCATTCATTTTTGTCGTATTAATTGAGATATTTACCAAATATTTCTTTGGAGCTGAAGAAAAAGTGTTTCAATTTGTAATTCATCAATTCGCTACTTTTATCCGTTTTGATTTTCACTACACTTCTGTGTATTTCAATAGAATTGCTAAACTATCTAATTTCTTTTAATCATAAAAGGTTAGAGGAAAGTGTTGGATCGATTTGAAAAAAGCAATTCCTCTCCAACTTGAAGTTGTATCAACAGGCAGCATCCATCCTTGCCTAGAAAGTCAGTTGAAATATAACTATGGCTATTTTCTTCAAATAAGTTGTAAGGGCCGGTTAGCTCAGTTGGTTAGAGCGTCGTGCTAATAACGCGAATGTCGTGTGTTCGATCCCCACACTGGCCATTCATTTTTGTCGTATTAATTGAGATATTTACCAAATATTTCTTTGGAGCTGAAGAAAAAGTGTCTCAATTTGTAATGCATCAATTCGCTACTTTTATTAGTTTGATTTTCACTACACTTTTGTGTATTTCAATAGAATTGCTAAACTATCTAATTTCTTTTAATCAGGAAAACGTTGGGTCGATTTCAAAAAGCAATTCGTCTCCAACTTGAAGTTATATCAACAGGCAGCATCCATCCTTGCCTAGAAAGTCAGCTGAAATATAACTATGGCTATTTTCTTCAAATAAGTTGTAAGGGCCGGTTAGCTCAGTTGGTTAGAGCGTCGTGCTAATAACGCGAATGTCGTGGGTTCGATCCCCACACTGGCCATTCATTTTTGTCGTATTAATTGAGATATTTACCAAATATTTCTTTGGAGCTGAAGAAAAAGTGTCTCAATTTGTAATGCATCAATTCGCTACTTTTATTAGTTTGATTTTCACTACACTTTTGTGTATTTCAATAGAATTGCTAAACTATCTAATTTCTTTTAATCAGGAAAACGTTGGGTCGATTTCAAAAAGCAATTCGTCTCCAACTTGAAGTTATATCAACAGGCAGCATCCATCCTTGCCTAGAAAGTCAGCTGAAATATAACTATGGCTATTTTCTTCAAATAAGTTGTAAGGGCCGGTTAGCTCAGTTGGTTAGAGCGTCGTGCTAATAACGCGAATGTCGTGGGTTCGATCCCCACACTGGCCATTCATTTTTGTCGTATTAATTGAGATATTTACCAAATATTTCTTTGGAGCTGAAGAAAAAGTGTTTCAATTTGTAATTCATCAATTCGCTACTTTTATCCGTTTTGATTTTCACTACACTTCTGTGTATTTCAATAGAATTGCTAAACTATCTAATTTCTTTTAATCATAAAAGGTTAGAGGAAAGTGTTGGATCGATTTGAAAAAAGCAATTCCTCTCCAACTTGAAGTTGTATCAACAGGCAGCATCCATCCTTGCCTAGAAAGTCAGTTGAAATATAACTATGGCTATTTTCTTCAAATAAGTTGTAAGGGCCGGTTAGCTCAGTTGGTTAGAGCGTCGTGCTAATAACGCGAATGTCGTGGGTTCGATCCCCACACTGGCCATTCATTTTTGTCGTATTAATTGAGATATTTACCAAATATTTCTTTGGAGCTGAAGAAAAAGTGTTTCAATTTGTAATTCATCAATTCGCTACTTTTATCCGTTTTGATTTTCACTACACTTCTGTGTATTTCAATAGAATTGCTAAACTATCTAATTTCTTTTAATCATAAAAGGTTAGAGGAAAGTGTTGGATCGATTTGAAAAAAGCAATTCCTCTCCAATTTGAAGTTGTATCAACAGGCAGCATCCATCCTTGCCTAGAAAGTCAGTTGAAATATAACTATGGCTATTTTCTTCAAATAAGTTGTAAGGGCCGGTTAGCTCAGTTGGTTAGAGCGTCGTGCTAATAACGCGAATGTCGTGGGTTCGATCCCCACACTGGCCATTCATTTTTGTCGTATTAATTGAGATATTTACCAAATATTTCTTTGGAGCTGAAGAAAAAGTGTCTCAATTTGTAATGCATCAATTCGCTACTTTTATTAGTTTGATTTTCACTACACTTTTGTGTATTTCAATAGAATTGCTAAACTATCTAATTTCTTTTAATCAGGAAAACGTTGGGTCGATTTCAAAAAGCAATTCGTCTCCAACTTGAAGTTATATCAACAGGCAGCATCCATCCTTGCCTAGAAAGTCAGCTGAAATATAACTATGGCTATTTTCTTCAAATAAGTTGTAAGGGCCGGTTAGCTCAGTTGGTTAGAGCGTCGTGCTAATAACGCGAATGTCGTGGGTTCGATCCCCACACTGGCCATTCATTTTTGTCGTATTAATTGAGATATTTACCAAATATTTCTTTGGAGCTGAAGAAAAAGTGTTTCAATTTGTAATTCATCAATTCGCTACTTTTATCCGTTTTGATTTTCACTACACTTCTGTGTATTTCAATAGAATTGCTAAACTATCTAATTTCTTTTAATCATAAAAGGTTAGAGGAAAGTGTTGGATCGATTTGAAAAAAGCAATTCCTCAAATAAGTTGTAAGGGCCGGTTAGCTCAGTTGGTTAGAGCGTCGTGCTAATAACGCGAATGTCGTGGGTTCGATCCCCACACTGGCCATTCATTTTTTGTCGTATTAATTGAGATATTTACCAAATATTTCTTTGGAGCTGAAGAAAAAGTGTCTCAATTTGTAATGCATCAATTCGCTACTTTTATTAGTTTGATTTTCACTACACTTTTGTGTATTTCAATAGAATTGCTAAACTATCTAATTTCTTTTAATCAGGAAAACGTTGGGTCGATTTCAAAAAGCAATTCGTCTCCAACTTGAAGTTATATCAACAGGCAGCATCCATCCTTGCCTAGAAAGTCAGCTGAAATATAACTATGGCTATTTTCTTCAAATAAGTTGTAAGGGCCGGTTAGCTCAGTTGGTTAGAGCGTCGTGCTAATAACGCGAATGTCGTGGGTTCGATCCCCACACTGGCCATTCATTTTTGTCGTATTAATTGAGATATTTACCAAATATTTCTTTGGAGCTGAAGAAAAAGTGTCTCAATTTGTAATGCATCAATTCGCTACTTTTATTAGTTTGATTTTCACTACACTTTTGTGTATTTCAATAGAATTGCTAAACTATCTAATTTCTTTTAATCAGGAAAACGTTGGGTCGATTTCAAAAAGCAATTCGTCTCCAACTTGAAGTTATATCAACAGGCAGCATCCATCCTTGCCTAGAAAGTCAGCTGAAATATAACTATGGCTATTTTCTTCAAATAAGTTGTAAGGGCCGGTTAGCTCAGTTGGTTAGAGCGTCGTGCTAATAACGCGAATGTCGTGGGTTCGATCCCCACACTGGCCATTCATTTTTGTCGTATTAATTGAGATATTTACCAAATATTTCTTTGGAGCTGAAGAAAAAGTGTTTCAATTTGTAATTCATCAATTCGCTACTTTTATCCGTTTTGATTTTCACTACACTTCTGTGTATTTCAATAGAATTGCTAAACTATCTAATTTCTTTTAATCATAAAAGGTTAGAGGAAAGTGTTGGATCGATTTGAAAAAAGCAATTCCTCTCCAACTTGAAGTTGTATCAACAGGCAGCATCCATCCTTGCCTAGAAAGTCAGTTGAAATATAACTATGGCTATTTTCTTCAAATAAGTTGTAAGGGCCGGTTAGCTCAGTTGGTTAGAGCGTCGTGCTAATAACGCGAATGTCGTGGGTTCGATCCCCACACTGGGCATTCATTTTTGTCGTATTAATTGAGATATTTACCAAATATTTCTTTGGAGCTGAAGAAAAAGTGTTTCAATTTGTAATTCATCAATTCGCTACTTTTATCCGTTTTGATTTTCACTACACTTCTGTGTATTTCAATAGAATTGCTAAACTATCTAATTTCTTTTAATCATTAAAGGTTAGAGGAAAGTGTTGGATCGATTTGAAAAAAGCAATTCCTCTCCAATTTGAAGTTGTATCAACAGGCAGCATCCATCCTTGCCTAGAAAGTCAGTTGAAATATAACTATGGCTATTTTCTTCAAATAAGTTGTAAGGGCCGGTTAGCTCAGTTGGTTAGAGCGTCGTGCTAATAACGCGAATGTCGTGGGTTCGATCCCCACACTGGCCATTCATTTTTGTCGTATTAATTGAGATATTTACCAAATATTTCTTTGGAGCTGAAGAAAAAGTGTCTCAATTTGTAATGCATCAATTCGCTACTTTTATTAGTTTGATTTTCACTACACTTTTGTGTATTTCAATAGAATTGCTAAACTATCTAATTTCTTTTAATCAGGAAAACGTTGGGTCGATTTCAAAAAGCAATTCGTCTCCAACTTGAAGTTATATCAACAGGCAGCATCCATCCTTGCCTAGAAAGTCAGCTGAAATATAACTATGGCTATTTTCTTCAAATAAGTTGTAAGGGCCGGTTAGCTCAGTTGGTTAGAGCGTCGTGCTAATAACGCGAATGTCGTGGGTTCGATCCCCACACTGGCCATTCATTTTTGTCGTATTAATTGAGATATTTACCAAATATTTCTTTGGAGCTGAAGAAAAAGTGTTTCAATTTGTAATTCATCAATTCGCTACTTTTATCCGTTTTGATTTTCACTACACTTCTGTGTATTTCAATAGAATTGCTAAACTATCTAATTTCTTTTAATCATAAAAGGTTAGAGGAAAGTGTTGGATCGATTTGAAAAAAGCAATTCCTCAAATAAGTTGTAAGGGCCGGTTAGCTCAGTTGGTTAGAGCGTCGTGCTAATAACGCGAATGTCGTGGGTTCGATCCCCACACTGGCCATTCATTTTTTGTCGTATTAATTGAGATATTTACCAAATATTTCTTTGGAGCTGAAGAAAAAGTGTCTCAATTTGTAATGCATCAATTCGCTACTTTTATTAGTTTGATTTTCACTACACTTTTGTGTATTTCAATAGAATTGCTAAACTATCTAATTTCTTTTAATCAGGAAAACGTTGGGTCGATTTCAAAAAGCAATTCGTCTCCAACTTGAAGTTATATCAACAGGCAGCATCCATCCTTGCCTAGAAAGTCAGCTGAAATATAACTATGGCTATTTTCTTCAAATAAGTTGTAAGGGCCGGTTAGCTCAGTTGGTTAGAGCGTCGTGCTAATAACGCGAATGTCGTGGGTTCGATCCCCACACTGGCCATTCATTTTTGTCGTATTAATTGAGATATTTACCAAATATTTCTTTGGAGCTGAAGAAAAAGTGTTTCAATTTGTAATTCATCAATTCGCTACTTTTATCCGTTTTGATTTTCACTACACTTCTGTGTATTTCAATAGAATTGCTAAACTATCTAATTTCTTTTAATCATAAAAGGTTAGAGGAAAGTGTTGGATCGATTTGAAAAAAGCAATTCCTCTCCAACTTGAAGTTGTATCAACAGGCAGCATCCATCCTTGCCTAGAAAGTCAGTTGAAATATAACTATGGCTATTTTCTTCAAATAAGTTGTAAGGGCCGGTTAGCTCAGTTGGTTAGAGCGTCGTGCTAATAACGCGAATGTCGTGGGTTCGATCCCCACACTGGCCATTCATTTTTGTCGTATTAATTGAGATATTTACCAAATATTTCTTTGGAGCTGAAAAAAAGTGTCTCAATTTGTAATGCATCAATTCGCTACTTTTATTAGTTTGATTTTCACTACACTTTTGTGTATTTCAATAGAATTGCTAAACTATCTAATTTCTTTTAATCAGGAAAACGTTGGGTCGATTTCAAAAAGCAATTCGTCTCCAACTTGAAGTTATATCAACAGGCAGCATCCATCCTTGCCTAGAAAGTCAGCTGAAATATAACTATGGCTATTTTCTTCAAATAAGTTGTAAGGGCCGGTTAGCTCAGTTGGTTAGAGCGTCGTGCTAATAACGCGAATGTCGTGGGTTCGATCCCCACACTGGCCATTCATTTTTGTCGTATTAATTGAGATATTTACCAAATATTTCTTTGGAGCTGAAGAAAAAGTGTTTCAATTTGTAATTCATCAATTCGCTACTTTTATCCGTTTTGATTTTCACTACACTTCTGTGTATTTCAATAGAATTGCTAAACTATCTAATTTCTTTTAATCATAAAAGGTTAGAGGAAAGTGTTGGATCGATTTGAAAAAAGCAATTCCTCTCCAACTTGAAGTTGTATCAACAGGCAGCATCCATCCTTGCCTAGAAAGTCAGTTGAAATATAACTATGGCTATTTTCTTCAAATAAGTTGTAAGGGCCGGTTAGCTCAGTTGGTTAGAGCGTCGTGCTAATAACGCGAATGTCGTGGGTTCGATCCCCACACTGGCCATTCATTTTTGTCGTATTAATTGAGATATTTACCAAATATTTCTTTGGAGCTGAAGAAAAAGTGTTTCAATTTGTAATTCATCAATTCGCTACTTTTATCCGTTTTGATTTTCACTACACTTCTGTGTATTTCAATAGAATTGCTAAACTATCTAATTTCTTTTAATCATAAAAGGTTAGAGGAAAGTGTTGGATCGATTTGAAAAAAGCAATTCCTCTCCAACTTGAAGTTGTATCAACAGGCAGCATCCATCCTTGCCTAGAAAGTCAGTTGAAATATAACTATGGCTATTTTCTTCAAATAAGTTGTAAGGGCCGGTTAGCTCAGTTGGTTAGAGCGTCGTGCTAATAACGCGAATGTCGTGGGTTCGATCCCCACACTGGCCATTCATTTTTGTCGTATTAATTGAGATATTTACCAAATATTTCTTTGGAGCTGAAAAAAAGTGTCTCAATTTGTAATGCATCAATTCGCTACTTTTATTAGTTTGATTTTCACTACACTTTTGTGTATTTCAATAGAATTGCTAAACTATCTAATTTCTTTTAATCAGGAAAACGTTGGGTCGATTTCAAAAAGCAATTCGTCTCCAACTTGAAGTTATATCAACAGGCAGCATCCATCCTTGCCTAGAAAGTCAGCTGAAATATAACTATGGCTATTTTCTTCAAATAAGTTGTAAGGGCCGGTTAGCTCAGTTGGTTAGAGCGTCGTGCTAATAACGCGAATGTCGTGGGTTCGATCCCCACACTGGCCATTCATTTTTGTCGTATTAATTGAGATATTTACCAAATATTTCTTTGGAGCTGAAGAAAAAGTGTTTCAATTTGTAATTCATCAATTCGCTACTTTTATCCGTTTTGATTTTCACTACACTTCTGTGTATTTCAATAGAATTGCTAAACTATCTAATTTCTTTTAATCATAAAAGGTTAGAGGAAAGTGTTGGATCGATTTGAAAAAAGCAATTCCTCTCCAACTTGAAGTTGTATCAACAGGCAGCATCCATCCTTGCCTAGAAAGTCAGTTGAAATATAACTATGGCTATTTTCTTCAAATAAGTTGTAAGGGCCGGTTAGCTCAGTTGGTTAGAGCGTCGTGCTAATAACGCGAATGTCGTGGGTTCGATCCCCACACTGGCCATTCATTTTTGTCGTATTAATTGAGATATTTACCAAATATTTCTTTGGAGCTGAAGAAAAAGTGTTTCAATTTGTAATTCATCAATTCGCTACTTTTATCCGTTTTGATTTTCACTACACTTCTGTGTATTTCAATAGAATTGCTAAACTATCTAATTTCTTTTAATCATAAAAGGTTAGAGGAAAGTGTTGGATCGATTTGAAAAAAGCAATTCCTCTCCAATTTGAAGTTGTATCAACAGGCAGCATCCATCCTTGCCTAGAAAGTCAGTTGAAATATAACTATGGCTATTTTCTTCAAATAAGTTGTAAGGGCCGGTTAGCTCAGTTGGTTAGAGCGTCGTGCTAATAACGCGAATGTCGTGGGTTCGATCCCCACACTGGCCATTCATTTTTGTCGTATTAATTGAGATATTTACCAAATATTTCTTTGGAGCTGAAGAAAAAGTGTCTCAATTTGTAATGCATCAATTCGCTACTTTTATTAGTTTGATTTTCACTACACTTTTGTGTATTTCAATAGAATTGCTAAACTATCTAATTTCTTTTAATCAGGAAAACGTTGGGTCGATTTCAAAAAGCAATTCGTCTCCAACTTGAAGTTATATCAACAGGCAGCATCCATCCTTGCCTAGAAAGTCAGCTGAAATATAACTATGGCTATTTTCTTCAAATAAGTTGTAAGGGCCGGTTAGCTCAGTTGGTTAGAGCGTCGTGCTAATAACGCGAATGTCGTGGGTTCGATCCCCACACTGGCCATTCATTTTTGTCGTATTAATTGAGATATTTACCAAATATTTCTTTGGAGCTGAAGAAAAAGTGTTTCAATTTGTAATTCATCAATTCGCTACTTTTATCCGTTTTGATTTTCACTACACTTCTGTGTATTTCAATAGAATTGCTAAACTATCTAATTTCTTTTAATCATAAAAGGTTAGAGGAAAGTGTTGGATCGATTTGAAAAAAGCAATTCCTCTCCAACTTGAAGTTGTATCAACAGGCAGCATCCATCCTTGCCTAGAAAGTCAGTTGAAATATAACTATGGCTATTTTCTTCAAATAAGTTGTAAGGGCCGGTTAGCTCAGTTGGTTAGAGCGTCGTGCTAATAACGCGAATGTCGTGGGTTCGATCCCCACACTGGCCATTCATTTTTGTCGTATTAATTGAGATATTTACCAAATATTTCTTTGGAGCTGAAGAAAAAGTGTTTCAATTTGTAATTCATCAATTCGCTACTTTTATCCGTTTTGATTTTCACTACACTTCTGTGTATTTCAATAGAATTGCTAAACTATCTAATTTCTTTTAATCATAAAAGGTTAGAGGAAAGTGTTGGATCGATTTGAAAAAAGCAATTCCTCTCCAATTTGAAGTTGTATCAACAGGCAGCATCCATCCTTGCCTAGAAAGTCAGTTGAAATATAACTATGGCTATTTTCTTCAAATAAGTTGTAAGGGCCGGTTAGCTCAGTTGGTTAGAGCGTCGTGCTAATAACGCGAATGTCGTGGGTTCGATCCCCACACTGGCCATTCATTTTTGTCGTATTAATTGAGATATTTACCAAATATTTCTTTGGAGCTGAAGAAAAAGTGTCTCAATTTGTAATGCATCAATTCGCTACTTTTATTAGTTTGATTTTCACTACACTTTTGTGTATTTCAATAGAATTGCTAAACTATCTAATTTCTTTTAATCAGGAAAACGTTGGGTCGATTTCAAAAAGCAATTCGTCTCCAACTTGAAGTTATATCAACAGGCAGCATCCATCCTTGCCTAGAAAGTCAGCTGAAATATAACTATGGCTATTTTCTTCAAATAAGTTGTAAGGGCCGGTTAGCTCAGTTGGTTAGAGCGTCGTGCTAATAACGCGAATGTCGTGGGTTCGATCCCCACACTGGCCATTCATTTTTGTCGTATTAATTGAGATATTTACCAAATATTTCTTTGGAGCTGAAGAAAAAGTGTTTCAATTTGTAATTCATCAATTCGCTACTTTTATCCGTTTTGATTTTCACTACACTTCTGTGTATTTCAATAGAATTGCTAAACTATCTAATTTCTTTTAATCATAAAAGGTTAGAGGAAAGTGTTGGATCGATTTGAAAAAAGCAATTCCTCTCCAATTTGAAGTTGTATCAACAGGCAGCATCCATCCTTGCCTAGAAAGTCAGTTGAAATATAACTATGGCTATTTTCTTCAAATAAGTTGTAAGGGCCGGTTAGCTCAGTTGGTTAGAGCGTCGTGCTAATAACGCGAATGTCGTGGGTTCGATCCCCACACTGGCCATTCATTTTTGTCGTATTAATTGAGATATTTACCAAATATTTCTTTGGAGCTGAAGAAAAAGTGTCTCAATTTGTAATGCATCAATTCGCTACTTTTATTAGTTTGATTTTCACTACACTTTTGTGTATTTCAATAGAATTGCTAAACTATCTAATTTCTTTTAATCAGGAAAACGTTGGGTCGATTTCAAAAAGCAATTCGTCTCCAACTTGAAGTTATATCAACAGGCAGCATCCATCCTTGCCTAGAAAGTCAGCTGAAATATAACTATGGCTATTTTCTTCAAATAAGTTGTAAGGGCCGGTTAGCTCAGTTGGTTAGAGCGTCGTGCTAATAACGCGAATGTCGTGGGTTCGATCCCCACACTGGCCATTCATTTTTGTCGTATTAATTGAGATATTTACCAAATATTTCTTTGGAGCTGAAGAAAAAGTGTCTCAATTTGTAATGCATCAATTCGCTACTTTTATTAGTTTGATTTTCACTACACTTTTGTGTATTTCAATAGAATTGCTAAACTATCTAATTTCTTTTAATCAGGAAAACGTTGGGTCGATTTCAAAAAGCAATTCGTCTCCAACTTGAAGTTATATCAACAGGCAGCATCCATCCTTGCCTAGAAAGTCAGCTGAAATATAACTATGGCTATTTTCTTCAAATAAGTTGTAAGGGCCGGTTAGCTCAGTTGGTTAGAGCGTCGTGCTAATAACGCGAATGTCGTGGGTTCGATCCCCACACTGGCCATTCATTTTTGTCGTATTAATTGAGATATTTACCAAATATTTCTTTGGAGCTGAAGAAAAAGTGTTTCAATTTGTAATTCATCAATTCGCTACTTTTATCCGTTTTGATTTTCACTACACTTCTGTGTATTTCAATAGAATTGCTAAACTATCTAATTTCTTTTAATCATAAAAGGTTAGAGGAAAGTGTTGGATCGATTTGAAAAAAGCAATTCCTCTCCAACTTGAAGTTGTATCAACAGGCAGCATCCATCCTTGCCTAGAAAGTCAGTTGAAATATAACTATGGCTATTTTCTTCAAATAAGTTGTAAGGGCCGGTTAGCTCAGTTGGTTAGAGCGTCGTGCTAATAACGCGAATGTCGTGGGTTCGATCCCCACACTGGCCATTCATTTTTGTCGTATTAATTGAGATATTTACCAAATATTTCTTTGGAGCTGAAGAAAAAGTGTTTCAATTTGTAATTCATCAATTCGCTACTTTTATCCGTTTTGATTTTCACTACACTTCTGTGTATTTCAATAGAATTGCTAAACTATCTAATTTCTTTTAATCATAAAAGGTTAGAGGAAAGTGTTGGATCGATTTGAAAAAAGCAATTCCTCAAATAAGTTGTAAGGGCCGGTTAGCTCAGTTGGTTAGAGCGTCGTGCTAATAACGCGAATGTCGTGGGTTCGATCCCCACACTGGCCATTCATTTTTGTCGTATTAATTGAGATATTTACCAAATATTTCTTTGGAGCTGAAGAAAAAGTGTCTCAATTTGTAATGCATCAATTCGCTACTTTTATTAGTTTGATTTTCACTACACTTTTGTGTATTTCAATAGAATTGCTAAACTATCTAATTTCTTTTAATCAGGAAAACGTTGGGTCGATTTCAAAAAGCAATTCGTCTCCAACTTGAAGTTATATCAACAGGCAGCATCCATCCTTGCCTAGAAAGTCAGCTGAAATATAACTATGGCTATTTTCTTCAAATAAGTTGTAAGGGCCGGTTAGCTCAGTTGGTTAGAGCGTCGTGCTAATAACGCGAATGTCGTGGGTTCGATCCCCACACTGGCCATTCATTTTTGTCGTATTAATTGAGATATTTACCAAATATTTCTTTGGAGCTGAAGAAAAAGTGTCTCAATTTGTAATGCATCAATTCGCTACTTTTATTAGTTTGATTTTCACTACACTTTTGTGTATTTCAATAGAATTGCTAAACTATCTAATTTCTTTTAATCAGGAAAACGTTGGGTCGATTTCAAAAAGCAATTCGTCTCCAACTTGAAGTTATATCAACAGGCAGCATCCATCCTTGCCTAGAAAGTCAGCTGAAATATAACTATGGCTATTTTCTTCAAATAAGTTGTAAGGGCCGGTTAGCTCAGTTGGTTAGAGCGTCGTGCTAATAACGCGAATGTCGTGGGTTCGATCCCCACACTGGCCATTCATTTTTGTCGTATTAATTGAGATATTTACCAAATATTTCTTTGGAGCTGAAGAAAAAGTGTTTCAATTTGTAATTCATCAAATCGCTACTTTTATCCGTTTTGATTTTCACTACACTTCTGTGTATTTCAATAGAATTGCTAAACTATCTAATTTCTTTTAATCATAAAAGGTTAGAGGAAAGTGTTGGATCGATTTGAAAAAAGCAATTCCTCTCCAACTTGAAGTTGTATCAACAGGCAGCATCCATCCTTGCCTAGAAAGTCAGTTGAAATATAACTATGGCTATTTTCTTCAAATAAGTTGTAAGGGCCGGTTAGCTCAGTTGGTTAGAGCGTCGTGCTAATAACGCGAATGTCGTGGGTTCGATCCCCACACTGGCCATTCATTTTTGTCGTATTAATTGAGATATTTACCAAATATTTCTTTGGAGCTGAAAAAAAGTGTCTCAATTTGTAATGCATCAATTCGCTACTTTTATCCGTTTTGATTTTCACTACACTTCTGTGTATTTCAATAGAATTGCTAAACTATCTAATTTCTTTTAATCATAAAAGGTTAGAGGAAAGTGTTGGATCGATTTGAAAAAAGCAATTCCTCAAATAAGTTGTAAGGGCCGGTTAGCTCAGTTGGTTAGAGCGTCGTGCTAATAACGCGAATGTCGTGGGTTCGATCCCCACACTGGCCATTCATTTTTGTCGTATTAATTGAGATATTTACCAAATATTTCTTTGGAGCTGAAGAAAAAGTGTCTCAATTTGTAATGCATCAATTCGCTACTTTTATTAGTTTGATTTTCACTACACTTTTGTGTATTTCAATAGAATTGCTAAACTATCTAATTTCTTTTAATCAGGAAAACGTTGGGTCGATTTCAAAAAGCAATTCGTCTCCAACTTGAAGTTATATCAACAGGCAGCATCCATCCTTGCCTAGAAAGTCAGCTGAAATATAACTATGGCTATTTTCTTCAAATAAGTTGTAAGGGCCGGTTAGCTCAGTTGGTTAGAGCGTCGTGCTAATAACGCGAATGTCGTGGGTTCGATCCCCACACTGGCCATTCATTTTTGTCGTATTAATTGAGATATTTACCAAATATTTCTTTGGAGCTGAAGAAAAAGTGTCTCAATTTGTAATGCATCAATTCGCTACTTTTATTAGTTTGATTTTCACTACACTTTTGTGTATTTCAATAGAATTGCTAAACTATCTAATTTCTTTTAATCAGGAAAACGTTGGGTCGATTTCAAAAAGCAATTCGTCTCCAACTTGAAGTTATATCAACAGGCAGCATCCATCCTTGCCTAGAAAGTCAGCTGAAATATAACTATGGCTATTTTCTTCAAATAAGTTGTAAGGGCCGGTTAGCTCAGTTGGTTAGAGCGTCGTGCTAATAACGCGAATGTCGTGGGTTCGATCCCCACACTGGCCATTCATTTTTGTCGTATTAATTGAGATATTTACCAAATATTTCTTTGGAGCTGAAGAAAAAGTGTCTCAATTTGTAATGCATCAATTCGCTACTTTTATTAGTTTGATTTTCACTACACTTTTGTGTATTTCAATAGAATTGCTAAACTATCTAATTTCTTTTAATCAGGAAAACGTTGGGTCGATTTCAAAAAGCAATTCGTCTCCAACTTGAAGTTATATCAACAGGCAGCATCCATCCTTGCCTAGAAAGTCAGCTGAAATATAACTATGGCTATTTTCTTCAAATAAGTTGTAAGGGCCGGTTAGCTCAGTTGGTTAGAGCGTCGTGCTAATAACGCGAATGTCGTGGGTTCGATCCCCACACTGGCCATTCATTTTTGTCGTATTAATTGAGATATTTACCAAATATTTCTTTGGAGCTGAAGAAAAAGTGTTTCAATTTGTAATTCATCAATTCGCTACTTTTATCCGTTTTGATTTTCACTACACTTCTGTGTATTTCAATAGAATTGCTAAACTATCTAATTTCTTTTAATCATAAAAGGTTAGAGGAAAGTGTTGGATCGATTTGAAAAAAGCAATTCCTCAAATAAGTTGTAAGGGCCGGTTAGCTCAGTTGGTTAGAGCGTCGTGCTAATAACGCGAATGTCGTGGGTTCGATCCCCACACTGGCCATTCATTTTTGTCGTATTAATTGAGATATTTACCAAATATTTCTTTGGAGCTGAAGAAAAAGTGTCTCAATTTGTAATGCATCAATTCGCTACTTTTATTAGTTTGATTTTCACTACACTTTTGTGTATTTCAATAGAATTGCTAAACTATCTAATTTCTTTTAATCAGGAAAACGTTGGGTCGATTTCAAAAAGCAATTCGTCTCCAACTTGAAGTTATATCAACAGGCAGCATCCATCCTTGCCTAGAAAGTCAGCTGAAATATAACTATGGCTATTTTCTTCAAATAAGTTGTAAGGGCCGGTTAGCTCAGTTGGTTAGAGCGTCGTGCTAATAACGCGAATGTCGTGGGTTCGATCCCCACACTGGCCATTCATTTTTGTCGTATTAATTGAGATATTTACCAAATATTTCTTTGGAGCTGAAGAAAAAGTGTCTCAATTTGTAATGCATCAATTCGCTACTTTTATTAGTTTGATTTTCACTACACTTTTGTGTATTTCAATAGAATTGCTAAACTATCTAATTTCTTTTAATCAGGAAAACGTTGGGTCGATTTCAAAAAGCAATTCGTCTCCAACTTGAAGTTATATCAACAGGCAGCATCCATCCTTGCCTAGAAAGTCAGCTGAAATATAACTATGGCTATTTTCTTCAAATAAGTTGTAAGGGCCGGTTAGCTCAGTTGGTTAGAGCGTCGTGCTAATAACGCGAATGTCGTGGGTTCGATCCCCACACTGGCCATTCATTTTTGTCGTATTAATTGAGATATTTACCAAATATTTCTTTGGAGCTGAAGAAAAAGTGTTTCAATTTGTAATTCATCAATTCGCTACTTTTATCCGTTTTGATTTTCACTACACTTCTGTGTATTTCAATAGAATTGCTAAACTATCTAATTTCTTTTAATCATAAAAGGTTAGAGGAAAGTGTTGGATCGATTTGAAAAAAGCAATTCCTCAAATAAGTTGTAAGGGCCGGTTAGCTCAGTTGGTTAGAGCGTCGTGCTAATAACGCGAATGTCGTGGGTTCGATCCCCACACTGGCCATTCATTTTTGTCGTATTAATTGAGATATTTACCAAATATTTCTTTGGAGCTGAAGAAAAAGTGTCTCAATTTGTAATGCATCAATTCGCTACTTTTATTAGTTTGATTTTCACTACACTTTTGTGTATTTCAATAGAATTGCTAAACTATCTAATTTCTTTTAATCAGGAAAACGTTGGGTCGATTTCAAAAAGCAATTCGTCTCCAACTTGAAGTTATATCAACAGGCAGCATCCATCCTTGCCTAGAAAGTCAGCTGAAATATAACTATGGCTATTTTCTTCAAATAAGTTGTAAGGGCCGGTTAGCTCAGTTGGTTAGAGCGTCGTGCTAATAACGCGAATGTCGTGGGTTCGATCCCCACACTGGCCATTCATTTTTGTCGTATTAATTGAGATATTTACCAAATATTTCTTTGGAGCTGAAGAAAAAGTGTCTCAATTTGTAATGCATCAATTCGCTACTTTTATTAGTTTGATTTTCACTACACTTTTGTGTATTTCAATAGAATTGCTAAACTATCTAATTTCTTTTAATCAGGAAAACGTTGGGTCGATTTCAAAAAGCAATTCGTCTCCAACTTGAAGTTATATCAACAGGCAGCATCCATCCTTGCCTAGAAAGTCAGCTGAAATATAACTATGGCTATTTTCTTCAAATAAGTTGTAAGGGCCGGTTAGCTCAGTTGGTTAGAGCGTCGTGCTAATAACGCGAATGTCGTGGGTTCGATCCCCACACTGGCCATTCATTTTTGTCGTATTAATTGAGATATTTACCAAATATTTCTTTGGAGCTGAAGAAAAAGTGTTTCAATTTGTAATTCACCAATTCGCTACTTTTATCCGTTTTGATTTTCACTACACTTCTGTGTATTTCAATAGAATTGCTAAACTATCTAATTTCTTTTAATCATAAAAGGTTAGAGGAAAGTGTTGGATCGATTTGAAAAAAGCAATTCCTCTCCAACTTGAAGTTGTATCAACAGGCAGCATCCATCCTTGCCTAGAAAGTCAGTTGAAATATAACTATGGCTATTTTCTTCAAATAAGTTGTAAGGGCCGGTTAGCTCAGTTGGTTAGAGCGTCGTGCTAATAACGCGAATGTCGTGGGTTCGATCCCCACACTGGCCATTCATTTTTGTCGTATTAATTGAGATATTTACCAAATATTTCTTTGGAGCTGAAGAAAAAGTGTCTCAATTTGTAATGCATCAATTCGCTACTTTTATTAGTTTGATTTTCACTACACTTTTGTGTATTTCAATAGAATTGCTAAACTATCTAATTTCTTTTAATCAGGAAAACGTTGGGTCGATTTCAAAAAGCAATTCGTCTCCAACTTGAAGTTATATCAACAGGCAGCATCCATCCTTGCCTAGAAAGTCAGCTGAAATATAACTATGGCTATTTTCTTCAAATAAGTTGTAAGGGCCGGTTAGCTCAGTTGGTTAGAGCGTCGTGCTAATAACGCGAATGTCGTGGGTTCGATCCCCACACTGGCCATTCATTTTTTGTCGTATTAATTGAGATATTTACCAAATATTTCTTTGGAGCTGAAGAAAAAGTGTTTCAATTTGTAATTCATCAATTCGCTACTTTTATCCGTTTTGATTTTCACTACACTTCTGTGTATTTCAATAGAATTGCTAAACTATCTAATTTCTTTTAATCATAAAAGGTTAGAGGAAAGTGTTGGATCGATTTGAAAAAAGCAATTCCTCTCCAACTTGAAGTTGTATCAACAGGCAGCATCCATCCTTGCCTAGAAAGTCAGTTGAAATATAACTATGGCTATTTTCTTCAAATAAGTTGTAAGGGCCGGTTAGCTCAGTTGGTTAGAGCGTCGTGCTAATAACGCGAATGTCGTGGGTTCGATCCCCACACTGGCCATTCATTTTTGTCGTATTAATTGAGATATTTACCAAATATTTCTTTGGAGCTGAAGAAAAAGTGTCTCAATTTGTAATGCATCAATTCGCTACTTTTATTAGTTTGATTTTCACTACACTTTTGTGTATTTCAATAGAATTGCTAAACTATCTAATTTCTTTTAATCAGGAAAACGTTGGGTCGATTTCAAAAAGCAATTCGTCTCCAACTTGAAGTTATATCAACAGGCAGCATCCATCCTTGCCTAGAAAGTCAGCTGAAATATAACTATGGCTATTTTCTTCAAATAAGTTGTAAGGGCCGGTTAGCTCAGTTGGTTAGAGCGTCGTGCTAATAACGCGAATGTCGTGGGTTCGATCCCCACACTGGCCATTCATTTTTGTCGTATTAATTGAGATATTTACCAAATATTTCTTTGGAGCTGAAGAAAAAGTGTCTCAATTTGTAATGCATCAATTCGCTACTTTTATTAGTTTGATTTTCACTACACTTTTGTGTATTTCAATAGAATTGCTAAACTATCTAATTTCTTTTAATCAGGAAAACGTTGGGTCGATTTCAAAAAGCAATTCGTCTCCAACTTGAAGTTATATCAACAGGCAGCATCCATCCTTGCCTAGAAAGTCAGCTGAAATATAACTATGGCTATTTTCTTCAAATAAGTTGTAAGGGCCGGTTAGCTCAGTTGGTTAGAGCGTCGTGCTAATAACGCGAATGTCGTGGGTTCGATCCCCACACTGGCCATTCATTTTTGTCGTATTAATTGAGATATTTACCAAATATTTCTTTGGAGCTGAAGAAAAAGTGTTTCAATTTGTAATTCATCAATTCGCTACTTTTATCCGTTTTGATTTTCACTACACTTCTGTGTATTTCAATAGAATTGCTAAACTATCTAATTTCTTTTAATCATAAAAGGTTAGAGGAAAGTGTTGGATCGATTTGAAAAAAGCAATTCCTCAAATAAGTTGTAAGGGCCGGTTAGCTCAGTTGGTTAGAGCGTCGTGCTAATAACGCGAATGTCGTGGGTTCGATCCCCACACTGGCCATTCATTTTTTGTCGTATTAATTGAGATATTTACCAAATATTTCTTTGGAGCTGAAGAAAAAGTGTTTCAATTTGTAATTCATCAATTCGCTACTTTTATCCGTTTTGATTTTCACTACACTTCTGTGTATTTCAATAGAATTGCTAAACTATCTAATTTCTTTTAATCATAAAAGGTTAGAGGAAAGTGTTGGATCGATTTGAAAAAAGCAATTCCTCTCCAACTTGAAGTTGTATCAACAGGCAGCATCCATCCTTGCCTAGAAAGTCAGTTGAAATATAACTATGGCTATTTTCTTCAAATAAGTTGTAAGGGCCGGTTAGCTCAGTTGGTTAGAGCGTCGTGCTAATAACGCGAATGTCGTGGGTTCGATCCCCACACTGGCCATTCATTTTTGTCGTATTAATTGAGATATTTACCAAATATTTCTTTGGAGCTGAAGAAAAAGTGTTTCAATTTGTAATTCATCAATTCGCTACTTTTATCCGTTTTGATTTTCACTACACTTCTGTGTATTTCAATAGAATTGCTAAACTATCTAATTTCTTTTAATCATAAAAGGTTAGAGGAAAGTGTTGGATCGATTTGAAAAAAGCAATTCCTCTCCAACTTGAAGTTATATCAACAGGCAGCATCCATCCTTGCCTAGAAAGTCAGCTGAAATATAACTATGGCTATTTTCTTCAAATAAGTTGTAAGGGCCGGTTAGCTCAGTTGGTTAGAGCGTCGTGCTAATAACGCGAATGTCGTGGGTTCGATCCCCACACTGGCCATTCATTTTTGTCGTATTAATTGAGATATTTACCAAATATTTCTTTGGAGCTGAAGAAAAAGTGTTTCAATTTGTAATTCATCAATTCGCTACTTTTATCCGTTTTGATTTTCACTACACTTCTGTGTATTTCAATAGAATTGCTAAACTATCTAATTTCTTTTAATCATAAAAGGTTAGAGGAAAGTGTTGGATCGATTTGAAAAAAGCAATTCCTCAAATAAGTTGTAAGGGCCGGTTAGCTCAGTTGGTTAGAGCGTCGTGCTAATAACGCGAATGTCGTGGGTTCGATCCCCACACTGGCCATTCATTTTTTGTCGTATTAATTGAGATATTTACCAAATATTTCTTTGGAGCTGAAGAAAAAGTGTTTCAATTTGTAATTCATCAATTCGCTACTTTTATCCGTTTTGATTTTCACTACACTTCTGTGTATTTCAATAGAATTGCTAAACTATCTAATTTCTTTTAATCATAAAAGGTTAGAGGAAAGTGTTGGATCGATTTGAAAAAAGCAATTCCTCTCCAACTTGAAGTTGTATCAACAGGCAGCATCCATCCTTGCCTAGAAAGTCAGTTGAAATATAACTATGGCTATTTTCTTCAAATAAGTTGTAAGGGCCGGTTAGCTCAGTTGGTTAGAGCGTCGTGCTAATAACGCGAATGTCGTGGGTTCGATCCCCACACTGGCCATTCATTTTTGTCGTATTAATTGAGATATTTACCAAATATTTCTTTGGAGCTGAAGAAAAAGTGTCTCAATTTGTAATGCATCAATTCGCTACTTTTATTAGTTTGATTTTCACTACACTTTTGTGTATTTCAATAGAATTGCTAAACTATCTAATTTCTTTTAATCAGGAAAACGTTGGGTCGATTTCAAAAAGCAATTCGTCTCCAACTTGAAGTTATATCAACAGGCAGCATCCATCCTTGCCTAGAAAGTCAGCTGAAATATAACTATGGCTATTTTCTTCAAATAAGTTGTAAGGGCCGGTTAGCTCAGTTGGTTAGAGCGTCGTGCTAATAACGCGAATGTCGTGGGTTCGATCCCCACACTGGCCATTCATTTTTGTCGTATTAATTGAGATATTTACCAAATATTTCTTTGGAGCTGAAGAAAAAGTGTTTCAATTTGTAATTCATCAATTCGCTACTTTTATCCGTTTTGATTTTCACTACACTTCTGTGTATTTCAATAGAATTGCTAAACTATCTAATTTCTTTTAATCATAAAAGGTTAGAGGAAAGTGTTGGATCGATTTGAAAAAAGCAATTCCTCAAATAAGTTGTAAGGGCCGGTTAGCTCAGTTGGTTAGAGCGTCGTGCTAATAACGCGAATGTCGTGGGTTCGATCCCCACACTGGCCATTCATTTTTTGTCGTATTAATTGAGATATTTACCAAATATTTCTTTGGAGCTGAAGAAAAAGTGTTTCAATTTGTAATTCATCAATTCGCTACTTTTATCCGTTTTGATTTTCACTACACTTCTGTGTATTTCAATAGAATTGCTAAACTATCTAATTTCTTTTAATCATAAAAGGTTAGAGGAAAGTGTTGGATCGATTTGAAAAAAGCAATTCCTCTCCAACTTGAAGTTGTATCAACAGGCAGCATCCATCCTTGCCTAGAAAGTCAGTTGAAATATAACTATGGCTATTTTCTTCAAATAAGTTGTAAGGGCCGGTTAGCTCAGTTGGTTAGAGCGTCGTGCTAATAACGCGAATGTCGTGGGTTCGATCCCCACACTGGCCATTCATTTTTGTCGTATTAATTGAGATATTTACCAAATATTTCTTTGGAGCTGAAGAAAAAGTGTTTCAATTTGTAATTCATCAATTCGCTACTTTTATCCGTTTTGATTTTCACTACACTTCTGTGTATTTCAATAGAATTGCTAAACTATCTAATTTCTTTTAATCATAAAAGGTTAGAGGAAAGTGTTGGATCGATTTGAAAAAAGCAATTCCTCAAATAAGTTGTAAGGGCCGGTTAGCTCAGTTGGTTAGAGCGTCGTGCTAATAACGCGAATGTCGTGGGTTCGATCCCCACACTGGCCATTCATTTTTTGTCGTATTAATTGAGATATTTACCAAATATTTCTTTGGAGCTGAAGAAAAAGTGTTTCAATTTGTAATTCATCAATTCGCTACTTTTATCCGTTTTGATTTTCACTACACTTCTGTGTATTTCAATAGAATTGCTAAACTATCTAATTTCTTTTAATCATAAAAGGTTAGAGGAAAGTGTTGGATCGATTTGAAAAAAGCAATTCCTCTCCAACTTGAAGTTGTATCAACAGGCAGCATCCATCCTTGCCTAGAAAGTCAGTTGAAATATAACTATGGCTATTTTCTTCAAATAAGTTGTAAGGGCCGGTTAGCTCAGTTGGTTAGAGCGTCGTGCTAATAACGCGAATGTCGTGGGTTCGATCCCCACACTGGCCATTCATTTTTGTCGTATTAATTGAGATATTTACCAAATATTTCTTTGGAGCTGAAGAAAAAGTGTTTCAATTTGTAATTCATCAATTCGCTACTTTTATCCGTTTTGATTTTCACTACACTTCTGTGTATTTCAATAGAATTGCTAAACTATCTAATTTCTTTTAATCATAAAAGGTTAGAGGAAAGTGTTGGATCGATTTGAAAAAAGCAATTCCTCAAATAAGTTGTAAGGGCCGGTTAGCTCAGTTGGTTAGAGCGTCGTGCTAATAACGCGAATGTCGTGGGTTCGATCCCCACACTGGCCATTCATTTTTTGTCGTATTAATTGAGATATTTACCAAATATTTCTTTGGAGCTGAAGAAAAAGTGTTTCAATTTGTAATTCATCAATTCGCTACTTTTATCCGTTTTGATTTTCACTACACTTCTGTGTATTTCAATAGAATTGCTAAACTATCTAATTTCTTTTAATCATAAAAGGTTAGAGGAAAGTGTTGGATCGATTTGAAAAAAGCAATTCCTCTCCAACTTGAAGTTGTATCAACAGGCAGCATCCATCCTTGCCTAGAAAGTCAGTTGAAATATAACTATGGCTATTTTCTTCAAATAAGTTGTAAGGGCCGGTTAGCTCAGTTGGTTAGAGCGTCGTGCTAATAACGCGAATGTCGTGGGTTCGATCCCCACACTGGCCATTCATTTTTGTCGTATTAATTGAGATATTTACCAAATATTTCTTTGGAGCTGAAGAAAAAGTGTCTCAATTTGTAATGCATCAATTCGCTACTTTTATTAGTTTGATTTTCACTACACTTTTGTGTATTTCAATAGAATTGCTAAACTATCTAATTTCTTTTAATCAGGAAAACGTTGGGTCGATTTCAAAAAGCAATTCGTCTCCAACTTGAAGTTATATCAACAGGCAGCATCCATCCTTGCCTAGAAAGTCAGCTGAAATATAACTATGGCTATTTTCTTCAAATAAGTTGTAAGGGCCGGTTAGCTCAGTTGGTTAGAGCGTCGTGCTAATAACGCGAATGTCGTGGGTTCGATCCCCACACTGGCCATTCATTTTTGTCGTATTAATTGAGATATTTACCAAATATTTCTTTGGAGCTGAAGAAAAAGTGTTTCAATTTGTAATTCATCAATTCGCTACTTTTATCCGTTTTGATTTTCACTACACTTCTGTGTATTTCAATAGAATTGCTAAACTATCTAATTTCTTTTAATCATAAAAGGTTAGAGGAAAGTGTTGGATCGATTTGAAAAAAGCAATTCCTCTCCAACTTGAAGTTGTATCAACAGGCAGCATCCATCCTTGCCTAGAAAGTCAGTTGAAATATAACTATGGCTATTTTCTTCAAATAAGTTGTAAGGGCCGGTTAGCTCAGTTGGTTAGAGCGTCGTGCTAATAACGCGAATGTCGTGGGTTCGATCCCCACACTGGCCATTCATTTTTGTCGTATTAATTGAGATATTTACCAAATATTTCTTTGGAGCTGAAGAAAAAGTGTCTCAATTTGTAATGCATCAATTCGCTACTTTTATTAGTTTGATTTTCACTACACTTTTGTGTATTTCAATAGAATTGCTAAACTATCTAATTTCTTTTAATCAGGAAAACGTTGGGTCGATTTCAAAAAGCAATTCGTCTCCAACTTGAAGTTATATCAACAGGCAGCATCCATCCTTGCCTAGAAAGTCAGCTGAAATATAACTATGGCTATTTTCTTCAAATAAGTTGTAAGGGCCGGTTAGCTTAGTTGGTTAGAGCGTCGTGCTAATAACGCGAATGTCGTGGGTTCGATCCCCACACTGGCCATTCATTTTTGTCGTATTAATTGAGATATTTACCAAATATTTCTTTGGAGCTGAAGAAAAAGTGTCTCAATTTGTAATGCATCAATTCGCTACTTTTATTAGTTTGATTTTCACTACACTTTTGTGTATTTCAATAGAATTGCTAAACTATCTAATTTCTTTTAATCAGGAAAACGTTGGGTCGATTTCAAAAAGCAATTCGTCTCCAACTTGAAGTTATATCAACAGGCAGCATCCATCCTTGCCTAGAAAGTCAGCTGAAATATAACTATGGCTATTTTCTTCAAATAAGTTGTAAGGGCCGGTTAGCTCAGTTGGTTAGAGCGTCGTGCTAATAACGCGAATGTCGTGGGTTCGATCCCCACACTGGCCATTCATTTTTGTCGTATTAATTGAGATATTTACCAAATATTTCTTTGGAGCTGAAGAAAAAGTGTTTCAATTTGTAATTCATCAATTCGCTACTTTTATCCGTTTTGATTTTCACTACACTTCTGTGTATTTCAATAGAATTGCTAAACTATCTAATTTCTTTTAATCATAAAAGGTTAGAGGAAAGTGTTGGATCGATTTGAAAAAAGCAATTCCTCTCCAACTTGAAGTTATATCAACAGGCAGCATCCATCCTTGCCTAGAAAGTCAGCTGAAATATAACTATGTCTATTTTCTTCAAATAAGTTGTAAGGGCCGGTTAGCTCAGTTGGTTAGAGCGTCGTGCTAATAACGCGAATGTCGTGGGTTCGATCCCCACACTGGCCATTCATTTTTGTCGTATTAATTGAGATATTTACCAAATATTTCTTTGGAGCTGAAGAAAAAGTGTCTCAATTTGTAATGCATCAATTCGCTACTTTTATTAGTTTGATTTTCACTACACTTTTGTGTATTTCAATAGAATTGCTAAACTATCTAATTTCTTTTAATCAGGAAAACGTTGGGTCGATTTCAAAAAGCAATTCGTCTCCAACTTGAAGTTATATCAACAGGCAGCATCCATCCTTGCCTAGAAAGTCAGCTGAAATATAACTATGGCTATTTTCTTCAAATAAGTTGTAAGGGCCGGTTAGCTCAGTTGGTTAGAGCGTCGTGCTAATAACGCGAATGTCGTGGGTTCGATCCCCACACTGGCCATTCATTTTTGTCGTATTAATTGAGATATTTACCAAATATTTCTTTGGAGCTGAAGAAAAAGTGTTTCAATTTGTAATTCATCAATTCGCTACTTTTATCCGTTTTGATTTTCACTACACTTCTGTGTATTTCAATAGAATTGCTAAACTATCTAATTTCTTTTAATCATAAAAGGTTAGAGGAAAGTGTTGGATCGATTTGAAAAAAGCAATTCCTCTCCAACTTGAAGTTGTATCAACAGGCAGCATCCATCCTTGCCTAGAAAGTCAGTTGAAATATAACTATGGCTATTTTCTTCAAATAAGTTGTAAGGGCCGGTTAGCTCAGTTGGTTAGAGCGTCGTGCTAATAACGCGAATGTCGTGGGTTCGATCCCCACACTGGCCATTCATTTTTGTCGTATTAATTGAGATATTTACCAAATATTTCTTTGGAGCTGAAGAAAAAGTGTCTCAATTTGTAATGCATCAATTCGCTACTTTTATTAGTTTGATTTTCACTACACTTTTGTGTATTTCAATAGAATTGCTAAACTATCTAATTTCTTTTAATCAGGAAAACGTTGGGTCGATTTCAAAAAGCAATTCGTCTCCAACTTGAAGTTATATCAACAGGCAGCATCCATCCTTGCCTAGAAAGTCAGCTGAAATATAACTATGGCTATTTTCTTCAAATAAGTTGTAAGGGCCGGTTAGCTTAGTTGGTTAGAGCGTCGTGCTAATAACGCGAATGTCGTGGGTTCGATCCCCACACTGGCCATTCATTTTTGTCGTATTAATTGAGATATTTACCAAATATTTCTTTGGAGCTGAAGAAAAAGTGTCTCAATTTGTAATGCATCAATTCGCTACTTTTATTAGTTTGATTTTCACTACACTTTTGTGTATTTCAATAGAATTGCTAAACTATCTAATTTCTTTTAATCAGGAAAACGTTGGGTCGATTTCAAAAAGCAATTCGTCTCCAACTTGAAGTTATATCAACAGGCAGCATCCATCCTTGCCTAGAAAGTCAGCTGAAATATAACTATGGCTATTTTCTTCAAATAAGTTGTAAGGGCCGGTTAGCTCAGTTGGTTAGAGCGTCGTGCTAATAACGCGAATGTCGTGGGTTCGATCCCCACACTGGCCATTCATTTTTGTCGTATTAATTGAGATATTTACCAAATATTTCTTTGGAGCTGAAGAAAAAGTGTTTCAATTTGTAATTCATCAATTCGCTACTTTTATCCGTTTTGATTTTCACTACACTTCTGTGTATTTCAATAGAATTGCTAAACTATCTAATTTCTTTTAATCATAAAAGGTTAGAGGAAAGTGTTGGATCGATTTGAAAAAAGCAATTCCTCTCCAACTTGAAGTTGTATCAACAGGCAGCATCCATCCTTGCCTAGAAAGTCAGTTGAAATATAACTATGGCTATTTTCTTCAAATAAGTTGTAAGGGCCGGTTAGCTCAGTTGGTTAGAGCGTCGTGCTAATAACGCGAATGTCGTGGGTTCGATCCCCACACTGGCCATTCATTTTTGTCGTATTAATTGAGATATTTACCAAATATTTCTTTGGAGCTGAAGAAAAAGTGTCTCAATTTGTAATGCATCAATTCGCTACTTTTATTAGTTTGATTTTCACTACACTTTTGTGTATTTCAATAGAATTGCTAAACTATCTAATTTCTTTTAATCAGGAAAACGTTGGGTCGATTTCAAAAAGCAATTCGTCTCCAACTTGAAGTTATATCAACAGGCAGCATCCATCCTTGCCTAGAAAGTCAGCTGAAATATAACTATGGCTATTTTCTTCAAATAAGTTGTAAGGGCCGGTTAGCTCAGTTGGTTAGAGCGTCGTGCTAATAACGCGAATGTCGTGGGTTCGATCCCCACACTGGCCATTCATTTTTGTCGTATTAATTGAGATATTTACCAAATATTTCTTTGGAGCTGAAGAAAAAGTGTTTCAATTTGTAATTCATCAATTCGCTACTTTTATCCGTTTTGATTTTCACTACACTTCTGTGTATTTCAATAGAATTGCTAAACTATCTAATTTCTTTTAATCATAAAAGGTTAGAGGAAAGTGTTGGATCGATTTGAAAAAAGCAATTCCTCTCCAACTTGAAGTTATATCAACAGGCAGCATCCATCCTTGCCTAGAAAGTCAGCTGAAATATAACTATGGCTATTTTCTTCAAATAAGTTGTAAGGGCCGGTTAGCTCAGTTGGTTAGAGCGTCGTGCTAATAACGCGAATGTCATGGGTTCGATCCCCACACTGGCCATTCATTTTTGTCGTATTAATTGAGATATTTACCAAATATTTCTTTGGAGCTGAAGAAAAAGTGTCTCAATTTGTAATGCATCAATTCGCTACTTTTATTAGTTTGATTTTCACTACACTTTTGTGTATTTCAATAGAATTGCTAAACTATCTAATTTCTTTTAATCAGGAAAACGTTGGGTCGATTTCAAAAAGCAATTCGTCTCCAACTTGAAGTTATATCAACAGGCAGCATCCATCCTTGCCTAGAAAGTCAGCTGAAATATAACTATGGCTATTTTCTTCAAATAAGTTGTAAGGGCCGGTTAGCTCAGTTGGTTAGAGCGTCGTGCTAATAACGCGAATGTCGTGGGTTCGATCCCCACACTGGCCATTCATTTTTGTCGTATTAATTGAGATATTTACCAAATATTTCTTTGGAGCTGAAGAAAAAGTGTTTCAATTTGTAATTCATCAATTCGCTACTTTTATCCGTTTTGATTTTCACTACACTTCTGTGTATTTCAATAGAATTGCTAAACTATCTAATTTCTTTTAATCATAAAAGGTTAGAGGAAAGTGTTGGATCGATTTGAAAAAAGCAATTCCTCTCCAACTTGAAGTTGTATCAACAGGCAGCATCCATCCTTGCCTAGAAAGTCAGTTGAAATATAACTATGGCTATTTTCTTCAAATAAGTTGTAAGGGCCGGTTAGCTCAGTTGGTTAGAGCGTCGTGCTAATAACGCGAATGTCGTGGGTTCGATCCCCACACTGGCCATTCATTTTTGTCGTATTAATTGAGATATTTACCAAATATTTCTTTGGAGCTGAAGAAAAAGTGTCTCAATTTGTAATGCATCAATTCGCAACTTTTATTAGTTTGATTTTCACTACACTTTTGTGTATTTCAATAGAATTGCTAAACTATCTAATTTCTTTTAATCAGGAAAACGTTGGGTCGATTTCAAAAAGCAATTCGTCTCCAACTTGAAGTTATATCAACAGGCAGCATCCATCCTTGCCTAGAAAGTCAGCTGAAATATAACTATGGCTATTTTCTTCAAATAAGTTGTAAGGGCCGGTTAGCTCAGTTGGTTAGAGCGTCGTGCTAATAACGCGAATGTCGTGGGTTCGATCCCCACACTGGCCATTCATTTTTGTCGTATTAATTGAGATATTTACCAAATATTTCTTTGGAGCTGAAGAAAAAGTGTTTCAATTTGTAATTCATCAATTCGCTACTTTTATCCGTTTTGATTTTCACTACACTTCTGTGTATTTCAATAGAATTGCTAAACTATCTAATTTCTTTTAATCATAAAAGGTTAGAGGAAAGTGTTGGATCGATTTGAAAAAAGCAATTCCTCTCCAACTTGAAGTTATATCAACAGGCAGCATCCATCCTTGCCTAGAAAGTCAGCTGAAATATAACTATGGCTATTTTCTTCAAATAAGTTGTAAGGGCCGGTTAGCTCAGTTGGTTAGAGCGTCGTGCTAATAACGCGAATGTCGTGGGTTCGATCCCCACACTGGCCATTCATTTTTGTCGTATTAATTGAGATATTTACCAAATATTTCTTTGGAGCTGAAGAAAAAGTGTCTCAATTTGTAATGCATCAATTCGCTACTTTTATTAGTTTGATTTTCACTACACTTTTGTGTATTTCAATAGAATTGCTAAACTATCTAATTTCTTTTAATCAGGAAAACGTTGGGTCGATTTCAAAAAGCAATTCGTCTCCAACTTGAAGTTATATCAACAGGCAGCATCCATCCTTGCCTAGAAAGTCAGCTGAAATATAACTATGGCTATTTTCTTCAAATAAGTTGTAAGGGCCGGTTAGCTCAGTTGGTTAGAGCGTCGTGCTAATAACGCGAATGTCGTGGGTTCGATCCCCACACTGGCCATTCATTTTTGTCGTATTAATTGAGATATTTACCAAATATTTCTTTGGAGCTGAAGAAAAAGTGTTTCAATTTGTAATTCATCAATTCGCTACTTTTATCCGTTTTGATTTTCACTACACTTCTGTGTATTTCAATAGAATTGCTAAACTATCTAATTTCTTTTAATCATAAAAGGTTAGAGGAAAGTGTTGGATCGATTTGAAAAAAGCAATTCCTCTCCAACTTGAAGTTATATCAACAGGCAGCATCCATCCTTGCCTAGAAAGTCAGCTGAAATATAACTATGGCTATTTTCTTCAAATAAGTTGTAAGGGCCGGTTAGCTCAGTTGGTTAGAGCGTCGTGCTAATAACGCGAATGTCGTGGGTTCGATCCCCACACTGGCCATTCATTTTTGTCGTATTAATTGAGATATTTACCAAATATTTCTTTGGAGCTGAAGAAAAAGTGTCTCAATTTGTAATGCATCAATTCGCTACTTTTATTAGTTTGATTTTCACTACACTTTTGTGTATTTCAATAGAATTGCTAAACTATCTAATTTCTTTTAATCAGGAAAACGTTGGGTCGATTTCAAAAAGCAATTCGTCTCCAACTTGAAGTTATATCAACAGGCAGCATCCATCCTTGCCTAGAAAGTCAGCTGAAATATAACTATGGCTATTTTCTTCAAATAAGTTGTAAGGGCCGGTTAGCTCAGTTGGTTAGAGCGTCGTGCTAATAACGCGAATGTCGTGGGTTCGATCCCCACACTGGCCATTCATTTTTGTCGTATTAATTGAGATATTTACCAAATATTTCTTTGGAGCTGAAGAAAAAGTGTTTCAATTTGTAATTCATCAATTCGCTACTTTTATCCGTTTTGATTTTCACTACACTTCTGTGTATTTCAATAGAATTGCTAAACTATCTAATTTCTTTTAATCATAAAAGGTTAGAGGAAAGTGTTGGATCGATTTGAAAAAAGCAATTCCTCTCCAACTTGAAGTTATATCAACAGGCAGCATCCATCCTTGCCTAGAAAGTCAGCTGAAATATAACTATGGCTATTTTCTTCAAATAAGTTGTAAGGGCCGGTTAGCTCAGTTGGTTAGAGCGTCGTGCTAATAACGCGAATGTCGTGGGTTCGATCCCCACACTGGCCATTCATTTTTGTCGTATTAATTGAGATATTTACCAAATATTTCTTTGGAGCTGAAGAAAAAGTGTTTCAATTTGTAATTCATCAATTCGCTACTTTTATCCGTTTTGATTTTCACTACACTTCTGTGTATTTCAATAGAATTGCTAAACTATCTAATTTCTTTTAATCATAAAAGGTTAGAGGAAAGTGTTGGATCGATTTGAAAAAAGCAATTCCTCTCCAACTTGAAGTTGTATCAACAGGCAGCATCCATCCTTGCCTAGAAAGTCAGTTGAAATATAACTATGGCTATTTTCTTCAAATAAGTTGTAAGGGCCGGTTAGCTCAGTTGGTTAGAGCGTCGTGCTAATAACGCGAATGTCGTGGGTTCGATCCCCACACTGGCCATTCATTTTTTGTCGTATTAATTGAGATATTTACCAAATATTTCTTTGGAGCTGAAGAAAAAGTGTTTCAATTTGTAATTCATCAATTCGCTACTTTTATCCGTTTTGATTTTCACTACACTTCTGTGTATTTCAATAGAATTGCTAAACTATCTAATTTCTTTTAATCATAAAAGGTTAGAGGAAAGTGTTGGATCGATTTGAAAAAAGCAATTCCTCTCCAACTTGAAGTTGTATCAACAGGCAGCATCCATCCTTGCCTAGAAAGTCAGTTGAAATATAACTATGGCTATTTTCTTCAAATAAGTTGTAAGGGCCGGTTAGCTCAGTTGGTTAGAGCGTCGTGCTAATAACGCGAATGTCGTGGGTTCGATCCCCACACTGGCCATTCATTTTTGTCGTATTAATTGAGATATTTACCAAATATTTCTTTGGAGCTGAAGAAAAAGTGTCTCAATTTGTAATGCATCAATTCGCTACTTTTATTAGTTTGATTTTCACTACACTTTTGTGTATTTCAATAGAATTGCTAAACTATCTAATTTCTTTTAATCAGGAAAACGTTGGGTCGATTTCAAAAAGCAATTCGTCTCCAACTTGAAGTTATATCAACAGGCAGCATCCATCCTTGCCTAGAAAGTCAGCTGAAATATAACTATGGCTATTTTCTTCAAATAAGTTGTAAGGGCCGGTTAGCTCAGTTGGTTAGAGCGTCGTGCTAATAACGCGAATGTCGTGGGTTCGATCCCCACACTGGCCATTCATTTTTTGTCGTATTAATTGAGATATTTACCAAATATTTCTTTGGAGCTGAAGAAAAAGTGTTTCAATTTGTAATTCATCAATTCGCTACTTTTATCCGTTTTGATTTTCACTACACTTCTGTGTATTTCAATAGAATTGCTAAACTATCTAATTTCTTTTAATCATAAAAGGTTAGAGGAAAGTGTTGGATCGATTTGAAAAAAGCAATTCCTCTCCAACTTGAAGTTGTATCAACAGGCAGCATCCATCCTTGCCTAGAAAGTCAGTTGAAATATAACTATGGCTATTTTCTTCAAATAAGTTGTAAGGGCCGGTTAGCTCAGTTGGTTAGAGCGTCGTGCTAATAACGCGAATGTCGTGGGTTCGATCCCCACACTGGCCATTCATTTTTGTCGTATTAATTGAGATATTTACCAAATATTTCTTTGGAGCTGAAGAAAAAGTGTCTCAATTTGTAATGCATCAATTCGCTACTTTTATTAGTTTGATTTTCACTACACTTTTGTGTATTTCAATAGAATTGCTAAACTATCTAATTTCTTTTAATCAGGAAAACGTTGGGTCGATTTCAAAAAGCAATTCGTCTCCAACTTGAAGTTATATCAACAGGCAGCATCCATCCTTGCCTAGAAAGTCAGCTGAAATATAACTATGGCTATTTTCTTCAAATAAGTTGTAAGGGCCGGTTAGCTCAGTTGGTTAGAGCGTCGTGCTAATAACGCGAATGTCGTGGGTTCGATCCCCACACTGGCCATTCATTTTTGTCGTATTAATTGAGATATTTACCAAATATTTCTTTGGAGCTGAAGAAAAAGTGTCTCAATTTGTAATGCATCAATTCGCTACTTTTATTAGTTTGATTTTCACTACACTTTTGTGTATTTCAATAGAATTGCTAAACTATCTAATTTCTTTTAATCAGGAAAACGTTGGGTCGATTTCAAAAAGCAATTCGTCTCCAACTTGAAGTTATATCAACAGGCAGCATCCATCCTTGCCTAGAAAGTCAGCTGAAATATAACTATGGCTATTTTCTTCAAATAAGTTGTAAGGGCCGGTTAGCTCAGTTGGTTAGAGCGTCGTGCTAATAACGCGAATGTCGTGGGTTCGATCCCCACACTGGCCATTCATTTTTGTCGTATTAATTGAGATATTTACCAAATATTTCTTTGGAGCTGAAGAAAAAGTGTTTCAATTTGTAATTCATCAATTCGCTACTTTTATCCGTTTTGATTTTCACTACACTTCTGTGTATTTCAATAGAATTGCTAAACTATCTAATTTCTTTTAATCATAAAAGGTTAGAGGAAAGTGTTGGATCGATTTGAAAAAAGCAATTCCTCTCCAACTTGAAGTTATATCAACAGGCAGCATCCATCCTTGCCTAGAAAGTCAGCTGAAATATAACTATGGCTATTTTCTTCAAATAAGTTGTAAGGGCCGGTTAGCTCAGTTGGTTAGAGCGTCGTGCTAATAACGCGAATGTCGTGGGTTCGATCCCCACACTGGCCATTCATTTTTGTCGTATTAATTGAGATATTTACCAAATATTTCTTTGGAGCTGAAGAAAAAGTGTTTCAATTTGTAATTCATCAATTCGCTACTTTTATCCGTTTTGATTTTCACTACACTTCTGTGTATTTCAATAGAATTGCTAAACTATCTAATTTCTTTTAATCATAAAAGGTTAGAGGAAAGTGTTGGATCGATTTGAAAAAAGCAATTCCTCAAATAAGTTGTAAGGGCCGGTTAGCTCAGTTGGTTAGAGCGTCGTGCTAATAACGCGAATGTCGTGGGTTCGATCCCCACACTGGCCATTCATTTTTTGTCGTATTAATTGAGATATTTACCAAATATTTCTTTGGAGCTGAAGAAAAAGTGTTTCAATTTGTAATTCATCAATTCGCTACTTTTATCCGTTTTGATTTTCACTACACTTCTGTGTATTTCAATAGAATTGCTAAACTATCTAATTTCTTTTAATCATAAAAGGTTAGAGGAAAGTGTTGGATCGATTTGAAAAAAGCAATTCCTCTCCAACTTGAAGTTGTATCAACAGGCAGCATCCATCCTTGCCTAGAAAGTCAGTTGAAATATAACTATGGCTATTTTCTTCAAATAAGTTGTAAGGGCCGGTTAGCTCAGTTGGTTAGAGCGTCGTGCTAATAACGCGAATGTCGTGGGTTCGATCCCCACACTGGCCATTCATTTTTGTCGTATTAATTGAGATATTTACCAAATATTTCTTTGGAGCTGAAGAAAAAGTGTTTCAATTTGTAATTCATCAATTCGCTACTTTTATCCGTTTTGATTTTCACTACACTTCTGTGTATTTCAATAGAATTGCTAAACTATCTAATTTCTTTTAATCATAAAAGGTTAGAGGAAAGTGTTGGATCGATTTGAAAAAAGCAATTCCTCAAATAAGTTGTAAGGGCCGGTTAGCTCAGTTGGTTAGAGCGTCGTGCTAATAACGCGAATGTCGTGGGTTCGATCCCCACACTGGCCATTCATTTTTTGTCGTATTAATTGAGATATTTACCAAATATTTCTTTGGAGCTGAAGAAAAAGTGTCTCAATTTGTAATGCATCAATTCGCTACTTTTATTAGTTTGATTTTCACTACACTTTTGTGTATTTCAATAGAATTGCTAAACTATCTAATTTCTTTTAATCAGGAAAACGTTGGGTCGATTTCAAAAAGCAATTCGTCTCCAACTTGAAGTTATATCAACAGGCAGCATCCATCCTTGCCTAGAAAGTCAGCTGAAATATAACTATGGCTATTTTCTTCAAATAAGTTGTAAGGGCCGGTTAGCTCAGTTGGTTAGAGCGTCGTGCTAATAACGCGAATGTCGTGGGTTCGATCCCCACACTGGCCATTCATTTTTGTCGTATTAATTGAGATATTTACCAAATATTTCTTTGGAGCTGAAGAAAAAGTGTTTCAATTTGTAATTCATCAATTCGCTACTTTTATCCGTTTTGATTTTCACTACACTTCTGTGTATTTCAATAGAATTGCTAAACTATCTAATTTCTTTTAATCATAAAAGGTTAGAGGAAAGTGTTGGATCGATTTGAAAAAAGCAATTCCTCTCCAACTTGAAGTTATATCAACAGGCAGCATCCATCCTTGCCTAGAAAGTCAGCTGAAATATAACTATGGCTATTTTCTTCAAATAAGTTGTAAGGGCCGGTTAGCTCAGTTGGTTAGAGCGTCGTGCTAATAACGCGAATGTCGTGGGTTCGATCCCCACACTGGCCATTCATTTTTGTCGTATTAATTGAGATATTTACCAAATATTTCTTTGGAGCTGAAGAAAAAGTGTTTCAATTTGTAATTCATCAATTCGCTACTTTTATCCGTTTTGATTTTCACTACACTTCTGTGTATTTCAATAGAATTGCTAAACTATCTAATTTCTTTTAATCATAAAAGGTTAGAGGAAAGTGTTGGATCGATTTGAAAAAAGCAATTCCTCAAATAAGTTGTAAGGGCCGGTTAGCTCAGTTGGTTAGAGCGTCGTGCTAATAACGCGAATGTCGTGGGTTCGATCCCCACACTGGCCATTCATTTTTTGTCGTATTAATTGAGATATTTACCAAATATTTCTTTGGAGCTGAAGAAAAAGTGTCTCAATTTGTAATGCATCAATTCGCTACTTTTATTAGTTTGATTTTCACTACACTTTTGTGTATTTCAATAGAATTGCTAAACTATCTAATTTCTTTTAATCAGGAAAACGTTGGGTCGATTTCAAAAAGCAATTCGTCTCCAACTTGAAGTTATATCAACAGGCAGCATCCATCCTTGCCTAGAAAGTCAGCTGAAATATAACTATGGCTATTTTCTTCAAATAAGTTGTAAGGGCCGGTTAGCTCAGTTGGTTAGAGCGTCGTGCTAATAACGCGAATGTCGTGGGTTCGATCCCCACACTGGCCATTCATTTTTGTCGTATTAATTGAGATATTTACCAAATATTTCTTTGGAGCTGAAGAAAAAGTGTTTCAATTTGTAATTCATCAATTCGCTACTTTTATCCGTTTTGATTTTCACTACACTTCTGTGTATTTCAATAGAATTGCTAAACTATCTAATTTCTTTTAATCATAAAAGGTTAGAGGAAAGTGTTGGATCGATTTGAAAAAAGCAATTCCTCTCCAACTTGAAGTTATATCAACAGGCAGCATCCATCCTTGCCTAGAAAGTCAGCTGAAATATAACTATGGCTATTTTCTTCAAATAAGTTGTAAGGGCCGGTTAGCTCAGTTGGTTAGAGCGTCGTGCTAATAACGCGAATGTCGTGGGTTCGATCCCCACACTGGCCATTCATTTTTGTCGTATTAATTGAGATATTTACCAAATATTTCTTTGGAGCTGAAGAAAAAGTGTTTCAATTTGTAATTCATCAATTCGCTACTTTTATCCGTTTTGATTTTCACTACACTTCTGTGTATTTCAATAGAATTGCTAAACTATCTAATTTCTTTTAATCATAAAAGGTTAGAGGAAAGTGTTGGATCGATTTGAAAAAAGCAATTCCTCAAATAAGTTGTAAGGGCCGGTTAGCTCAGTTGGTTAGAGCGTCGTGCTAATAACGCGAATGTCGTGGGTTCGATCCCCACACTGGCCATTCATTTTTTGTCGTATTAATTGAGATATTTACCAAATATTTCTTTGGAGCTGAAGAAAAAGTGTTTCAATTTGTAATTCATCAATTCGCTACTTTTATCCGTTTTGATTTTCACTACACTTCTGTGTATTTCAATAGAATTGCTAAACTATCTAATTTCTTTTAATCATAAAAGGTTAGAGGAAAGTGTTGGATCGATTTGAAAAAAGCAATTCCTCTCCAACTTGAAGTTGTATCAACAGGCAGCATCCATCCTTGCCTAGAAAGTCAGTTGAAATATAACTATGGCTATTTTCTTCAAATAAGTTGTAAGGGCCGGTTAGCTCAGTTGGTTAGAGCGTCGTGCTAATAACGCGAATGTCGTGGGTTCGATCCCCACACTGGCCATTCATTTTTGTCGTATTAATTGAGATATTTACCAAATATTTCTTTGGAGCTGAAGAAAAAGTGTTTCAATTTGTAATTCATCAATTCGCTACTTTTATCCGTTTTGATTTTCACTACACTTCTGTGTATTTCAATAGAATTGCTAAACTATCTAATTTCTTTTAATCATAAAAGGTTAGAGGAAAGTGTTGGATCGATTTGAAAAAAGCAATTCCTCAAATAAGTTGTAAGGGCCGGTTAGCTCAGTTGGTTAGAGCGTCGTGCTAATAACGCGAATGTCGTGGGTTCGATCCCCACACTGGCCATTCATTTTTTGTCGTATTAATTGAGATATTTACCAAATATTTCTTTGGAGCTGAAGAAAAAGTGTCTCAATTTGTAATGCATCAATTCGCTACTTTTATTAGTTTGATTTTCACTACACTTTTGTGTATTTCAATAGAATTGCTAAACTATCTAATTTCTTTTAATCAGGAAAACGTTGGGTCGATTTCAAAAAGCAATTCGTCTCCAACTTGAAGTTATATCAACAGGCAGCATCCATCCTTGCCTAGAAAGTCAGCTGAAATATAACTATGGCTATTTTCTTCAAATAAGTTGTAAGGGCCGGTTAGCTCAGTTGGTTAGAGCGTCGTGCTAATAACGCGAATGTCGTGGGTTCGATCCCCACACTGGCCATTCATTTTTGTCGTATTAATTGAGATATTTACCAAATATTTCTTTGGAGCTGAAGAAAAAGTGTTTCAATTTGTAATTCATCAATTCGCTACTTTTATCCGTTTTGATTTTCACTACACTTCTGTGTATTTCAATAGAATTGCTAAACTATCTAATTTCTTTTAATCATAAAAGGTTAGAGGAAAGTGTTGGATCGATTTGAAAAAAGCAATTCCTCTCCAACTTGAAGTTGTATCAACAGGCAGCATCCATCCTTGCCTAGAAAGTCAGTTGAAATATAACTATGGCTATTTTCTTCAAATAAGTTGTAAGGGCCGGTTAGCTCAGTTGGTTAGAGCGTCGTGCTAATAACGCGAATGTCGTGGGTTCGATCCCCACACTGGCCATTCATTTTTTTCGTATTAATTGAGATATATACCAAATATTTCTTTGGAGCTGAAGAAAAAGTGTCTCAATTTGTAATGCATCAATTCGCTACTTTTATTAGTTTGATTTTCACTACACTTTTGTGTATTTCAATAGAATTGCTAAACTATCTAATTTCTTTTAATCAGGAAAACGTTGGGTCGATTTCAAAAAGCAATTCGTCTCCAACTTGAAGTTATATCAACAGGCAGCATCCATCCTTGCCTAGAAAGTCAGCTGAAATATAACTATGGCTATTTTCTTCAAATAAGTTGTAAGGGCCGGTTAGCTCAGTTGGTTAGAGCGTCGTGCTAATAACGCGAATGTCGTGGGTTCGATCCCCACACTGGCCATTCATTTTTGTCGTATTAATTGAGATATTTACCAAATATTTCTTTGGAGCTGAAGAAAAAGTGTTTCAATTTGTAATTCATCAATTCGCTACTTTTATCCGTTTTGATTTTCACTACACTTCTGTGTATTTCAATAGAATTGCTAAACTATCTAATTTCTTTTAATCATAAAAGGTTAGAGGAAAGTGTTGGATCGATTTGAAAAAAGCAATTCCTCAAATAAGTTGTAAGGGCCGGTTAGCTCAGTTGGTTAGAGCGTCGTGCTAATAACGCGAATGTCGTGGGTTCGATCCCCACACTGGCCATTCATTTTTTGTCGTATTAATTGAGATATTTACCAAATATTTCTTTGGAGCTGAAGAAAAAGTGTTTCAATTTGTAATTCATCAATTCGCTACTTTTATCCGTTTTGATTTTCACTACACTTCTGTGTATTTCAATAGAATTGCTAAACTATCTAATTTCTTTTAATCATAAAAGGTTAGAGGAAAGTGTTGGATCGATTTGAAAAAAGCAATTCCTCTCCAACTTGAAGTTGTATCAACAGGCAGCATCCATCCTTGCCTAGAAAGTCAGTTGAAATATAACTATGGCTATTTTCTTCAAATAAGTTGTAAGGGCCGGTTAGCTCAGTTGGTTAGAGCGTCGTGCTAATAACGCGAATGTCGTGGGTTCGATCCCCACACTGGCCATTCATTTTTGTCGTATTAATTGAGATATTTACCAAATATTTCTTTGGAGCTGAAGAAAAAGTGTTTCAATTTGTAATTCATCAATTCGCTACTTTTATCCGTTTTGATTTTCACTACACTTCTGTGTATTTCAATAGAATTGCTAAACTATCTAATTTCTTTTAATCATAAAAGGTTAGAGGAAAGTGTTGGATCGATTTGAAAAAAGCAATTCCTCTCCAACTTGAAGTTGTATCAACAGGCAGCATCCATCCTTGCCTAGAAAGTCAGTTGAAATATAACTATGGCTATTTTCTTCAAATAAGTTGTAAGGGCCGGTTAGCTCAGTTGGTTAGAGCGTCGTGCTAATAACGCGAATGTCGTGGGTTCGATCCCCACACTGGCCATTCATTTTTGTCGTATTAATTGAGATATTTACCAAATATTTCTTTGGAGCTGAAGAAAAAGTGTCTCAATTTGTAATGCATCAATTCGCTACTTTTATTAGTTTGATTTTCACTACACTTTTGTGTATTTCAATAGAATTGCTAAACTATCTAATTTCTTTTAATCAGGAAAACGTTGGGTCGATTTCAAAAAGCAATTCGTCTCCAACTTGAAGTTATATCAACAGGCAGCATCCATCCTTGCCTAGAAAGTCAGCTGAAATATAACTATGGCTATTTTCTTCAAATAAGTTGTAAGGGCCGGTTAGCTCAGTTGGTTAGAGCGTCGTGCTAATAACGCGAATGTCGTGGGTTCGATCCCCACACTGGCCATTCATTTTTGTCGTATTAATTGAGATATTTACCAAATATTTCTTTGGAGCTGAAGAAAAAGTGTCTCAATTTGTAATGCATCAATTCGCTACTTTTATTAGTTTGATTTTCACTACACTTTTGTGTATTTCAATAGAATTGCTAAACTATCTAATTTCTTTTAATCAGGAAAACGTTGGGTCGATTTCAAAAAGCAATTCGTCTCCAACTTGAAGTTATATCAACAGGCAGCATCCATCCTTGCCTAGAAAGTCAGCTGAAATATAACTATGGCTATTTTCTTCAAATAAGTTGTAAGGGCCGGTTAGCTCAGTTGGTTAGAGCGTCGTGCTAATAACGCGAATGTCGTGGGTTCGATCCCCACACTGGCCATTCATTTTTGTCGTATTAATTGAGATATTTACCAAATATTTCTTTGGAGCTGAAGAAAAAGTGTTTCAATTTGTAATTCATCAATTCGCTACTTTTATCCGTTTTGATTTTCACTACACTTCTGTGTATTTCAATAGAATTGCTAAACTATCTAATTTCTTTTAATCATAAAAGGTTAGAGGAAAGTGTTGGATCGATTTGAAAAAAGCAATTCCTCTCCAACTTGAAGTTGTATCAACAGGCAGCATCCATCCTTGCCTAGAAAGTCAGTTGAAATATAACTATGGCTATTTTCTTCAAATAAGTTGTAAGGGCCGGTTAGCTCAGTTGGTTAGAGCGTCGTGCTAATAACGCGAATGTCGTGGGTTCGATCCCCACACTGGCCATTCATTTTTGTCGTATTAATTGAGATATTTACCAAATATTTCTTTGGAGCTGAAGAAAAAGTGTTTCAATTTGTAATTCATCAATTCGCTACTTTTATCCGTTTTGATTTTCACTACACTTCTGTGTATTTCAATAGAATTGCTAAACTATCTAATTTCTTTTAATCATAAAAGGTTAGAGGAAAGTGTTGGATCGATTTGAAAAAAGCAATTCCTCTCCAACTTGAAGTTGTATCAACAGGCAGCATCCATCCTTGCCTAGAAAGTCAGTTGAAATATAACTATGGCTATTTTCTTCAAATAAGTTGTAAGGGCCGGTTAGCTCAGTTGGTTAGAGCGTCGTGCTAATAACGCGAATGTCGTGGGTTCGATCCCCACACTGGCCATTCATTTTTGTCGTATTAATTGAGATATTTACCAAATATTTCTTTGGAGCTGAAGAAAAAGTGTCTCAATTTGTAATGCATCAATTCGCTACTTTTATTAGTTTGATTTTCACTACACTTTTGTGTATTTCAATAGAATTGCTAAACTATCTAATTTCTTTTAATCAGGAAAACGTTGGGTCGATTTCAAAAAGCAATTCGTCTCCAACTTGAAGTTATATCAACAGGCAGCATCCATCCTTGCCTAGAAAGTCAGCTGAAATATAACTATGGCTATTTTCTTCAAATAAGTTGTAAGGGCCGGTTAGCTCAGTTGGTTAGAGCGTCGTGCTAATAACGCGAATGTCGTGGGTTCGATCCCCACACTGGCCATTCATTTTTGTCGTATTAATTGAGATATTTACCAAATATTTCTTTGGAGCTGAAGAAAAAGTGTTTCAATTTGTAATTCATCAATTCGCTACTTTTATCCGTTTTGATTTTCACTACACTTCTGTGTATTTCAATAGAATTGCTAAACTATCTAATTTCTTTTAATCATAAAAGGTTAGAGGAAAGTGTTGGATCGATTTGAAAAAAGCAATTCCTCAAATAAGTTGTAAGGGCCGGTTAGCTCAGTTGGTTAGAGCGTCGTGCTAATAACGCGAATGTCGTGGGTTCGATCCCCACACTGGCCATTCATTTTTGTCGTATTAATTGAGATATTTACCAAATATTTCTTTGGAGCTGAAGAAAAAGTGTTTCAATTTGTAATTCATCAATTCGCTACTTTTATCCGTTTTGATTTTCACTACACTTCTGTGTATTTCAATAGAATTGCTAAACTATCTAATTTCTTTTAATCATAAAAGGTTAGAGGAAAGTGTTGGATCGATTTGAAAAAAGCAATTCCTCAAATAAGTTGTAAGGGCCGGTTAGCTCAGTTGGTTAGAGCGTCGTGCTAATAACGCGAATGTCGTGGGTTCGATCCCCACACTGGCCATTCATTTTTTGTCGTATTAATTGAGATATTTACCAAATATTTCTTTGGAGCTGAAGAAAAAGTGTTTCAATTTGTAATTCATCAATTCGCTACTTTTATCCGTTTTGATTTTCACTACACTTCTGTGTATTTCAATAGAATTGCTAAACTATCTAATTTCTTTTAATCATAAAAGGTTAGAGGAAAGTGTTGGATCGATTTGAAAAAAGCAATTCCTCTCCAACTTGAAGTTGTATCAACAGGCAGCATCCATCCTTGCCTAGAAAGTCAGTTGAAATATAACTATGGCTATTTTCTTCAAATAAGTTGTAAGGGCCGGTTAGCTCAGTTGGTTAGAGCGTCGTGCTAATAACGCGAATGTCGTGGGTTCGATCCCCACACTGGCCATTCATTTTTGTCGTATTAATTGAGATATTTACCAAATATTTCTTTGGAGCTGAAGAAAAAGTGTTTCAATTTGTAATTCATCAATTCGCTACTTTTATCCGTTTTGATTTTCACTACACTTCTGTGTATTTCAATAGAATTGCTAAACTATCTAATTTCTTTTAATCATAAAAGGTTAGAGGAAAGTGTTGGATCGATTTGAAAAAAGCAATTCCTCAAATAAGTTGTAAGGGCCGGTTAGCTCAGTTGGTTAGAGCGTCATGCTAATAACGCGAATGTCGTGGGTTCGATCCCCACACTGGCCATTCATTTTTTGTCGTATTAATTGAGATATTTACCAAATATTTCTTTGGAGCTGAAGAAAAAGTGTTTCAATTTGTAATTCATCAATTCGCTACTTTTATCCGTTTTGATTTTCACTACACTTCTGTGTATTTCAATAGAATTGCTAAACTATCTAATTTCTTTTAATCATAAAAGGTTAGAGGAAAGTGTTGGATCGATTTGAAAAAAGCAATTCCTCTCCAACTTGAAGTTATATCAACAGGCAGCATCCATCCTTGCCTAGAAAGTCAGCTGAAATATAACTATGGCTATTTTCTTCAAATAAGTTGTAAGGGCCGGTTAGCTCAGTTGGTTAGAGCGTCGTGCTAATAACGCGAATGTCGTGGGTTCGATCCCCACACTGGCCATTCATTTTTGTCGTATTAATTGAGATATTTACCAAATATTTCTTTGGAGCTGAAGAAAAAGTGTCTCAATTTGTAATGCATCAATTCGCTACTTTTATTAGTTTGATTTTCACTACACTTTTGTGTATTTCAATAGAATTGCTAAACTATCTAATTTCTTTTAATCAGGAAAACGTTGGGTCGATTTCAAAAAGCAATTCGTCTCCAACTTGAAGTTATATCAACAGGCAGCATCCATCCTTGCCTAGAAAGTCAGCTGAAATATAACTATGGCTATTTTCTTCAAATAAGTTGTAAGGGCCGGTTAGCTCAGTTGGTTAGAGCGTCGTGCTAATAACGCGAATGTCGTGGGTTCGATCCCCACACTGGCCATTCATTTTTGTCGTATTAATTGAGATATTTACCAAATATTTCTTTGGAGCTGAAGAAAAAGTGTCTCAATTTGTAATGCATCAATTCGCTACTTTTATTAGTTTGATTTTCACTACACTTTTGTGTATTTCAATAGAATTGCTAAACTATCTAATTTCTTTTAATCAGGAAAACGTTGGGTCGATTTCAAAAAGCAATTCGTCTCCAACTTGAAGTTATATCAACAGGCAGCATCCATCCTTGCCTAGAAAGTCAGCTGAAATATAACTATGGCTATTTTCTTCAAATAAGTTGTAAGGGCCGGTTAGCTCAGTTGGTTAGAGCGTCGTGCTAATAACGCGAATGTCGTGGGTTCGATCCCCACACTGGCCATTCATTTTTGTCGTATTAATTGAGATATTTACCAAATATTTCTTTGGAGCTGAAGAAAAAGTGTTTCAATTTGTAATTCATCAATTCGCTACTTTTATCCGTTTTGATTTTCACTACACTTCTGTGTATTTCAATAGAATTGCTAAACTATCTAATTTCTTTTAATCATAAAAGGTTAGAGGAAAGTGTTGGATCGATTTGAAAAAAGCAATTCCTCAAATAAGTTGTAAGGGCCGGTTAGCTCAGTTGGTTAGAGCGTCGTGCTAATAACGCGAATGTCGTGGGTTCGATCCCCACACTGGCCATTCATTTTTTGTCGTATTAATTGAGATATTTACCAAATATTTCTTTGGAGCTGAAGAAAAAGTGTTTCAATTTGTAATTCATCAATTCGCTACTTTTATCCGTTTTGATTTTCACTACACTTCTGTGTATTTCAATAGAATTGCTAAACTATCTAATTTCTTTTAATCATAAAAGGTTAGAGGAAAGTGTTGGATCGATTTGAAAAAAGCAATTCCTCTCCAACTTGAAGTTGTATCAACAGGCAGCATCCATCCTTGCCTAGAAAGTCAGTTGAAATATAACTATGGCTATTTTCTTCAAATAAGTTGTAAGGGCCGGTTAGCTCAGTTGGTTAGAGCGTCGTGCTAATAACGCGAATGTCGTGGGTTCGATCCCCACACTGGCCATTCATTTTTGTCGTATTAATTGAGATATTTACCAAATATTTCTTTGGAGCTGAAGAAAAAGTGTTTCAATTTGTAATTCATCAATTCGCTACTTTTATCCGTTTTGATTTTCACTACACTTCTGTGTATTTCAATAGAATTGCTAAACTATCTAATTTCTTTTAATCATAAAAGGTTAGAGGAAAGTGTTGGATCGATTTGAAAAAAGCAATTCCTCTCCAACTTGAAGTTATATCAACAGGCAGCATCCATCCTTGCCTAGAAAGTCAGCTGAAATATAACTATGGCTATTTTCTTCAAATAAGTTGTAAGGGCCGGTTAGCTCAGTTGGTTAGAGCGTCGTGCTAATAACGCGAATGTCGTGGGTTCGATCCCCACACTGGCCATTCATTTTTGTCGTATTAATTGAGATATTTACCAAATATTTCTTTGGAGCTGAAGAAAAAGTGTCTCAATTTGTAATGCATCAATTCGCTACTTTTATTAGTTTGATTTTCACTACACTCTTGTGTATTTCAATAGAATTGCTAAACTATCTAATTTCTTTTAATCAGGAAAACGTTGGGTCGATTTCAAAAAGCAATTCGTCTCCAACTTGAAGTTATATCAACAGGCAGCATCCATCCTTGCCTAGAAAGTCAGCTGAAATATAACTATGGCTATTTTCTTCAAATAAGTTGTAAGGGCCGGTTAGCTCAGTTGGTTAGAGCGTCGTGCTAATAACGCGAATGTCGTGGGTTCGATCCCCACACTGGCCATTCATTTTTGTCGTATTAATTGAGATATTTACCAAATATTTCTTTGGAGCTGAAGAAAAAGTGTCTCAATTTGTAATGCATCAATTCGCTACTTTTATTAGTTTGATTTTCACTACACTTTTGTGTATTTCAATAGAATTGCTAAACTATCTAATTTCTTTTAATCAGGAAAACGTTGGGTCGATTTCAAAAAGCAATTCGTCTCCAACTTGAAGTTATATCAACAGGCAGCATCCATCCTTGCCTAGAAAGTCAGCTGAAATATAACTATGGCTATTTTCTTCAAATAAGTTGTAAGGGCCGGTTAGCTCAGTTGGTTAGAGCGTCGTGCTAATAACGCGAATGTCGTGGGTTCGATCCCCACACTGGCCATTCATTTTTGTCGTATTAATTGAGATATTTACCAAATATTTCTTTGGAGCTGAAGAAAAAGTGTTTCAATTTGTAATTCATCAATTCGCTACTTTTATCCGTTTTGATTTTCACTACACTTCTGTGTATTTCAATAGAATTGCTAAACTATCTAATTTCTTTTAATCATAAAAGGTTAGAGGAAAGTGTTGGATCGATTTGAAAAAAGCAATTCCTCAAATAAGTTGTAAGGGCCGGTTAGCTCAGTTGGTTAGAGCGTCGTGCTAATAACGCGAATGTCGTGGGTTCGATCCCCACACTGGCCATTCATTTTTTGTCGTATTAATTGAGATATTTACCAAATATTTCTTTGGAGCTGAAGAAAAAGTGTTTCAATTTGTAATTCATCAATTCGCTACTTTTATCCGTTTTGATTTTCACTACACTTCTGTGTATTTCAATAGAATTGCTAAACTATCTAATTTCTTTTAATCATAAAAGGTTAGAGGAAAGTGTTGGATCGATTTGAAAAAAGCAATTCCTCTCCAACTTGAAGTTGTATCAACAGGCAGCATCCATCCTTGCCTAGAAAGTCAGTTGAAATATAACTATGGCTATTTTCTTCAAATAAGTTGTAAGGGCCGGTTAGCTCAGTTGGTTAGAGCGTCGTGCTAATAACGCGAATGTCGTGGGTTCGATCCCCACACTGGCCATTCATTTTTGTCGTATTAATTGAGATATTTACCAAATATTTCTTTGGAGCTGAAGAAAAAGTGTCTCAATTTGTAATGCATCAATTCGCTACTTTTATTAGTTTGATTTTCACTACACTTTTGTGTATTTCAATAGAATTGCTAAACTATCTAATTTCTTTTAATCAGGAAAACGTTGGGTCGATTTCAAAAAGCAATTCGTCTCCAACTTGAAGTTATATCAACAGGCAGCATCCATCCTTGCCTAGAAAGTCAGCTGAAATATAACTATGGCTATTTTCTTCAAATAAGTTGTAAGGGCCGGTTAGCTCAGTTGGTTAGAGCGTCGTGCTAATAACGCGAATGTCGTGGGTTCGATCCCCACACTGGCCATTCATTTTTGTCGTATTAATTGAGATATTTACCAAATATTTCTTTGGAGCTGAAGAAAAAGTGTTTCAATTTGTAATTCATCAATTCGCTACTTTTATCCGTTTTGATTTTCACTACACTTCTGTGTATTTCAATAGAATTGCTAAACTATCTAATTTCTTTTAATCATAAAAGGTTAGAGGAAAGTGTTGGATCGATTTGAAAAAAGCAATTCCTCAAATAAGTTGTAAGGGCCGGTTAGCTCAGTTGGTTAGAGCGTCGTGCTAATAACGCGAATGTCGTGGGTTCGATCCCCACACTGGCCATTCATTTTTGTCGTATTAATTGAGATATTTACCAAATATTTCTTTGGAGCTGAAGAAAAAGTGTTTCAATTTGTAATTCATCAATTCGCTACTTTTATCCGTTTTGATTTTCACTACACTTCTGTGTATTTCAATAGAATTGCTAAACTATCTAATTTCTTTTAATCATAAAAGGTTAGAGGAAAGTGTTGGATCGATTTGAAAAAAGCAATTCCTCTCCAACTTGAAGTTGTATCAACAGGCAGCATCCATCCTTGCCTAGAAAGTCAGTTGAAATATAACTATGGCTATTTTCTTCAAATAAGTTGTAAGGGCCGGTTAGCTCAGTTGGTTAGAGCGTCGTGCTAATAACGCGAATGTCGTGGGTTCGATCCCCACACTGGCCATTCATTTTTGTCGTATTAATTGAGATATTTACCAAATATTTCTTTGGAGCTGAAGAAAAAGTGTCTCAATTTGTAATGCATCAATTCGCTACTTTTATTAGTTTGATTTTCACTACACTTTTGTGTATTTCAATAGAATTGCTAAACTATCTAATTTCTTTTAATCAGGAAAACGTTGGGTCGATTTCAAAAAGCAATTCGTCTCCAACTTGAAGTTATATCAACAGGCAGCATCCATCCTTGCCTAGAAAGTCAGCTGAAATATAACTATGGCTATTTTCTTCAAATAAGTTGTAAGGGCCGGTTAGCTCAGTTGGTTAGAGCGTCGTGCTAATAACGCGAATGTCGTGGGTTCGATCCCCACACTGGCCATTCATTTTTGTCGTATTAATTGAGATATTTACCAAATATTTCTTTGGAGCTGAAGAAAAAGTGTTTCAATTTGTAATTCATCAATTCGCTACTTTTATCCGTTTTGATTTTCACTACACTTCTGTGTATTTCAATAGAATTGCTAAACTATCTAATTTCTTTTAATCATAAAAGGTTAGAGGAAAGTGTTGGATCGATTTGAAAAAAGCAATTCCTCTCCAACTTGAAGTTATATCAACAGGCAGCATCCATCCTTGCCTAGAAAGTCAGCTGAAATATAACTATGGCTATTTTCTTCAAATAAGTTGTAAGGGCCGGTTAGCTCAGTTGGTTAGAGCGTCGTGCTAATAACGCGAATGTCGTGGGTTCGATCCCCACACTGGCCATTCATTTTTGTCGTATTAATTGAGATATTTACCAAATATTTCTTTGGAGCTGAAGAAAAAGTGTCTCAATTTGTAATGCATCAATTCGCTACTTTTATTAGTTTGATTTTCACTACACTTTTGTGTATTTCAATAGAATTGCTAAACTATCTAATTTCTTTTAATCAGGAAAACGTTGGGTCGATTTCAAAAAGCAATTCGTCTCCAACTTGAAGTTATATCAACAGGCAGCATCCATCCTTGCCTAGAAAGTCAGCTGAAATATAACTATGGCTATTTTCTTCAAATAAGTTGTAAGGGCCGGTTAGCTCAGTTGGTTAGAGCGTCGTGCTAATAACGCGAATGTCGTGGGTTCGATCCCCACACTGGCCATTCATTTTTGTCGTATTAATTGAGATATTTACCAAATATTTCTTTGGAGCTGAAGAAAAAGTGTTTCAATTTGTAATTCATCAATTCGCTACTTTTATCCGTTTTGATTTTCACTACACTTCTGTGTATTTCAATAGAATTGCTAAACTATCTAATTTCTTTTAATCATAAAAGGTTAGAGGAAAGTGTTGGATCGATTTGAAAAAAGCAATTCCTCTCCAACTTGAAGTTGTATCAACAGGCAGCATCCATCCTTGCCTAGAAAGTCAGTTGAAATATAACTATGGCTATTTTCTTCAAATAAGTTGTAAGGGCCGGTTAGCTCAGTTGGTTAGAGCGTCGTGCTAATAACGCGAATGTCGTGGGTTCGATCCCCACACTGGCCATTCATTTTTGTCGTATTAATTGAGATATTTACCAAATATTTCTTTGGAGCTGAAGAAAAAGTGTCTCAATTTGTAATGCATCAATTCGCAACTTTTATTAGTTTGATTTTCACTACACTTTTGTGTATTTCAATAGAATTGCTAAACTATCTAATTTCTTTTAATCAGGAAAACGTTGGGTCGATTTCAAAAAGCAATTCGTCTCCAACTTGAAGTTATATCAACAGGCAGCATCCATCCTTGCCTAGAAAGTCAGCTGAAATATAACTATGGCTATTTTCTTCAAATAAGTTGTAAGGGCCGGTTAGCTCAGTTGGTTAGAGCGTCGTGCTAATAACGCGAATGTCGTGGGTTCGATCCCCACACTGGCCATTCATTTTTGTCGTATTAATTGAGATATTTACCAAATATTTCTTTGGAGCTGAAGAAAAAGTGTTTCAATTTGTAATTCATCAATTCGCTACTTTTATCCGTTTTGATTTTCACTACACTTCTGTGTATTTCAATAGAATTGCTAAACTATCTAATTTCTTTTAATCATAAAAGGTTAGAGGAAAGTGTTGGATCGATTTGAAAAAAGCAATTCCTCAAATAAGTTGTAAGGGCCGGTTAGCTCAGTTGGTTAGAGCGTCGTGCTAATAACGCGAATGTCGTGGGTTCGATCCCCACACTGGCCATTCATTTTTGTCGTATTAATTGAGATATTTACCAAATATTTCTTTGGAGCTGAAGAAAAAGTGTTTCAATTTGTAATTCATCAATTCGCTACTTTTATCCGTTTTGATTTTCACTACACTTCTGTGTATTTCAATAGAATTGCTAAACTATCTAATTTCTTTTAATCATAAAAGGTTAGAGGAAAGTGTTGGATCGATTTGAAAAAAGCAATTCCTCTCCAACTTGAAGTTGTATCAACAGGCAGCATCCATCCTTGCCTAGAAAGTCAGTTGAAATATAACTATGGCTATTTTCTTCAAATAAGTTGTAAGGGCCGGTTAGCTCAGTTGGTTAGAGCGTCGTGCTAATAACGCGAATGTCGTGGGTTCGATCCCCACACTGGCCATTCATTTTTGTCGTATTAATTGAGATATTTACCAAATATTTCTTTGGAGCTGAAGAAAAAGTGTCTCAATTTGTAATGCATCAATTCGCTACTTTTATTAGTTTGATTTTCACTACACTTTTGTGTATTTCAATAGAATTGCTAAACTATCTAATTTCTTTTAATCAGGAAAACGTTGGGTCGATTTCAAAAAGCAATTCGTCTCCAACTTGAAGTTATATCAACAGGCAGCATCCATCCTTGCCTAGAAAGTCAGCTGAAATATAACTATGGCTATTTTCTTCAAATAAGTTGTAAGGGCCGGTTAGCTCAGTTGGTTAGAGCGTCGTGCTAATAACGCGAATGTCGTGGGTTCGATCCCCACACTGGCCATTCATTTTTGTCGTATTAATTGAGATATTTACCAAATATTTCTTTGGAGCTGAAGAAAAAGTGTTTCAATTTGTAATTCATCAATTCGCTACTTTTATCCGTTTTGATTTTCACTACACTTCTGTGTATTTCAATAGAATTGCTAAACTATCTAATTTCTTTTAATCATAAAAGGTTAGAGGAAAGTGTTGGATCGATTTGAAAAAAGCAATTCCTCTTCAACTTGAAGTTATATCAACAGGCAGCATCCATCCTTGCCTAGAAAGTCAGCTGAAATATAACTATGGCTATTTTCTTCAAATAAGTTGTAAGGGCCGGTTAGCTCAGTTGGTTAGAGCGTCGTGCTAATAACGCGAATGTCGTGGGTTCGATCCCCACACTGGCCATTCATTTTTGTCGTATTAATTGAGATATTTACCAAATATTTCTTTGGAGCTGAAGAAAAAGTGTCTCAATTTGTAATGCATCAATTCGCTACTTTTATTAGTTTGATTTTCACTACACTTTTGTGTATTTCAATAGAATTGCTAAACTATCTAATTTCTTTTAATCAGGAAAACGTTGGGTCGATTTCAAAAAGCAATTCGTCTCCAACTTGAAGTTATATCAACAGGCAGCATCCATCCTTGCCTAGAAAGTCAGCTGAAATATAACTATGGCTATTTTCTTCAAATAAGTTGTAAGGGCCGGTTAGCTCAGTTGGTTAGAGCGTCGTGCTAATAACGCGAATGTCGTGGGTTCGATCCCCACACTGGCCATTCATTTTTGTCGTATTAATTGAGATATTTACCAAATATTTCTTTGGAGCTGAAGAAAAAGTGTTTCAATTTGTAATTCATCAATTCGCTACTTTTATCCGTTTTGATTTTCACTACACTTCTGTGTATTTCAATAGAATTGCTAAACTATCTAATTTCTTTTAATCATAAAAGGTTAGAGGAAAGTGTTGGATCGATTTGAAAAAAGCAATTCCTCTCCAACTTGAAGTTGTATCAACAGGCAGCATCCATCCTTGCCTAGAAAGTCAGTTGAAATATAACTATGGCTATTTTCTTCAAATAAGTTGTAAGGGCCGGTTAGCTCAGTTGGTTAGAGCGTCGTGCTAATAACGCGAATGTCGTGGGTTCGATCCCCACACTGGCCATTCATTTTTGTCGTATTAATTGAGATATTTACCAAATATTTCTTTGGAGCTGAAGAAAAAGTGTCTCAATTTGTAATGCATCAATTCGCAACTTTTATTAGTTTGATTTTCACTACACTTTTGTGTATTTCAATAGAATTGCTAAACTATCTAATTTCTTTTAATCAGGAAAACGTTGGGTCGATTTCAAAAAGCAATTCGTCTCCAACTTGAAGTTATATCAACAGGCAGCATCCATCCTTGCCTAGAAAGTCAGCTGAAATATAACTATGGCTATTTTCTTCAAATAAGTTGTAAGGGCCGGTTAGCTCAGTTGGTTAGAGCGTCGTGCTAATAACGCGAATGTCGTGGGTTCGATCCCCACACTGGCCATTCATTTTTTGTCGTATTAATTGAGATATTTACCAAATATTTCTTTGGAGCTGAAGAAAAAGTGTTTCAATTTGTAATTCATCAATTCGCTACTTTTATCCGTTTTGATTTTCACTACACTTCTGTGTATTTCAATAGAATTGCTAAACTATCTAATTTCTTTTAATCATAAAAGGTTAGAGGAAAGTGTTGGATCGATTTGAAAAAAGCAATTCCTCTCCAACTTGAAGTTGTATCAACAGGCAGCATCCATCCTTGCCTAGAAAGTCAGTTGAAATATAACTATGGCTATTTTCTTCAAATAAGTTGTAAGGGCCGGTTAGCTCAGTTGGTTAGAGCGTCGTGCTAATAACGCGAATGTCGTGGGTTCGATCCCCACACTGGCCATTCATTTTTGTCGTATTAATTGAGATATTTACCAAATATTTCTTTGGAGCTGAAGAAAAAGTGTTTCAATTTGTAATTCATCAATTCGCTACTTTTATCCGTTTTGATTTTCACTACACTTCTGTGTATTTCAATAGAATTGCTAAACTATCTAATTTCTTTTAATCATAAAAGGTTAGAGGAAAGTGTTGGATCGATTTGAAAAAAGCAATTCCTCTCCAACTTGAAGTTGTATCAACAGGCAGCATCCATCCTTGCCTAGAAAGTCAGTTGAAATATAACTATGGCTATTTTCTTCAAATAAGTTGTAAGGGCCGGTTAGCTCAGTTGGTTAGAGCGTCGTGCTAATAACGCGAATGTCGTGGGTTCGATCCCCACACTGGCCATTCATTTTTGTCGTATTAATTGAGATATTTACCAAATATTTCTTTGGAGCTGAAGAAAAAGTGTCTCAATTTGTAATGCATCAATTCGCAACTTTTATTAGTTTGATTTTCACTACACTTTTGTGTATTTCAATAGAATTGCTAAACTATCTAATTTCTTTTAATCAGGAAAACGTTGGGTCGATTTCAAAAAGCAATTCGTCTCCAACTTGAAGTTATATCAACAGGCAGCATCCATCCTTGCCTAGAAAGTCAGCTGAAATATAACTATGGCTATTTTCTTCAAATAAGTTGTAAGGGCCGGTTAGCTCAGTTGGTTAGAGCGTCGTGCTAATAACGCGAATGTCGTGGGTTCGATCCCCACACTGGCCATTCATTTTTGTCGTATTAATTGAGATATTTACCAAATATTTCTTTGGAGCTGAAGAAAAAGTGTCTCAATTTGTAATGCATCAATTCGCAACTTTTATTAGTTTGATTTTCACTACACTTTTGTGTATTTCAATAGAATTGCTAAACTATCTAATTTCTTTTAATCAGGAAAACGTTGGGTCGATTTCAAAAAGCAATTCGTCTCCAACTTGAAGTTATATCAACAGGCAGCATCCATCCTTGCCTAGAAAGTCAGCTGAAATATAACTATGGCTATTTTCTTCAAATAAGTTGTAAGGGCCGGTTAGCTCAGTTGGTTAGAGCGTCGTGCTAATAACGCGAATGTCGTGGGTTCGATCCCCACACTGGCCATTCATTTTTTGTCGTATTAATTGAGATATTTACCAAATATTTCTTTGGAGCTGAAGAAAAAGTGTTTCAATTTGTAATTCATCAATTCGCTACTTTTATCCGTTTTGATTTTCACTACACTTCTGTGTATTTCAATAGAATTGCTAAACTATCTAATTTCTTTTAATCATAAAAGGTTAGAGGAAAGTGTTGGATCGATTTGAAAAAAGCAATTCCTCTCCAACTTGAAGTTGTATCAACAGGCAGCATCCATCCTTGCCTAGAAAGTCAGTTGAAATATAACTATGGCTATTTTCTTCAAATAAGTTGTAAGGGCCGGTTAGCTCAGTTGGTTAGAGCGTCGTGCTAATAACGCGAATGTCGTGGGTTCGATCCCCACACTGGCCATTCATTTTTGTCGTATTAATTGAGATATTTACCAAATATTTCTTTGGAGCTGAAGAAAAAGTGTTTCAATTTGTAATTCATCAATTCGCTACTTTTATCCGTTTTGATTTTCACTACACTTCTGTGTATTTCAATAGAATTGCTAAACTATCTAATTTCTTTTAATCATAAAAGGTTAGAGGAAAGTGTTGGATCGATTTGAAAAAAGCAATTCCTCAAATAAGTTGTAAGGGCCGGTTAGCTCAGTTGGTTAGAGCGTCGTGCTAATAACGCGAATGTCGTGGGTTCGATCCCCACACTGGCCATTCATTTTTGTCGTATTAATTGAGATATTTACCAAATATTTCTTTGGAGCTGAAGAAAAAGTGTTTCAATTTGTAATTCATCAATTCGCTACTTTTATCCGTTTTGATTTTCACTACACTTCTGTGTATTTCAATAGAATTGCTAAACTATCTAATTTCTTTTAATCATAAAAGGTTAGAGGAAAGTGTTGGATCGATTTGAAAAAAGCAATTCCTCTCCAACTTGAAGTTGTATCAACAGGCAGCATCCATCCTTGCCTAGAAAGTCAGTTGAAATATAACTATGGCTATTTTCTTCAAATAAGTTGTAAGGGCCGGTTAGCTCAGTTGGTTAGAGCGTCGTGCTAATAACGCGAATGTCGTGGGTTCGATCCCCACACTGGCCATTCATTTTTGTCGTATTAATTGAGATATTTACCAAATATTTCTTTGGAGCTGAAGAAAAAGTGTTTCAATTTGTAATTCATCAATTCGCTACTTTTATCCGTTTTGATTTTCACTACACTTCTGTGTATTTCAATAGAATTGCTAAACTATCTAATTTCTTTTAATCATAAAAGGTTAGAGGAAAGTGTTGGATCGATTTGAAAAAAGCAATTCCTCAAATAAGTTGTAAGGGCCGGTTAGCTCAGTTGGTTAGAGCGTCGTGCTAATAACGCGAATGTCGTGGGTTCGATCCCCACACTGGCCATTCATTTTTGTCGTATTAATTGAGATATTTACCAAATATTTCTTTGGAGCTGAAGAAAAAGTGTCTCAATTTGTAATGCATCAATTCGCTACTTTTATTAGTTTGATTTTCACTACACTTTTGTGTATTTCAATAGAATTGCTAAACTATCTAATTTCTTTTAATCAGGAAAACGTTGGGTCGATTTCAAAAAGCAATTCGTCTCCAACTTGAAGTTATATCAACAGGCAGCATCCATCCTTGCCTAGAAAGTCAGCTGAAATATAACTATGGCTATTTTCTTCAAATAAGTTGTAAGGGCCGGTTAGCTCAGTTGGTTAGAGCGTCGTGCTAATAACGCGAATGTCGTGGGTTCGATCCCCACACTGGCCATTCATTTTTGTCGTATTAATTGAGATATTTATCAAATATTTCTTTGGAGCTGAAGAAAAAGTGTCTCAATTTGTAATGCATCAATTCGCTACTTTTATTAGTTTGATTTTCACTACACTTTTGTGTATTTCAATAGAATTGCTAAACTATCTAATTTCTTTTAATCAGGAAAACGTTGGGTCGATTTCAAAAAGCAATTCGTCTCCAACTTGAAGTTATATCAACAGGCAGCATCCATCCTTGCCTAGAAAGTCAGCTGAAATATAACTATGGCTATTTTCTTCAAATAAGTTGTAAGGGCCGGTTAGCTCAGTTGGTTAGAGCGTCGTGCTAATAACGCGAATGTCGTGGGTTCGATCCCCACACTGGCCATTCATTTTTGTCGTATTAATTGAGATATTTACCAAATATTTCTTTGGAGCTGAAGAAAAAGTGTTTCAATTTGTAATTCATCAATTCGCTACTTTTATCCGTTTTGATTTTCACTACACTTCTGTGTATTTCAATAGAATTGCTAAACTATCTAATTTCTTTTAATCATAAAAGGTTAGAGGAAAGTGTTGGATCGATTTGAAAAAAGCAATTCCTCAAATAAGTTGTAAGGGCCGGTTAGCTCAGTTGGTTAGAGCGTCGTGCTAATAACGCGAATGTCGTGGGTTCGATCCCCACACTGGCCATTCATTTTTTGTCGTATTAATTGAGATATTTACCAAATATTTCTTTGGAGCTGAAGAAAAAGTGTCTCAATTTGTAATGCATCAATTCGCTACTTTTATTAGTTTGATTTTCACTACACTTTTGTGTATTTCAATAGAATTGCTAAACTATCTAATTTCTTTTAATCAGGAAAACGTTGGGTCGATTTCAAAAAGCAATTCGTCTCCAACTTGAAGTTATATCAACAGGCAGCATCCATCCTTGCCTAGAAAGTCAGCTGAAATATAACTATGGCTATTTTCTTCAAATAAGTTGTAAGGGCCGGTTAGCTCAGTTGGTTAGAGCGTCGTGCTAATAACGCGAATGTCGTGGGTTCGATCCCCACACTGGCCATTCATTTTTGTCGTATTAATTGAGATATTTACCAAATATTTCTTTGGAGCTGAAGAAAAAGTGTTTCAATTTGTAATTCATCAATTCGCTACTTTTATCCGTTTTGATTTTCACTACACTTCTGTGTATTTCAATAGAATTGCTAAACTATCTAATTTCTTTTAATCATAAAAGGTTAGAGGAAAGTGTTGGATCGATTTGAAAAAAGCAATTCCTCTCCAACTTGAAGTTGTATCAACAGGCAGCATCCATCCTTGCCTAGAAAGTCAGTTGAAATATAACTATGGCTATTTTCTTCAAATAAGTTGTAAGGGCCGGTTAGCTCAGTTGGTTAGAGCGTCGTGCTAATAACGCGAATGTCGTGGGTTCGATCCCCACACTGGCCATTCATTTTTGTCGTATTAATTGAGATATTTACCAAATATTTCTTTGGAGCTGAAGAAAAAGTGTCTCAATTTGTAATGCATCAATTCGCTACTTTTATTAGTTTGATTTTCACTACACTTTTGTGTATTTCAATAGAATTGCTAAACTATCTAATTTCTTTTAATCAGGAAAACGTTGGGTCGATTTCAAAAAGCAATTCGTCTCCAACTTGAAGTTATATCAACAGGCAGCATCCATCCTTGCCTAGAAAGTCAGCTGAAATATAACTATGGCTATTTTCTTCAAATAAGTTGTAAGGGCCGGTTAGCTCAGTTGGTTAGAGCGTCGTGCTAATAACGCGAATGTCGTGGGTTCGATCCCCACACTGGCCATTCATTTTTGTCGTATTAATTGAGATATTTACCAAATATTTCTTTGGAGCTGAAGAAAAAGTGTTTCAATTTGTAATTCATCAATTCGCTACTTTTATCCGTTTTGATTTTCACTACACTTCTGTGTATTTCAATAGAATTGCTAAACTATCTAATTTCTTTTAATCATAAAAGGTTAGAGGAAAGTGTTGGATCGATTTGAAAAAAGCAATTCCTCTCCAACTTGAAGTTATATCAACAGGCAGCATCCATCCTTGCCTAGAAAGTCAGCTGAAATATAACTATGGCTATTTTCTTCAAATAAGTTGTAAGGGCCGGTTAGCTCAGTTGGTTAGAGCGTCGTGCTAATAACGCGAATGTCGTGGGTTCGATCCCCACACTGGCCATTCATTTTTGTCGTATTAATTGAGATATTTACCAAATATTTCTTTGGAGCTGAAGAAAAAGTGTCTCAATTTGTAATGCATCAATTCGCTACTTTTATTAGTTTGATTTTCACTACACTTTTGTGTATTTCAATAGAATTGCTAAACTATCTAATTTCTTTTAATCAGGAAAACGTTGGGTCGATTTCAAAAAGCAATTCGTCTCCAACTTGAAGTTATATCAACAGGCAGCATCCATCCTTGCCTAGAAAGTCAGCTGAAATATAACTATGGCTATTTTCTTCAAATAAGTTGTAAGGGCCGGTTAGCTCAGTTGGTTAGAGCGTCGTGCTAATAACGCGAATGTCGTGGGTTCGATCCCCACACTGGCCATTCATTTTTGTCGTATTAATTGAGATATTTACCAAATATTTCTTTGGAGCTGAAGAAAAAGTGTTTCAATTTGTAATTCATCAATTCGCTACTTTTATCCGTTTTGATTTTCACTACACTTCTGTGTATTTCAATAGAATTGCTAAACTATCTAATTTCTTTTAATCATAAAAGGTTAGAGGAAAGTGTTGGATCGATTTGAAAAAAGCAATTCCTCTCCAACTTGAAGTTGTATCAACAGGCAGCATCCATCCTTGCCTAGAAAGTCAGTTGAAATATAACTATGGCTATTTTCTTCAAATAAGTTGTAAGGGCCGGTTAGCTCAGTTGGTTAGAGCGTCGTGCTAATAACGCGAATGTCGTGGGTTCGATCCCCACACTGGCCATTCATTTTTGTCGTATTAATTGAGATATTTACCAAATATTTCTTTGGAGCTGAAGAAAAAGTGTTTCAATTTGTAATTCATCAATTCGCTACTTTTATCCGTTTTGATTTTCACTACACTTCTGTGTATTTCAATAGAATTGCTAAACTATCTAATTTCTTTTAATCATAAAAGGTTAGAGGAAAGTGTTGGATCGATTTGAAAAAAGCAATTCCTCTCCAACTTGAAGTTGTATCAACAGGCAGCATCCATCCTTGCCTAGAAAGTCAGTTGAAATATAACTATGGCTATTTTCTTCAAATAAGTTGTAAGGGCCGGTTAGCTCAGTTGGTTAGAGCGTCGTGCTAATAACGCGAATGTCGTGGGTTC